>BCIM01000006.1:0-600000 GCA_039545315.1 Kondoa malvinella
TCAAGCCGTTTGGACCTGAAAACACCCGAGAATTGACTTGCATGGTTGACCCGCGCAATGAGCTCTTCATGTTTGGCATTTTATCTTTCTTCAAGTACGCAACTGACTTTCTGACTTCTAGCTGGACCACATTTGGTCTGCTTTTTTGCGCGAGGTGAGGAATTTAGCTGATATTGTCGTAGAGAACGACAGACCTTACCGAATTCTGGTACCTTTGGCCAACATCATGTCCATCTCGCGGGCTGGCAACACTTTAGCTTTCCACCTTTCGCATCAGCCCTTATTTCAAGTCGTCAAATCAGAATTCAGGAAACAAGTCAGTTTTTCGAATTCGCCAGAGAGCATCTTTTCCCGCCAGAGTCGACGTGATTTCACCGAAGGTCGACAAGCTTCCATCTCTGAGCTGCATGTGCTTGTGAGTGCTGTGAAACAGCTCATTTAGGCTTCATTGACCACCTCGAGCAGTCCTTCGACTCCGAAAACAGAGCCAGAGACATGCTATGGGGCTTACAAACGCTCGCTTCCGAAGTGCCTTGTCTGGCCAGAATTCTCGCCTCAACGCCTGATGTAGACCCTGGTCAGATCGCTCTGTCGAGTTTATGCGCCTATTAGGCCGGAACAAATTGTCTATATGCATTGGACTGTGCACTTCTACTGTCTAACTTTTGGGACTGCTGCTTTCACTGCTCGTTCACTGTTTTGTTATCTCTCCTTTCGTTTCCATCCGCGCCAAAATGTGGAATGTCGGTGAACATCTCCAGGCCAATTCTGGATTCCTCGCATAAAACGCTCTTATTCTCTTTATCCTTAAATTCATCCACAATTCTTCAATATGAAAAACGCTCTGCAATCCATCTCATCTCATGGTCGTCAGCCTTCCGTCACAAAAGACAGGAGAATGTCTTTGGTGACTCCTGTCGCAGCACGTTTTATGACACGCACTCATCTCTACTTGCTTCTTGCCTTCAGCTTCTTCACAAACCACCTCGCCCAACAGATATCATCATCGTACTCGGTCAAGCGAGCCAAGATCCTAATGTGAGTCTACTTTTGGAGCTTTTGTACACAGCATTCTGATCCAGTTGCACAGATGCAGCCCATCAAAGATCGTCATCAGCTCACCTCCCTAGGCCCAGATGCGGTTGTCCAATATCTGCACGCATTTCGTCTTTGCTCATTAGACGCTGGCAACGAAATCGACATGACGACGCTTGCTCAGTACTTGGGCTTGTAGGGATGCGATAGAACACAGAGGTGGACACTTCGATGATTGGGATGTTGATAGCTTAGCTTGGGGTAATCGAACGGTTGCGAGCGGACATTTTATAGCTGTGAATAGATTCTAAGTAAATACAGAATGCATTGCACCCTTTGTAGTAGTATACAAGCGCAAATCCTGCTGTCTGCGAAAGGTCTCGACCGTGCGCGGATCACGCCAAGTACTGTCGAAGACGTCAGCCGAAAAAAGAGAACACTGTAGTAAAAGACTTACAGAGTAGGTGTCTCTCTGTCCCTCGACGCGTTCCAGGTACTCTTTGTCCAGCAGCTGTTCCGTCGTATAAGTACACGTCTCTACACAAAATAAAGAGACATACAGTATCGATAGCCTTCTTGATATCGCTGACTTTCGGGTTAAAACGGGTAGAGAGCTGAGTGATAGCTTCCTGGATGAGCTGTTGGTGCTTGAGAGTCTGCGGACAATCTGTCAGCAACACTTCGCCGTTATCCGTGCGACTAACCTTGCGCGACTTCATGATTCGCACGATGACAGCCTGAATGAGTAGCTTTCGGTCCTCGTCCACACTCTTCTGCACATCAGCAGCTTCCGCCTTGACTTCACTCTTGATTGGCATGTTCAAGTTGACTCGGACCTGGAAACACGTCTCAGACTTTAGACGGAAGCACAGTCAGACATCTCATTCCACTGACCTTCTTAGACCTGAACTTCAGGTTGAGCTCATAATTGCTGTCCTTCTCCTCAATGACCTTCTGCTTGCACATAAGACTCAAGTTGCCTTTCAAGGTGTTGTCATCCATCTTAGTGGCAGCTTTGAGATCTTCGAACGAGACGCTGTCGCCCAAGTGGTTGAACTGAAGGAGGATAGCAGATTGATGCGAGCTGACTTGGAAAGTGTACTTCTGGCCAGTATACGTAGTGCGAAGTTCGTTTCGCGACAAATTCCACAGCCAAGTGAGCTTTCGTCCACTATACATAGAAAGTCAAATCTTGCTTCAACCAGACCTTTGCCGTCACATACCTGTACTTGTTGTTGTAGAAGGCTAAGAAGCGCTCATAAGTCTTGAGCAGCTCTTGCGGGATGTGCATAGGCTCGGTAGGTGCAGTCATGGGCCAAGCAGCAGTACCCAAGACGAGAATGTGAAAGTCGACTGCGGTGGGCAACCAGATGTGAGCTCGTGGACGCCAATTGTAACGCAATACTGACCGTAGAGATCCTTGTCCGCTTCGTTCTGTGAAAGCTTGTCCTTGAACTCATCGTTGAGCTCCTTGCAAACCGCAATGTCTGTCAAGATCAGAAAAATGAGCATGTCATCTGCACTTTTCTGAGAGACTGACCTCCGAACATGCGCTGCAATTTACTAGTGTATTCAAATCCACAAGCATCCTTCAACTTGGAAATCATGTTGCCTTCCGCTTCATCGGACGCGGAAGCAAAGTGAATCAATCGCTTGGCCAACATCTTGGAGTAGAATTTCTGGAAAATGTCCTTGTCTTCGATATAGCGGAAGATGGTCATCTGTGATTCCATTGGCACCGCATGAATGAGAGAAGTCTCAATGCAAAGCTTGTGGACCCACGATTCTGGTCAAAGCATTCTCTAGATCGTCTTCTTCAGCAGACTTGTTGGACTTCCTCAACAGACCATCAGAGTACTTCGACAGCAATTCAGGCGATTTCGAGCTGGATGAGCCACAAGCTTTGTTTCGGTTGACGAATTCTCTGCAGGCCTGTCGGTTTCGCCGAAAGAGTAAGTGTAAGCCATTAATCGGTCAACGTCAACCGACCTTATCAAGGGAAGCGACAAATCCAGGTTCGCCCTTGAAAGCGCGTTGGACAAGGGCGTGGTTCTTGCCATGGACAGCCAGTAGTGCGTCGACATAGGCTTTCGGTTCCTGTGCGGTTGATCCTGCTAAGCGTGAAAACGCTTTAAGCAGACAAGCAAACGCACCACATCTGCACCCTTTTCCGTCCCACAAATTCTCTCAACGCCTTCTGTACCAGCTCGCTTGACATGACCTTCAAACCTTTCTCTAAGCGGATCCAGACCAGACGGAATCCTGAAAAGCAAATTGTACATTCTGTTGAGGTCGTCCTCCTTTTCCGCATCCAACAACCTCTGAAACTCTTCCTGCAAAGTTTCAGAATGATTCTTGACCAGAGTGTTTTCACAAGTGAGGACTAGAGATTTTCGCGAAGATTGATGTAGGTACATGTCGACTCGGTCTTCTTCTTCTTTTAGGCGCACTTCCGCTTTAAGCATGTAATCCGTAACGCTGTTTTCAGCAATGAAAGAATCCGATTCCGTCTTGTAGTAGGATTCGGTAGCAGAGATAAAAGGTCTTTCGAAACCTTCTTTGTAGACGTCGAGGTTTTGTCTGTTGGCATCGTTTTCGTCAATGCCTAATGCAACGAGAGATTCGACAACGCGTTCCATCAAGTTGGTATCGATGGCTTCGCCATTTCTTTGACGTTCGATCAAGCGAAGGACAGCGTTGGTGAGCTTGTTCTTTTGTTGGACGTGCTTGAAAAAGTGATCTCGCCACTGAACGAGTGCCAACTGTGCAATCATACAACAACATTATCAGCACAAGTCTGATAGAGGAGTGCAGACGCACAGTGTAGACAGGATAGACGTTCTTTCTCCCTTCATCCTTTTCTCGCTTGATCCAATGCCGATTGAGATAAGTGAACAGACGGTTAACATACGAAGCACCAGTAGTGTAGCGCTTCCATTCGTCCGTGTAGTACTTGAGCAGAGGTTCGTCAGCTAGTTCTTCTGCGTCCTGTCGGATCCAACTCTTGATCAATTCATGAGCTAAATCTCAAAGAGTAGGACTGACGCTGCGAACTCCTTTGAGGTGAGAGGTAAAGTAGGTGTTTAGAGATTTGTAGAGATCAGCGCCCATGAGGTTGGCACCACCTGTTAGACAAGCTCTCAATTGAAACTGTCCAAAGACAGGAGAAGAGCATGACTGACTACGTGAGCTTCCACCAATGTCGTTGATAGATGATGTGTTCATTCGTGAAGAGGTGCAGAAGTTGTAAATGCTATCGTAGACAATGGGATGCTGTCAATGAAGCATGTAATTAGAACTTACACGCTGTAGGTTCGCGAAAAGGTACACATCAGCATAAGCTGAAGTTCTCATAGCCACACCTACGTGTACAGAGCCATGCTACATTCCAAATCAGCAGACTGAACAAGATGAAGGCGACCAGAAGGCGTACTAATCTGAATAACTCATGCCTTCCTTCAGGCGAGTCCTGCAGAATCACACAGAGGGTAAGAGACAGAAGGTCCAACACGCTGCTAATGAACTTGCATGATGAGCTCTACACCAGATTCGATGAATGTCCATGTTGCGCTGTTTGAGCGTGGCAAGCGATGAGCTTCTTACCATTGACCCTGAGAGAGGACTTACACAATGTCTGTAGCTGGAGGCATTGCCTTGCCCTATCACACGCAAATAGTCGTGAGCTACGAGCAACCACTGAGCGCCGTCCAAAGCGTTGACAGACCTGGAATTGCATAGGTCCTGTCGAGGAGAAAGAGCGACGAGTCAGGCTTGTAAGAAGAATATCATGCGTGTTCACTTACCTTTGCTCATCTTGATTAAAGGCGAGCTGATAACTTGGGAGCAGAGAAGAGACTGAGATGACCGTCTGCCTTGCGCGAGAAGTCGACCTTAAGTTAAGCTTAAGTGGACTAATGTGCCTCGCGTAACTAACCTGTGTTTTCATTTGTGTCTTGCCCCTGTCTCGTTGCTGCTTTCCACTCGTTTTCAGTCTGCTGCTGTTTACCCGGTCTCACTCAAATACCCCTCACATAGCATCTCCCCTCTGTCGCTGGCGCTGTCGTGGAAGTTCATCCTATCAATATTGCATTCCGTTGGCAATCCTATATCTGCCTCTCTGCCTGTCCATCTGTGCTGCCTGCGTATACACTCGCCTAAATGAGGAAAGGCCATCTATCATACAAAGTCCCAAATGTCAAACTCCGTCCCGCGCCTGCGTCTCAAGCCTCACAGCAACGCGTTGTAGCTCCAAAGACCAAATACCTCAAACGAAAGATCCGCGTCGAAGAAGAAGATGAACAAGTCGTAGAAGAGCAGACGACAGCTCGAGAACTGGATGAATTTGATGCGATCGCTCAGTCGAGTAGGGAATCGAAACCGTTGGAAGGCAAAATCGTCTGTCTTACCGGGTTAAGGGATCAAAGGGTCAGTCTAGCTGTATTTTATGCACTCAGTGTGCTGAAGCTTCCCGGTGATTGACAGACCGAACTCCAAAACATGGCTCGATCATTAGGCGCTCAGGTCGAAATGGCCTTGACGCTAGATGTCACGCACTTGATTGCTGAGAATGTCTTGTCCGCTAAATACAAGGTGCTTCACTTCATTTTGGTTCACGCAATGCGCGCTGACGCTCAAAACAGGTTGCGGTCGATCATGGCATCCCCACAATGACACCTTCCTGGCTCACTACACTACATGCACTCTATCTCACAGGCGAATCCATCGACCCTTCCCTGCTCACTTCAGCAGCTCACACGCTCAAACCATTACACGAACTCCAAATCGGTATCACCGCTTTCCCCATCAATCCCCCGGAACTACGAGCTTCCCTCATTCATTCTATAATAGACAACGGCGGAACTTACCACGCTTCTTTCAAAGACACTTGCACTCATTTACTAGTCGGTCCAGAAGCGGATGAACGTTCAGTTTTCTCAAACCAAAAGGTCTTGAGGGCTCTGCAGTTTGCGTCTTCGGGTACAAAGCTGAGCATCGTTTGGGGTGAATGGGTAGAGGATAGTATCAAGATGAAAGGGGCGTTGGAAGAGGATAGGTATGATGTTAGAAGTCCAAGGCCAAGTCAAGACAGAGTTGTGGGGCCTATATGCTGTGAGTACATCCTCTACCTCGTATACACTGGCTGATGTAAGGGACAGCGCAACCTTCTTCTTCACCAAACAAGCTGCTCCGACAAGAGACCTCTGTCAACCTGGATCTCAGCACGAGCAAAGGCGGGATCAAAAGACAGCGAAACGAGAATGGAGATGAAAGCGAGGTCGTAGGTGTCAAGAAGCGCTCTAGGCCAAATGCGAGTGCTCTTAGTGATTTGCTCGGGTTTGGTGCGAATGGCATGGATGTGGATGAATTACCGCCTGTTGAAGCTATCGTTCCGATACCACAAGAACCGCAAGAATCTCAAGTGCAGGAATCTCAGATCAAACGACTCGCTTCTGGTCGATCAGCTTCTTTCGCTCCTTCCAAACCTACTAAAGCAGCGAACAATGCAACCAACGACAAAGTCTTCGCTAAACCACTCCCTCCTGCTCATCTCAATGATACAATCGTAGACGACTCAGGCTTCCAAACAATTTCACCTCAGAAATCACAACCTGAAGCAAAAATCTTTCAGGGCGCCAAGATCTGGTTGAGGGGTTTCCCATCTGATCAAGCGGCTTTAGCAGCGACAGTATGCAGAGAGGAAGAAGCGACTGTCTTCATTGGAAGCGATGGCATTGGTAGAGAGGACGAGATGGATTGGATCGTTGTGCCAATGTTGAAAGAACCGCCTGTTGATGTGGATCTGGAAGATGCGCGGGTCGTGACGGAAGGTTGGATTGAGCGATGCTTGTTCCTCAATGAGCTAGTGGATGTGCCCAGTCTGACTTTTATGGCCAAACCTCTGCCTGCTCATCCATTACGAGGTAAGCCTACCGGTCCTTCGCGAATATGAAGCTAATGTGGGAACAGGTGCGAGCACGTATCAATTAGCGCACTCTGGTTTCGATGAGTGCGATCAAAATGCTATTGGGCGAATGTGCAGAGCTCTCGGTGTGTCTTATATTCAATTAGTGATACCCAACTGACAAGCGAATAGGCATTCCATTCTCCAACAAACTCGACTTGGGCCAGACAACGCACATGATTACGTTCTCGGAAGAAGGTCGAAAAGCCAGTCGAGCCAGAGAAGCTGGTCTACCTGTTCATGGCATTAGTTTCTTGCTTGATCTGATCAAGCAGTCGCAGAAGGAGCACCAGGAGGATGTAGCTGAGCAGGAGAGGAAGCGAGTAGAGGAGGAGAGCAAGATCGATATCTCTATCGATCAGACTAGGGAGGACGTCTCTATTGATCGAAGCAGGGAAAATCAGCAAGCTGACGGTGAGCTCGAGCTTTGCGATCAAACTAGCGCTAAGCGTCAAACAGATGGACCGCCTAAGCCACTGACTGGCTGTGTGGTCTTTATCAGCCAGAAGGTCTCGGTACGCGTTTGTGACTGGCGCGAAGTTATCCGCTTATTTGTTACCTTCATCGTACAGCACAACCGGCAGAAGATTATCGAATTGGTCAATAAGTTGGGAGGTCGCTTTGCACATGACTGGAAGAACGACGTCACCCACCTCTTGCACTCTTCCACTCGAGACAGAGAGACCTTCCAAGAATTCAAGAAAGCCCGAAAGACCAAGAAACACATCTGCCATCCGCGCTGGCTGGATGAGTGCATGACCAAGAATTATCGAATCGATGAGCGCCAGTATCCTCACACCTGGCAGCAGAACAAGCAGTTGTCTTATGTCGTTGCTGGCTCCCAATCACAAGCTGGTGGTTCGAGGAGTCAAAGCCGATCTCTCACGCCTTCTGTCTCTCGACGCTCTTCTACCGAATCGCAAAAGCAAAAAGAAGAGGCTCAACCAGGATCAGACGATTTACCGCCTCCCCTTGACATTGCACAATCTGCTCCCGCTGCACCTCGAGAGAATATTCTGGCCGGTCTGGAAGAGATGGACGATCTTTTCGTACCGCCGAAGGCAAAAGCGACCGAAAGAGCAGCATCAGCCGACGAACTGCCGCAGATGGAGCTCGACCTGCCAGACAATGCACCCTCGACAAGTATGCCACCGCCTTCTGCTACCCTGGAGGCGCCTCTGCCTGATCAGTCGGTTGACCCGAAAAGCAGCGCGATTGCTATGGGCAATTCTCCACCTACGGCTCAAATCGAAGAAGGTCCAGCTACTAAGAATGCCACACCTGGTCAGAGCAAGATGCTCACTGAAGATATACTGGATCGTTATCGCAGCTTGTACCCAACCACCTCGTCTGGAACTAGTGCTGGAAAAGTCAGTCGATACGTAATTCGTTGCTTTTGAGCTGTAGTGATTTTACCTTTGCTTGACAGACAAAGAAAAAAGTCCGACCGATTGACAGACGGCGCCACGAGTCCATCACAAGCCGGCCTACCCCAGATCCAGCACAAGGCGAACAGCTCTTTCAACAAACTGACGCTAGACCAATGCGATTACCTTTCGACATGTCTCAATCGCAGGCGCATCGTTTCGATGACATGGAAGAACCAGAAGAAAGCTGGCGGATCACTGTGGTTGATCCTGAAGCTGCTAAAGCTCGCGCTGAGCTTCTGGGTCAAGTGTACGTGGCGCCTAAAGGTCATGTGTTAGATCTATCCCCTGCTGTAGATAAGAGGAGGTCAAGTAGACGGATCTGATGACGAGTGAACGTGTAGTGTAGATTATGCTGTAAATTATGCATCAAGGGCACCGGCCCTGTACTGTACAAATATACATGATGCATTCGATAAATAGCTGGCCGAGAGTTCTTGTACAACAGGTCTGAATGATGGTAGTGCGATTGTGGTATGCGTGCGTGGAAGGTAATCAATAGACGAGAGGGGAATAAGTACTAAGACGAGTTGGTGCTTGATGATGATACAGGGACGCTTTCTTCGCCAACGGATGTGTTGCAGCATGGCGTAGGATAGGTCGAGGTGGTAGATCCAATTGGAAGGGAGTGGGATTGATATCGGACGAATGGCTCGACTGAGTGGGGGCGAATTCGGAAAGGTAGTTGTGGTCTTCCAGAAAGTCGTCAAGAATGAGATCATCAAGATCGTCGTCGTCCGAGTCGAGCTCAAACACTTCGCCAAATAAGTCTGATCTCTCGTCTATCGGAGAGATGTTTCGCTCGGCTGGTGGGACTTGCGCTTGTGACGAAGTAGATGCTTGAGGTATTGTAGTTGCTGGTCCTTGTGCCATGGAGGAATGTAGATATTGATGACAGTGTGCTATGACGCGAGTAATGAGTGATCGGTCCAGAATAGTGGAAACACGGCGGCTCACCTTTCCAGGCGACATATTTACGCATTTTGAGACTGGAATCGCCCTGTCCTGCACCTAATTGCATCCGTAGCATGTGGATCATCTGGCTGTTGAGCAAATATTGATCTGATCCGCCTTGTTGGATATCCAATCTGAGTGGTGGTGCAGAATTGCTTCGACTTGCACGAGTTAAAAGACGGTCAACTTGATCTTCTTCTTGCAGAGTAGGCTCGTAAGGCATGCTGGCCCTCTTGACTATAGGTCGCGTAGGTTTTGAGACGCACATCTGCTTGAAGGCAGTAAAGATATTCGAAGTCCAGCTCGAGCCATCTCCCGTCCAGCAGCTATCGCCAGGAGCCATACGACTTGGTCTCTTCTGGAATGTAGTATGCGGCAGCAAAGGTAGAGAAGAGTCGCTCGAGGTTTTGCGATTTGGATGCAGGAGGGCCGAAGACATTAACGTATGCACAATCTTGCGCTTCTTGAGACGGCTGTGTGCGCTTTCAGGTGCGGATAGAGACCTCTTCGCGGGTGCAAATTTCTCATCTTGACATTCTGACTCGGTCGCAGTCTCTTGCGTTGCAAAATCAAAGTGCGGCGGCGCTGGACAGACACCTTATCAAACCAACTCGCTGCAATGGCTGACTGCTTACGTGCTTCTGCCTCCTTTTCGAGCAAATTCAAATCACAGCTGCGCTTGAGCCTCATACCTTTTGACAGAATTGCTCTCGCTTGGTGCTTGACGACCGTGCTCTTTGCGTTTTTGCCGTGTTGCTGCTCTGCCTTGCCTTGTTCCAATCCGCACGCCGTTCTCTGGCAAGTCCTCTTTGGCAAATATCAGACGACCCGACACAACCGGAACTTCGTCATTATCACTGCGCGTCACCTTTTTTAGCCTTTGCCTTGCCAGCTATCTCGCTCTCTATGTACCTCTCCTCTCTCATACATTTGGGATGCTGCAGATCCCTTCCGTGTGTTTGCGTCATGCCTTGACGTATATAGCTGAACCGTTATTCTGGTGCGCGCGTGGAGAGGATTCGCGACTCTTATCATAAAGTTGCCGGCCTTTAATGACTGTCTCTCTTGGCATGGCGCGGATAAAACGTTTCTGCTTGACTTTCAGGCTCGCCCTTGCTGCTCTCTCTCGCTCTCTCTACTACTCCTACGCGATCCAAGTCCTCTCCAGCTTGCCTGCCAATCAGGATGTTCTCCTTTGGCGAAAAGACGGCTATACCTCTTATTCCTCAAGCACGTTCTTCAGTCGATGGTGCAAGTTGGGAAGAGCAAACACTACTAGGCCGCAATCGATTTGGCTCAAGCAGCTCCTTTGAAAGCCTGCAATCGCCTGTCACTCCATTTGACGCCTATCCATTTCCTACCGTTCAGGATCTCGAGAAAGCGGGGCCTATTCACTTGGGATCCGCCTACCCAAAGGCAGCAACAAGATCCTGGCGTCGATTACTACTGCACATCCGGCCACAAGTCGTATCGATTCTGGCGCTTTATGTCTTTTGTGCTTCGCTGGTCATATTACTACTGCTGCCTCGACATCACTATGGAACGCGAAGCATGCTGCACACTCGCGCAAAAAGCTCTAGTCCTCTATATAGAGATCTCCCTATAACACTGGGCGCCGTCCCGAAACGGATAGCAAGTCATAACGATTGCACGTTCAGGTCGCCGAACGTGTCTATGTCTGGCTAATGGCTATGTACATCAGACGAGCAAGCCGTTCCGCTATATACAGCTCTAGCAGTCGGTGCAACCTCAGTAGAAGCAGATGTCTGGTTGATAGATGGACAGGTGAGGGTGAGTTGGCACGTTCTTGCTGACCGTCACATAAGCTAATGCCATATATAGGTTGGGCATCACAAACATCTTACATCGCCTGAGAGAACGCTGAAAAGCCTCTATATCGACCCATTGCTCTCTATGCTGCAGAAAGCGAATGCTGGACAAAGGTAATTGATTTATATTTTAGGCCGGATCATGGGCTAATCTGGATGCTAGTGATACTGTGAACGGAGTGTTCGATCTGATTCCAGACCTATCGCTACAATTGTTGATCGATTTCAAGGATGATTCGACCGAGTGAGCCACTAGGCGTTGCGCCAGAGCATAGCTGATCTATCTCCTAGACTATACAATGCTGTCATGGCAGAACTGGAACTACTTCGCTTGCACGGTTTCCTGACGACCTACAACGGCACGTCAATAGTACCTTCTGCGATCACAGTAGTGGGTTCAGGCGAAGCAAGACTAGACTTGATCACAGCACAAGCAAAACGAGATCTCTTCTTCGACGCTCGCCTAGATCTACTATCAACACCAGAATACGCACATCCAGACGCAAGCATAAGCCCAATGGCTTCTGTCAATATCGCTCATTCTGGCTATCGGTCAATGTTCTTCTGGAGAAGAGAACCGTATGAGAAGATGCAAGAGTGGATAGAAGTAGCTCGTGCAAGAGGGATAGCTTCAAGATTTTGGGGCGGACCAAAGAGATTGGCTTGGTTGAGGAGAAGGGTCTGGTCTAATCTGGTGCGAATGGGCGTGGATTGGCTCAACAGCGATGAGCTGGAGGAAGCCAGTTTGTTTTGAGAGTCTGGGTAGGCGCAATGAGGGCAATTCCAGGGACATTGAAGGGTGTACAATAGTAGTATTTTGGGTTTGCAATAGGGCTGTCGGGATTAGCATGTGAAAACAATCCACGAAAACCGAATGCGGAGAGCCGTTCTTGCCTGCCACCGTACAATTTCGAAGCAGAGCATCCTCACTTGCAAATTCAAATAGTGGGATTGCTATGCTGTAGCGACATGCGAGAGCTGATTGCCATCGATTGGGTAGACGCTCTTTGACACCCACCCTCTTATACATATACACCTCGCAAGCACACAGAGATCATGATGAGCAAGCAATATTCACGCGAAGAAGTTGCCAAGGTGAGCCTCTCGTCGTCTGCATAAGCCAAATCTCATTGGTGCCCGCGTTCAGCACAACAAAGAGGGTGACATCTGGAGTACGTGCCTATAGCCAGCTTCGTGCGGCTAGTGCTCATTACGATATCCTAGTCATCGTCGACACTGTGTAAGCGTTCTTCTTAGCAAGCAATATTTGCATGCCTCAGATATTGCATGTGACAGCGTATACGACCTGAGCAAGTTCGTCGACCTGCACCCTGGTGGATCCTATGTGCTTCTCGACAAAGATGTGCGGCTTTTGGGTACCCCTCAGATTCACAGCTGAATGACCTGGCTTGGTCAGATTGCCGGAAAAGAGTGCAGCGAATCCTTCTTTGGCCTGCACAAGTCTGAGATTCTCAAGAAATACCAGCGTTTGGCCATCGGAACTATTCAGGGAGAAAAGCCAGAATGGGTTCTGCCACAGACCGGAGAACTCAGCAGAGTGCCGTACGCCGAACCAGCTTGGTTGAGCCGTGGTTATCACTCGCCTTACTACAACGAATCGCATCACGCTCTTCAGAAATGGATGCGCGAATTTGTGGACAAGCATGTTACTCCTGATGCGCGTGAGAAGGAACAATCGGGCGAAAGACCATCAGTCGAATTGGTACAGCTTTGTGGCTCTACTGGAGTGGATGCTCTTCGACTAGGACCGGGCAAACATCTTCAGGGTCGTCAGCTTCCTGCTGGTCTCAAATGGGACCAGGTCGACTATTTCCATGAAATGATTATCAACCAGGAATTGGCCAGGTATGCAGCAGTCTATCTGTCTTGATCGAACTGACCTCTACATACTAGAGCTGGAGAGCGTGGCTTTGGTGATGGATTCCAAGGTGGTATGGTTATCGGTCTGCCGCCAGGTAAGTATACCCTCCAACAGCAGCGAATCAGGTTGTTCACGTATGACTGGCTAGTCATCAACTTTGGCTCAGAAGAAGTGAAGAAGAAGGTTGTTGACGATGTCCTTGCTGGCAAGAAATTCATCTCCCTCGCTATTTCTGAAGCTTTTGCTGGATCGGATGTCGCCGGTGTGCGATGCACTGCTACGAAGACTGAAGATGGCAAGCACTGTAAGTCCTCAGCCTCTTAAGAAGCAATTTCGGTTCGCTAAGCTCGCGACTGTCTTAGGGATTATATCAGGAACGAAGAAGTGGATCACCAATGGTAAGCATCCCACAATTGGCGATACTTTCAAGCCCTTATCGCAATGCAGGCGTTTTTTCGGACTACTTCTCCGTTGCATGTCGCACCGGCAAAAATCAATTGACTATGATTCTTGTCGAGCGGGATGATAACGTCGATACAAAGCAGATCAAGACTTCATACTCTACTACTGCTGGTACAGCTTATATTACCTTCGATAACTGCAAGTAAGTACATTCCTGTCCTTTTTTCCGCTGCCAAGCTGATAGATACTAGGGTTCCTGTCTCCAACACTCTTGGCAAGGAAGGAGACGGGCTGCGCGTCGTATTATCCAACTTCAATCACGGTCAGTCGGAGCGCAGCCAGTTTCATCTGCTTTGCTGCTTTGCTGACTTTTTTTCTCTTTGCTAACTTCATTTTGTCTATTCAGAACGTTTCGTCATGGCCGCGGGCAATGCAAGAGGTGTTAGATCAGTTGTAGAGCAGGTATGTGAAAGCTTGATCCGCGAGGCGAGTAATTGACACTACCCTAGTGTTTCATCTGGGCACATGTCCGCAAGGTCTTCGGCAAGCCTCTGATTACACAGCCGTGAGTACTAGCTAGGCCTACGTTGTTAGAGGAGAAGCTGATGCTTTGGACAGTGTCATCCGCCAGAAATTTGCACAGCAAGTCGTCTTTCAGATTTCTGACGCTGTATAACATCTTTTCGCAGAATGTTTGCCAAGATTGAAGCTGTGCAATGCTTTGTCGAGCACGTACGTCAAGTCACCTTTCGCACAGGCAAAGCTGATTTTCAATGCGCAGATCTGCTATCAAATGGTATGATCTCTCTTGATTGGTCGCATGGCGCTCACGCGATGCCACTAGACCAACATGACCTACGCTCAGCAGTCAGACCTACTTGCAGGTCAGATCGGTATGTCCTCGCTCTTTGCCATATTTTCTGGTTACTTATCTGTCTACAGGTCTGCTCAAGATGCACTGCACCCGTGTTGCGCATGATGTCGCAGACGTGAGCTCTTCCTCCTTGACTTGTAGGGCCAGGCTGATTCAAATCGATCACAGGATGCTGTTCAGGTATGTCGCGTCAAAATTAGGGTCAACTTGAACTGAAGGTGCTGTGAAGATCTTCGGCGGTAGAGCTCTGACAAAGGGTGGACTGGGAGGTAAGCTTGTGCTTCTCGTTCAGCCTACCATGATACTGAGTTTGTCGTTCGAAGGTGGCATTGAGCACTTCCAGCGAAGTCCGTTTTCAATGCTTCTAGAGGCATTTCGCTGATCATCTGCTATAGCTTACAAGTTCGATGCCCTCTTGGGGGGAGCTGAAGAAGTCTTGTAAATCCGGAGGCCTTCCTACAGTTCTTACGAGCTGAAATCATGTCTAGGGGCGATTTGGGAGTCAAGCAAGCAATGAGGAAGATGCCAGCAGGCGGCAAGGTACTATATGTCTTCACAAGCTTCCGGCCGATCCTGATAAGCGACACAGGTTGCCCTGTGATCGGATCGATGATGTGCTTTCGGGACATTGTGCATTTGTTGTCTCCTTTTTGCACAATCTGCTGCATGCCTATGTCACATGCTGTCACTCCGAAGTGTATCACAGGCCATTGCGAATGCAACATGCTACTAAAAAGTGAATTAATCCTCCCGCCTCGACTTCTTCGACGGCCTGCTTTCCGCTGCCTCCTTGCGCTTCTCTGCCAGACCTTGTTTGCGGAAATGCTAATAGCAAGCACATCAGCTCGGCACAGCGGGACAACATCTACAACTCACATCCTTCTTCTCCCTCTTCTCCCGCTCCTCTTTCGCTTCTTGACCTTTGGCCATCTTTTTTTGCTTGTCGACACGACGCTCCTGTTGCTTGTCTTTCCGCTTGGCAACCTTGTTCTTCTCGATTGCCTGGATCTGCTGCAATAGGCCAAGAGCTTGCTTCGCCTCCGGTTCCATGATGACTGCTCTTTTCTGCATGTAGGTCTGCTCGCGCTGAGGCTTCAAGATCTTTGGCTTGGATGCATAAGGGAGAGCTGCTTGTAGCTTGCGAGGCACTTTCAAGGTGTTGAACTTTCGAGTCGGTCGCTCGATTTTCTGCACAGAGGCAATTAGCCTTGTCACCAAAAAGAGAGTAGACTTACCTTGTAATGCGAGTTGGCATTGACAGGAGTTTTTGCCCCCTCTTCAACCCTGACCTGACCAGTCAATCGCATACCCTGCCATTCCGACTTGTTTTCCAGCAGAAGAGATGACATTGGGTTATAGTACTTTCTTGGCTGAACCTGGAACCATGACCGCAAGAAGACGATATCACTGAGCAGTACTCGGTCTTCGAAGGTAGCACGATAGCAGCCTTCGGGCTTGGATAGTGCCTTTTTGATCTGCCCTCGGATGCCGGACACCGTCCGGATCTGAGCGCCCTCAAATTTGGCGACTTCAAGAGAGCTGTTGAACATCTCTTTGATGAAAGCCGTGTTCTTGAAGACCTTGTACGGGACACCATTTAGTTTGAGCTTCTTGACTATCTGACTTGATCCATCAATGTCGAGAATGGTGCCAGATGCAGTGACACGGAAAGCACGAGTAGCGTCGGAGAAGGAGTTGAATGCGCAAAAGCCACTATTCGGCGCAGATATTGGACCGTAGAAGGTTGCAAGGCAATGCATATGCTCTGGAGTATACTTGAGCATTCGATTCCTCGTGCCATCGTCGAGCGAATAGACTGGTACTGTTTGGAAGCGCCGCCAGCCTATCGAGAAGATGAGTGGGTCATTGGTCTTGAGGATTTTCGGGAACCACCGATGCTTCTTGATCCTGACTTGGACGTAGCCAAAGCTTTCTTCGTGACCGAGAAGACCGCCGACGAGCAGAGGGAAACGAGGATTGAAGTTGTCCAGGAGCTCACAAGGGACATTTTGAAGTTCCATGCGAACGTACGTTCCAGGTCGATAGCCTTCTACCATTGCTCGCGTTTCTGCATCGTCGTTAAGAAATTCGGCTTGGGTTGCTGCTATCCGTTTCGCCATCTCTTCTTTCTGTTCAGTGTAGAAGTCTTGCTTGTCTTCATCATCGGAAGAGTCATCATACTGCTCATCGAATTTTCGCTTGAGCACTTCCTTCTTCGCAGCCAGATCTGTTGCTTTCTGCTCTTCAGTCTTCACATCAGTTGGTGCGTCTCCATCGCCATCTTCGTCTCCTTCCAGATCCTCAAAACTTCCAGCATCAGATTCATATTGTCTATCAATGACCGGCGCATCGTTCGATCCCGTGGCCGGACCAGTAATGAAGAGATGCCGCATACTGTCCAGTGCCTCGTCCAAGCTATAGGTGGATGCAAGTGCGACGGTATCGAAGGGCTGTCTGAAAGATTCTTCTTCGGCTGCCGGCCGTTTTTGCGCCAGTTGGAAAAGCTCTTCGTCGTCCACTTGAATATCATCCGCTGGATCATCTTCATCGCCCTTGACGATCTGCTCTGGCGTAAGTGACGAGCTGTAGATGAGCTTCATGAAATTTGGTCGACGGCGATGCGAGGTTGACGCAAAGCTATCGGCAGCTTTCTGAGATAGGTTTGCTTTCCAGCGCGGGACGTCTTCTAGATCATCTTCTTCATCCAACATATCATCTTCATCTGAACCGAATCCAAGATCAGAATCACTTTCAGCGTAAGCTGTACCGCCGTTCTTTGCTGATCGATCCGATTCCATTGGTCCGGTGAGAGCAACTCTTTGTCCTGATCTTCTCGGCGCAAGAGCAGACTCGTCTACATCCATAGTCTCATCGACGTCGTCTTCTGCATCTGAAAAGTCTTCTTCGTTTAAATCGGATGCGTCTTCATCTGACTCTTCATCGTCTTTATCGAGCTCGAGATCTTTCGAAGAGCCTATCTGAACAGGCATTGCGTCATTCGCAAAGACTCGCATCTGAGATTGAGCAATGCCGTCCGCCAGAGTGCCGCGAGCGTCTTGCAGGTCCATGATCATCTGTTCTCCTTCGCCCAACTGGACTAGCAACGGTAAATTAGCCCGAGTCAAAGCAGACTAGCGAAGACATACCAGCTGAACCTTCTTCGCCGTCTTTCGCCTTTGTGAATGTACCAGCAGTATTGATCCAAACTCGATCGCCATCAAACACAACCTGACCACCTGCGCCACCACTCATAGGGGCATGATACAGCCTGTCCTTCTCGCCCAGCTTCCTTCTCTTCTCGCTCTCTTTCGTAGGTAAAGGACAAGGATCAGAAAGAGCAACAAGTTGAGTAGCTTCTAGTGCATCGACTCCGCTTCCTGGTATATGTACGCGAATGGCATTGTTGCCATTTGGTGGTCGAAGAGGAATGCCTCGAAGGTAACCAAATACAGCTACAGAGCGATCCTTCTTTGGGTCCGCGCGAATAGCTTCTCGTGGTGTGATGTCTTCTATCCGGTCAGCGAGAAAGTAAGGATGGGCGTTTCGGAAAGTAAGAGGTCGAAATTTGGCTACGTTGATGAAGCGGGAGAGGTTGATGATTTCGCGATCTGGATATCGACCGTTGATGATGCCTGAAAGGTAAAACATTTTGGCTCCGTCAAAGACTTCGGTCCAGAAACGATGCTTCAGGCGCTTCTTTTGCTCCTTGAGCGTGGAAGCAGACTTGATAAGATCGAGATGTGTTAAGATAGCGATAATCTTGGGTAGACCGTGCGCATTCATTGCTGATAGTGCTTCAAAGGTTTCCTGCTTGAAATTCAGCTGTAAGATCTGTGTACTTGGGCGTTGGGCTGACCATCTCGAACCCGAAAGAGCCATCAATCATGATGAGGACCAGATCTGCAATTTTTGCAATGTCGACTACGGCTCCAAGCTCGTTCGGGCATTCAATGAGCGTTACTCGGCGAGTCTTGCCTGAACATTCTGTTACTCAGACGCTAGACGGACAGACATCTTAGGTTGACTGACCGCTAACGACAGTCACAGGTCCTTGAATATCAGTCATTGTGACTTTGGTGTATTTGCGGATGAGACTGCGAATGAGCGTAGACTTGCCGACCTGGCAATTCAGCCATGTCAGATCTTGTGCAGAGCGTTGTAGAGCAGACGCACTCCAGGAGGGCCAATAACAGCTACAATGACAGGCGGAGGACCTAATGCATCTGCGCCTTTTGAAGCTCCTCCAAGCACACTGCTCTTTCCACCATGTCCTTGAGCATGACCGCCGAAGGTACGATCCACAGCTGGGACATGCAAACGAGTCTGATCTTGTTCAACTTTGCGACGGGCAAGTCTAGCTGCTTTGGCGCCAGACTGACTTGTGAAAGCTTTTGGATTCTTTCCTTTCAAGTTTGGCTTTTCCTTGCCCTTGTCTTTCTGAATGCGATGGCCTTTATGCTTCTGAGGTGCATGTTCGTCCATCTTCAATCTCGCAGTCGAGTCTGGAGCTCTCGAGGGGTATACAGGCTCTGGTTCAGCAAGCTCTAGGTATCTTTCAGAAGGGTATGAAGCTGTTCAGTCGCTTGTTTGGTTCACCACCATTCGCAGCAAACCGTGAGAGTTTTTCTTTTTCTTGAGAAATCACGTGATCAATGACCACTCAGAGTGCAAGGGAAGTCTAAGTGCATGGACATGGCTGCAGCACAGGAATACTGAGTGTACAAGTACGAGGATATCATTATAATCTATTACAGAGATAGTAAAAGGCATGTTTGAACACAAAGAAAGTACAGCTAAAACGCGGTATGTATGAAGAGAGATTAGCCACTTGCTTCAAGTTCTTCTAGGACCCGAAGTAGGTGGGTGTCCATGAATGATAGAAGCAGCAGTGGGTGTTGGGACTTGGTTCGCCGTGGTTGTTATATGATTTTCTTCGTGATATCGTCTCGATTTCTCGAACTGGTCATCGCGCCACGCGCCGAGAGCGAGCGCCCTAAGGTCATCAGTTGGACGATTGCTGGCCAGCGCGGCGTCGGTGGCATGGTCATGTGCTGGAGATACAGTGTTCAAGTGCCTGTGAAGTTCTTGTAGTGTGCGGATCCGCCTGGGAGGAGACAAGCTATCAGAGACACGATCTTAGATGCTCTCAGAGTGCCTACTCTCGAGCTTCATTGCTACGAAGCTGACGCTGCTCGGATGACGTATGGATATCCTGTACGTGTTGCATGTGGTTGATTGGGTCATGGTGGACATGCTGAAACTGCTTGAATACCGGTTGCTCTGTCGAATGAGCCATTTGCTGGAACGCTAGACCATGCTGAGAGAGCAGCCATGTATCTCTCTTTTCGGCCAAAGCGTTGTAGCGTCTCAGCATATCACGGCGATATGCTACTGGCGCCTTGCAGTGGATAATGGTATTGTGGTTGATCCAATCGATTTGATGCAATCCAACTCCATGCTTGATTGTCATCTGAGTCAACGGCAAGGACGAAGTGTTACTATTAGTTCGACAACGGCAGTCGAGCTGCTCACCAAGGCATAATCATGCGCCATCAACTTGATCCCGAACATACTTGGATCGTCCGAGCTGACGGAGAACGGTACACCTAGTTTCAAAAGCTTGTGAATGGCCTAGGTGACATCAATATACGGTGAGACATTTTTCATTCGGGATAAGCTTACATAAGGCTGCTCCTTTGGATCCCTGCCATCCCACATCGACAACATCTGATAGGCGAATGAGAAGATTTACAAACACAGAGATCGAAACTCACCTCGTTTGATATGAGGCAGATTTCCAAACAGATGTGATGATCCACTAAGACTTTGCAAGCAAGGTCGTCATATTGGACAACACCGCTGTGTACAATATCAGTGAGAAGCGGTGCCAGAAAGGTTCTGTGACATACGCATGAGCTACATAATACGTGTTATCAAGAGAGTGCTTCGGCTACAGGACGTTGACATACCTAATCGATCAGCGCCCAAGTGAATCGCATACCACAAATTGTGCAACAAGCTTTGCCTCTTCTCGCTATTTGTGTGTTCTTGCGTCTCCCCAACGTGAGGCATGAAGGCACCATGCCAGAATTTCTCCTGGAACGCTGGCTGGTCCTTGATCAGGTCTTGCAGCATCTTGGCATGCTCGTCAATGCCCACCTAAGCAGGTCACCGTCAGATATCTTTCGAGTATTTCTGATGGAACACCTACAGCATCCAGGCCAACGATATGCATGGCGGGACTCTCCTCGGGTGAGAACATCTGCTGGTATTTGAGGACAACATCGGTGAAATGCGTAAAAGTCCAAGGTCTCCAAGTTGACGTTTTGGCCTGTAATGCCTCGTATTGTTTGTCGGCAGGCGGTATATGAATTCCGGCAGGACGCTTTCCCTGAATTCTCAGCCTTTCCTTGATCCAGTATTCTTTGTCATCGCAAGCGATCGTACGAGGAGTGGTACTGCAGACGTTGATGAGCTGGAACGACATAGAGGAGAGCCATACGTACAGAATTATGCCAACTCCGTAGAAGCGATAGCCTGATGATGTTGGATGTCTGTCATTATGCTGCTTGACCTTGTTTGTGACCACTTTGCGAAGATCGCCAAGGATCACAGAGTCAGGTACGTTTCCGTCGCTATACTGTTTAGAGGGGCCATGTGTGTCCAGAGTACGTCCTTCGGCAGACATGATGTTGTAGCGAAGTTCACACCATGGAATTGCCTGTTCAACGAGCATGTCGCAGATGGTTCCGAACAGCCATGTCATTATAGGTCGGTAGCCATATAAGCCTGAAGTCTGTAGCAAGGAGCCATGGGCCAAGATGACATCGTTGGAGAGGCTGCAAACTCACCGCGTTGGTGGAAAAGTCGAAATCTGCGACTACTTCATCATGCTTTGCTACTTTGCACATCAGATACGAGGCCCGGCCGGGTAGAACATGCTTACGCTTGTCAAACTTCAACGCATCGAGAATAAATTGTCTGAGATCAGCCCTGTGGTATTTCTTGGGCGATCCCGAGAGAGACCAGGGATGATCTTTCATGAAGATATGACAATCATGCTTGGATGCACCAAATATTGGCTTTGCTTCGATTGTCCATTTGAATTTGACTCTGTAACCCTCGCTCTTTGTCTTGTCGGCTTGCTCGGTCCAGGTCCATAAAAGTAGCTTGTGATTGGACTGAGACTTGTACTCGTTCAAAGCTCGTATGACTTCGTCCGCAAGCTGTTCAGGAGAAGCGATGGCCAGGATGTGAACATGATGTAAAGGCGGCATCGGGAACTGGGAATATATCAATACGGAGTCTCGGTTGGGTGATGATGGCCTGCGTACGATATGCTCAAGGCTCTTGTCCTGACTCCACAGCTTGTTCATTTCCTGACTAAATAGCTTGTAAACAGTAGTCTTCTCTAGGACTTGCTTGGTCTGACTGTTGAAGGGGAGGTTCAGTGGCTGAGTACCGTTCTGGTTCTTAGCCTTGGCTCTGTCTGCAACCTTGATATACTCGAATGCTACCGCTGCTCGGTCTTTCCGCTGGGCATAAGTCAGCATCGCCGTCCATAAGATTGTCGGCATGAGCAGCGTACTGTCAAAGCCTAGAAGGCATGTTCTGTCAATGTCCGCTCTATCGCTAGACGGTATGGCTTACTCCTGATCGGTCCAATTGCTGAAGGGGGTGAAGTCCGGATGCGACTGTACCTGCGGCGGGCGCCTTCGGGGTCATATGCCCAGTAGGAATCTGGCCTGGCTTTGATGGAGTTGAAATGCTAGGCGTTGGTTTTACTGTAGATTGGACTGTAAGGTCTGCTGATGGTTGAGTAAGAAGGTAAAGAGAACACGTAGGATAGATGGATAGATGGTAGGGGAAAAGAAGAGCTGAAAGGCCAAGGACGGCTGTAGAGCGAAGACTGACAAGGGGAATGCGGGAGAAGCTTTCTGGGCCGGATTCGCCGGCCCCTACTCGTACAGCAGAAAGCTCTCATTCTCCTACCTGCACACGGTAGGGAGTTCTTGCCAGAATCACCAGCAAGAGATCGCCAAAAAAAATTGCGAAGTACCGATCGTTTGGCTGACTACTGGACCGGCGTGTCAAAGAGACAGGTGGACACAAATCTCGAGCTGCTACCGAGGTAGAGGGATCCCGCAAGATGTTGAATAGGCATGCCATACATTGATTGCAGCGGGGCTGTTTGGTTCCGATCATGCCTTCGAACCATTGACAGGACAGAGCCGATCTTCCGCTAGAGATGCCTGTACCGGGGTAGAGCGCCGACTGGATCATACCCTACCGTCACAGGAGCTGCCTGAACCCAGGAAAGCTTTGAGGGCGAATGCAGACCGAAAGGATCGAATGCAGCGCCGAGGCTGTGCAGATGCCAACGCATGCAGCGGACCAGTAGACATAGAAGTAGCCCGCGATGCTGTTGACAAGTCGGATTTCGTGACTGTGATTTCACAGAGCAAACGCAACAGAGAGCCAAACAGCCATGTCAGAGCCAACAGAGACCAGCGGAGGGCAAAAGCAGGCTGTACTACAGGCAATCAAGGTAAGCGTCAGTCTGCTGATAACGGAAAGCGACCTCATGCAGTTCGTCGCAGCAAATTGACCCTGTCAAAGATCTCAAAAACTTGAACAAGGTGCCTTGCGCTCAAAAAGGTGGGCAATGTCTGTTAGAGGCCTTGAAGAGGGCGCTGACGATGTGCTAGCGCTGCTCTTTGGCATCTCGGGTGGCGCTGCTGTTGGCTCTATTCGATTTGTAGCATCTCGAAGTAGGTCATCTCAGAATCTCTTTTCGCCGATATACAGCTGAACATCAGTCTAAGGAGTACTGTCTGCATCCAATTGGGCCGTCGCATCATTCGGCGTGCTCTCACTCGCAGCCTGGTCAAACTGTCGATACCGCCGAGCTGAAGAACTCAAACGCATGCAAGCAGTACAAGATTCCTTCCGCGAAAAAAAACGCTCCCCACCAAAGGGACAATTCGTCGGCACGCATTTCCCTGGTGATGCTGCAACACAACCTGACCAGCCGAGCCCAAAACACCCGGACGACACTCGCAAGTTGGTCTAACCCCAGATGCGCTTGTCAAACTTTTCAATGAGCTTGGGATCGTCGCGGTATTGTTCTTGAAAGCGCGTGAAACCACCACGAAGAACTTGGACTTCCTGCTTTGAAGCATCATCGGTACCTGCAAACGATTAGGGATGTTGCATCGGGTGAGGACCAGCGTACCGAAGGCCTTCTCTCGAGCATTGGCATATTCCACAGCCGCTGTTGGTCCTCGTTGTTCTGAATGGGAAGCTCAGCTAGGTCGAGGTCAGGGTGAGATCGGACGCACGGGATAGAGAGCAGTGGAAGTAAACGACAGGTACTGGAAAGGGAGAATTGGAGGTCACCGGTCAGCTGGCAGAATTTTAGGGCAGAAGAGTAAGACGGACCATCTTTCAGATCTTTCACAAGTTTGGGCAGCTCATTGCCGAAAGTCATTGAGGGTACATTCTGGGCGCCTGAAGCAAGTTCAAGAGTATGAATACTGTTTGAAGGTCCCCACCTGTCTTTGCGGGCGTAAGAGTTGGAAGATCAGTTGTGGAGTAGCCGTCTTACAATGTTGCCTGCGAATACGAATCTTATCAAAGGGTAGAAGCGATGAGGCTGTGTCGAAACGTACCTCCAACAAAGTCACTGTCCCTCACATCAATGATAGCGTATTCTTCTGCAACTTGGTGAGCATTTATTGGATATTGGCTGAGGTGATTGCATACTTCCTGCTTGGCCGCCATCTCGCAGCTTGACAGCTAAGGCGTCGCTAGTAGCAAACGTGTATGGAGGCTTGGGCCAAGAATCCGACATGATCGTTTATTGAATGCATGTCAACGCGAAACTTCGACAAAGGCAAGGGCGGACGAGCACGCAATGTCGACACCAAAAGACCTCATAAGCCAATTTGGTGATGCTGTCAAGCTGGCAGACGTCCAAACAGAAGGTGTGCATGACAACGCGTTTCTATAGGCAAATATCTCATGTCGCGTCTTTTGCAGCATTGAGCATCTGTCGAATTTACAGCTTATCGGCAGAAGATCTCAAATACAAATGGGATGCTTTCGCCTATCAGATCACGAATACAGTAGCAGCGGCTGGAGCTACGTCGAAACGCGAGGAGCCAGAATTCAACTTGGAGAACCTACGCGAGCTGCGCAAGGAGATCCAGAGCTCCGTCAAGCCTGTCAAGCTAGAAGCTGGGACACCTGCTGCTCCACCGCGGAATGCCTTGCGCAAGTCACTCGCTCGTGGAGGTATTGATGGCCTGTAAGCTTTGGCATTTAAGTGTTAAGCTGTTGTAATGTTCTTCTGCCAGACTGGACGGTCTATCTACTCCAGCAGCAAAAAGAAGATCTATAGGCAGTCCTTCGGCAGCTGGGATGGGCACGCCCGCCTCTGCTACCAAGTCCATGTCTACACCGCGGCCTTCTACACTCTCTGCATCTACCTCACGAGATACTCAGATGACTACACCAGACAAACTTCAACTATCCCCTTCATCCAATTCCAACCGTACACCTACAGCTCTTTCACCGACGCACAAACCGCTGTTCACAACACCAGCACCATCCAAATTCGAAAGCCGGAATAACGCTCTGAGCATTGTCGAATCCCTCAATGCACACTTATCACTCCCTACACCCGTGTCGTCACTCAACCCACGCGTCAAGCTCGCTTCAAGCACAAACCCAAAAGACTATGCTTACCGATACATGTTTGAAAAGCTACTCGATAGAGCAGAAGCGCTCGATAACAGGATAGACGAAGCTGCCGAGATGATTAGACAATATCACGAGATTGAAGAAGAGCTTGGTGATCCCGGAGTGGATTCGCAAGAGGATATGGTCTGTGTTGGTCGAGTGTGTGCGGATTTGTACGCGGCCAAATTACAGGATGGGCAGGATAAGAGCAAGACTTCAGTTTGGTTTGAAAGTTCTAGGTTGATGGGCGCTGGTGCCAGGATCGAGTTGCGCTTTGATGATGATGTGAAAGTTAGAGGGCATGAAGTGGGCGATGGAGGCGCGGGCATGTTTCCTGGTGGTATCATCGGTGTAAGAGGTAGAAATGTCGGTGGGCAATTCTTCAACGTCAAAGAAATTTTGATGGTCAGTCTCTTGCAAGATGCCTGTACCAAGCTGATCTTGTCTAAAGATGCCGCCTATGTATCTACCTGCAAGCATGCCGCAAGACCTTATGGACTATCATCACGGCGATACCAAGCTAGGAGGCCGGCCACTCTCTGTCATGGTGGCTGCTGGACCATACACGACCGACGACAACCTGGACTTCATTCCCCTGGATGCGCTGATATCGGAAGCTAGAAGTACCAAGCCTGACACCCTGATACTGGTAAGTCCCATGTCCGGAGTTTGTACCGAGCTGATATCTTGTATAGATTGGGCCGTTCATCGATTCCCATCACCCGTCAATTAGATCCGGCGATATCGCTTATGCTCCACCACAAATCTTTGCAGCGCAGATATCGGCTCGTCTATCTAGTCTCATGGAGTCGTCTCCTGGCACCAACATCATCCTGATACCTAGCCATCGAGATGTGCTCAGCTCGCATGTCGTCTTTCCTCAAGCTCCTCTTGAAAGGGATCCTGAGATGGGGCTTCCAAAGGTAGGCTAGAATGGGAAACTCAGACTCAATCTGATAACTTCCACTCATCCTTACAGCGCGTCAAGCTACTACCCAACCCAGCAACTTTCTCGATCAATGAAGTCAATTTTGCCATCAGCTCAGCGGACGTGCTCTTCCCCCTCCGATCACAGGAGTTCCTCAAAGAAGCTCCTCCAGCCAATCTAGAAGAAGCGTCACTGCACGAAGGCGTAGGGAAAGATCATGTTGGACGCGTCTGCCGGCATGTCTTGAGACAGAGAAGCTTTTACCCAATCTTCCCGCCTCCGCTTTCTGGTGCTGGTGTCGACGCTGTAAATCTAGACGTGACACATATGGATCTGCTCAAATTCGATGGCTTTGGCGCGGATATTGTCATTTTACCGAGCATGCTGGGCAAGCATTTCGTGAAGGTAAGTCTTTCAGCTCCGATATCGCGGAGAAAAGCTGAAATCTGCATCTGCAGACCGTCGACAGCACGATCATGGTCAACCCTTCTTTCCTCACTCGAGGCTCAAACGGCGGTACCTTTACACGCTTCGCAGTGCATCCTTTCAGCAAAGACGAACTCCGGACAGAATTGAGCAAGGCAGCAATGTCTGCAGAGCAGCATGCGACAGAGAACAAGGTATACGAGCGGTGTAGAGTAGACATAGTGCGAATTTAAGCATGTCTGCCTCTTTTGATCACGCCCGCCGGCTCATTACGTGTCACTAATATATACCTGGTACTATTCTACTACTGACCAACTTGCAGTACTTGTCCCAGTCTGCGCCGTACCTAGGACATGAAGTCAGCACATGAGCAAGAATGGAGCGCAGCGACATACTTCTCCCTGCAATGCGCATCATCTCGTCTTTGACGATGTATCAGGAGGATAGCAAAATAGATGACGTAGAAATAGGGTATTGGTGTTTCGAAGCCGCAAGGCAGACACCATGCCCAAGCCATCAGCCAATCACCGAGGTAGTTTGGATGCCGACTTCTTCCCCACCAGCCAGACGTCAACAGTTTCGTGCCGCGCTTAGTTTGCATGTATTGTAGATCTGGCCAGAATGTCAGGTCGAGATCGCATGCTGAGGCGCAAGCTTACTTTTAGGGTTGCTGCCATTTCGGAAATCATTCTTTTCCAGGTTCGATACGCGAAAGATGTAGTAGCCGACTAGATTGACAGCGCAGACTGCCAAAGTAGCCAATAGACCCAGATCTTTCGGGAAAGAAGCGAGATATCGCGCTTGGAGAGAGTAGGTGAATGGGACCCAGACCAGATCGCCAACAGAGAGCATGAATCCGAAGCCGTCCGAAGTGATGTCCATCGTAGTCAATATTGCAGGCTGGATAGAGGTTTCAGCTTTACTAGTGGAACTAGAAAGAAGGCGCACCTCGTTGTATAGAGCATCAAAGACATAGATCGACTGGAAGACGACGACAAGGACCATCGAATCAGTGATGCGGCCTGTTCTCGAGTCGTCAGATCGACTTTTAGTTCTCTAATGCACAAACTGACCTATGTCGGTGTATTGCTTAGCGGCCATGGCAATGTCGATCACGAACCACAAGATCATACCAGGTCTCAGCTCATTGAACGACTTGATGTCAAAGGAGCCGATCCTGGGATTAAGCTCTCTGCCAATAAACCACTGTCTTGACATGAGCGTGTTTGCAATATCAGATGGAGCAAGACAAACATTGTAGAAGCTGTTCTGTGTGTCTCCACCCTCAGCGAGCATCTTCCTTTGGCCATAGCTTGCAAGTTGCACATAGCATGCCTTGACAAACTTCAGATACTTGCAAGTGCATTTTTAGGTGCACATACCTGGAATATGGAATTCAGTAGACTAGCTGTGACCAGTCCTGTCCAGTGATCGTAGACGAATGTTAAAGGCTTGAGACCGAAAGCTGCAATTCCGCCGAGCAGCACAAGGGTGGTAACGATAAAGGTCGCAAAGGCTATCGTACCGAATCAGAACTGATACGGTCATTGATTGGATAGAGACTGGCCATTGATCTTGTACTTTAAACGCTTGTCATTTCGCAGCTTGACACCTTCAATCCATTTGCCGGGCAAGACGATCCAACAAACAACACAGAACAAGTACCAAACAGCGTAGACGACAGCAGCTTCAGTGTCCCAGAGAGAAGCCCATCCAGCTAACGTCGAGTACTTGAGCAAGCCCTCGCCAAAGAATTCATTCAGAGGTCGAGGCGTGCATCCAGCTTCAGAGCATCCGAGGCCAAAAAAGTAGGAGAAGTAGGCGACAGCGATCGAGATCAACAACGTCCCTATAGGCCCAAAGAACTCATACGAGTCTGCCTTTGCCATCGCTGATCGAGGTGACGAATCGTGCACGAAAATGCGCGGTCAGGCGAATTGTGCCAAGCCCAGTACATGAAAGCCCTCAATACATTATTATAACAGTCCTACACTCAATAGATACCAAAGCCCCATGTATCGATCCTCATGCCAACACGTAAGCTCATCTGAACGGATCTTCGTCTGTCGCTTCTGTTCTTCCGCCGATAGATAAAGAGTCGCTGAAGAGAGGTTGAGAGAGCGATTTGCGAATGACAGGCTGCCTTATTCGCTGATCGAAAGAATCCGCTCGAGCCAATTGATCGGCCAAATCCCTCGTCTGCCTCTTGTTCTGTCCGAATCGCATCAAGGATGCCCGTCTTGACTTTTGCTTTGGCATGTCCGCTTCTATCTCTGGTAGCGGTTTTGCTGACCAAAACGGTGATGGCGGCTTCGACGCGGGCAGAGCTGATAATGTCTTGTCTTCGCGATCCAGTGCTACAGACGTGAGGTCGTCCGTCTCTTCAGGGACTGGAGCTACGTTCGGCGGTAAGGTGAAAAGGTAGCATGCGATGGCTTCTTGTAGGAGATTCTCCCGGTAGCCTTTTGAAGGTGTCCGTTCTAGCTCATACGGCTTGGACGCGGACGATGAACGACTATGCGCAGTCGTAGCAGGTGTAGAATAAGATGCTTCGGAGGAGGCGACAGAATATGAAGAGAAGGACTTTTTGAACTTGGAGTAGGTTTGCGACATCATGGAGGGTCGGCGTTGGAACGAGAAGCTTGACCGGTAGCTGCCCTCCTCTTCTATCTCAGCATCGCTTCGCCATCCATGCGCCGGTGTATCCACTTCTGCAAAATCCCGCACTACTGGAGCTGAGTAACTTCTTGCATGACCGCCTGAAATGGAAATTATCAGACCGCCAGGCAGAAAACCCCCGGGCATGCTGACCTCGTCTCAGATCTGCTCCTCCGTAAGGTCTCATTGGTAACTTGAAGGCGAAGGACAAGTCTGGAGCCTCTGGCTTTTGCAAGCTCTGCAACCATGCATCTTGTTCCGACATGTCTTGAGAATTCATGGAAAGGCGGAGTCGTGGAAACCAAGTAAGCCAGGATCTGCAAACATATCGTATGGAACACAGCAGTGCCTTGATCGCCTGTCTCTGCTCAGGCCCATCCGCACAAGATTGTTTTGTCTCTCGCGAGGAAAAGTCCGGAGTGACCTGACTATAATTATTGTTGTTCTGCCGCTACGAGAATGCCGTTATATTATGACTTGATCTGCACTAGCCTGGATAATCACGCGGATGAGACCATCACTCTGCCATACGAGCTGGTTGAGCAAGGAAGAAAACGCGTTGGAACTGGATTAGAAGAGCCAGACACGCGAAGCTCAACACTAGGCTGTCTGGCAGAGGATACAGCAAGTCTACTTAAGCAGAGAGAATACGCAACACCATGATGGAGACGAGTCTCGTTTGGCCAGCCGACATGCACGATGGGCACGCGTAATGACAAGTTCAAGACTAATCAGACCACAATCTGCTGCCCATATAGAAGGACAGCGAATCACGAAAGCAAGGACACGCGCGAACAATTGGCATTTGAAAAGGAAGGAAAGGAAAGCAGAGACTATTGAAATTAGACCATGCGGCTGTTACCAGGAATGCAACACAGTCCAGGTCAGCTAGAAGCGAAATGAGCTACTTACACGGTCGCTAGTCATTGAGAGCCCACAAGTGGAATGCAAGACGTACTGGCCCACCTCGAGGTCGGTTTCTTTTTTCTCAAACTGTATCCTTCACCAAGGTCTATCCTTTCACGGTCGCGCTTGAAGCGGAAGAACACACTGAACGAGCAGTATCTTGCATTTCTGACAAACACACTGAACGAGCAGTATCTTGCATTTCTGACAAGCTCTCTTACCATCTGCTCCAAGTATGTCACAAACAGTCGAAGAAAAGCCAGCTGCGCCTGCTCTAGAGCGCCCAGTCATCAACCAATTCCATGCCTCGCCAGAGATTCGTGTGTTTTGCGATTTGTTGGAGAGCTACGACATCGAGACAGGCGAGGATTTGGTAGACCCAGACGAGTGTGATGAGATGGAATGGCAGTCCTCGCCTTATGCCAGTCGCATCGACCAACTTTCTGATTCTTTGGCCGACCCACAAGTCGTAGCGCAGGTCGCATTGCTGCAGGAGATCATCAGCGTTGCTACTGAAGCAGGTGCTCAATCCTGGCTGACTGATGCAGCCAAGGTCGCTGCCATGCAAACTGTTTCCGGGGAACTTGGTAATTGGATGCAAGAGACGGAAGAAGAAATCGGAGCTCCCCAGCCGTTCGCTGAGTATGGCAATTGGCATCAGGTGAATTCATTCTGACTATATTGTAGCAATACTTCCAAAACCCCTCTCATCGGCGCAGGCTTCATGCACTTTGCAAAGTACAGCCATTCTGATCGTGCTCGCATCGAGTCTATCTCGCGCTTTTTGGATTTGCCTGAAAAATGCGCTATTGGCAAGGTAATTTTGCTCTTGTTAACGGACTCGTCTGATCTTCACCCTGTCAGCTCCAAACCTTCAACGCTCCATCTTTGATTTCTGATGGTGGACAAGCCGTTGATGAGTATTACAATCTTGCAACTACCAAGATCATCAAAACAAGTTTCGAAAATGTCAAATCCTGCTGACAGGTCTTCAGCGGTCATGACACTTCAGTCTATTCTCGATTGCTGGCTGAACATCCCGAAATTGAACGTCACGAGCTCAAATTGGATCTCAAGACTTTCGCTCCAGCCGAATGCGACCAGAATACCGAGATGTCACTTGTTTTGCTAAAGTGGCAGCTTGGCGCTGAAGTCCACAAGGTCGTTTTGATCGAGGATTGTCCATGAACCAGTATTGGAAGCTACAGAAGGCGTGATGACCTCGTTGGCTCGGACATTCAAGCTGCTGCGCGTTTGGTAAGCGCTATCAATACATTTGGCGGAAACATCTCACGCAGTTCTCAGGACTTTACTCACGAGTTGATGTCTGAGTTCTGTCAATTAGCATCGGCCAGAAAGAACATCTTTGCTGATGCCGTCACCCCGAACACCGTGGCAATGCACAGCTTGATTGAGCGAGTTCATGTCTACCAGGCGGAGGAACCTACCATGTCCTGAAAAGCTTTTGAAGAGATGGAAGGCGTGACTAGAGCAGCGCAACTCGATTTGCTGATCAAGAAGGCCTCAGACTATTTCCCTTTCGCTCCACACCTGATCGACACGGACCAGCCTTCTGACGACTTTGCTATCAAGCTTGGTCAATTCAGCATCGACTTGCTAGCCATGATGCATCAAAGGACGACTTCCGTTCCAATCTTTCTGTCTTGAGACAGTCCCTGCATCGCACTCAGTTCTAGTGGCTTCCCCGCTCAACAAAGCTTGCTGTCCGCCAACGAACAAAGAAGAAAGGAAGATCGCGCCAGCAAGTCCACCGCCCTCGCTGTGCCCGGCAATCTCGAAATGTCGTAGATTCGTTACTGCCTTTATCCGTGGCGAAACGCAGGACTGGGGTTAGAGCACGATCTGGCAAAGGCCCAAATGCAATTCATGCTTGTACAATGCTACTGCTTGCTTCCGAATAGCACTCTCGACGCGTCCACTAAAGCTGGCGAATAGCGCTTGTAAATCATGTCATCTGACAGCACGGAACCTTGTCAGACAATCAAGTCAGTTCTCAAGTGAGTACGCACTGGATGAAAGAGCAGCGTTTGTGCGAGCTCAGCGTCGTGAGATGTGTCTTGCAAGTAGCCTCATCTCAACTGCCTTTTCGATCCAATAGAGCCATAGTTGATGCTGTAAGATCTTGCAGTGCAGCTAACTTCGATGATGTAGACCAGCTGATATTCTCTTTCGACTTTGCCGGGTTAAGTGCTGGTCGAAGCCTCTTTCGCGGCGGCGACCTGCGGTATCATCAGTTTGGACATTTCATCATTCGAAGCCGGAACTCACTGCTGAATGATTTGGCTTGATGACCTTCTCTTCTGCTTTGAAGCCTTCAGAGTAGCAGAGACTGCAGCGTTGACGCTCTGCTCGAAATCACCAACCGAGTTCCTCCATTTCATGTGCAACTCTTCGGACACTGTGATGCCTTGCTGCATGTTCTGCTTAAGCCAAGAGGTCAAAAGATCGCAGAAGTAGGGTAGAGCATCTGCTATACTTCAGGTATATCGCAATAATGTCGATGCACGCGCTTACCGACGACTATGCTGGATGAGCTGCCTTGAATGACGGAAAGCAGAGGATAGAAATGCGATGAAAATTGTGGCGCAGAGCAATATTGCACCAGAACGTCTTGCAGGCTACAAAGGAAATGAGCCTTTACTGCTCTGAAGGGTAAAGTTAACATACCTAGAGCCGGATTGAACTTTCATAGGCGGAACACTCGTAAAGGTGCGAAGTTTCAAAAGCTTGCACGCATTGGCTACTCCTTTGTTCAGCAGCTGGAGGAGACTTCCAAGCTGTTGTAAATTATTGGCTGAGAAAGCTGTCAGCCTCTGCTGCGGGTAAGTCATGGCGAGACTCACGGTCGCAAAGGTCAATTTTATCAAGAAACCTGCCCATTCCATCTTTCCAAGCCTGCAAGTAGGGATCGAGGTATACTAACCAAGCTTGAGAAGAAGCGCGCAAGACAGGGCCACAGACTTACTTGTTGCTGAAATGGCCTCCAGCTTTTCGGTGTTGACATGCCAATCCGACAGAAGTGACTGCAGAGCTGGAGGCAGAGCAACGTCCACGTTCGCATCGACCGTAACGCATTCGGCTTTCCAAAAGAATGCACCGTTGCGTGCCACGATCTGCGCCAATGCGTCGAGCTGCTGACGAGCGTCTGCTAAGTCTTCGGGAGGCCAATATAGTAGAAGAAGGGCAGGCTTGTAGGCAGACTGTTCCCTTGATCGCTCGCATATTGCCTTTAATCTGCCTTCGATCTTCTTCGGGTTGCTGTATATTTGCTTAGCGAGAGCGAAAGAAGCATACGAATACACTGACAAGGTTTGGTCGGCATCGTCTTCTGACGAAGTGTCAAAAATCAGTAAGCCGGCGTGATCCAGAACCTGCGCAAATGCAGCTAGGCAAAACATCTAGGGAGAGCGACGCTGCAACATACTGATGTATACAAGTCTTCCGGGTCGAAGAGAGAGATAGACGTATGTAGGTTGGGAGATTCTACGATTGGTTTGGTTCGCGAGTTGGCGTCAATGCCAAGCTTACAGCGTAGCCAGGCAGAGCTGGTGGAGTCGAGACTAGGAAGAAAGCCTTTGATATCCCATTGCCGCGGAAGCTCTGCAGGTATTGAAGAGAAGAGCTTTTGCGACAAGGCGCGCAAAGGTTCGGCGAAGGTGCCTTTCGCCCAAAAAGAATGCGCTGTTTCGGATGCCTAGGAAAGCAGCTGAATCAAACCGAGCATAAGACAAACAGACTACTCACGGCATTGAGCAGCTTGATATTCTGGTCATCATTACTTCCGAAAGCTGCGGTAATCTTTAATCGATTCAAGTCTAGGTGATCTTCTGTATAGGTCGGTGAAACAGTAGACGGTGCTCCAACACCTAGTCCGGTCGCAGCGGTCCGCAGTAACCCAACCCTTTCTTTTTGATATGCTTCCCGCTCCTGCCGTTCTTCAAGCATCTGCCTCCAAATTTCGAGATATCGAGAAAGTAGCCGTCTTTCTAGGTAGGTCTTGCAAGCTACTAGCCGGATCTGTTCATCCAAAGCTTGGTCGACCAGATTGTTGGACATATCGTCGATGAAGTCTGCCCGTTCAGCTACCATGCGCTGGCGATCTTGCTCTTCAGCTCCTGTGAGCGCGTCCACAGCGATTTCTTGTACTTTCGCACCGAGCACGCTGGCGAAAAGCTTATCAACCAGCTGATCAGCGATAGTCTGAGCATTTAGCTTGCTTGTTGATGCAACGGGAATATGTGATGCTTTGCCATCACTAATACTAATACTTTTGCGTATGGGCGACTTGGGAGGTTTGGCAGCGGGCGATCCTTTCGCTACCGGAGATAGCATAGACGGCTTAAAAGTGGCTTTGGCGACTGGTACAGCATTCGTTTCGACAAGAGGTGCTTTAGAGGTCGGACCTTTCGAAAAGGTAGTTATCGGCTTTGGAGGTTCGACAGGCATAGCGAAACCAAATGGATTGCTCGACGAAGCCAGAGGAGCTGCTGGCCAGGAAAAGGACGGGCTCGCTTTCGGTATCTCGGCTGTCGAGGTTATCGGAGGCATTGCGGACTTGAAAGCTGCTGGCACGAAAGAAGGCGCGGTGACCGATAGATGCTGCTTTGCTGGGCGTTCAGAAAGCCTGGGTGAGCTTTGCAAGCGAGGCGGCGAGGGCAATTTCGGTGTTTTAGGTACCGGTAGCGCCGCTTGATTCTGTTTGACATCGCCCGCGATAATGCTCTGCAAAGATGAAGTGCCTCTTTTGCTGCCAACGAGACGTTCTGATCTGGCGTTTTGATAGCCAGCTAATCCAACCTCTGTGAAGTAGGCGTCTTAGCATTGTCTGGCGAGAAGACATTGATACAAACCATTGAAGTTGCTTGTCCGATGCAGCGCAACATCGACAGGAAGTCCGCTATCCTCATCCTCAACAACCTCCAGCTCGAACGAAGCACACACTTCGGCACACTGGGTTATATAATCGCAACCGAGCATTTGTGTGAGGGTATCAATTTCGAAATTGTTATAGCGCGCTAGGTAGGCCTTCCGCATAGCTTTCAGAGCTCCTCGTCGAATGTCGGTGAAATGACTCTCCAGTAGGCAAGCCAGGAGGAAGGAGACTTTCGGGCTGCCGATCAGCTTGAACAGTCGAGAGAAGCCATTGAGGGAGGCTTCCGAATTGGCTGGTCGGCGTCCGCGTTCGCCTCTAGATTCATTGTTGCGCTGAGCTAGAGCTTGTACTCGAAGTGCCGTCTGCATCAGAGGGTGGAGGAAAATTGGTTGTGGTAGAAGCTCGATTTGGCGAAGCACATCCGCGTCCCGTAGATGGGTGATGAGGTAGTAGGCTCTGAATTCGGCTTCATGCTGACATGGTATCGATTTGTGTCTTGCATCTTCGTAGAACTCGTTCAGTGTTTGCAACACTTTCCGTTATGTCAACGCAATCTTGGTTCAGGCAGATTTCATCTTACCTTTGCGGAGCTGTTCTAGCTCTTGAGACTCGCTGAACGAGCCTCTGCCTCGCATAGCATGCAGACAGTAAATGTGGAAGCGAGCGATGCGTTCATTGGATTCAATAGCGATTCGGCCACTCTCGTTCTGAACAGTAAAGTCTTGCCGGACTGATCTTGTCCTATCTCTTAGGAAAGGATGCGAGTTTTCCAATTCGGGGTCGTTGCCCAAGATCACGTTGAAGAGGTAGTCCAAGGTAGTCTAAGCGAGAGTTAGGCTCAGGCTTTCACGCCTCAGCTACTGGACTGCGACTGACTTTGAGCACCTCAGGCGGACGAATATCTGAAGAGGGCGGTTGTTCGTTTCCTGCAGCAGGTCTATGATATGCCTTGACTGCCTTTGAAGGGTCGATACGCCGAGTGCCAGGATACTAGACAGGACAACCAATTTGAGGACTTGCGCGCAAGCATAATAAGAGCAGGTAGTGCACCATTTCTAAGCGATCCACATTGTTCTGGTACTCTCGTTCCTCTCGTTCGAATTCTGGACACATGTCATGACAAGTTCCAATCAAGGTGACCGCGTCTCCCAGCTTTCTCGGAGCGAGTATATCATCATTGTTGAGCTTCCTGTCTTCATCGCGAATCCGCTTGAGCTCGAGAAAGCGATTATCTGCCAAAGAGCTGGATTCGAATCTCTGTTGTCTCGCTCGGCCATCAACAGCTTCTGGTATATAGGCAGCTAGTGTATCTTTGACAGCGGCTTTCCCGTGCCGCCGCTTCGAGGTATCTGCCATTTAAGAAGGCCGGGGTATATGGATGTTATTGGTCGACCGACTCGCACACTGTCAAATCATGCATGTGCAAGTGTAGAGTGTGCATTCCATAGTAGTATGGCTAAGCAAACCTGCCCCCATGGACTGCATACTCAGATCCAGTGCAGAAGGAGGCTTTCGATGATAACAGCTACGGTCCACGTTAGGTGACAATTGAGAGACAACAGGGAGACTCATACGAAGGAAGCCATATCTGCAATCTCTTGAGGTAGACCCCACCTCCTCTGAGCAACGAGCCAGTCCGGAAGCTCCTCGTCTACGTCTTTCATGAGCATGCCTTTCAGATACGATTAGACCTGTGAAGGCAGCGGATCAGCTGACAGCGTACTGGTCATTGCTGTCGCTATGCCGCCAGGTATGATCGTGTTGCAGCGGACTGTGCAATAAGTTTCAGCGGTTGCTCTGATACGCTGGTAGCTCGCGACTGACTGTTGACATCTAACAAGGCAAGTTTAGCATGACGATTAAGGATAATCTATGCACTCACCTTTCGCGCCATTCTCCTTCGCAGCACATCTGGTCAAAGTGATCACAGCGCCCTTCGTAGCTGAATAGGCCGTGCATCCCGGCACAGGATGATCATGCATGAAGGACGCAGCGTTGATGATGGAATAGCCAGATCTAGGTGGGCTCCCTTGCTTTCTCATTTGTCTAATGCATGCTGCGTTCAAGTTGATCTGCAGAAGAATGAGCTATGCTTACGGCTGAGGGTGATATACTTACAGTGCCGAACAGGTTTACATTGACTACTCGCTGCATGTTGCTCAGATCTTGTTCATGGAGAGGTTTGACATCTCCCAGTATGCCTAAGGATCAAGACAGTCTTCAGGGCGCTGCGTGAGACTTGTACAGTGACATACCGGCGAAATGCGCCAAGCCTGAGCCTTACAATCAGCTCTTGACTCGACATTGAGCTGAAGGAAAGAGCTCACCGTACAACGGGCCTAGCTTCTCGACAGCCTGAGCGACCAAAGCTTCCACCGCCTGCGCGTCTGAGATATCACAGGCCTTAGCGTATACTTTGCCCTTCCCGTCGGTCGCCTCAAGCTCTCTAGCTACAGCATCCAGCTTTTCTTGGGAGATGTCACAGATGGCAATAGAGTATCCTTCGGCAAACAGAGATTCCGCTACAGCTTTGCCCATGCCGCTCGCACAGCCGCTAAAGCAGGCGCGAGCACAGCCATGAGCGAACCGAAGTCGCTAATGGAGAGACGGCCTTACGTCACAACCACAAGATTACGGTCAGGAGTAGCCATTGTATGTGTGCGCAGGGCAGCGAGAACGGGAACGAGAGAAGCATAAGCGACTTGCTTAAACAGCGCGTGAATTGTTCAGCAGCAACAGCCGACCTCACGACAGCAAAGATGGGCAGGATACAAGGGCGTAGCGAGAGACAAAAAAGACGACTCATATGGCCAAACACAGCGCAAGTTGAACATGCTTTGGTGGAAAATTGACGACCCACAATTTTATTTTCCGGAGAGCGACTGAAGCTCGCAGACTATGATTGCTTGTCAGTAGTGCCGCAGAACAAGCGTCTTCTAGCCAATGTCCGCTAGGGCAAGCTCTATGTCGCGTTCTTGTGAATATGTTCCATCAACTCAAAAGACTTCCTTCTGGCCATTGGCCCTGCGAAAACTCAGCTCCTTATCACACAAGGAATACTATACGCTGGCCGCCTTTCACAGCGCTGTCTCACTCAGTGCCATCCGCATGCCCACGTTTCAGGATCTCTGGATGAGTAATGCGGCTGGATGAGTAAGGCCTCTGGATTAGTAATGCGAAGACCTCTTCTTGGAAGCTTGATCCCTGCATGACTTCTTTTCGTTCGTACGAAGCTCAGACAAAGTCAAAAGCAGTCATGGCAACCAACAGCAAGCGAGTTTATGATCTGGTGGTATATGGCGCAACATGATTCACTGTAAGCTGCGCCTTTCACTGAAAGCGTGCATGAGTATTCAATGTGTTGCATGAATAGGGCAAGTTGGTAGCAGAATACCTTCAAACAGCTGCTGGTCCTACCAAATGGGCTATAGCCGGTCGCTCTCGCTCAAAACTGGAGTCCGTCCGTCAAGAGCTTGGTCTGACGGTCGACATCCTTGAAGCGGATAGTTTCGATGTTGGCGCAATCCGCACGATGGTCCAGCAGACACAAGCAGTAATTTCGCTCGTTGGGCCGTACGACATGTATGGCGCAGCCCTTTTCAAAGCTTGCGCCGAAGAAGGGACTCACTATTTCGATTTGACCGGCGAACCACTCTTCTGTCTCAGCATGAAGGAACATGAAGCTGCAGCTCTCAAATCTAGAGCTATTATGGTTCATAGCGCAGGTTGGGATTCTGTGCCATCAGACATTTCTACCTTCCTTGCTGTTCAAGAGCTCCAAAGAGCAAAGCCGAACGCAAAGGTTGGCCTGGTAGAGACGGCGCATAAATCTCAGGGTGGTGTTTCCGGTCAGCACTCCCTTCTACTTTATTGTTCGGCTCTTAGACTTTTATCAGGCGGTAGCATTGCTTCCATGATGAACATGCTCGAGAAGCCAAAAGACTCTCTGGCCAACCTTGAAAACCCGCTCATTCTGTCTCCCATCGGCGCGCCAAACCGTGGACACGAACACGGTGCTGGTACACCGTTTGCAACAAAGCTACTAACGGGTCTCCGAGGCGGCGTGAGTCATGCTGCTCTTCACTAGCCATCCACGCTCACTGCCTTAAATCAGTTCTTCATCATGGCATACCACAACACGAAGATTGTCTATCAAACTTTTGGCATCCTCGAGTCGTCGGCAACCTCATCTGAGCATGAGCAATTCCACTACGGCCAAGACTTTCACTATAAAGAGTATCAAGAGCATTCATCAGCCATCGTCTCTGTGCTTAGCTCTTGCTCAGTGCTGCTCTTCAACACTTTACTCGCTTTTGGACCGCTTCGATCATTGTTCAAGCGCATTCTACCAGTCTCAGGTGAAGGTCCATCAAAGAGTGAAAGAGAGATTGGGTGGTGGAAAGCTACGACCGTCGCAGTCGAGCATAACGGGAACACGCAAGCGAAGGTCATCATCAAGGGTCAAGGCGATCCAGGCTACAAATCAACCAGCATGATGATTTCCGAATGCGCTTTGGCTGTACTTCAGAATCGCGATCAACTACCTCCTTTGGCTCGCCGAGGTGGAATCCTGACACCAGCTTCGGCGCTCGGAAACGTATTGAAGGAGCGATTGGAGAAGACTGGCTTTTACAGCTTTGAGGTTTCGAGCCAAGAGTGATGCGGTAGTGGACAGCTAGGATTTGTGCTGTTGGCAGGCATCGATAATGATCGATTGAGTAATTCGATGCGAAAGTATGATTGCAAAGTGCTTCAAGTCTTTGATTCAGCTTCACGACCTCGCGCTGGTAATTCCGGCCCATACTTCCTTTGACGCTTTCACGTTGACAACGTTGGGGAGACAAGCCCAGACGGAAGTCCTTCTGACCTTTTATCTCAATCCAAAGCAGCAGCACACACTGCCTACCTCTGCAAGCTATCAGCTACGTACTCCCTATTTGAGCAATCAAGCACACATGTCTGAGGCAAGGTGAGCGCATGGTTCCAAAAGCTGTGATGTTGGCTTGTCATGGTACTACCAAAGAAGGAGCATCTGCTAACCAATGTCGCGCTCTTACGAACGTCCCATCGACTCCAAAAGAAGCTTCAGACTATTTGCTCTTCTGCCTGCGGAAATTCAGCTGCTGATCGCGCAAGAGTACGCTTACAGCCTCTCACAGCGCTGTTTCAGTCAGTACACGTACCGACTCTGCTCCAGCGAGAATCTGACAATTAGGACCTAATAGACAAAGAGTATCCTGCCAATTTCCAATGTCGCCCGAAGAGAGCACAACGGCGACTATGCAAGGCAATGCACATCAACAGTGTGTTCTATACCGCTGTTAGACCTGTACTGTATCGATCAGTCGTGCTGCGCAACAGGAAGCAGTTCTTGCGGTTTTCAGCTCGCCTTTCTGCCGAAGCCGATCTGTTGCGCTTCATTTATGAAATCTTCTTGGAGACGGAGGTCTGGACGTGGCTCTGCCCGCAAGAGATGGTAGACGCTTCTTTGGGTACTCATGATGATGTAGCGTTGCACTATTTGTTGAAGCACCTCGCAACCTTCGTTGATGGGTCAATCGCTCGCATGCCGAAGATTCAGCATATCTGCATTGTCTTGAAGGATTGTATCGATGCGAGCGATATGCAAGTCTCGCTCAGGGCTCTGACAATCCAATTCATCAAGATGGACATCTCCTTCACAATATTCAATACCGAGAGCACTATGCTCTTTGATCATTGCTCGACGCGGTTCCAAACCCATCACATGTCTGGAAGATCATTCAAGGTTATCAGACCGCTATCGACATGGCAGAGCCATACCTGTTATGCTTTCAAAATGGACTTTTTCTCACTCGTTTGGAAGACGACCGCTTAGATTTCCCCTTTCATCCGCACATCCAGAACCTCACTATCATCTGCCAAAATTCGGATCTGACGTACAATGTGATACCTGTATCACTGTCTGGTCTTTGCGAGCAACTGCGAAGCTTGAAGGTGCGGTGCTGTTGCACCCGGGATGAGGATGACGCCGAATGGGCCGACCTATCGGTTTGGGCGCTCAGGGACGCACTCTTAGACTGTCACAACCTTACATTCCTCAACCTGGAGCCGATACTTTATGCTTGGAAGGAGGAAGCAAAAGCTTTCTGGACTGCTCTTCCATCAACACTCAGTAACATGAACCTCGCCATCGGCAACATCTCTTTCTTAGAACCGCTATACTACCTTCTTCGAACCTCAACCCCCTCCCGACGCAGAATACTGCCAAATCTCGTATCGTTCAAATGTAATTTGAAGCTTTGGGATAAAGCTGGGACTCCGTCGGATGATGAGTATTACGATCACGTGGATGTGTCGTGCATCCAGGATGATGATTTCGAAGTATTGGGATACCAGTGGGATCTGGGAGGAAAGGAACGATGATCTGGGAGGAAAGGAACGATGAAGAAGATGACTGGACGGAAACGTGGGAAGCAAGCATGAAATCTGCCTCGGACCATTTCATGCATTCTCTGCTCGGTCTGTTGGCGTATCATCGAATCGACTGCACGGGCTTTGGGCACTCAGGGAATGGCAAGGTGAGCAGCCCTCACCCATGTTGTGCTATTCTCTAACGGTTTAATTGCCGTTGTAGCGACAGCTAATTACAGATCACTTCTCTCCAATACATCGAGTTCAAGGCTAGCTGTAAATGGATTGTTTGGGACTCGGCGTCTCGCTGTCGTGGACAGAAGGGCAGCATGAATGACTGACAGTGCAAGGCATCCCTGTAATACTCTCATGCATTGTGATAGGAGTAGAGCTAGTCTTGCTTTTCATCCGTGACAATATAATTAGCCTGCTCTTCACCATCCATCCTGAATGACAGTCTCAGCACCACAGATGCATAAGAAGATTATACACCCACAGAAGTGTAAATGGTTTCATCATCATCAAAATGCATGCGATATTGCACCGCATCTTCGTCCGCGCTTAGTCCTTCGCTAGAGTACAGATACGATGCTTCGCTCTCGCATTCATATTGTAATGAAGCTTGGCTGTCATACCCGTCGGGATCCACGTATTCCACTTCGACTGGAAAGCGAGCTTGGCTAATGCCGGAGACAGTAGACGCCAAGGTAGTTCTCTAGACAAGAGACAAATCGGAGTGTCCGATGTACCTATGTATGCATCAGCATGCTGCGCATCGTCGTATGTAATGCTGTCGGGTCGATTCGAAGTCAAAGTACCCGCACAAGCTTGTCGCTGGGAAGTCCTTCGATCAGCATCGTTGACCTTCACTGCCCTGCATCACTCACTACTTGATCGAACTCGAACAAGTCCTGAGCGCTTATGCTTCCACCGGCCCGAGCAAAAGTCCAGCGCCTGCCACAAAGCCTCATACTCTCCTCTGACGTATTTTCCGGCACAAGCTCACTACGTCTCAGAGCCGCTGACAGTAATGCTGTTGTGGCCGTATCAAAGTCGACATAATTGCAGAACCGATAAGTCTCAGCAAGATGTGGTGAGAAAGGTGACCAGTACTTGTGAAGTTTACGGTAAGGGAGCCCGGTCTGTTTCCATCGAGGCTGGCTCAGCTCTGGCTGGTGCTGGAAGGTCAGGGCAGCCCGAAGAAGTGGAGCGACAGAGCCGGGCTGACAGAAAGAAGCTAGCAGAAGGTCGCGTTCGGCTTGACTTGCAAATCGCTCTCGCCATTCATCCGTTATTTGAGGCAATTGTTGAAAAGCAGCGGACCAGTCTTCTTCCGCAGGAATGCTGTTCAGAGGACTGCATCGAGGAAGGAAAGTAGCCTTCATAAGTGTGCTCGATGCTCTTCTTCCAAACAGAGGTAGACTTCACATCAAGCAGAATATTTCGGAGCGGCAGAGACGTGCGCGAGAGAAATAGCAAACTCTTGGGCGGCACATGCGCGAAGATCTCGAACAGAAGCTCGGTTGAGAGGCTTTCAAAAGTAGACAGCGGCCTGACAGGCATGATGACAGTTCTTAACAAAAGACGGTCATGTCGAAATTGCAAACACTAGCGCAACAAGTCGGGAAGCTGCTCAAAGAGAAGAAAGCCACGATTTCTGTAGTGGAAACAGCTACAGGCGGGACGATAGCAGCCTCGCTTCTAGCCCTGCCAGGCGCTTCCCAATTTTTCGCTGGCGGCATTAACGCGTACTCCTTGAAGGCAAGAGAAGTCTTCTTGGGCTGGACGGACGAAGATAATGCGGGCTATGCGTAGGCGAAACTGCTGCGCTCGCCGAGCTGACATGCTGAAGATGCGAATCAGTGGGCCAACTGAAGCGATCGTCCTAAAATTGGCAAAGTCACTTCAGGGAAGTCTGGATACTACCTACTGCATAGCGGAAAGTGGTGCGGCTGGACCAACTCTACCGACCAAATATCGAGCTGAAATCAAAGGTAGGAAGTATTGATCGCTTGCTGCACGAGCTGACTGACATGGACTGTACAGCTCCTGGCTATTGTCCTCTGGCAGTCATCGGACCTAATGGTTTCGAGAAGGCAATCACTATCGAAACCGGATTGAGTGATCGAAGCGATAACATGCAGCGATTCAGCGAAGAGGCCCTGCAGCTGTTGATCTCAGTCCTCAGCGCAGACCAAGAGAAACTGTGAGGACTAGCCGAAGGCTGACGGATTCTCAAGGGATTCTGTCGTGCAATTTGAAGCCGCTCATGCTGATCAATTGGCCATAAACGACCATGTACAATGTGTCGAAGACAAGGCTTTATGGTCAAATTGTATCTTTTGGTTTGGCTAGCTTGCCTTCTGTCTCGCCAGAAGTACGGGGCCTGGATTGTAATGTGAGACTGGCGGTTTTGATAGACAGCAGCCATACATTTGCGGCTGAACATCTGCACTGCAAAGCGTGCTGAATGGCAAGAGAGCCTGTGGTATATCGCTAGGGAGCGTATCTTGGCTTCTGAGGAACATCGTCGCGGCACAACAACCTCCGAAATATCTTGTCTACCCGAAGCATGCATACATTACGCTCGCGATTCCCTCGTACGCCCTCTATGGACATTAAGAAGACCGCCAAGCTAAGGTCAACGCAGTCTAGCAAGCCCTTTCGTGCGGTCTTTCGAAGTTGCCAGACATCTTCAACAATCAAAGGATGGAAAGTCGCAAGAAGGTGTCTATCTTACACGAGAGCTGTCTGTTCATTCGACTGAGTGGACAGAATCCTGCGCAATCACTTCCTCGTCTTCATGGTCTATCCATCTATAATGGTTTATCCAACTCAATTCAGTTCAACTACTGTCAATCTAGCCTCGTTTTGCATCTTTACGACCGAAGCAAAATACCTTCAGCTGTCATTTAAGTCAAGACAAGAGGTGCACTCACTTGTGCTGACGTCCTACTCTTCGAAATCCTGAAATCCACATCTTATCGCCCTGACAACAGGTGACCTTCCTTGCGTCTGGATAGGCTCTTTCAGCGGAAAGCAGAAATCCATATGCGGCACCGACTTTTTAGCATACTCGGCATTTGATGGATCCAACTTGCAAGCCTCAACGATGTGCTCAGTAGCTGCGTGCGACTCCGAATACTTGTAATCCCAGGCTCTCTCCTCGTCATAGTCAGGATTTCCGCTAAAGAAAAAATTCGTATCGCTTGCGTCCACTTGAGCTTGCTTGACGTGTTCGTCGTGAAGGGAATTGTGAATTTTGGCTTTCAGCTTCGCTTCTTCCTCTTTCAGCTGATGGTGAGCTGGGAAGATCTTCAAAGCTCGATACTGAAAGATCTTCGGTCTTGTGTCAGGCGCCAGGTCAACTAGTGCCATGTAAGCGGTAACTCGATGCTGCCAGGCGATAGGTGTGTCTGCTTTGGGCCACGCAATGTCGTAATAGATGTTTCGAGCAGCAAGACTCCCCGTTTTGTTTCTCCCTGCTGTATAGTCTCTGACCAAGGCAGCTGCTTCCTCCAGCTGAGCGTTGGTTTGCTGGAAGCTTGGACCGCTTTTGCTTTTGCTGCTTTGCCAACACCGGAGCAGCAGAGGGATGGGCAGCGCCGGCGTCTTGGTCTTGCAAGAACGGTATAAAGTGGGTATCGCAAGTCTCTGGGCACTGCGTAACATGCTGGGTATAAAATACTTGGTTGGCGTCAAACAAGCAGTTGCGATTCTTTGACTGTAATCTACAGCCAGCGCTCAAAAGCTAGACAAGGACAGCTGCTCCAATCACGTCTATCATAGAAGAACTCGAAGTTGTATTCCATTCGAAGCTCTCAGGCGTCAAAATCGCTTTCGGAAGATATAGTGCCCAGCTCGTCTGCTATGTAGAGTGTCGGCATTCTTTGCTGCCATTTACGCACCTGTCATCTAAAACGCTGTGTCCATCGACCGGCTGAATCTTCCTAGCGATCCCTGTCACTGCACCGAATGTCAGCGCTGGTCTGAGCGTATCAAAACCTGATCTAGTCGGCGTCTACCTGTAAAGCTCGATGATTTAGCTGTGTCGAAACCGGATTGAGTGACTGAAGCGATTGCATGCAGCAATTCAAGCGAAGAGGCGCTTCAGCTGTTAATCTCAGTCCTCACAGCAGACCAAGGGAAGCTGTAAGCACTAGCGGAATGCTGCAGGATTGTTGTTCTGTCGTTCAATTGCAAGCCGCTCATCATCATGCTCATGCCAATCAATTGTCCATAGACCACCATGTACAATAACATGTCGCACGCAAAGCTTCATGTTCAAAGTGCATCTTCAAGCTACACGGAGCCCAATCATACCCAAATCGCATACTTCGACATCGCTGTGACGCAAAGTCGATGCCTTTACTCTGTCGATTGGTAATCTAGTCAGCAGCAGCTGTTGCTCCTGCTCTACGTCTTCAAAGATGTCCAGCAGTGCTATCACACACCTGTTCCAGCATCCCAGGCTCGGAGGCATCGTCGGCCGTTTACTGTCTCCAGATCTAGTTCAATACTGTAGTTTGCATTATGCCAGCATTCCTCAGCGCTTCGGTCGATCTAGCCTGCTCGATGCGCTTCCAAACAAGCCTTACGATGCTACAAAACCTGGACCTACCTCTGTGCAACCCTTTGGATCGGTGGAGAAAGATGCAAATGGCAACCAATTGCCTACAGAGGGACTGCAAGAAGAGGAACAGGCTGAAGATTGCTTGACCTTGAATGTGTTTGCGCCTATTACTGCTTCTCCCGATCAGAAAGTGCCGGTCCTGTGCTTCATTCATGGTGGTGCTTTCTTCCTAGGCAGCTCTGTAGGTTGCACGTCTTGAGCTATTATAACGACTGACGTTAGCATAGACACGGCCGTACTATCATCCTCAATCATTCTGCGAGCAAGCGATCAACAGCAAGAAGCCGTTGATCTTTGTGCGCGGTCCGATGCGTTACACCTTGCCTGGCTGATTCGCTCTAGGTGTCCATTAACTACCGCCTCGGAGGTCTAGGATTCTTCCACTCACCAGAAGCAGCCGATCTTATTCCTGCCAATAATGGGCTACATGGTATGCAGCGAGACGTGTAGCTGCCGGGATACTGTTGATCGAAAGCCCACAGATCAACTTCGCGCACTCGAATGGATCCGAAGCAACATCTCAGGCTTTGGCGGAGATCTAAGCAACCTTACTGTCATCGGTCAATCTGCTGGAGGAGAAAGCGTCTCGCTACACAACTATTCAGGCAGTAGCGTTCCGCTGTATAAGAGAGCGATCGCTTTTAGCGGTAGTCCGGTCACTATGCCTTCCAAGACGCCTCAGGTGAGCTGGATAGTCTCGTAGGGATGACTGATCTGATGCCTTCATCTGCAGGAGCATCAACAAAACTTTATCCAGCAAGCCAAAAAGCTCGACATCGAGATTCAGGGCAAGAGCAGTACTGAAATAGCTCAAGAGATGATCAAAGTGGACGTGGGCAAGATTCGTGATTTGGCTTTCGTCGGAGCGCCTTGCAGTTCCAGCGAAATACTACCCTACGACAAACCGACCATGCAGAACGTGCTGAATGGAACATTGAAGACTCCAGATTGGCTTGAATCCCAGCTCGTCTCTTCTGCTTCATATGATGGCTCCATTTCGTACATTATGACGCAAGGAGACGATTCGAAGAAAGATCATGCCAAATCGTTCCATAAAGTAGCAGAAGATGTGCTCAAGAACCCACAAGCTCTCTACGACCTGTATGACATGAAAACTTCAGACGACGATCAAACTGCATTGACCAAGATATGCCAATTTGAGAGCGACATTGGCTTCTTTGCTGCAGCATACTCGATGGCTGAAGCTTTTCCTTCAAAGACCTTCTTCCAGCACTTTGATCTCGCCAATCCTTTCGAAGGTCCATTAGGCAAAGATGAAGGTGCGAGTCATACGTGGGACATCGTCGCGTTGTTGGGCGCGTATCAAGAGAAGCTTCGACCGGAATTGATCAAGGTCATCAAGGATTGGAGGGAGAAGATTATTGATTATGTGATTGATGGTACACCTCCGTGTGCTCTATTTGGTGAAAAGCGGAATGCACTACTGGTGACGCAGAAGGAAGTGAAAGAGGCGACAAGGCAGGATTACCTCGAAGGAAGGAGGGCGAAGCTGCTTGAGCTGGCCGATAGGGAGGGCGGGCGAGATTTCGTCTGGGAAGGTCTATGTCGGCGTTGGCTCATGAATGGTGAATGAGCATCACACCTGTCGTTTCATGCATACAGTACCAGTCACGTGATGCTGTTTTGCTCGAGATCTCAAAAATTTGTTGCAGTACGCGAGGCTATTCTGGAGCCCAGCAACGGATATACCCTGCAAGAGCACAAGTCTCTAAATATACCCTAGCCAGTATGGACCACTCCGTGCTGATCCAGCTCTTCGACGCAACTTTCAATCCTGATGCTGCAATTCGCAAGTCTGCAGAGCAGGAACTTCGTAAAGTGAGCAACTAAGCATCAGTAGGCGCTCTCTCACAGGCGCTGCTCAATCTGTAGAACGAAGGACACGAGGGGTTGCTATCCGCTGTTCTGCAGATTATCAGCAGCGAGCAATATTCTATTGGCACGCGTCAAGCTGCTGCAGTCTTCTTCAAGAACAGAACAACCAAAGCATGGACGAGCTCAGAAAGTCGCACGCCTACAGCTCCGATATTAGAGTCAGACAGAGCCTACATCAAGCAGCACATCATGTCCATCCTGTGCAACGTTCCTTCCGTCCTGAAATCCCAAGTCAAGGTCGCCATGGGTGCTGTCATTGTCTGTGATTTTCCTGAGCAATGGCCTGAGCTACTACCTACGGTCATGTCTGGCTTGACAAGCGGAAAAGAGAATGAAGTGGAAGGCGCTCTTCTTGCTTTGACAGAGATGTTCAAGGCCTACAGGTATGTAGAAATTTGTTCGCTCATGTGTTTGTCTGATCGTCTTGCCAGATTTCAACTCAGTGGTCGGGAAGTACCAAACCAGCTTGCCGAAAAGATGCTTCCACTTCTAGTTCAGCTTGGATCCGGTCTGCTAGCTCAGATACCTCAACCTGCTGCTCCTGCTGCTACAGGTCGAACGCTACATCTTATCTTCAAAATTTATCGGGCAACCATACAAACTGAAATGACTCCTCACCATCAAGCGCAACAGAGCATCGTACCTTGGGGCACTCTATTTCTGCAAGTTGTCAACCGCTCGCTATCGTCAGCTGATGTGCCCGAAGATACGGAAGAGCGGGAAAAGTGCTCGTGGTGGAAAGCAAAGAAATGGGCTTACTTCTGCGTGAGTCAAGCTATCAAATACATCTGCAGGTCTTATGTGCTCGGTTTGATTAGCTCAATCGGCTCTTTTCAAAATACGGCTCACCAAGTCAGCTCGCTAGCAATATGACAGAATACAAGGATTTCGCTGCGCATTTCGAACAACATTTCGCTCCTGAAATCTTTAAAGCTTACCTCAAACAAGTCGAACTGTACATTGGAGGCCAAGCATGGCTTAGTAGACGATGTGTCAAGCTGACCATTGATTTCTTGGATGAATGGTTTGTCTACTGTCCAGTACTTTCTTCTCAAGCTGACCTTAGCGCAGCATCAAGCCGAAATCAACCTGGGCACTGCTAAAAAACCACTTGAACCAGATTATCGAGCACTTCCTCTTTCCCTTCCTCTGCCCAGACGATGAAGAAGTCGCCGAATTCGAAGACGATCCAGTGGAGTACATTCGCCTCTACGTGTCTGATTTCCGGGCGGATTACTATCAACGGCCTGAAATATCAGCTTTGAACTTTATGGATAGCTTGGCAACGTCTAGAAAGAAGACTGCTTTACAGCCGTTGCTGGGTTTCGCTACTGGAATTGTGGCAGAGTATGCCATTCCGCAATCACTGTGTTCAACTTGCTGATACCACTGGCAGATATCCTGAAAAGCGGACAGCCAGGGAGAAAGAAGGAGCACTAAAATTGATCTCTAATCTTGCCAGTCCAATCCTCAAATCGGTGAGCCACACTAAGCGTTCGATTGCCCAATGCTGATATCCACACAGAAACAATTCGGAGCCTCGATGGAAGACTTCTTTCTGCACTATGTTGTTCCCGAGTTCAAGAGCTCAAATGGAATGCTCCGAGTCAGAGTGCGTGAAGGTATTGAATGCTACTTATTTAGCATCTCATGTGGATGACCACCGTACAGGCATGCCAAATGGTCGCGACGTTCGAAGGTGACTTGATCTCGGTCACTTACAGTACTTGACTGACATGGTACAGGCCTGGACATGACATGGAAAGACGAGTCAAACATCGACAGGCTCTTCAATCTGGTTTCGCAGAGCATGCTAGATCCAGCATTGCCTGTTCGCGTTCAAGCTGCTCTGGCCTTACCAGAGCTTGCGCGGTACGATAGAAGTAGGCAATGATACGTTTAGACATCAGAGCTAGTCTGATTTCGCTATCGCATAGTCCGTCAATTGGTAGCGCCAAACATTGGCCAGATCATGACAGAAATGCTCAAGCTTGGTAACGAGGTTGATATCGATGCGTTGGTCGATACCAGCCGCAAGCTGGTGGAAGACTTCTCTGAAGAGCTCATACCTTTTGCGGTCGACCTGACTGCCAGCTGGAGTGCTTCGTACTTGCGCATCATGCAAGAGCAGCTGGAAGCTCGTAGCAGCGCACCGGATGAGGACAGTGTGTTGGAAGAAAAGACTTTGGCTGGTACGCATTTAAAGTCCAACAGAGAGACCTGTCTGAATACCCTCATGTAGCTATGGGACTTCTCAAGACCCTGTCGCAATTGATAGCGGCCATCAGCGAGAAGCCTGAAGTCCTTCGTGCGGCTGAGAATGCTATGTTGCCTGCACTCGAATTCACCTTGCAACATCAATTCACAGGTCAATATCCACACATACCTTTTATCTAAATCTGACTTTGTGCAGAGATGTACGATGACATTTTCGACTTGGTCGACTCGTTGACATTCCACCAAAAAGCAATTGGTCCTTCAATGTGGAGAGTATTTGAGCTAATTTACGCAACCTTCAAGTCTGAAGGTCTCGACTTCTTGGATGGTCAGCCTTGCCTCTTCGAAGAACCCATTTGATCGCTGATGATGTATTTGATGTAGAAATGCTCACCTCCCTTGACAACTTCATTTCTTACGGCGGAGACGTCATAGCCAGCAACGCTCAATATCTCGGAATGATCCTCGACATCTTTGAAACCACTATGCAAAGTCTCAATTTGGGGGCGGTCGATCGAGTAGCTGCTTGCAAGCTTGCAGAATCTGTTCTGTTGAACATGCGTGGCAAGGTCGACTCAGTGAGCTAGCTTGGTATCGCTTTGAACGTGCTCTGACTATTGTATAGGCTGTTCCAGTGATCATGCAGCGAGCGCTCTCGGTCATCACTCGCACCGATACGGAAGTCGAACCCATCATCACTTCCTCTCTATACTTGCACTCTCTCGAGCTCGTAGTCAACACGCTATTCTATAACTCAACACTCGCGCTGTCTCTTCTGAACTCGCAAGGGCAGACTGCAGCTTTCTTCCAAAAATGGTTCGCTAAAATAGGTCAATTCAAGAGAGTGCATGATCGCAAGCTCGGCATCATGGCTATAGCAAGTTTGCTTCAGACTATTCCTAGCTCCTCTAGCAATATGGGCTCCGAAGCTGTGCATCTTTTGCAAGGCGCGCTGAGTCTTTTCAAGGATCTTCCTAAAGCTGCAGCAGCTAGAGCCGAGCTGGAGAAGGAGTACAACGGCGATGACGACAGTGACTTCGAGGATGAGCTGGGCGAAAACGCTGGCGGCGTCGAAGAGGACGAACTCGATCAGACAGGTTCGTTATCCCTATGCTAGCGTTATCAGAGCTGATCGGGACAGTAGAAGACGATGCGGATGTCGAGAATGACGAGGATGCTGCTTATATGGAATTCCTGCAGTCAAAGATAGTGAGTCGTATACTCTTACCAGCGGCCAAAGCTGAGCAAGTGTTTCAAAGGCGGAGAAGATTGCCGGCAACAAAGCTCGATTAGATGTGGAAGGCTCGGACGACGGCTTGTCAGAGGCCACCGATGACTGGGAAGAGGAAGTGTTATTCACAAGCCCTTTGGACGATCTCGACGTATATCAGGAGTTTTCACAGATGCTGCAGCGTAAGCTTTTACTTGCACTGGCCTGTCTGGTGCTCAATCGGTCCCATAGAGCTGGAGGCAAATTATCCACAATTTGCGCAGCACTTGTTGTCAAGCTTGGACGAGGCATCACGGAACGCGGTCTTACAGATCAACCAAGTGGCGCAAGCAGGAGGTGAAAAGAGGTTAACGCTGCAGGCAGCTTCCTGAAAACGGCGACTATTTATACATCTTTGTAATCGTTACACGGGATCAATCTCCATACCGGATGCAGCACTATTGGCCTCCGTGCGCTTCGACTTCCGTTCTGCTAAGAAGGCGTCAATCTGACTCTTGAGCTCGACGTCTGGCAAACACTCTTCGATGGTCAGAGGAGTCGAGGTGAAGGGGCAGCGAGGATCTGTACATTGATTAATTGCTGCTGTTCAAGCATGCCCCAGAACATACCTGAAAGCAGATGTTGCACGATACTTGATCGATCGATAGACTGCTTGGCCTTCGGTAGCATGACGGGATCTCGCATTAGAGCATACGTGAGTGGGTCTGGCAGAAAGAGTCAATGCTTGTTCCCCCCCAAAAGATGTTCTGCACTGACCCAAGAATTCATCAGGCACTTCTCCCGCTTCCTCGTCTGCAATATCATCCGCGCGAATCTTCTCGACCTTTTCTATCAGACTTCGTAACTTGGCTATCTCATCTTCAGTCTTCATAGCGGTCCTGCGAGCAATGTTTTCCGCTTTGTCGAAGAGCTCCTTGCTATAACTTCGGCCCTCACGAGCGATGGCTTCATGAAAGTCTGCCAGATCGGCCAGATTGAGGTAGATGGAAAGAACATCGCTGAGCAGAAGCTTAGGCTGCCATTTGTAGTCTTGCATGTTATCCACCTTGAGGTCTTGACTTTGCGGTCCGGCAAGCAGATTGACGTTGTAATTCAACATGGCCGCGAGTCGATCGACAATTTCAGGCCGGGCGAAAGGTTTGCTGGTTTCTTCGGTAAGCAATTTGAGCAGGCGAACAGTCTCGTTACAGAGATTGATGTCCATCTTGGCGGTTCTCTCAGCTTGCTTGAGCTCGGATTCTCTGTCCTTCTTCTGCTCGGCATCCAGCGCGTTCCATGCAGCAACATCTTGCTTGAGTCGCTGTATGGTGCGGATCTTCTGCAGATTAGTGAGAGATTCGTCGAGCAGGTAGGTGGTATCGTTGATGAGAAGATTGATGAAGCGGACAAATTGATCAACCCGGTCGGCCTCGCGGCGCAAAGCTTCACGATGTGTTGGGTTAGTCCACATGACTCGGAAGATCATCGCAATGTAGTAACGGATGTTGACTGTCAGCGTTATTCAGTCTGTTACTCTTGTCGTCGTATCAGTCAGCACTTACATTTATCGCTGAAACACAAACGTCCATCAGCAATCTATAGCTAGAGATGGAATGTGACTCACTAGAATTGGGTATGATGACCTGTAGTCTCAATGTCTACCCATGGTCGTCAGCGCAATGCATCATGCAACAGGTTCCTGACATACCGACATAGATACGCATGAGAGCAGGCATGAGGTATTTCAAAGCAAGAGGATGGGTATTGATGACATCGCCCAGAGCGCCTTGGGTATTGTCTCTCGAGCGTCTGGTATTGTAGAACAGGATTTCGACAAATTTGCCTTTGATATAAGGGTTCTTGAGGTAAGGCGTGGAGAGGAAGACGATCATGAACGTCAGCAGGTCATGCAAAGGCTGTTGCGCCAGAAGTTGAGGGTGCATTCTGCTCATATGGCTTCAGTGAATCCAAACGAAGAGCGACTGCTTTTGCTTTACCTCGAGATAGTCTGAAAGAAGCCAATGACATCCTCGAACAGGAACTCGGGAAGCATATTGAACGCTTCGGGTGCTTCTTCCGGCAAAGGCAAGACGATAGGCGTTTGTGGATGCTTGCCAACAGGGTCGACAGCTCGGACCAGCCAAGTCATCAAGAAGTTGGAAAAGCCGACTTGAAGCGAAACAAAAGCCGGATCAAGCAGATGCGTCTGGATCGCATACATCTCTCCTTCGAAGCGGTCCTTGTCCTTCTTCATCTTGGTCAGCTGCGCGCGCATCTGAGCTTCCTGTGGGCCCTGTCAAGCATATCAGCAATCAACCAATGAAGACGATTCGGAACGACTCACCCCGACCCACGATTGATCGGCCTCGATCTCACGGATATGGTCACTATAGTCATGGAATCTCCTGTTGAGCTTTTCGAAGCTGTTGGCAGCTGGCATGTAGCCAAGGTGCAATGACCACGCGCATAAGAAGAAGACTTCAGAGATGAAGTTTGGTGCACCAGCAGCTGAATATAGCCCGAGTCAGTATGCGGACAGATAGCCTGCGAACAACTGACATCCAGCGGGCGACTTCTCAGCGTACGCAAGCCACTCTTGCTTCGTAGCGTGCACTTTAGTCTCTTCGGCCATATCGATGCGATTAGATTTGCGGAAGTAGTCGATGTCGACTTTGTCAATCTGGTAGAGCACAGATCAGCACAGCTTTACATGAGATGGACTGTGCGAACCTTTGAGTACTGTGCATCAATGAAAGGCGTAGCGAGGTTCAGCAAAATAGACTGCAAGTTGACCATAAAGCTGTCGCTAGCGACTGATCGCGAGTCGACCTGTGTGCCGATTAGCACCAATAGACTCTTTTCTGCTGGTCCGCATACCTGCATGCCGCTTCTTCTCACGTTCATGCCGAGAGCTTTGGCAAAGTACTGCAAGACAGCCTCTCTGGCAGCTGGAGAAGCGCGAACGATATTGTTGAACATGCCGAGCAATATCTCTTGATGGCTTTTGATGCTCGCGCGTAACGTATTCATTGACGAATCAAGGTTCTGCGGAGAGGTTTCTGAGGGAAGCGGAAACCATGTTCTGGCTACATCCGGCTGAACGACGCATGTATTAGTATATGATTAATAAGTGTGAAAGCAGAGCGTACGAAACGATCAGGGAAACAGCCTAGTCTGATGATAGGACCGAGGAAGCTAGCGAGCTCAAACAGAGCCACATGCGTATTCGGACTCCATTCTGGTAGTTCTGTCATCATTGCAGCAAGAGGCTTCATGTCGGTCAAGCCAGCCAATGCTCGGACAGGGTCTTGCCAATCCATTGCGCTCATTGTCAAATTGCGCTTTTGTATTTCGCCTGCCATGCCGCTGACAGTCGGACCGAGTACTTCTGTAAGAGAGTTCTCGTCTGGGAACTCGGCTGAAGGAGTGAAGCGTTTGCAGAGATCGCTCAGGAACGAGTTGAGGAGGTTTGGCGGGATGACGGAAGATGGAGACTGAGTAGAAGCAGAGAGGATGATAGGGACAAGCTCTTGAGCGCCGAGAGGTTTGCTATATTTCGGATAAGCGGTGTGGTGATCGATGGCCTATAACGGCTTACCCTTCAGGCTGAGGAAACATTGAAGGCTCTTGCAGGTTTAGACCAGTATACGAGATGATCAAGCTCCTGATTGATTCGAGCGCGGCAAGACGGCGAGCAAGTTCTTGCTGATCCGCGTTCTGTGAAAGGTCTTGAGCGAGGCTCGCAATGTGATGGCCGACGCTGACCTTTCGACTGATGATCTTTGACCTCTCTGTCCAACATTGTCTCCAGCAGCCCGTTAGATACTCGAAAGCAGTTTGCTGCGGTGGAAGACCAGCTAGAACGGTTAGATGCTCTGGATCATCGGATGAATTGGTGGGATCGAGAGACAACCGGGCTATAAGCAGACGATCTGTGATGGCATTCGATAGCGTGGTGGAGGCTGTAGAACCGTATGAACAGCTGTGCAAGCCTGCTACTATCTGGGGCTTACCATTTTCTTCCTGAAGCTCTTCTAGCAGTGACTTGAGCCATACGAGCTCCCAAGATGAATCTTCGGCCTTTTGGCGCTGCACCACACCTATCTGAGCCAAGACAGACTATTCTCTGGTGCTGCTAAAGCCTACATCTAGCGTGACACCCAAGATTCTGCTGATTGCAGCAGCTTCCCAATCTTCAAAGGATTCCGGAAACCGTGCAGGAGCTGCAGGTTGAGGTGGTGTGTTGGATACAGATCGAGAAGTAGAAGCAGCAGGCTGAACCTGTTGAACAGCTTGAGTGAGATTTGCTACCTCGTGCATTTCTCTTGCTGAACATACTACTGGAGGCTTTGGCTTCGGCGCAGGAGCAGGAGACACAGGTTTGTTCTGCGGAGATGCTGGCGCTGGCTTAGAACTGCTGGCCTCCGAGCTTGAGGCAGCTGCACTGGATGACGAGGACGACTGTAACTTTGCCAGTCGCTTCAGTCGAATCTGCGTTTACGCGTCACATGGGCATATCAGAGCAGTTCTTTTTAAGCTGCTCAGATCATGTATCACCTTGTCAGCTTCGGAAATTGGTGTGTCGCTCATCTTGGTCCAAGCTGCTCATTGCCACGGAACCGTGATTAATAGTGTCAAAGTGTCACAAGACTGTCACACTACAGAGAGAACGAGGTATGCAGACAATGCAGTAGGGGAATAAATGTACAAGGGAAACCAAATCCAGCTCTAGATCCATCAAGAATCGCATCAACCACTAGACAACATGTCAGCTCGAGTTGTCGGAAAGCAGAGATCAAGACTTGCCTGCACATTACGCATGCGTCTTTGTTCTCCAGACTGCACATGAGCTTTTCGGCTTCGAGGTCTTTCGCCTCTTTGCGCCTCATGGCTTCTTCAAAGGAAATCTCTTCAGTTGCAGCAGGCGATACAGCAGCAGGTGGAAGAGTGTGGTCTTTCTGTGCAGGCTGGATAGGCGCTAAAGCTTCTCGCATTAAAGCTGGTTCCTTATCTGCCCCTGCTCCGACTTTGAATCTATCAGCTGCGTTCTCATCTCTGTGTATTGTTGAGACTCACCTCCTGACACTGCCAATTGACCAACACCGCTTGTCATGTTTTCAATTCCATCCGGTTTCACAGCCACAACTCCATTGACCTTGAGCGGTACGACAGGCTTAAGAGCAGCCGCGGCCATTGCTGCTGCTGCACTGGAGGTAGCTGCAGAGTTGGCATCCTTTGCTTCCTTAAGCGTTTCGGCTGAAACAGTGAACTGGATAGCGCTAAAACAGACGCGAGCGTGATATTAGCAAATTGAACTTGACATTGAAGTAGCTGAAGACATACCCGACGGCTGGCTTGGTGCGGAGGTAGTACATGCCAGTCTTCAAGCCCTTCCTGGGAAGAAACAAAAAGTCAATACATGCCTCCCTAATATAAAACCGGCATAACTACTTACTTCCACGAGAAGAAATGGCATGAAGTCAATTGCTGAAGGGTAGGGTTGGCCAAGTGAATGTTAAGACTCTGAGATTGGCAGATGAATGCACCACGGTCTGCAGACATGTCGATGATCGACTTTTGACTAATCTCCCAAACAGTCTTGTAAATGGCCTTCAATTCGGCAGGAATGTGGGGGACTATTCCAAAATCAGCTCTTGTGTCAGGCTTTCCAGTGGAAGCGCTTACTGTTCTGAATGGATCCGTGGTGAGCGATGATGAGCTGCTTGAGGTCCTCGTTCCAGAGTCCCATCGCGACCAATTCCCTAAGCAACCAAGGGTTGACAATCTGGAACTCTCCAGCCAGAACACGACGAGCGTAGATGTTTCTGTTCAAGCAAAGTCAGCCAAGCTCGACCGCGATCCAGGACCAGAGACATACGAAGTGTATGGCTCGAAGCACTCGTTGTTGCCCAAGATCTGTGAAGTACTGGCAGTTGGCATAGGTGCAACCAACAAACTGTTTCTGAGTCCAGTGTTGACGACCTTCTCCTTGAGCGAGTCCCATTCCCAGAGATCAGAAGGCGTGACACCCCAAAGATCGAACTGGAGTTGACCTTGACTTGCTGGCGAGCCTTGGAAAGTAGAGTAAGGTCCTTCCTCTACCGCAAGCTCGTTCGAAGTCTCGACAGCGGCGTGGTAGATGGTTTCAAAGATTTGCTTGTTGAGCTGTCGCGCAGGTGGAGAGTCGAAAGGTAGACGAAGAGCCATGAAAGCATCGGCGAGACCTTGGACACCGACACCGATAGGCCTGTGACGCATGTTGGAGTTTTCGGCTTCCTTCACTGGGTAGTAGTTGACGTCAATGATCTTGTTCAAGTTGCGAGTGACAGTCTTGGTGACGGCGTGCAGCTTCTCAAAGTCGTATGCGCCATTTCTGACAAAGCTGGGCAGAGCGATGGAAGCCAAGTTGCATACTGCGACTTCATCAGGAGCAGAGTATTCAATAATCTCGGTGCACAAGTTTGAAGACTTGATTGTGCCCAAATTCTTCTGGTTGGATTTGGCTGATAGTAAATTTCAGTTCAAGTCAGGTTGATGTGTGGTCCGAGCTCACAGTTAGCCGCATCCTTGTAAAGCATGAAAGGTCCTCCAGTCTCGATCTGGGCCTCCAAAATAGCATACCACAACTTTTGCGCCTTGACAGTCTTCTTGGCACGACCTTCCTTCTCGTACCGTTCAAACAAGTCTTCAAACTCTTGCGAGTGTACTTCAGCAAGACCAGGTGCTTCAGCAGGGCAGAAGAGCGACCAGTCGGCATTCTGTTCGACTCGCTTCATGAAGAGATCTGGAATCCACAAAGCGTAGAACAGGTCACGAGCTCGAACTTCTTCCTTGCCGTGGTTCTTGCGAAGGTCAATGAACTCGAAGATGTCGGCGTGCCCTGGAGATTGCACTTGTGTATAAGCAGGTAATCCTGCTAAAACCAAGAACAACTTACATGGTTCGGCATAGATGGCAAAAGCACCAGGTCGCTTGTTTCCACCTTGGTCGACATAGCGTGCAGTGTTGTTGTAGACTCTCAGCATAGGAACAATGCCGTTTGAATAACCGTTGGTACCAGCAATGTAGGAGCCGGTCGCACGGATGTTGTGGATAGACAGACCGATACCGCCAGCGGTCTTTGAGATCTGAGCGCACGTCTTTAGTGTGTCGTAGATGCCTTCGATAGAGTCATCCTTCATGCAGACCAGGAAACAGGAGGAAAGTTGTGGGTGTGGTGTACCGGCGTTGAATAGAGTTGGCGAAGCGTGAGTGAAATAGCGTTCGCTCATCTGTCAATCGGAACATTAGCTCAAAGGTCACCGAGGAGCGGAGTGAGCAGTGCAACTGACTAAGTTGTAAGACTCGATGGCAGCATCAATGTTTTTACCGTGAATGCCGATAGCAACACGCATAAGCATGTGTTGCGGGCGTTCAGCGACTTTGCCATTGATGCGAAGCAAGTAGGATCGCTCAAGTGTCTTGTAGCCGAAGTAGCTCTGCAGTTAGGCGTGAGAAATAAGTTGGACTCATCAGTCGATCAACGCACGTAGGTGAAGTCTCGGTCGTAGATGACAGCAGAGTTGAGCCTTTCCGCGTTGTCGCGAATGATTTCATAAGTCTCTTTAGCAATCATGGAAGAAGCTTTGCCGTTCTTGGGGTTGCTATTCACCTTGCGTCAGTTGTTTTCGCTTTCGGAAAAGGAAGACGGACACATAGGTGTACAAGTCTTCCACGACAACGGAGAAAGTCTTCTTGGTCTCTTTGTGCAAGTTGCTGATGGCGATACGAGCTGCAAGAATGGCATAGTCCGGGTGGGTAGTGGTCAGATAAGCAGCGGTCTAACAATCTCATTGGTCAATGCTTCTAACGGAATTTGGCAGAAGTGACTAACCTCAGCAGCCAAGTTGTCGAGTCTTGTGTCCAGTCAGTCTGGTGCGTCATCGCTAAATTTTCTGAAGCTCACTCAATCGTTGTAACGCCAGCTAGAAATGTTGCAAGATGAGTAATCTTTTATTTTGACATGCCCAAACGCGAAGACTGACCATATACACCGTTGATGACCTTCTTGGTGACCTGTAGAGCAGCACAAAGGTAAGGAAACGCGTCTCAATGACTTGTAATGAAAACCGCATGACGCGCCTCTATTGGGTCAACTCTTTCTGGATCCAAGCCATCTAGAGCATTCGATCAGCTGCGGCCTTGATATAATAGCGGGCAGCAAGGCTTACAACATAATTTGCGTAGTCTGGCGGTAATCTTGTCAAAGGCGACTAGATATGCGTATTTTCAATGCTTAGGAACGCGTCTCGCAAGAGGCAGAGCAGCGCACCGAGTTCCTTCCTACCATCTCTCTTGAAAACGAATGACATGACGAAAGGCTGAGAGGAAGTAAAGTGGTAGAGTGAATGTAAGAAGAAATTCCAAGACGCGTCCAAAAGGGAGACGTGTGGCAACTGCGGGGAGACAACAAGATGACTGAACAGACAGACAAGAAGCTAATGGCGCAATGCCAGATCAGCAGCAATGACAGACAAGTGTCTTCAAGTAAACGGAATGAAAATTTCATGCATGCAATAAAAAGGTGAGCAACACAACCTGGATACAACGTGCGACCTTGCTGCAACCTGCTACCCTCTACCGGCTGGTCCCAACAGAATCGCAGGAAAACCAAAAAAAAGCCAACAAATGTAAAAAGGGTATGCGCCGATGTTGAAGATGAAAAACTTGTCTATACGATGAGCGATGCGATGGAGAGAATTAGTTGCCGGAAGAGTATAGCAGATTGCTGCCAAAGAATGCTGAAGAGCCATTGCTGTTGTTATTGATGCCTCCAGCATTGTCAGAGTTGCCTTGCCCTTGAGGACCGCCCGGATTGTTGAAGCCAAATTGAGCTCCATCTTCTTGCCCTTGGCCTTGCTGCCCTAAACCAAGACCAGATCCAAAGCCTCCAAAGTTTGATCCGCCAGCTCCGCCCGGGAAACCGCCTCGACTTCCACTTTGTGACATTTGTTGCGTTGGGCTGCCCATACCATTGCCGAAAGGATTCTGACCAGGTTGTTGAGGTTGCGCAAAGTTGCCCATCGTGCTTGCCATTCCGCCTACAGGACCGAAGGAGCCAGATGAAGGTTGGCCATAAGCACCGGGAGGTCCTTGAGGCATCATTGCGCCTTGCCGTCCGCCTTGGAATTGACCACTGCCCATCTGAGGAGAGAATTGCTGCTGACCCATTTGTCCTTGCATCATGCCATATTGACCTTGCTGTCCGGGGTGCATGCCAGACGGAACATAGAGGACATGCGACGTATAGGGTGAAGCTGCATACATAGCGCCAGGATGTTGTTGGACGTATGGATCCATTCCATAAGGTGCATCTGTAAGCGGACATAAACTCTTAGTTGATACCGCTAGGCGCAAAATAACGCACGCATAAGAGGAGCGAACTGCATGAACTGTTGCTTTCCACCAGGGCCGCCTCGTCCATCGTTCATGTATCCCTGCAACATCAATCAGCGATGGAGGCATGTCGTAATGAGCTGACTGACTTTTGGATCGCCCATCACCGCTCGTCCACCTGGTCCAGTCACATTCGCCGCTTGAAATCCTTTTGGTCCAGTCGTCACTTCGTATTCTACTTCCTCGCCCTAGCAAACGTGATCTGACCATGTCACAAACGCGACCATTCATAAACCTACCTCAGCCAAACTCCTGAACCCATTTTTGCTTTGGATAGATGTGAAATGTACAAAGACTGTACGGCAGTTACACCACCCACGATGAGAACTAGCTCATATGAACAGTCAGCTGCGTACCTTCTTGGCCGCCCAATTCCTCCGCCTTGTTGTCGAGCAGGAACCCAAAACCCTTTTGCGAATTAAAGAATTTGCACACACCGCGTCGAAGCTGCGCGCCAGAAGAAGAACGTCCATCTATGTTCGCAACAAGATGACGTAAATCTTCTCGTACGATCTGTGTATGGGCGCTAACATACCGTTGTTCATCCCCATTTGTTGGTTCATGCCTTGAGAAGGACCTTCGTTGTTGAAATTAGCGGGGGAGTTGGAGCCCGAGCCAGGTTGTCCGTATGGGTTGGCCATTATCGCACTCTGTTTACGCGAGAACATTCCGCTCAGCTTGTCAAGCAGTCGTAGAGCGTTGCAGCTTACGTATCAGAGGTCTAGTAGCTTGACAGGTCTAGTGATGCGCTGATGATGTTTTGGGCTGTTTGGTATGAAAGTGAATGCTTGACTGCGTTGGAATACCTGTCCATCGATAAAGGATCAGCATGATTCAGTTTTTAGATAGTCTCTTCAGGCATTAGAAGGTTTTGACAAGCTTAATCAAAGCGTGCTCGAAATTGACATGTGCACACATCCGAGCGAAACGAGACGCAATTGTCGTACGAAGCTTGCTAAGCAGAGCGACGAAATGACTCACGTTGACACAGAAAAGTGAATATTTATGCAACCTCACAGACAAGACACACAAGCGAGCCAAAGGGAAACGCGGGTCGAGTACTGTCGGAAATTGACGAAAGCACTGCGAGAACCCGACTGATAGCCCTATCACAGAAGACACCACAGGCACTGAGACAGAGAGAGAAGAGCACTGCTATGTAGTCACAGGCGCTCAGAGAGAAAGTGGAAGATGCTGTCCAAGCCAAGGCGTCGACTTCTCCCGGGTGCTCACAAGCTCGTCACAGCTTTGCCATGTGTTTAATAGCTAAACAGTCGGTATAATCTCCATGTGCTATACAAGTCTGCTACAAGCCAGTCGCCTTTAATGTCTGTTCTCAACCTCGGGTGAAATAGCCTTAAATGACGATCACAAAGCATGCACTAGAAGGCAATAGAAGACATCAGGACGTAAGAAGCGAGTTCTGCGTATAGAAGGTCAGGAGAACTTACAGACTGGGCGCACTGTCCATCTTGGTGCGGATGACGCGTTTGTGCTATTCCGACGGCGTCAAAAGCAAGACCTAGAGACGCTTGCATGAGCATTTGAGCGAGGACACAGTAACGAAGCGCACCTTTGCAACCTCAGCTAGATGCCTTCTGTTCCTTCTCCTTCTCTCTCTGCTCCTTTGCTTCCTCCTTGCTCGGCCTTTGACCAAAAGCTAGACTTCCGACCCTAACATTATCGCTCCCGGCTTTAATAGCCGCCGCATAATCCGCGCTCATGCCCATGCTCAATTCCATACTCTCTTCTTCTCTTCCCAGTATCTTTGCAAGATGCTTTCGTGTTTCTTTTAGATTTTCGAAATCCGGATTAGGCGCATCAGCATCATGAGAAGCTTCGTATGAGCCAATTGTCATCAAACCTTTGAGTACGAGATGTGGACAATCGTTTAAAATGTGCTTGGCGAGTTGAACGAGTTCGCCTGTATCGTCTACGGAAGAAGACGAAGCTTCTACTTTGATAGGCGAGAGACCGGCTTTGGATTCTTCAGAGGAAGTGTTGACTTGTAAGAAGACGTTCAACTTCCTGTCTTCGGGTGCGAGCGCTTTTTCGAGTAGGTCAGCTTTCTTGATCGTGTCTAGTGTTTCGAGCGCAAAGAGGTTTGGGATGGCTGGGAGCAAGCACATCAATGAGATGTAATTGAGATCCGAATGAGCTTACCTGCTAGAGCCTTGCATTTGTTGCTCTGCAGTGCGCCGATGAAGTGCCATTGAATCGATTGAGGCAACTATACGCAGTGTGAGATCTTCTCTTTGCACAAACAGCCACACACACCTGTTCTGCTTTATCGACCAGCTCCTGAATGTAATTCTCGCCGAAATGAGCATGGCCCGTCCCTTCGTGCGCTGCGAGGATATCGGATTGCGGCTTCAACTTCGACACAAGGACCAAGCGAGCCTGTGGAAGGCAACATTCTGGCATCAGCATCATACCGGTACGCTGAGTTGTCCTCTCCCACCTCTTTCCTGCCTTGAGAGGCTTTCTTAATGTCGTCACGAATTGCTTCAATATTCGACTTGAGTTCAGCTTTGCGATCCATTCTGGCAGGTAGAGAAGTATGTAAAGATCGTCTAAGTATTGGAAAACGGGACAATTGCATGTGACCGCTCGTCTCCAAGAGGGAGAATAGTACATATATTTCTGGCTTTGAGCGAATCCACCGCTTGATCGATTCACAGTGAGCAGCTGTGCAGCACCGCACAGGCCAACTTGGGCTGACCAAGTGCTTCCATAGGCTTATCGTCTGTGTTTGCTTGAACCGCCCACCAAATTGACTCACCCGCACATAACATGTCAACGCCAGCTATAGACTATGATGCCTTTCTCTCGCGTAGAGCAAAGCTATACAAACGTATGTCCCTATTCATAGCAACTGCTGCAAGATCGGACTAATGTATGATACAGCGGCTGCCATTCGCGGCCTGTTCCCTCTGGAATTGATTCCCAACATGATCTCCCTGCTCGCTGGAAAGCCAAATCCTCAGACCTTTCCCTGTACGTTGGCTCCTTCTTTTCTTCCGCTCGCTCGTGCTGAAAGATCGAAATGGCTCTAGTCGAATCTGTGGAAATCAAGTTGAAGCAGACCGAAGGCGTAGATGGCCCAAAGTCCATCACTGTCGACGGGCAGGACCTAACAAATGGCTTACAATACGGCGCTACTGCTGGTCTGCCTCGTCTCGTCAAGGTGAGTAGCTAATTAGCAGTCGAAATAATGCTGAATCTCTGTCACATAGTGGATTACCGACTTTCAATCTCATGTTCACAATCGATCATCCGAGCAAGAAGGTTGGCGAATAAGCATGTCCAGTGGCTCGCAAGATGGGATCAACAAGGTAGATTTCCTTCTTGACTTCTAGCCTTTGCTCACAATAAAGCAGGCCTTCGACGCACTTGTGAACCCAGGGGATTATGTCCTTATGGAGACGCCTGCGTATCCAGGCACCATAGGTCTATGTCAAGGATTAGAGTGCAATCTAGTTGGTGGGTGGTCGGATCAATCTTGCTCAAAGCATGATACTGATTAGATCGCCTACAGAAATACCATGTGATGAAAGCGGACTCTCGGCGAAAGCTTTGGAGAAGACGTTGAAGGAATGGCCGTCTGATAAGCCAAAGCCTAAACTGCTCTATGTGGGTTCTCCTTGATTTTGCTTGATCTCTCCCTTACACCTAAGCATAGACTATACCGACTGGCTCTAACCCGACTGGTTTATCGGCAACTGAAGAACGAAAGATAGAAATGCCAGTCCCTTCGCCTTGTTTCGATGTATGGACCTAATGTTCTTGCTGTCCACAGACTTCGGATAGTCAAGAAGCACAACCTCCTCCTATTCGAAGACGACGCTTACTACTTTCTCTACTACGGCGACTCTAAACAAGCTCGTTCCTACTTTACCCTCGAACCCGAAGTAAACGATCAATCAGGTCGAGTGATCCGGTTTGACTCTTTCTCGAAAATCCTCTCGAGCGGTATGCGATTGGGCTTCCTTACTGGACCGAAAGCGATTTGCGACGCGGTGGATTTGATTACCGCCAATACGAATTTACAGACTGCTAGTTTGACACAAGCGATGGCTTTGGCTCTGCTTGAGCAATGGGGTGAGCAAGGGTTCTTGGAGCACTGTAGCAGGTAAGTCATCTGGTAGCTTACAAGATCGAAGCTCATTGTTGCTTAGGGTCGCGCAGTTCTACAAGCAAAGACGAGATGTGTTTGAAGCAGCAGCGAAAAGACATCTTACTGGTCTCGCTACGTGGCAGACACCAAACGCTGGCATGTTCTTGTATCTGCATGTGAGTCTATCGCTTTGTCAACCGTCAGAGCTGATGTTGTACAGCTCAACCTGGCACCTGAAGGGCAAGAAGGAGACAGTGAAGAGTTGATCAAGACCAAAGCTGTAGAGAAAGGTGTTCTGGCTGTGCCTGGTGTAGTCAGTACTCCCTCTCTTTCGCCTGCAAAGCTGACGGTGTGCAGGGATTCATGCCGTCTGGCAACAAGACTGCATGTGTGCGGACTAGTTTCAGCTTGACAAGTGATGAGGATGCGGACGAAGCGTTCAAAAGGCTGGCGGAAGTGATCAAGGAGTCCACTGCTTAGTCCCAACCCACACTGTAGCAATCACCAGCTTCAGATGTAGACACGTCCTGCAATCTGAATCTTTGCATCAACGACTTTGTATTGCGGGTATTACATCAAAGTAGAGACGATCAAAGGAAAAGGTATAATGCGTGCTAATAAAGAATGTCCATCATCAATCTCTCGATATACTGCGAAAACACATCAGCTCCAGCCATAGAGGCAGACGAAGCAACTCACTATGCAGGCGGAATCTCCTCTGGCTGATCAAAAGCACCCGCATCCTCGTGCTGTACCACTCTCGACGGTCCTGCAGCACTACTGCTTCCCGCCAGCACACCTTTCGTCCCTCCCATATCACTCATTGGCATACTTGATCCACCAGCAGGTACAGCAGGTAAACTACCTCTATTGCTACCGAACGAAGCTACCGAACCTCTATTGTTTGCTGCAAAAGGTGGCATAGGCGCATCGGGATTAGAGACGTGCAAGTCGGAAAAATTGTGTTCCGACATGGGGGCTTGGAAACGCGATGGATGATCAGAGGAAGATTGTCGAGAATGTCTTGATTCCGTTGCTGATGCGAGTGCGAACGGCGTGACAGGCGCAATAGGGTTGTTGGTATTATCTTCCGCTTCTATGGTAGGAGAAGGTGGACCGTGATAGGCTGCATCGCGAGGTTGAGCAGCAATGTTTGCGCGTCGACGTTTTCGACGACGGATCAAGCAGAAGGCGAGTAGTGCAAGGAGAGCAAGTCCGACTACACCGCCGACGACACCACCAGCTATTGCTCCCACTGGCGTAGAGGAGCCCGAATCTGAGCCCGAGGTTGGAGTGCCGTTCGCGGTTGTAGTGACTGGTGTGCCTTCCTGATTGTTTGGTGGTCCGTTGGAAGTTGTAGACTGTTGTCTGCATGTTTGAGCTTGACCGGCTGTTTGAATGATATTCGAAGTCGGTGCCCAGGCGCCTGAACCGACATAAGAATGGTAAGAAAGCACAATAATGTCAAAGGTACCTCTCGAGTCCCTGACAGCAAAGACAAATCGTGCACCAGGTTGGATATCAGTCACAAAAGACAGATAGTTATCAGACGCAGGTAGGGTGATGTTGAAGGCATTGACGACCGAATCCAACTGAGCGGTGCTGACAGTGTAAGGCGGTCTTCCACCACTAATCTCCAACCCGACGACACCACAAGCATTGACGGAGGTAGTGTTCAGATTCAAGGAAAGCGCCGCTTCCGGTACTTCGTCCAAGCATGCGTCCGAGCTTCCATCTTGTACAGTATAAACGCTTGACCAACCAGCGAAATTCGCAAAAGCATCCACAACGCCCAAAATAAGACGAGTACCAGAAGGGTAATTGATGCCTATCTGACCAGATTGATACTGGCCTGAACCGGACAAGTTTTCGATAGCTTGAATGCTGGGTGTTCCGTTGACTGGAATGCTAAAGACGTAGAAAGGTTGTGTGATGGGCGTATCCTCTGTTCACGAATCAGGACTGATAGGAAGTGCCAAGCCATAGATTGTACCTCGATTGATACCGACTGTTTGGTGCTGTCAGTATCTCATACGAGAACGCATAAAGGACAGGACATACTGGTCAGATCCTCGCACTGGGATAAGCTATTCGTATCGCTGTCACCATCAAAGCCGAAGGAAAAGACCCTACAAGTTCCCCACCGTCAGCATTATTTTGATTTCGTTCAGTACTCACCTTGTTATCTGTGCATTAGCAGAGCACGCGGCTAGCAGTAGGAGCAGCCTCATAGCCGAAAGAGAGCGCAGCATGGTCGTGTATTGACTTGGTCGAAAGTATAGCAGCGTCTTAGTATTGCGATGCTTCGAGTTGGCCTCAATTTCTTTTGCTCCTCTCTTCGCTCTTCAGAGATAGGTGTTGCAGGCCCTCAGCCTTGTCTTGCTCACGTCTCAATCGAAAGTGGCTGCTTTGAAACCGTTCGAGCGGGTCCAAGCTGTGACGCAGAAATTCAGAGCACTATTCGTCACCAACGGCCAGGCGGAATCAGACTTGACTGTCTCAGTGGTGATATCAGACGTGCTCGATATACCCCTTCTGTGCTTTTCTGTCACGTTCTGATGGCCTCTCGCTCGAATCCGTCCTACTTTCCTGGTTCAGACATGCAACAGCAACCCGCTGCTCAAGGTCAAGGCGGCCAAATCAGAGCAGCAGCGTTCCAAAATAACCAACCTCGAGCTGGATCACCTCGTTTAGCTGCTTCACCGCCAATGTCTTCCTCGCCTCTCAATCATGCAAGACCTAATGGCCATGTACAGCAACTTAGTCAGGCCAGTCAAGGGTCTACTGCTTCCAGATCATCAAAGAGCAGGCCACCGCAGCTACACGACCTGGATAGAGGTATGCCTACACAAGTTGCTATATTGACGTCAACTCATGCAATCTCCAGTTATTTCGCTCTTCAAGGCAAAGAAGTTCTACTGCGAAGGCTACCTTTGGCGTAAATCTGATCTCTCTAGCGACGTGAGCCAAACCTCTTTTGCAATGTCTTTTGCTGACTGGACCGTTTTGGTATCACAGGGCAAACAAGACCCATCAGGTCACTGGGATCGCTATTTTGTCCAAATGACAGCTTTCGAACTCTCCTTATGGAACGCCAGAGAAATGGAAGCTGCAGCAGCGCGAGGGGATTCCATAGGTCCAGAATGGCTCAACATGACTGATTCTTTCGTTTCTGTCGTCGATCCGAAAGTTCTGGGTCCGAATGATAGACCACCAGCTGAAGGTTTCAATCGTTATGTGTTTGCCTTGAACAATGCGGGTGCGAATCGGATTCTGTTTGCCGCGGAAACAGAAATGGAATTGAGAAAGTGGGTGAATTGTCTGAGGTTGGCAGAGTGGGAAGCGGGTAGATTGAACGAGTGCGTGAAAGAGAAGGTTTGCATAAAATGCTAAGTTTTTGTCGGCGTGCAGAATCTATACTGCCACGCTTATGGGAACCCATGGCAATGCAACTGCACGATCACCTTTAGTCAAAGGTCGCTACGAAGGGTGAGTCTGCTCCTCCTATCCATAAAGTCTGGTTGGTAAGGTGCCGATATTCACAGAAACGTCCAAGTCCGCATACCAGGCGATACGACTTTCCGTTCAGCTTGGCTAGTAGTGACCGATACAGCCCTCGCAGCAAAAACCAAAAGACGCGGTTCAATACTCTCCATGTCATTCTCTTCCTCCAACAACATTCACAACATGGCAGTTGGACCAGATGAACCCATCGCTCGAGCATCCTTTTACCAAACCAAGAAATCCAAACGTCCCTTCTTCACTTTCAACAATGTCCTTTCCTGCGCTTCCGTTTACCCAGATAACGAAAATGTCATTGAATCATCTTCTATTTTCCGAATTGAAGGATTGTGCGAATGGGACGCTACGGGTCATGCGGATGTGCCCAAAGGTCTGGATTTGCAAGGGAGGAGAATCAGTGTGCAGAAGAGCGTTCAGAAGGGTGAACCGCATGCTAGTGTTATTGTCTTGCCGGAGGATGTCATGCATAGTCCGCAAAACACTATGCTGACCTGGATATTGGCCTTTGCGGATGCTTTCAGGGTGGGTTTGTTACTTCCTAGAGCGGATCAATGCTTACACTATATCTATAGCTGTTTGGAAGGTCGCCGAATAATCAACAGATCTTATATGATGTGAGGCTAGGTCGTGTTTTACATGATGCATGCTGAGGCAGCTTTGGTTTTTACAGCCGAGGAGCGCTGAGTCGCCATACCATGCCTATCCTAGTAAGAAACTACCTCCAAGGAGCTGCTGCTTTTGCTGACAACGCTCATAGTCGGTCAAAGTCGCGATCGCCTGTTCTTCCACACTGCACTGATCGAAGGCCTTGAACCATGGGACAACAAACCATCAACGATCAAAGCGAAATTCCGCAGCATGTTGGTAGAGCGCATGTCTCGGCCGTACACACCACCTCCAGAAGGAAACAGGCAGATTGCTTCAATGCCGAATGGCTCGAGCGTCAACTCAGTCAGCCCAAGACCCAACGAAAGCGAGCTCTTAGCCAGCCGGCAGCAAACAACATCACCCCCGGTACCGTATGGTAGATCTGCGCAAGACCAGCAGCATACTCTTGATCGTCGACCATCTGCAAGAGTCTCTCAAGCTCCTCCGATGCTACCTCCGATAGGCGAATCCCGTTCTATGCCGCCTCAGCAACGCGCTATCTCGCCTGCTAGTCGACCTTCCGAAAGCTACCAGCAACCTGCTCAACCTCAGCAGCGCATGCCAGGCTCGTTGCCATCTTCAGAAAACGTTCTCGCAGTACCGATGTCTGCTCAGACTTCTTCGTCAAGCTACAGCTCGGTCGGGACAGCAGGCACAAATGGAACTGCGGGAACGAGCAAGCGTTCTGACTTGCCTCGTCTGATCACCGATCGCGCCATGTACGGTCAGCCAAATCACAGCGGTCAAGCTCCACCACCACAAGAGCAGTCATCTTTCAGCGCGAGCACTGCCACGACTGGTATTACGACGCAGAGCCACTCAGCTGAAGAGACAGCTTGGGAACCTCAACGGGAGAACAGATCGAGTCTGGCATACGCACAAGATGAAGAGCTCGCTTCGCCTGTGCGACCTGTCGTTTCGCCTGAACAGATTGAACATTATCGCTCGCCGAGTTTAGGCCTGACTGGCATGTCTCCGCCCAAATTCCAGAACCAGTCTGAGCTTGATAATGCTGGCATCTCCGTTCCTTCGACATCGCGTGCACCAATGACCCGGGCTGAGAGTGGAAGAAATGACTCGGTTTCTTCAGCGTACAGTCAACCTCCAAGTGGTGATTCGCTTTCTTCGCCAGTCTTCCATGCACCGCATCTAGCGCATCACTTTTCTCGACCAGAACCGATGAATGAGCAATCCTTCGTCACTGCTCGTATGCCTAGTGGTTCACCATCGCCGGAACCTGAAGTTGCGCCGGTACTCGAACCTCCCTCTGTGCTGCAGCCAGTCCAGCAGCAATCCCCAGCTCAGCTGCCGCAAAAGCAGAACGAGCCAGAGCAGACGTCTCGTCCGCCTATCAGACAAATGCCGACTGCGATTAATTATTCACCAATGAGCCCAACTGGTCCTTCTGCACCTCAATCACCGGCGAAGGACTCTCATTTGGGCGGCAGCCTACGAGGCAGCGATCTAGGTCATTCAGAAGATATGATGGCTGCTTTGAGCTTTATCGAGCGAACGCCTTCACCTTCATCCGTTGTATCACCAGAACAAGGCTCTGCTACGCCTTCTGCCTTGCCTTCTTTGCCTCCAAGCCGTACCAGCAACTCTGCAGAGCAGCCTCGTCCTGTTCGAAGCCCGTCACCTGACCCTTACATGCCTCGCAAAGCCAGCACCAACTCTCGTTCATCCCACCAGAATCCTTCAATTAGCTTTCCTTCCATCTCCGTCAGCCAAGATGGACCTTCGCTGTCCACTTTCGAAAAGTCTAAACAAATGGAAAGAGAGCGTGACATGGCACAGCAGAAGCAGAAAGAAGCTCAGAAACAGGCATTACACCGACCTGGCAAGAAGAGCGGCTCTGCTGGTCAACAGAAAAAGAAGATGGGTGATTGGAGTAGTGAAGAGAGCGAAGAGGAGGAACAAGAAGAGCAGGAGAGGCCTCCGCAGAAGCCGGTCGCATCTGAAGAACCTACCTCGCCTATCTCATCTACTGAAGAGGAACCCTTGGGCGCAAAAGTCGCTGCACATCAAAGCTCATTGTCCGGTATACCTTACAATGTACCTACCGGACAAGGTCGGTCCCTGCCTATGCCACCTCATCAGATGTCAGCCATGACTCGGCCGGATCGCTCGCCGTATCGAGAATCACCTCCTGATCGCGCAAGAACCCTCAGCTCGCATTCTTCAGATCCTCACAACCGCTCGAATTCCTCTGACCGACACAATCGCTCACCCAGCTATTCTGGACAGCAAGGATTGCATCAGATGCCACCGCCCTTTATCTCAGCAGCTGAGTTGGCGCCGACCGGTCTGCTTGAGACTGGAATGCATCAACGATATGAACGCTCAGCCAAGGCTCAAGAAGCCTCTGCGCGAGAGACCGGGGCTCCTTTGGTCGATCTGGCTGGACTGAACGGTCCTTCGACCAGAGCTCAAGGTGGTCTAGTTGGCAGCATTGATGATCGTCACAAAGCTCGAAGCCAAGCTGCTCAGTCGTCCTTCGCTAGTGGTGAGAGAGATAGGGAGACTGTCAGACAGCTCGATGAAGAAAGGCGCCGGATGAGCATCTCGCCTTCTCAATTTGGCGGCATGAACCCAATGATGATGAACCCATACATGATGTTCAACCCTTACATGATGTCAGGGATGCCTGGGATGCAGAATATGCCTGGAATACAAGGACAGCAGAATATGCCTGGAATGCAAGGCCAGCAAAACGGACAAGGGATGGATCAGCAGCAGATGCAGCAAATGCAGCAGATGCAGTTTATGCAAGCCCAGATGGCCGCCCAGCAAGCGGCTCAACATGCTTATATGATGCAAATGTCGGCTTTCCAGCAGCAATACGGCGGTAGCAGCGGCGGTTCTCAGATGGGTCATGGCTCGCAAATGCCTTCGTATGGTGGAGCACCTTCCTTCATGCCTGGTCACAACCCTCAGCAGTCAATGATGGGCGGATCAATGCTTGGGATGCCTTCGATGATGTCGCCTTTTAACCCTTTCTCGCAAATGGGAGGACCGAACAGCATGATGGACCAGAATCCAAGAAGTCCTGGTCAAGACAAGTAGGAGTATTTATTGTGGACACTTGTATTATATTAGTGGTGGTCAGTGCTCGTGTACAGGATCTAATGGAGCCGTTCGTGTGAAGTCCCAGCCAATCTCATTGAGCAAAAGAACATCATTTGCAGCAGCTCTGCTTGTCGTTTTGTAAAGTCTCCGTGAAGCTATGTTGTAGAACGAAGATCAATGCATAAAGTAATGTACAATCTAGCAAACGCCGATGGCGAGACAACAGTGTCCTATCCTGCTCGAGATGACGACCGCTGAAACAGACTCAGCCTCGATAATTCGGGTGTCCCGGTTGCTTCGCAGGGCACCACAACGCCCTCGCATCGTGACCAGGGTCATCGCACAGTCCACACTTGCGGCCCTACAGCTTTGATAAGGCTCAAGATACTCTTGACAGTGAATGCGACTTACCTGGCTGGATACAGGGGCCCAATGCTGTCCTAATGGCTGACGGTGCGCTGGCGACCCAGATGGACCGGCATATTGATGGCCTGATCTTGAGTCAAATGCGACAAAAGAAGTGCCGTATCTCTGTTCAGGGTTTTGTTCGCGTTGAGTATGAGCAAGCTCCGCTTGTTGTTGTCCCTCTCTCACCAGCCCTTGCAGATAATCTGCGTAGCCGGGATCGTTTTGACCATGAAGTGGTGTAGATGGGCCAGCACTTGCGGAAGAAGTATGATATGGCGGGTACTGATGAGAGGCATGAAAGCCCGCCGGCTGACCAAACTGAGGAGGGGCTGCGCCATAGTTGACTATGGGCTGCTGTTGCTGATGATAGGTAGGACCAGGTCCATATTGGGCCGTGTGCGTCGGTGCGTGTTGATTTTGAGTCCCTAGCCTCAATGTAGACAAGGGTGGTAGCTGTCCAGTATGAGACTGGGCAGCCACGCCGTGACCATTGTGCGGCACAGCAAGCATAGGTTGCAGATTGTACTGATTTTCGCCCTCCGGGGGCGTGCGATCGCCAGTTGGAGATTGCGGAGGATTCGAAGGATGGTTCGGATGACTTCCATAAGGATGCGACATTGTGATGCTAAGGCGGAGATGGAACAGATGTTCAATGAAAGAGGCGCAAGGAAGAAAAGACCGATGCTTGTCGAGGAAGAGAGAAGCAATAGGCAATTGAGCTGCTTTTATAGCTGCAGCGCCTTACGGAAGACCGGCATAGCATCGCCATCTTCTCAAGGCAGTCCATAGCAGTACAATAGAGAGCGGAGGAGTGACAGAAGAGTGCTACAGGTAGCGGCGAATCGATGACCAGCGTGTACCTTGCGAAGGATAGACTTTGAACAGGAAGAGACTCGGTTTCGGCGAGCTACAAATTCGAAATGGCAGTGCCGCACGATAAGCAGTATAGAGATCAGGGCGTTGGCTGTGGAGCTGAAGATGGGAGAGCCGTTGTGTTGCTTCAGCCTTGCTCAACTTGTCATGCATCCGCTACTTGATTTATTGACCCCTGACCTGCTGATATCAGTCGAAGACGCAGAAGAAGAAGCGAGCTTTTGAATGTCTCATGCGCGCTGGCGCTGATTGCCTGTCGACAGGTGTTTGAGCTCTTTGTCGAGTTAAAGTCGAATCCGCCTGCTTTCGAAGGACATGCCCTAGGCTATATCGATCACACTGCGTCTTCCTTGCCAGTGGAGTTCGATGTGCATCCTTTTCCGTTTCTGTCTTCATGGGTTCCGCGTGCAAAGGGCAAAGCGCGACCGAAGCCTTCTCGGACAATAACTACACAAGTCCAGCAAAGTGTCGAGACTGTAGCTGCGGCTCATGGCGAAACTAGCTTTGCAAGTGCCTGGCGCTCGACGTGAGCGTACAATCCGTTCCATTCCATGTTTCGCAGACTCAAGGCTCTTGCGCTTCAGCCTGTATCTGGCGCAGTATCTCCTGCGGCACTCTTTATACCCATCAGCAAATGCTTCAAGCTTGCTAGACCTGTCTCTTCTCAAGCAAAGTACCATTCTCGAAGTCGGAAGCGGTGTTGGACTGTTGGCGAAAGTGCTCTTCGAAACCGTCCCAGACTTCTCAGCTGGCTATACGGCATCCGATCAATCGAGCTCTCTACCGCTTCTTAGCAAGAACCTGTCCTCTGTTACTCAAGAGCACCCTAGAGTGCAAGTGCAGGAAATCGATTGGCTGGATGTTTCCCGGCTGAGCAAGAGAGGCAAGAGGGCTTTAGAGCGTTATGACCTCATCTTTAGTGGTAAGTAAGCGACTTCCTACACAGTCACGCGAGCTGATCCCGTCCGAACACTTCCAGTCGACTGCTTGTACAACGAAGAGCTCGCAGAACCGCTAGCAGACACCCTCAAATATCACATGAACGATTCGACTCTAGCTTTAGTGGTCGTGGAACTACGAAGTGATTCTGTTACGCGAGCATTCCTCGAGGCCATCTTGGGTGACGGAGATCTCTTAATGCACCGGGTCAAGAGAAACACTTTTGGCGACAACCCTTTGAGATCTACTCAATTCGCTGTTTGGTGCATAACGCGGAAGTAGTGGTTTGTTCGCCTTGTTTTAGTATTTATCCTCGCCCACTGATTGCCAACAGAAGTCTTGGCTCCTCATCTACTGCTGGCGAAATCCTTGGCGTAGCCTAGCTCAGCATGAACAACCGCTCTCTGGAGTATCGGATTGGTTGAGCTGGATGGGCGGATATCGGCTCATGCGACCTTTGTGAAATGGCACCCGTGCATCATCGCGTCATGCAAAGGACTTAGCAGTCGTTCCTATGAACAGCTGGAGAGGCTCGAGACGGAGTGCGATCGAGATTGGATCCGTCCAGGTGAGGAACTGTCGATTTGGTGTTCTGGTTGGTCTGACTGAAACGAATGCGTAGTCTCTTCAAGAAGAGATGTTCGAGCTCTGGAGGTGATTCCTTTACAGCGAGCTGCCAAGCGTAGCTTTGGCTGTCTAGAGTATGTCAAGATTTGCACTGCTCTCGGAACGGCTGACAGCTATCGTGCAGAATCGATTCACCGCTAGAGGCATCAGTTTGGTTACTTTCACCTCTCAGTGACCAGCTGTTGTCATCCTACCTCCTGCAACACTCTTTCGTGATTGAGCAGGACGCTGCGTGCGGGGGTAAAGGGACATGGAAGGGTTTCTGCATAACCTGAGGTGCATAGGTGTATTTGACACTGACCCGATCGCTTCGAGCCTTTATGCCCATACATGCGAGACTGGCTGTGATATAATAGGCCAGGCCGTGTGGCCGGGCCTGTCTGTCAGCAGATCTGACGCCTGAAGTTAACTCCGTGATCGGTTATCGAGCAACGACCCTGTCTGATTCAGCGAAACATGAGCCCGCAGCTGGACAGTATAGAAGATGCCCTAGCAGCTTTCAAAGCAGGAGAGTTCCTCGTAGTGGTGGACGACATGGATAGAGAGAATGAAGGAGATTTAGTGATCGCTGCCTCGCACATTACAACAGAGAAGATGGCCTGGCTCATACGGCATTCTAGGCGAGCTGGTCTTGTCCACACAAGTCTTCCGCTTATCTGACTCTGGTTTGTCAAAAGTGGATACATCTGCATATGTTTACCTGGCAAGCGGTTGGACGAGCTGCAAATACCTATGATGGTAGAGGACAACACGGAGAAGCACAGGACAGCGTACACGCATACGGTTGACTATACAGAAGGTGTGTTCACGAGCTTCGTGCGCCATTTCAGTCAACTTGTACTGAGAACTTTGTACAGGCACCAGCACAGGCATATCAGCGCATGACAGAGCATTAACGGCCAGGAAACTAGCGGATCCATCATCTCAAGGGCATCAGTTCAACAGGCCTGGGCATATGGTTCCGTTGCGAGCTCGAGAAGGCGGCGTCCTTACAAGGAGAGGGCATACAGAGTCATCAGTCGGTAAGTTAATCCTCATGCTAAGCGTCTTCATGCTGAATCACCCTTGCGCAGACCTTTGCGCATTAACAGGTCTACCAGAAGCAGGCGTCATCTGTGAATTAGTCAAGCCAGACGACCCGCTAGGAAGCATGGCAAGAAGAGACGACTGTTTCGCCTTTGCAAAACAATGGGGATTGAAGATGATCAGTATAGAGCAGTTGGTCGAGTACAGGCGGTCAAATAATGCATGATGATTCCCCCTCTTTGATGCTCGTTCAATGCCTGCTCAACGTAATCAGGATCACTATGCCTACTAGTTTGCTATGTACTTTTCTCGTCTAATGTCGTCCAAGGCTTGATATAACAGGCATGCTCAGTAATTACGCCCTCCAGATAAAATGCATGATGCAGGATGATCGATGCGGCGTGAGTCTAGTCATAGTTGAAAGTTGCGAGCCCTAATATGCACAACACGAGTCAGATAGATGCATTCGGTCGTATAATCGGGCTGACCTTGACGAGCCAGACGCAGAATATGCGCCTCTTGCTGTAGCATTTGCGCTACGAAGATCCGCTAGCGACATGGAGCTGCTCATCGAGGGACCAGTACGCGGAACGCCCGATGTAGGAGGATAAGGTGACATCTGTGGTGATGTCTGGAAATCTGGAATTGATCTTGATGCAAATGGGTTCGGTGTTGGGAGTGGAAGAGATGGCTGCGAGTACAGTGGTTGCTGCACATATTGCGAATACATTGATTGACTTGGTTGTGAGTAGGTTGGGACGGAAGAGAAACCTTGAAGGTTCTGCATGCCTTCTATCGCTTCGGCTACTGATTCGACATTGCTGGCTACGCCTTTTCGAGCTGCATCTCTGCCGATAGATGGTCCGCTGGCTATTGGGAGGCGTAGACGACCTTGAGCTTTTGTTGCTCTGAGGCTTTGCATTTGCATTTCAGGCGTATCGACGGTTGGAGAAGCTGTAGGGTAAAGTTTATTGTATGTCAGGCCACAAGCGCTGATCGAGACCATCAATATACGATCAAGCAGACGACGCAAGCAGCTCACTTGCATCTATCAACATCGAGGCGATTCAGTCAGTCATCGCGTGAGTCGGGTCGAGATGCTACACACAGAGTCCGGCCACCCAGAGGACCTCTGTTCGACATGTCAGTATATAATCATAAGATCGCATCGGACACGAACCTTCTCCATTCTGGGCTTTGTTGCGACCGATCAGAATGCTTCGTTACGTGATTGATGCGGGAGTCTCACCTGCTTGTCGCTCCACAGCAAGTGCATTCGTCAATCGCACCTTCTGCTCTTTTTGTTTTACGCGGTTTGCTCTGTCCATGAGGAAAGTAAGACCTTGGCCAGTCTGGGTGTTTAGCCAAGAAACTCACTCCATCTGCATACCCTGTTGTTGGTGGATTCCGGTAGGACGTTCCCGATCCAGTATCATCTACTCCAAAGCCGTACACTGAGTCTCCTGCGCTCGTCACACCTGGGATGCTGCCAAATGAAGAAGAGGGTGTTAAAGGCGAACCGAGGGAAGAAAAGCTGGAGCTGCTGTCGTAATAGCTGGAAGTACTAGAGGTCGGTGAAAGCTGGTCAGAGTGGTACGCTGGATAGCCATATTGTGATGTTGATCGTGAAAGACTTCTTGATTTGTCGCCGCTATATGACTGAATGTCTGGCAGATCCATGAACGTTGACGGTCGAGGTGGTTCAGGATGAGAGAAGAAGTGAGGCGAGTCTGGATCGTAACTGTTCTCTAGCACTGTGGACAGAGGTGGGAGAAATTTTGGATCTTGTAGTTGCGGCGGCGGAACAGAGGCGCTCCTGCCTCGTCGGTCGCGAAAGGAAGATGTAGACCAAGGCTGAAAGAACATGTAAGCAAGTCTAGGCCTTATCAAGCAAAGTAGGGAATGAGCAAATCCAAGATAATGAACAAGCTAGAGACGGCATCAGTCGCGCCATTGGGCTCGCTACGTAGGAATTGACTGAATAGCCGGCTATAAGGAAAACCTTATTCAAATGGGAGAGCACACGAGGCAGGAGGTAAGCACGCAAGGTCAAGTTGCGTACAAGGAATTGGCGTTCACAGTACTTGTGCAGACAGGCAGACTAGGAAGAGGCGTCGTTTAGCGGGCTAAATATGCGTGACAAGCCGTCGAGATATGTCAAGATGTACTGGCACCTTCCGAGCGAGCAGGAATGACAGACTGTCGACCGCTCTGTAGCTTTGTAGCCGATTGTGCGCTATCTCAAGTCGTCTCCTCGAGTGGAATGTTGTTGCTTTGGCTGTTTGAGAACAACCGATCAGCATGAGTCAATCATTCCGATGACTTCGAAGCGCTGCGTTTCTGTGCTGCTTAGGAGGGATCTCTAAGCAGACACAGCGCTGTCACAAGAAACCTCTTCAGCAGCAACACCGGTTGAGAGGTGCCTTTGGTAAATAGAATGCATAGAACGCTATGTTGGTACGCGGCGCGCTACAGAGACGCTAGAATACAAGAATCTACAGAAGAGAGATCAGTCGATGGTCATCGAATAAAAGGAAAGGAACACTGACTCTTGAAACCAATAGGACCAGCCTGAAGTACCACTTGACATGAAGGGATTGTCTGGATGCAGGGTATTGTATGACAGCCAAAGCTGATGATCATTGGGAACAGGGTTGAACAGGGCTGAAATTGAGAATCCGCCAAAAGTTCCAAGCAGAAGGCAGACGGTCGAATATAGGACGAATGATGGGGTACTTTCCAATGCCAGAGACATTGCGGCGTGACAGACTGGACTGATTCGTGGCATAATTGTATTTGCGTAGGGTATTTGGCGGGTCCAGACTTCAAGGTGACGACCAAAAGGACTAGGTCGGACAAAGATGAGATCTTTCTGATGGGACTCGGCATACGAAGGCGGATCGTCGACTGGTTCGGTCTGGATACTGCGCTGATCGACCCGTACCAGGTCTGTTTGTGTAGCGTCGTCAACGAGATCGGCGAGCTGTTCAACGGTTTCGAATACTTGATCATCATGAGGAGCAGAGGAAGGCGTATCACTACTTGCAGTGTTGGAATCGGATTGTAGTGTCTGTCCGGCAGTCACATGGCGTGTACGGTAGATAATATGCTTCTCGTAGACACCTTCAGGCCTTTTGCCCTTCGACTTTGACTGTGACCGATCATTCGAACGCTTGACCGACTCCTCATCTTCGGTGACCTCGCCTTCGTCACCTGAGCTTTCATCCGTAGAGGCAATGTCAGAGTCGGTGTGCATTTCTGAGCCTAGAGTCCGGCGGTTCGGGTGGGTAGCGGTCGCCCTTTGCGGACTATTGCCGGCCAGACTGGCGGAACTTGACGAATGTAATCGGATCCGGGCTGTAAGGGCTTCTACTTCGAGCTTGAGTGAGTCAATGGTGTTCTGTAGCGCGCAAGTCAGACATGTCCAGCATATCGTATGTCGTGAACGCACCTTAAGTTTACCATTCTCAAGCTTCTGCAGATCAAGCGAATGTCGCACTTGACGAGCTTCCACAAGGTCTTCTTCGAGCTTCTTGATTTTTGCTTCCGATATACCTTGCTCGTGCATCATCTAGCCAGCACATCAGCTCAGCGACTTTCATCTATCCAGGCAGAACTCACTCGAGCGACTTCGCCGTTCGCAACTTGCCCTGCTTCTTCAGCGAATCGCAAGTCTTGCTCTTTGCCGCGAATACTGTCTCGTAGTTTGTCGGTCTCTTCTGTAGGATGGAAAACCTCATTTAGCCGTACATCAAGGCATATGATAGCGCCGACGTACCTCTCTGCTCATCCAGTTGCTTCTTACTGTGCATATGATACTCCCTTTAGCAGAGCGCGCAGCAGATGAATGCGACACGCACATATTGCCGTACAGCTCTCGCTGTTTATCCAAGCTCTTCTGCACCTGTCCCGTCTCAGCCTCAAACTCTGCTATCTGGCTCAGATAACTCTTTTCCTTCCCTCGCCAGTCCTTTTCCTCCTTTTTCCTCGTGCTCAATTCGATCTGAGCCTCGTCCAACCGACTTTGCAACTCAAACAGCGTATTTTCTTGATCCAGACTATTCGCTTCGTTTGCCCGTTCGAGCTCTTTGACCTTCTTTGATGAGTCGGCGAGGAGTTTGAGCATGTGTTGAATATCTTCTGAAGAAGTTTGGTTGCCCATACCTTGGACGAGGGAGTTGATGGAGGAGAAGGAATCGGGTCGATAAGATAGGCCGCCTGAGCCATTCGCGTTGATCCCGTACGCGCGCAAAAGCTGAGATCCAGGTCGAGAATGCGAACCGTCTGAGCTTGCACTTTCTACTGATTCAAGTGAACCTTCTCGGAACAGCGGCAGTGATGCCAGATCGGCCTGAGAAGGGTTGTCCAGAGGTACAGCTGGTGGCGGTGAGAGCGGGTGAGAATGGAAAGAAGTACCGTCGACTGCGACTGCTTCTCCATGACTCGTCTCGCGAAGTTCGGGCATGCTGACAGAATGTGGAAAGTGGACCTTCTCTTCATCGCCTGGCCACTGCATGTCGTTGTAGGCTGGAATGCCTCTTGTATCGGTCAGAGGCGGGCTAAATGTCTCATGATCTTCTTCTCTACTGCGACTGCGAGGTGATGCATCTTGACTGGGTTTCCTGGCTTTATGCGCAGCTGGTCTACGAATGGCGGGTCGTCTACTGACATCTGTAGGCGTCAAGTCGAGTGGGCTAGACCTTTGTCGAGAAGCAAAAGGGTTATCGAAGGACGTTTCATGCTCGAGACCCAATGTGACTGTTTTCGCTCTGTGATGAGCAGCTGGTCTACTGGGAGTCTTGAAACTAGATCCGAGTGCATCGTTGTGAGACATCGATCTGGGAAAAGCGGATTGAGGTGTTGTAGGCGGAAGAGGGGGTGATAACAAGTAAGAGCCTTCGCCTTCGAGTTCCTGCTCGGAAGGCTGCCGACCTCGCCAGCGATCTTCACTTGATATGCCGCTGCCGATGGAGACGGGCGAGCTGGGTGGTTCAGGCAAAGGTTTGTCTGCCTCACCGCCATTGGGTGACGGTGATTGCGAGCGAGTCGAATGGGTGAGCTGCGAGAAGACTTGCACTAGATCACTGGCTGACACGACCATATCTTGAGCTTGTGAGGCCATGGCTTTGAGCCCTTCCATCTCTTCTGCGGTTAACAGAGTGATGCCTTTTCTCTTCTCGAATGCTGCGACGAGCGAAGGCAGCAGGTCCATAGAGCATGCTTGCTCTCCAGAGTCCGACGTCTGTCGCTTGCTTGCAGGCAGAGAGTCAAAGATGCTGTTGAGCTGTTCTTGAAGTTCGACAGCTGAACGACGCAGAGGGGACGAGGTGTCCGTCATGGCGGGAAGGCAGACAGTGCAGATTGATCAGCGGTCGTAGTACAGGCAGCAGTCGACAGGCGAAATCAAGGGAGAAAGCGCTTCGACCCCCTCGATTTGGACAAGTCAAGGAGTTCAAACGACAGCAAGCAGGTATTCCTTCAAAGATGCAAGGGTATATGGAGAACTCGGGTAATCGTGTGTAGCTGCAAAGGTTCGTCGTCTCTTCTCACATAAGTCGTTGTGTCGAAACAACAGACCCGACGAGCGAAACAGCGTCATCTCTGTCTTTGGTGAGATTCGCATATCTAGATGCAGCGGATAGCCAAGTAATCATGTACAATTCCATGTCAGTGTTTCCTGTGATGCCCCTCAAATACCCCAGAGTCCGCTTGCAATCACACGATGCTGGTTGGCGTAGCGGACCCTCGCGATTCCGTAGCCGAAATAGCTTCTTTCAAAGCATTGTATAGTTCTTGTGCCATCTGCGCTTGTCCAAACTGTGCAACCGACAACCAGAGTCAGCTGATGTGACAGCAAAGACCCGTTTGCCGACGCACCTTTGCCAAATATGTCTTGAGACCAGAGTCCAGCACAACAGTGAAGCGGACATATTTGTGCTCGACCAATTCACAATGCATGCCAGAGAAGATGACCGCATTCAAGATCAATCGATGAGTAGCAACGGCGCGCATCACTGTTACCATCAGCTCAACTTCAACTTCATCCAGACTCGGGCACTCACATAGCCTCGTCGTGCCTTTCGAGCTTTCTATATCCCTGTTCAACCTCAAAATCCCAATTCCATTCTCTTTATACCCCTCGCCTTCGACCACGAACAATTTTGCTCTAGCGGAAAACAGACTCTCTTCGCCCTCTTCGCCCGTGACCGAGTCCTGCTCGACAAACAAGGCTTTCTTGCTCTCGTCTAATTCTTCCTTCTGCGGCGGTGTAGGTTTCGAAGAAGCTGCGGCGAACGGACTGGCTGTCGAGGCATTGGCAAAAGGACTAGCTGACTTGTTTACTGCTGCAAAAGGTGATGCGGGTGTTGTAGTAGATGATGAAGAGGCTTTAGCGAAAGGGGAAGCGGAAGAGAAGGAAGAAAAGCTGTTGAGAGGTTTTGCTTTAGCAAAGCCGCTGGTTCCGCTAGCTGCTGCGAAAGGCGATGCAGGCACCACACGACCACTAGGGGCTGCTGATGAAGTGCCCATGCTGGTCGGTGCAGGCTCTTCTAAGCTTCGGTTGATCGCGCCAGGTGAGAAGAGACTGGTAGGCGCTGAGGTAGCTGGAAGAGATGTAGACGTGCTGGCTGGAGTTGGATGAGGCGCCATAGCTCCGCTCGGCATCGGCGAAGCACCCCGTTCGGATCGGACATCATCTTCGGCTAGGTTGGATTTGTTCTCGTAGCTAGCTCTCCTCGAATTAGGTGCGATAGATCCAGTCTCCGCCATAATAGAGCTAGCAGGCGAAGGAGGTCGTAAGACATCTTCTGAACGTTGTAGAGCAGCCAAATTGGGACGAGAAAGGGCGGGTAAAGCAGAAGATGATTCAGCTAAGCTTGATGTTATGGCATTCTTGATTGCAGAAGCTGGTGATACTGTCGACATGAAGTTGTTCTGCAGGGAAGCAACCGATATCAACTTTTCTACTAAAGCGAGATCTAGCGACTACCTACAGAAGAAGGCTTTGCGGGTGTTTGCAAAGCGGCATGCGGATCCATCCCAACTGAATGGGTTGCGGTAGTCGCGGCAGATTCGCCTAAGTGCATGTCATCTCCATCGCCTATATCAGCTAGCGATCTGTTGCCAACTTCTTCAGCCATATCTTGGGCTTTCATGACAGGCGTCATAGCTTGATCACTGCCAGCTTCTGAAGGAGTTTCTGATGGAGGCATACCGGCTGTAGTTGACGAAGCAGCTCGACGAGCTTCTCGTTCTGCGGTGGTGAGATCTTGTACTTGTTCTCGGATAGCTTTCACCTTTTTGGTTTCAGAGTAGGCTGATGCAGATGCTACGCCCTGTTCATTATCTTCTGGAGGAGTGATTGACCCTTCTCGTGTGAGAAGTTCTGGAGGTGTTGGCTGAAGTTGCAGTTTGCTGAGGGCAGCAATTAGATGCTGCGACAATTGCTATCCGTCGCCTCACTCACTTGCGCTTAGTAGGAAGAGACAGAGACGCCGTATCATCATCTGCCTGGGAACACAGTGAAGGCACTTTAGCGCGCTGTGCTGTCATTCACGTAGCTCGCCGAGACATACAGAAGGCGTAGTCGGCTCAGAGCCAGTCACAGCCTCTCTTGCGCGTTTCCTTGCGCCTGTCATTTCTTCAAAAATCAACATCCCCGAGCTGAAATCTCGCGCAGGAGAGCCGCACCAGTCTCAATCTCTTTAGACGCTGTCTTGCTGTGCTGCGGTGCTTGCAATTCGCCCTTTTCTGCTTCCATAGCTCTTATGTATGACTTGGTGCGAAACGAATACACCGACTTCTTCTCGGAATAGTAAATCAGTGGCAAAATAGCATATGTATGTATATCTACTGTACTCTAGCTGCTCTACCCTGTAACTGCTCCTTTGTTTGCACCCGCTGCTCCCCTAGCCAAGCCCGCATCTTCACAAGCCAGCCATGGATGTCTGGCTTCTGCTCTTCAGAAGCCCACATAGCCTTGACGAACTCCCGCAGGGCCCTTCCTTCCCGCACTGCCTTCCTATAGCCTGGGTCCAACTCTGCAATCCTATTCAAGAAGACCGAACCGAGTTCTTCGGGTATTGTGACGGATCCGTCAGGACGCCATTGCCAGGGTGGCACTTCAAAGAGCGGTAGACCTGCGTCTGATTCTTGTGGATAGTCTACGATCCACCAAGGAGGTTGACACCAAATAGGCCTTTGGGTCGCTTTCTCAAAGTCTGACTTTGATAATTAGTCGAGCTGAAGCCTTTGAGGGTCGTGCTCACCAAGCAAACCAGTCAGATGACCGCTAGCAGAATCAACCAGCACATTTCCTCCCGCAGGCTGATGATCGTTCTGATCGATGACGAGACGATACAGAGATGCAGCAGTAGGATCCGGATGAATTTCGAAGAGCATATCGAGCATGTCCAGCATGCCCTTCTCAAGCATTGGATCCGCGGCAAAGCGGTACTTGAGCTCCTTGACCATTAGCGAGCGCGAGTCGTGATCCGTGTCGCCGGCCTGGTGAAACATGTCGAGGTTGGACAGGCAAGCTGGAAGACCACAATTGGCTAGACCGACAAAGAGATCTGCATAGTCGCGTAAGAATGTCTTGCGTTGGTCGGTGTTCCATGTCGGCCAGGCTAGGTATAGATAATCTCCTTCGAGTGCAGGAGAAACAATGTATTTCGACATCAATTCGGCTGGAAGGGGTAGGGATTGCATGACTGGCACGTTGGCGTGGTTTGCTCATTCCATCAATAAGCTTACAAATGGGAGAACGCGTCTACTTACCTTTGATATGGTCCAAGACTTTAGCGATATCGGCGAATGCTAGCCCGTTCCTCTTCTCCCCAGCACAACGAGCATAGTAGACCTTTCGATCTTCTCGAGTCAATTGCCACGTATTGTCGTTATGGTTGCCAACGTGTCGAACTGTCCAGCCTAGCAAGGAAGTTTCGTCCAGGTAGGCGAGCAGAAGAGATAGTTCAGGGAGATCGTCTGCCGAGCTGGTAGGATGTTTGACTGCTATAGGCACGGCCGAGCAGTTGTCTATTGTTGAATACGTCTTGTCTTCTGTTCAAGAAGTCAGCTTCGGATAGCAAAGAATAAAGCTGGTCTGACCTTTTTGACTATGCACAGCTGCGCTTGCGTTCGTGCTGCTGAGATCTTGCGATAAGAGGCTTTGAGATGCTGGCTGGACTTGGTCGGACATGGTATGCGAACAAGGGAGAGTCGACGATGGATGGAAAGAAGTGACAAAAGTCGTGATGAAGGATAAGAAGGAAGACAAGAGCATCTACTGAGGTAGTAAACGAAGACAAGAGGTAAGCAAGCACGTTCACCGAGGCTCGCCCAAGCACCGCCCTTACAGGCATAATCCGAAGCCATAGCTTTGCAGTGCTGTACAGGATAGACAGAGTGCGGCTGTTCGCCGAATGAGATGACAGAGATAAGAGTGAAAATGAAAGCAATTGAGACGGAATCCATGAGGCACGAACGGAGACCTCTGTGTCTGTCAGGACGAATTGTGCCCCTATTGCAAGCATCTGGCGTGTGCATAGAGTACAGACTCGTCTATCACGGAGGCATCGGACAAATGTTATGTTAGGTGAACATAGCTGTTTCTCGACAAGATACTCTTGACGCACATCAGCGAACTACAGCACGACCTGGCCTAAGGAGACAAAGCACACAGAAGACGCGAGAGGCTTCTCATCCAGCTCATCAAGTCGCCTATGACCTCTCACGACTTCGCACAGACAGCATGAACGCACCAAATGATCCGACAGACTCTCTACCTTCTCTCGTGTATTATGGTCTCTCTCTGCTCTTCGGCGCACTCTGGACGCTCGTATCCGTCCCTGTAGTCTATCTGGCTACTGTCATTGTGCCCTATTTGGCCTGGATCGTCTATCTTTTGCTGTATACGATTTATGAATGGGCCTGCTGGGTTCTGCTGCCTATTCTGATACCGCTAGAGCATCTGCTACTCAAGCCCGCTGTCTTTGGATTATCATTGTTCAGCTTTGTTCGTTCCACTTAGTTTCTGACAACAGTAGAGATTGACGTATTGATGCAGTTCCAACCACTACTCGTCTTCATCCTGTGCGGTCTAACCATAGGCACCCTATTCGGCTTCTCTTCCCTGTACCTATCCAACAGCCTTCTCTCGCACCTAAGCACCAATCGACCAAAAGCTTCAAACCGACCACACATTGCACCTCGGAAAAACAAGCTCTCGTTCAATTACACATTGAACGACGTTCCTCAGCCTTCTAGCCCAACGCAAAACCTAGCTGCTCGGTCGTGGTCTGCTCGACTGCTCAATCGACCTTTGTTGGCTAGTCGATCATCCGGTACTTCTGCCAGTGAAGTATCGGAATCAGAAGATTACCTTTCTACCACATCAAGGGATGATTTCTCTTCGGATGTTGATCGAAGCGAGAGCGGTAGTGAAGGCAGGAAGAAAAAAGTTACTTGGGATTTACCAAAGGATAATCTGGTGGAGGATAGGCTGTTGGAAGTCAAGAAGGAAAAGGAGAGGAGTTTGAGTCCGAATGTTGCTGGTGGGCCGCGAAGAAGGGTTGGTAGTAAAGAGCGGGCGAGAAAGGTTGGGACAGCGAGGAGGTGATACGAAGCTAGCTTTGCGGATGTCGAGAGGTGTGCATATGGGAGATTTGAGGGCTACGCTGGTCTTCGAGCTGTCCCATTGCGTCGGTGACGCTATTTATACGTCATTTACCGCCCGTGCGGAACTTCAGCCTTTTCTGTCTTCTTTTGTCAACCGTCACCTCATCTTGCAACAGCTCCCCATCGTATGTCGTCCTCTAGCTGTCCACTGAATCGCACTGACCATAGTTTAGCGCTGTGCATTCCCCGAACAAAAAACATCTCGAACCAGTTCAATCTCTTTGCAAATATGTGAGCTTCATATCGCATGCCAGCCTATGCCTACGCTTAAAAGGTGCTTGTAGGGGATATTTCATCCAGAAACCAGGCATTCGCCGTATGTTTGCTTCATGCGGAACCATCGAAGCTCTTGACTGATTCTCGCGCCAAAAGACGTTGCTACCAACCATGCCGTAATCCCTGGTAAGCTTCTCTAGCAGCTTATTCTGTGTTCCACAGCGCTGACAACGTGTCTAGGCTTCTTGTATGTTCGCCGTCAGGGTTTCATGCCCAAATTCAGCCTTCGGTAGATCTTCTCTTCGTATGTCAGTCGCAGACAGCTCACGAGTGTGTATTAGATGCGGTAATCACGTCAACATACATTGATGGCCTGCCTGGGACCTTATGTGGATAGTGAGTTTTGGCAATATTCGTTCCAAACTCTTTGCTGACTTTATTCAGGTGTGCGATAGGAGCACGGGAGTTGTATCAGTATATCTTTAATGCATTTATCAACACACGCTAGATGACTCCTGTGCGCTATTGTCGCTTTTCTGAACAGCCTCTTTTGGATATCCGCTTCTAGCATACAGCGGAACATTACCAAATGACCGTGAGCTTGTAGAGAGACTGCCTGTGTCCTGTATAGACTGTATAGCAAAGTGGTGACTGCCTGTGAAAATGCCGAATTCTGCCGTTACGCTTCTTCACCCAAAACCATGTCTACCTTTACTACTACACCTGTGCCGCCTCCATACAAGGACCTAGGGTCAGTATTCTTGCTTGCTATCTGAGCCTTTACCCTTGCCGTGACTTGGAGACTGAAGTCTCGCGTGCTCTGTTGCGAAATTCGCATGAAATATCGACTGATTATCTTTGTTCTGCTTTGTATAGAAAGGCTTCCAACGACCTTTTGTCTAAAGACTTTCCTTTGACTCAATCCTTGGAAGTCAAGACTCGCGCACCTAACAATGTCCTCTTTAAAGGTTTGCACCCTCTTCTACACCCTTTTTTCTTGTTTAAAGTACTCACGCGCTATGTTCTAAGCTGCCGGTCTCCGTGACAACAAGTCTGGCGCTATCGTTGGTGACATAGAGGGTAAATACGTAGACCCAAAGAACGGCATCGCCTTCACCCAGACTTGGACTTCCAAAAACCAGCTCAAGTCTTTGCTTGAATTGGAGAACCAGATCGCAAAGGGTGTGTAGATAAAGACTGGTGATGTTGGAAAGCCCACTGAGAACGTTTCGCACAGGTCTCAAATTTGAGCTCAACACTACCCTTGAGCCGGATACAGGTGAGTGGCTTCAGGCAGGGGAGCAAACCGTTGCTCAGCGCCTATTGGCTCTTCACAGCCGCAAAGACCGGTAAGTCAAACACTACATTACAGCAAAGCAGAGCTAAAAGTAACTTGTAAAGCTCTCGTTGGCGCTCAATTCAAGCAGCCCGGTTTCCACGTTCGCGCTTTGAGCAACGTCTTCAAAGGCCCAACCTTCACCGCTGATGCTGTTGCCATGCGTGACGGTTTCCTCGTCGGTGCCGAGACCACATACGATCTTCGCGATGGCCAGATCAAAGGTTACAACGCTGCTGTTGGATACACCAACCCTGAATACGCTGTTACCATCCATGGGTGCGCCAATACCTGACAGTCATCGATTGATGCTTATCTGTCTGGTTTTTGTGCACAGTCTACAGAAGTTGACTACCTTCAGCGCTTCTTACTACCACAAGGTCAACGCTGATGTCGAGGCTGGTGCCAAGGTGCGAATGGATCTGACACTTATGGGCTGTGGCTCATTGCATATTTGTTCATTTGGCACAGGCAATCTACAACTCGAAAGCCCCTACCTCCAACGTCGCTATGGAAGTTGGTGTCAAGGTAAGTGGACGGCGGAGTACTGCATTCAATTGCTGACTGTATTCCTCTTCCTACAGAGCTACCTTGACCGCGCCGCTTTCGTCAGTACGTGAATCTTCCTCTGACTCTAGTAGCCTGTTCTAAAAGTTCATCTGTACAGAGGCCAAGATCAACAACTCTGGTCTTCTCGTTCTCGGCTACACTCAACTCCTCAACCCAGGTGTCAAGGCTTCCTTCGGTGTTGCCATCGACACGCAGAAGTTGTCCAACGGCGGAATGGACGAAAAGGCATCTGGTTCCGCTCACTCTGTCGGAGCTTCTTTGGTTTTGTATGTCCTTCCTCTACTCTGCATGCTGAATGCTGATCAGGGTTTGGCGTACAGCGACGCTTAAACGATATTGGTGAAAAGTCGCTTTGTGGTGGTGCCCGCTTTCGCTCTCTCGCTTCAGGTCCTTTTGTAGTAGAGTATTGGTCAAAAGCAGACAGTTTGCGTGGTATTCATGGCATTCATTTCATCTCCTTTCGGTTCCATCCATTATATTTATGCTCTACTATGCCAACTCTTGTTGCCTTACTTTCTTGGTGCTCTACTTCTCCTAGTCATGTCTACCTCCTTCTGCAGCTCAGCAGCCTCTCATCCTGGCCTTATAGCCTTCCTCTAGCTCTAGCCCTGTCACACCATGTCCGTCTTGCTCATGGCTGTCTCCTTCCATGAGCTGCGATACGCCGAGCTCTTGGCTACCATCTCATCTTTACCGAGCTTGTTGTCATTGTGTACACTTTTCGCTCGAAGGAGGGAAACAAGAAGGTGATCCGGCTAAGAAGTTGCTAGCCATGTGCGATGCACTACTCAGCATGTTTAGCGAGGGATCTACGTGGAGCCGCGTATTACTAGCGTCATCAATGCCAACGCATCACACTGCCTCCAAGACTTTTTCACGCGTTAACAAAACAAACAAATGGCCAACGACATATTATGCAAGGAGCGGCTGTGAGCGGCATTAACTCTCTCTTCCATACTCCCAGCAACCAGCAAGATCCTCGTCAAGACTTTCACACTCTTTTGCCAGCACCCTCCCATTCATTTTTCGACTGACTTTTATTTTTGCATCAAGCCTCCCGCTTCAAGCGCGTCATTCAACAAATTTCATAACAACAGCGCCATTTTATAGGTACAGCAGCTTCTAAGGTGAGCCTGCCTCTCATATACAGGTACCAGAGCAGCAACTGATGACCGCGTGACCTTCCTTTCTCTTTTGGCAGTGCTCGGTTCGCTATTGTCAAGAACAACCCTTCCATTCTTTTCCGTCTCATAGGCCTCTTGTCTGCCTTCTCAGCTCTTTCAACAACAACGACTTGCGTTCTCTTACTGGTTTAAGAGTTCCCTTTCTCCCTTTCCACCTTCATTTGTGAACACTTTCCGCGTCAAACACCGCAACTCATCCACAACCACAACGCACCGCCTTTACAAACATGAAGTTCAGTATCTCCACTATGGGCCTACTCGTGGCCTTTATCGCTTCAACAAGCGCTTCTTCCCTTCACAAGGACACCCTTTCCACTCGCGGTCATTTAGGCAAAGACGATTATGCCCTCTCGGCCCGCATGCACAGACAACGTCGAGCAGCTCGCGAGAGTCGTAGATCTGCTGGTGCAGACCGTGAATTCGCTGCAGCCAAAATGGTCAGCAAGAAAGCTCGACGTGCTGCCCCTAAATCTGGCACGACTACAGAACAGCCAGAAAATCTTGCTGAAGGTACCGCAACTGCTGAGGAAGGTTGCACTGTTTGGCACACTGTCGCGGATGGCGAGGTTTGCTTGGGTGTCAGTGCGTTATTTTCCTACCTTTTCGGATTCTTGTGCCAAGACTGAGCGTTGTGAATAGTCGACAAGTCTGAAGGTCTCACTGTGGATGACTTTTATGGTCTCAACCCGGCTGTTGGAAAGGACTGCCAGGACTTGCGAGCCGGTCTCGCATACTGCATTGACACCGACCGTTTGTCACAACTCTTTCTGATGATGTTCTGGCTCATTCTCTGCGCATCTAGACCTTGCAGAGACTCTCAGCACCTGCGCAACCAAGAAGGTCAAGGCCGCTCCAAAAGTTGCTGCCAAAGTTCAGGACAACTCCGGTTCCGACAACTCTGCTCCCCAAGAGAAGGAATACAAAGAGCCTCAGAAAGTCAAGCCTACTCCCAAGCCCAAGGAAGAGGGCAACAACGATAACAATGGCGGTTTCCACGGCGGAATGATCAACTTGGCCAATGTCGTTGCCCCAGACTGGTGCCCAGCAGCTGACCCTCAATCAAGCCCTTCCATGCGCTCAGGACCAAACGGTAACATTGACTGGTTGGTACGTCTTGCTGCTCTCTCTTCAGTCTATCATTTACTTATCGTACTCGATAGAACTGTGGTCTGTCGCAAGGCAACCCAGATGGCAAATGGAACCCACCCATGGTCAACATCCACGACGTCGCAGTTGCTGAACTCTCTGCCGACGGTGTCTTTGCTCCTTGCGCGCCTTACTTCCACCTTTTCCGGTCCATCGGTGCTGAATTGGATATTCCTCCTATATTCTTGGCTTCCTTCGCGATGCAAGAGTCGACCTGCAACAAGGATGCTATTGGCAGAGATGGCAGCAATGGATTAATTTAAGCCTTCCAGCGTTTTCGGACTTCTTGCAGTGGCTCATATTTTGTTTTAGGCAAATCACCAAGGACAAGTGCACGGACGGTGAGTCTTCAATCGTTTCAGTACTTCTCGCAGTTGCTTACTTTGGTCTCAGGTATTGACTGCCTTGATCCCGACTACAACGTCAGAACCGCCGCCAAGTACTTTGCCGACACTCTCAAGGAGAAGAACGGTAGCTTGCTCGCTGCCATTGGACAGTACAACGGTACGTGCCGGTCTTTCACTGTCTCGGGTGTTGTAGCTGACATTTAGTGCTTAAGGCTGGAGCGACGGTCTTACTTACAACCAGGCTACCGCTGCTGCCAACTCGGGCTGCTGCAACTGCCAGAACAACCTGGACTACCTTCACCAGGTAAGTTTCACCTCTCTAAAAGCCAATTTCATCGCTGATATCTCTCTCAAGTTCCTCAACGCTTGGGCGCAAGGCCGTGAAGGACACTCTTTGGCGCCTTACAACAACTTGGCCGTTTGCGGTTAAGGTCAGCATTCATTCCTTGCAGTCGCGAAATTTTACTGACTCCTGCCTCACAGCAACTCGCGTCTCATTTGTACCGACTCAAAAACCCATCTCTTTCGTAAATACCTCAGCATCATACCCAACGTTATGAAGATAGCAAGCTTCTCCACTAATCTGTTTTTCTCCCGCCTCGGCATGATCTCGTCTGCAGTAAGGGTTCGAGGGGATGCAGAAGTGTTTGAAGGGACTGCTTGTCTTTCGTATTCGTCTTTTGAAGTGCCGAACGGCAAATGTATAGTAATGCGCTGCGCGTTCCACATGTCTATTTTTCTCCCCCTTCCTATGACGATCTCCACTTCTCTTCCTTGATTGCAATCGTGCTTGTATCTGTTCCTGGGTGTCCTGCTATCACCTTCTTCTCGTTCGGTATGAGCACTATCGTATTGATCAGATTGACTGAATTGGGACAGGTTCTGACTTACAACAGATGCAAAGCATCGTTACAACGATTGCGATGATGACAGGTGGCAGGACCTAGTGAACCACGCTAAGTGCTGACAGAGCTATAGACGAGAGACCTACCCTGATGCTGTACTCTTGGGCGAGAAGGCCGACAAGAAAAGGGAAGCCAGCCACGCCAGCTCTTGAGCAGCACGACTGAAGGCTTGTAAGGGGGACCAGCAGCACATGTTCAATAGCTTACGATTAAGCCCATGGCTGCAGCGTGTGCATTGCGAGGCACTAACCTTGAAAACATCGAGATCTGGCAAATGCGTGAGCGCCAACTTTGCCAATCGCAACTGCAGCATACAGCGTTTGGGAACATTGGACCAATACAGAAGCCGACCAATGCTACGGCTACCGCATTCGCTACCAAATTATCGACGAACCAGATGATGAATTGAAGTCCAATGGCGATAGGAAGCTGCAGATTGACAAGTCGATAAGCGTCATTCCAAGTCCTGCCGAATGTGCGCTCACATAGCAGTAGATCACGTTCTTTTCCCCAACCTTCATCGTTATTGGTACGCTTGCTATTCTGGAGATTGTGATGCCCGCAAAGAAACCTGTAGAGACGTAGCCAGCAGACGGAGGGCCATTTCTTTCTTCGAGCAAGTATGTCTGGCAAAGGCATTAGCACCGGTTGCGTACTAACTCCAGCGGCACTCGCAAGGATCCAGCCAGACTGTGCAATCTCGATTCCTGTAGAGCATATCACCAAGGCACTAGGCCGAGTCAGTACCACGCTACAGGCAGGAAAAGTAGCTCACCTCAAAACCGACACAGCTCGGAACTTGACAGCAGCCCAGATAGAGACGTGGCCTAAGTACTGTTGTAGAGCCAATCTTCGTTCCTCTGTGTTCTTCGTCACAGTCTCCAGATCCGGTTCTGAGCCTTTCGAGAGTTCTGTGCTTGGAGTCTCGCAAGGCTCTGTAATTCGAGCTCATCTTGCAGCCGAAAGGCGAAGACGACCAGGAGCACGTTGAAGATGCCCAGAGCTAACGAGGTCCAGAAGAAGGTTCGCCATACTCTTGATGACAGCACAAAGGCAGTCGCTGCAAGAGGTGATGCAAGAGCACCGATTCCGTATATCGCATGAAGCAAGCCGAGCTTCATTCGAGCATTCTGTTGGATGGAGATAAAATTATTCATACGCGTTTCGAGCAGCGCCGACGCAAGTCCAGCGACAGAGTAGCCGATGACCATAAGAGCTGCGGATCGTCAGTTGCGCTTCCTAGCAGTCGACTGATCGCTGACCGAAATGACTATCGACGAGGACAAAGATATAGGTGCAAGCAAGACACAGTGCTGATATAGCAAAGGTTTGGCCAAAATTGAAGGCTTTGGTGAGCGGAACATTCACGAAAGCCGCCGCTATGTTTGTGACTTTGACAACGTGTCAACAAAGACTGACAAAGAGCCACTCACTGAAAGCTCCAATGAAACCAGCTACAAACAGCAAGCTGACTGTACGAAAGCCCACATTGTACTCTGACTGTCGATTTCTTGAGTCTTCTCGTAACACTTGAAAGCGGGGCAAACTCACTTGAATCGAAGGCAGCAATGCTGAAGCTGCTGCATCATGCCATCCGACTGATATATGATCAGTTCACGCTCTACAGCGAGAGCAAAATCGTACGAGCAAAGCAGCAGGAATAGCAAGTCCACAGCTTTAGGTTGTTGCGCTAGGAAAGCCGTCCCTTGGCTTCGGTGCTCCATTCAGCAGTCGTAGTGTGTGACATAGGACGAAATCAGAATGGTAAAAAGAGGCAGCGGGTAAGAGCAAGAGCAGTAGTAAGGTCGATCGGATGTAATACAGCAGTATGCCTAGAACAATGACCAGAAGGTGTGCATTGGAGTCCGTACGTGCTCTGCTGAGGCGCTACGGAACAGCAAGCCGAGAGAAAGGAGTGGCTCAGCCAAGCACAGCGCACGTAGTGAAGACAGAATCGAAGCACAGCCGAAGAGATGGGCTGTACCAAAGGAAGACGCCGACAACGCCGAGGATCCAAAACTGGCCAGGCTTGACGACAGTTACTTGGTTGTATTGCCCAGCGTGTGTCTGACGCAACTTTGGTTTCGAGCTATCTACAATTGACGGTTTCACCTAAACAAGAGCTACAAGCGAGAAGGACGAGGGCCGAGGGCGCATGAAGTTTTGGACATTACAGCAACGAACAGTTCCATCTGCAACTTGAGCCAAATTAGCGGTTGCCGGGGTTTAGGCCGTGGGCGTTAAAAAGGGTTGAGGTAAATTGACAAGGCGGAAGGGGCGTAAAAAGGTGGGTGTGAGAGGTTCTTCTATGAGACAGTTGGGTCATAAGCAAACGAATGTGATATGTTGTGGTGATGCTGTGGATGACATGCTGGTCTTTGAACTGTAAATCGCATCTAGAGGTGGCACAAAACTTCCAGCCATCGAGTTGCTTTGACATGCTGATCTTTCACAGTTGGAATGAGCTCTTCAATCTGCTTCCAGGCTTCTTCTTCTTTGATATCTGATGAGCCTGAAGCGTTCTTGCTCTTGCCCAAATTCTGTATAGATTCGCACGAATCGCGAACTTGGATGACACCGAGCGCAGCCGACGAGCCTGCAGGAATGTATTTAGCGTCCCGCGCAACTGCATCAAGGAAGAAGCATACCTTTGAGGAAATGACCCTTCTCGGACAGATATTGCAAGGCATCTTTCGACAGGCCTTCCTTGCTGATAATGATAATCTGTAAGCGATAGAGCAAGCCTGCCACGTGAAACATACATCTTTGAGTCCATCTCTTGCAATGTAGCATCTGCTTGGCCAAAATATTCTTGAACAAGAGGTTTCGAGAAGGATTCTTCGTCGGGCTCATCCCTGCCAAGGCATAATTACATCAATCGATGCGCACACGATCAGCAGAACAGAAGATGCCCTACATTTCCAATATTTGACCTAGAATATCCATATCTATCACCGTAGTGTCGGGGTTTGAGACGTCCAATTCCTCCTTTGCTGGTGCTTCTTTGGCTTCCGCAGCTGGAGCAGCCTTGCCCTTGCTCGCTGCAGGGACGGCATCGGACTAGAGTGGGAGGGAAAAGGCAACACAATGAGCATATTTTCTTTTGAGCGTCATAGTGGTGCGAAAATGACAAAATTGAACAAGCTGGAACAGAAGAGCTGCTCCGCTGCGCCTATCCAACTATAAAGCAAGCCAGTGGAGCTCTGAGGTGCCTTGAAAAGCTCAATAGCCCATAGAGTGAGCGGTAACGACCAGATTTCGACGAGTCCAATGCGAGTTCCGAAGCAAATGATGACCCTCACCTTCTTGGACGAAGACACGGGTATAGCTGCAGCAGGCGGAGGCAGCACAGTGCTCTTGCTGCTCATGATAGAAGCTGCTATCGGCTTGAGGAAGTTGGACGTGACGGAACAGACAGCAACCCAGATTTTGGAAACAAAGCGAGAGCTTCCCGTTCCGTTGGACAGTCAATAGCTTTACGAGTCCACAAGGCGCTGCAGTGCGTGTAATACAAGCTTTATACCCGCGCCAGAGACTTTAAAAACGATTCGCCCTGTCTCGTGTCTTGTAGCGCCCTGGACGCCAATGAAGTCATAAAAGACAAAGCACGAACCCTCTTTTTTGAGAAGCTCTCATTGGCCGCTATCGTCTTGTAGCGAAGTGTCGATGGAAATGATCCTTATGCTACGCGGAAAGCAGCATATGAGCAATAGAAAAAATAGACTCACAAGCGACACTCACTCTTCTTCTGGCTTGTCTCCTTTATCGCAACGCACATTCTAGTAGTGCAGATCGCAATTAGCTTCCGCCGCGTCGGTATGCTCTGCCGGCGTCATACCTCGATGTTGTTGATCGTGTCCAAACCCGCGACGGCTCGCCCAAAGACACTAAAAATCGGCAAAGGATGAGGTAAGCTGGATCGCGTGCAAAGAGCGGACGTACGTGTGCTTGTTGTCTAGCCATGGACAAGGTGTGCAGGTGATGAAGAATTGAGATCCTTAAATCGAGTATGAGACTGTGATCAACTTCTGAAAATGGTCATACCGTTTGTTTTCGGTCCAGCGTTGGCCATACTGAGCGTATACGGCCTATCATGTCTTGCGTTCGGCGAGAACTCGTCTTCGAAATTGCTGCCCCAGATTGATTCCTGATGACACATAAGACAAGGGCTGTGTTGCGGCGATCATGACTTACACCGCCTGTGCCATCACCCAGCGGGTCTCCGGTCTGGATCATCTGCGGTTCAAACGAAACATCTCAGTCAAGTACATGGACGACATCGAAAGCGACCTACGAATTTTTTGATGACTCTATGGAAGATGACATTGTCGTAATAGCCTTCCCTTGCATGCACCACAAAGTTCTCGACCGCTTTTGGTGCAACGTCAGGGAAAAGACGCAAGTGGATATCGCCCATATCGGTATGAATGATGGCGAATTTGGCTGTTCGAACGCCCTTCTGTTGAGGCGCGATAGCAGCCAAAGTCTGTTCTTCTCGCGTTGGCTTTTCGTTGAACACATCTCGGTCGAAGCCTTTGTTGTTGGCGTCGCTTTCATGCACGTCAGCTATTGACGACATCCATGCGATTTAGCATTCGCTTACCTTTCTGGCTCTTCCTTGCCAAACATGTAGAAGCGCGATCGTTTGTACGCTGTGCAGAAGAGCACAGGGTCTGCCTCAGGTGCCTTGTTGAGCAGCGGGTTGGCTGATGCTGCCATGGCCTGTGCAACCGCTCACAATCAACAGCCGAAACTGGCGAGCACGAGCAGCACGCACTATCGTTGTCCGTCGCTGCTTCTCTGCTGTGCCTTGGAATAGACTGAGATCCAAGAAACGATTTGTCTCGTCTTTGCCCAATATTCGCGAGACTTTGTTCGTAACGGTATTGACGACTGTTCATATCCGACGCGACGTAAGCAATTTATATAGCATACACCAGCTGAACACGAACCTTTGATGCCCAGTAAACTCGGGTAAAGCAAGAACATGCCCGTCTCATCCCAAACCGGCCTTTCTCTCAGTCTACTCTCGCTCTGCTGCAGATCCTTCTCTACAGCTAATCTTCTGCCAAACTCCATATCGTCTAGTTTGACACCGTGACCTGCTGTAGCGGCTTGTTGCATCTCTTGTATAGCATTTATCGATTCGTCGTATTTCCGATGCAATTTGCCTGTAAGGAAGTTAAAGATGCGCACTTGTCGATCGGAAGGTAGGGAGGTAGTCGCGAAGTGGCTGAAGGTAGGTGAGAAGACTAGGGAGACTGGAAGTGATTTGCTCTGTCAAGCGAGTCAGCCATAACACAAAGCGCTAACGCGAAGAGCAAACCTTTTTGAACTCATACAGATCGGTGGATGATTTGAATTGCCATAGACCTGGTTCATCCTGCGGCGACTCGAATGGCTCGCGCTGGACTGGGCCTGAGCGAAGTCAGAAAAACAAGTGAAGAGGCTTACAGGTTGCCAGTACTCTATCATTCCGCTCTGATCTGCTGATACTACTGTATCGTATTTTGGGTTATACTTTAGACGTGTCAGCTTGCTGACCCATGCATCTGTCTGGGCATTGACTAACAGCCATAAGATGCACTGGCGCGCGATGTATGCTCGACAGCACTTGATAAGGTTTGCCATCGCCTCTCCCGTCGTATAAGCGTATTGTTGAAGAGCCTTCTTCAGATCTGTACGATAGAAGTCAAGCGATGAGCTCTGGTCAGGCACAGCCCTTCGGTCACGTACATTGCAAGCAGTATCTGCGCTTCTGACCTGCCATGTACCCAACAAGCAGTCTTCGGTATGTAAGGTAGCGTTATCATATTGATCATATCTGTGCACCGCTGCGATCAAAACCAGTCCGAAGAAGACCATGTTGACATCAGCGCACCAAAATTCTCGACATCAAACACTTTTACACTTCCTTGGCCTCCTTCGCTGCCTACAGACCCATCTGAAGCTATTGTCGCAGCTACTAAACCATCTACTGAAGCGACGACAGCCAATATCGGTGTCAGATGAGCTCTGAAATGCTTGACGAATTCAATGCCAGCTTCTCCAGGCGCTGCAGGCTGCTTCTTCCAGAATTTGAGATGCCCGTCAACGGATGTTGTGAGGATGAAGTTTGTAGCTGTCACGCAGACTTGGGCCATCACATCTCGGTGCACTGGCACAAGATCAGCTCTGGTCACTCGTATAGCATGGAACTCACTGAAAGACCGAAAATAGCGATCTGCAGAGGGTAAATGGGAAAGATACAACTTCTCATGTTGAAGCACTTTGAGATTCGCATGAGTCCAGCGACGGTCAATTGGGAGAGAGCACACACCTTTGCGCTTTTTTGCAGGTACAGCCAAGTCGTTATTGTCTGCAGGCATGGGCATAGGACCTTCATCGTCAGATTCCTCCATGCCCGCAGTCGCATCTGCATCATTGCTGGCTTCGACCGCTGTCAGACCATCTGGCGCTAGATCTGGCTGTTCTACATCCTCGCGCCCTCTTTTGCCTAAATTGCTGGCGGGCCCTGTCGTATCGGAAACCATTGCTCGACGTCTGTTGTCAACAAGCTGCAAATCCCATCTACCGTACTTTCAGCTACTCTACATTGCCCACTATACACAGTACAGGACCGAAACGAAACGAAACATATACACAGAAATGCCAACCAAGCCGAAGCATCATTCGGCCAGAAACAATTGCATGGTTCTAGCAGAGAGCAGTTCTTCTTGTGACAGCAGCTCTTCTTGGCTGAAACCATCTTTTGAGGTAGAAGCGTCTTGTAGGAGCTCTTCCAGACGACTGACAGGATAGGTGCCGTCCGACTTTGCCGGGTACCAGCCAGTGTAGCATTTCTGGCGACGGCAGTAGCGCATGAATGAAGCCCACCTGTAAACTCAAATTAGTCGATATACCTTGCGAAGAACGAGCAGACTTACCATGGGTCAAGTAGAAGAAGCTTTGGTTCGCCGATTCTAAGTAAGGTCCTGAGCACGCCTCAAAAAGCCAACAAGAGGAACACTCACACTATCAGCATTTCCTTTGCTCGAGTGAGAGCTACACAAAGTCGTTGTGGTTGCTTGAACAGTCCTCTGGCCTTCTCTTCGTCCTCATTCACGAATCTAATAGATGACCTGACAGGCGAAACGATTACCACTCGACTAGATACAACATCAGCAATTGAAGTAGACTCTTTGAGAAAAGCGCACTTCTCCTTGCCCTGCATCGCTTCCACAACACCGACATCAACATCCCTCAAGCCAACATCACGCAGCATCAACCTGATTCTCCACACTTGCTCTCGAAAGGGACTGATGACAGAGATATCTTGTGGCTGCAATCCAGTTTTTCCACTCATATCGGACCATAAGAGCACTTTCTGAATGGTAGAAACTGTTTCGCGCGCTTCGACCGGATTCCAGAAGGAAGTGCCTTCGTCTACGAATAAGTCTTCGCCTGATTTGCCGATAAAGGCTACTGGGAAGCCCTGGAGAAATGTTCAGCACGAAGTCAGAGCGATGAAGACTGACTCACAGGTCGAGGCAATCCGGGCCACTGTGCGAGCGGAGACTTGACAATAGCGTCAACAGCACAAGGCAACAGAGTGTCGTCGTAGACTGCAAGCTTGTTAGCGTTTCACCTCGAAAAGATGGTGATGACATACACATGAGGGAAGCAGGTGCCAAGATAGCTGTATGCGACCGATAGTTTCGACGTAGGTTGACGAAAGGTACATCGAGATCATGATCAAAGCCATTGATCTTGTTTTCGCTCAAGAGATTGCGACGGGACTTTGGGCTGTGAGAAAAAAGCTGATTTGAGTCTCAACGAGACAAGACTCAGCCACTACTCACTGCTCTATGTAGATATCTCGCTCGAACAACCTACCCAGCAGGGAACAGTCTAGATCCTTTGCTCTAGCCTCGACTGAAATGATGGAAGGGCCGAGTTGTTTCATGTCCCCGCAAATCACTACCTGCGGCGGCGGATAATTGGCAGTGTCGATGGCGGTATTCGAGAGAACGACAGACAGTGGAACGAGGACCTCAGGTTCGGTCGCTTGAGCCGCTTCGTCGATAAGTAGAAAAGTCCAGGTAGGTGGTAAATCGGCCATATTCTGACTTGGCAGATGCAACTTTTGGAAGACGTGCTGCTGTAGACGTTGCAGAGAGATGTTGTCCATACTAAAAGAGAGTCAGACATTTAATTTCGAATACAGATTTCTCGCTCACTGATAGGTCATCAGAAAACCACAATCAATAACCGACGCAATCACCACCCGCTTCGACAAGACAGTAGAGATAGGCGGAATGATGAACTTGCCCCCAGTATCATCAGTACAACAGTAAGGTAGAAGTGTCGCAGCGACTTCTTCTATAGGTCGACCGGGATCGTTCAATCTAGCTCCAAGTCAGCCTGGCCGTAGGACTCAGACGGTCAGTACTTACCTTAACATCTCACTAGGCGGTACACCAGCTTGAGCTAGCCTACTACCGATAGTATCCGCAGAGGGTCCAGTAGCGCCGCAAACCAGTATTCGAGCATGAGGATGGGTTTTTAAGATTTGCAAGGCTGCTTCGACTAAAGTGACTGTTCAATGCCGAAAACGAAAATGAGCCGATGCTCAATTTCGTTGTTCGCACGAACCTGTCTTTCCAGTACCTAGATCTTGATATGAGCTAGGTTCGAGGTGATCTGACGAGACTGCTCTTACCTGGAGGACCTGAGATCAGAAAGGGCACCCTTCTTCTCCCGCTATGCACAATAGACAAGACCGCTTGTCTTTCTATTATACGAGTCAGCAAATACCTAACCTGCCGACGCAGACTTACGCTCTACATTCAGCTTGTTGTTATGCCAAGCCAAGGTCGCTTTGGGTGGAATAGCAGATTCAACCATATCAGAGCTAATAGGAAACAACCAAGAGTTCGCAATGGATCGAATTGGTTTCGCTTTCTTTGCGCGACCATTGACTGCTGGGCTGAAAGGAAGGGAAGTGATTGCTGTAGATGGCGATGTGAATGCGGTTGCTATAGAGGCATAAGAAGAGTTGTATAAAAGAGAAGCGTACTCACATTCGAACGATAGTTTTCGCTGTGGTGAAGTAGGCGGAGTGGAGTCAGAGACCGCCGAGCTGACACTGCTGGCTGATCGCTTGTGACTCGGTACACCAGGTAGAGTATGCGAAAGACAGCTGCCGAACTGGACTATCGCATTGCTTGGGTAGCCAAAGCTTTTTGTCTGCAATCTGTCAGTGTCTATTTTCCGCCTGATGAGGTAATCTCACTTGTATACCCCATTGTACAATGAAAGACATGCTTTCTTGCTTATCGGTCAAAGCGTCACATCGAAGGATAATCGTAGAAGCCGCTCGATTGATAGCATGAATAGTCGCGAGCAAAGTGAATCCTTGAGATTGGCACACATTCCATCTGATCTGCTTCAACCAGACTGTATCCTCGAGCTGAACTGGCGGTGATCCTTCTCTGATCAAAGCTGCCTTGAGCTCATACAAGCCTATATTGCCCGTTCGAACATCCTTTCGCCAAGGTATTGGATTGATGGTTTCCCCGTACAGAGTGTGACTTTTCAACACAGAGACGACAGCATTGTGCTCCGTCATGAGCAAAGGAAGAAAACGAGCGATGTAGGTTTCCGCTGATAGAGCTGGAATCATGTGTCTGCCTGGTGCAGTCTGATATTGATTATGCATTTGCTCGAGTAGACGCATGCGAGCTGCTACGAGACGATCCAGTAGCGGCTTTGGCCAAACTTCGAGCATGTCTTCTGGTGCATGATTGGCAGCTTGTTGATCTGCGATGACTGGCAAATCTTCGAGAGCTAGATTGGCGAGCCATCCAGGAATGAAGCCCTTTGTGTAAGGGTCCAAAGTAGCGCTCTTGGGCTGAGCAGTCTGCATCACTTGATGTGCATGACAGGTCTCTCTCCTGGCCGTCCAAACGCGATATCACTACTGAAGGGTATAACCACAGCAAGCAGATATCCACTACAGCCAAGTGTATACCAGGCAAGGGAATATATTCAGACACCGTCGTCGAAGCTTGAGACTTGGCGAGATCACAATTTGTGAAGCACTGGCGAAGAACTAGATGAGCTCCAAATATCTAGTCAAGGCTCCAAAGAGTCCAGCAGAGCCGCAGAAGAATGCCAAGACGGTAAAGTCAGAGAAGAAGACACCACTTTGGCTGCTGCTACCTCTCCTTCCCATCTTGCTATCCGTCATTACGCGGTATCTGCGCTCGCCGGCGACCACAAGCTTGGGGATCTCGAAATACATCAATACTTCTGCCATTGTTGCAGATGAGCCGAAACGAGCTGCTATCGTCGAGGCTTTCAAGGTGATGGATATTTGTGTCAAGGACGATGCAAGCTCAGTGCTGATGTACGATATCCGCAGCACTCTTACAATGCTTATGAGCGAGACGCGTTTGGGTTCGACAACTATCACCCAATCAGTCGCGGAGGAGACAACATCGACAACTACAAGGAACCCATTGGCTAGTCTGTCGCGCTCTACGACTTTTGCTACTGCGTTCTCATACTGCCAACAGCTTCATCCTAGACTGTCTGGATAGTCTGCTCTTGCTTGGAATGGATGAAGAATACCAACGAGCCAGACAGTGGGTAGCGACAGAACTCTCTTTCGACACAGAGAACCGTCATCATGCTTTTGAGGTTCGTAGGATGCTCGTCTATGCATGGTGTATGCTTATATTGCGTTCGTATGAACAGATTACAATCAGAGCATTGGGCGGTCTTCTAGCTGCGTATCATTTGTCGGACGAGGATCAGTTGTACCTCGATAAAGCTGTAGATCTGGCTGATCGGCTACTTTCTATCTTCGAAACAGTATGTCGCGTCTGATGTGTAAGATCGTAGCTGATCATTATGCAGCCATCAGGCATCCCACGTCAGCTCACAGTCTATGGACACTGGCTTGCTCTGACTGGCGTGAACAGACTCTTTCGTCAACCTAAAGAAGAGAGCACTCATCAAAGATCGGGATAATAATAACCTAGCCAGTGTGGCCGAAGCTGCGTATGTCCCCTCTCATCTGCACTACACCCATCTGACTGGTCGATAGTACGCTCCAACTCGAATTGCGGTACTTGAGTGAAATCACTGGTAATCCCGTTTATTGGGAAAGGGCCCTCAAGGTGAATCTTTTGTGCGTGAAGAAGTGCTAGCTGACGGAAGCCGCAGGTGATGGACATCATAAAGCAAAACCCAAAGTACAATGGTCTTGCTCCTATCTTTCTGTCGTAGGTTCCTTCTTCCTTGTTCCCAGCCCTCGCTGATACAACGCAGGCCCGAGGCTGGATCTTTCGTAGTGCGCAACTGACTGTGTATGCATAATATTTGCTCACATATATTGTCTGCGCCCAGATATCAGACATTCGACTAGGATCAAGAGGAGACAGCTACTACGGTCAGCCCCCACCCATTGCTTTGCACTAAACGTCGCTGATAGGGTAATGGCTCGCAGAGTATCTCTTGAAGCTCTACCTACAATCAAACGGGTCGGAAGAACGCTGGCTAGATGCTTACGAGGAAGCGGTACAGGGTATACAAGCGCATCTGCTAGCAAAAGGCGTCAATGATGGGTTGCTGTATACTGCCGAGATGCAAGTCGTTGGGATGAAGAACAAGCAGCAGCCGTCAGCTTTTTGTAATTTCCGGATCGGACAGAGCTGATGGCTGTGTACAGCGATTATCGGTTAATACCGAAACAAGATCATCTGGTAATTTTCCGATGACTTTCGGTTGATGCCGTTTCTTATGGTGTTCAGGTCTGCTTCCTTCCTGGACTCATCTTCCTCGGAGTCAGCAAAGACGGCAAGCAACCAATACCATTAAGCCTAGACGAAAAAGACGAGAGTCACCTTGAACTAGGTTCGCCAATCCGCTCAAACCTCAGGTCCTGCTGATATATCGCTCTTTGAAGCGTCTGAGCTACTAAGGACCTGCATGGACACGTACGAGAAGACAGCTACAGGTCTCAGCCCCGAAATCGCCTTCTTCTATCGAACGAAGGAGGAGGCAGCAGCTAAGAAAGACACAAGGGATTGGTATATCGATAAACGGCCCAAGTAGGTCCGCTTTTCGAAGTTGAAAGTATAGGCTGACAACTCTACAGTAAAATTGCTGGCAAGATTCTTCCCCCGCCCTTAGATGCAAGAAATATCCTAAGGTGAGCTGCACATCTATCTCTGATCCCAGGCTGAAACAGTGCTCAACAGACCAGAGACGCTGGAAAGTCTGTTTGTAGCATATCGAATCACGCATCTGCAGAAATATCGGTATGACCATCCCACTTCCGCTAAACAAGGCTGACGAAGGGAGCAGTGATCAAGCCTGGGCCATCTTTGAAGCGTTCAACAAGCATTGTCGGATAGAGTCTGGCGGGTATGCGAGTATCAGAGATGTGGATGAGTTGCCTGCAGTGCACGAAGATAGGATGGAGACTTTCTGGCTGGTAAGTGTATTCGTTCCTTAGAATTCCAGAGCTGATACAAATATAGGCCGAGAGTCTGAAATATCTATATCTGATCTTCTCTGATGATTCTGTCATTCCGTTGGACAACTATGTCTTTAGCACTGAAGTAAGGTCTCGCTCATTTTCGGGAAGGCAGCCACTGAGCCTTCCGCAGGCGCACATCCTACCCATATTTGATCCAACTATATGAAGCGAGAGCAAGCTGATCTAAGTAAGCCTCGGGAGGGACAGGGCAGAGAACTGCACAAATGTGAAATAGAAATTAGACAATCATTGCATGCGCGACGAACTCTAATGCAGGGTATACACACAAGGCACAACTCTACTTGTTCTTCTTGCCCTTCTGTACTACTGGTACCTCCTCTTTCGACACGGCGTTCCAACCCATAATCAGAGCAGAAACGGCATTGCCTAGTATACTGCCTAGTAAAGCCATCCAACAGACCGTCGTTGGCCAGCGTCTACTCTGCTTAGCTTCAGAGCTTGAGCGAGGGTAAAGAGACTCACTGCCAGGGTGCGTCCCAATCGAGCGGTAATGGAAAAGCGCCGAACCATGCACCAGCTAGAGTACCTATGCATGGGTACAGAAGAGCTTTCTCGGTTGATGATTGCGGTCTAGCTATGATCTGAGGGGAGGTAAATACAATAAGGGAAGAAACGCACGATAAAGCACAAAACAAGCGGATGTAAGTCTGTCTCGCTGCTGATGACTTGTACGGTGCGGTGAGGGAAAAGGCGAGAGGGAAGAAGGCGAGGATGGAGATGTAAAGAGAAGCGAGGAAGGTGACAAAGACTTTGCTGCTTCGCGTATTAGCATTGACTGGGACTTGGCGATGGTAGCTCACCTCAAGATGGGCGCTCCGAAGAGAACCATGGTGAAGTGTAGAGCGACAGCTCCTGCTAGAGTGAGACCGAGGCCTTGGAAGAGAGGCTGTCATTATCACCAGCATCTACTTAGCTCGAAGGGAGCAAGGTAGAGCACACGCTGACCTCTAGAGACGCGCCAGAAAGCTTTGACAGAGCCCAACGATCCTTGTGTGCTGCAGCTTCTTCAGCTTCCCTCTCTTGTTGCGTTACCTCCGACCCGCTCTCTTCTTTATTCCACCAAGCTCGAAAATGCATTCCAGCGTAGAATTGCATGCATAGCGTACCAGCAGATGCGACCAGCAGCGTCTCGACCGGGTTGCGCATCAATGTCGCCTCCCAATCGATCCCGGAAGGCAGACCTGCCAGACAGAAGGCATTGACCATGGCCGATAACGTCGCGACACTCTCGTAGCGCTTAATGTCCAGGGCATCCTTTTGTTTCGTTACGAAGCGCGACCTCGTCTCTGGCGCGGGCTCTTCTATACGGACTTTCTTGCCCATGTTTGGCTGTCTTTCGCAGACCTGTCCGAATTTGATATGTGAAAGTTCGCATATCTGTCTGCTGTGTCTCTGTTACTCTCTCCCTAGCCGTCTCGTTCTGTATGCAAGTCTGTCTCCTGGATCTTGCTCGTGTCTTGACTGTCTTTACTACCTCGCGTTACATCAGCCTAAACAGATTGTTCCTGCATGGGCTGCTTGTTCAGCACCACCTTTCTCCTTTCTAGCGCTGCAGCCCTGCTTTAGCTTTATATTATCTTACGATTCGACGTCTATTGATGATCGTCTATTTGAGGAACGGAGAGATTCAGGCAGACAGCTCGCAGATGCTGGGTTTGCTTTGAAGAGGCAGAGACGCGTTGAGCTGGTACGCAGTCTGACTAGGTAGGACCGTCTACTCAGGATTGCAGAACAGTCTCGACGAGGTGTTGTCATGACCGAGTGAGTCGTCTGATTCGAGAATAGCTGACGTGGCTATGGAGAATGCCGCACGCAAGCTCAGTCTTGTATGCACGCAGTGTACACGTCAATGAAATGTATGCCGAAGATGACGCGTTACTTTACTCGGGACTTGAGATCGTTTTCTTCGACACGCTTCTTTCACTACCACCACAACCACCACTCGAAGTGCAACATCAATCATGTCAGCTATCAGCTTTACTATCCCTCGAGACTTTGGTTATGTTCTCGCTATGGGCTCTGTAGCGCCAGTGAGCCCTAATTCGTTTTAGCTGGAAAGGGACGAACTGAATGGTTCGAATCTAGTTCTGTTTGAACGTGTGGCAGACAGCAAGCTCTCTTCTCCTGCGCTAGGCATAATTGACAAGGTCAACAGTTGGCCATTGGTAAAGCTCGCAAAGCCAGCGGAATCACTTATGTGAGTTCAGTCCATTGGTAGATCTGCATTTGCTCAAAGGTGTTTGATAGCCTGTCATGTACCCTGCGGAAGAGAGACTTAAGGAGCCCGCTGTCATGAAATATGTGAGTCTTCAAGTGTGAAGCAGCGATCGGCCGATTGACATAGTGTTTCGCAGCAATGCGTTCAAAGAGCTGTCAGCCTTCCTTTGAAGAGATCTCAGTTCCGGAGTCTGATTCTTCCATTCCTGTGTCTAGCACCAGAACACTCTCGAAGTACGTTATCAACTCTGCTCTCGGGCCTTTACTAGATATAAACGGATCGTCTCTAGAACCTACCATTCTACCTCACCCTCCTGCTAACCTCAGGATTGGTTTTCCCTCGCGCAGCAGCCATCTGCGGAGGTATCTACCTAGCCGGACGAGTGGCCTACACTAGGTAAGTTTCCCTTCCAGAGCTATTGTTAGACTGCACTGATGTCGGGATCAGCGGATACCACACAGGAGACGCGAAAAAGAGAATGAATGGTGTGTTCGGATACATTGGTTTGCTTGGTGTAGGTTGTTCCAGCGACGGAAAGAGCTCCAAGGCTGAAATCATCGCTATAGCTACTCGGCATGTCATGCAAGAACATCTACGATAGTACGCCTAGCATCTCTTACGATTCTCTAGCTCATAGAATTTGCAGTTGTTACCAGCGGCTTGTAAGGGTATCGGTAGCATCTCAATGGGTTAGACATTGCATTGTCATTTTGCGGATACTTGAGTGCACTCGTGCACACTTCAGCAGCACTTCTAAGGCTCATCTGCTAGCTTCTGAGCCTTCGCGCAGATCTTTGCGCAACGACTTCACGTTGCGGTAAACAAATCGCCTTGCCTTTCTTGGAGAGCGAAGCGTGTCTAGTGTAGTTATTGCTATAGCAGCAGAACATCTGCAGCGCAATCGTCAACCCATAAAGTCGGCAATCATGGCAGCTCAAAGCGAAGCACCGACGAGACTTGCAAAAACGGAAGGTCTTGAATCTGTCAATCCTAATAATATCCTGCCAGAGAAGCGCAGAAGGACAGAAGAAACGCAGAATATAGCAGATGAAAATAAAGTAAGCTTTCAGTCTGTTTGGTTGAGCGGACTTCCGACTTGGTGGAATCACAAAAAACAAGCTCGACTTCGAGTTCGCCGGCACGCGCTCGAGGACCAATCCGGCTGTCCCTGCTTCATGCCAGATGTCTCGCTAAAGCTGGACACTCGCTGATCCTTGTCTTGCTTTTGCTTTGCAGCCTCATACTCGAGTCAACAACCAAGGCGAGTTGGAAGCAAGATTGCGTGATGCCGAATACACCAAGGTCGAAGGCAGGAAGCTGTACAACCAGCTATTGAACCTGAAAGATGCAGAGTGAGTCCATCCGCTATGAGCAGTGCCACTTTCACCGACTTGTATCAGCGGGAGACAGCTCAGCATAGACTTCTTGACCTTGCCAGGCAGGTCCTACTTTCCTGATTATTGCACGTTTGATTGCTTCTGTCTGTGATTGAGCTGACGAAAGTGGGTTAGATCAACTCATCAAGAAACCTATTGCATTCGATGACATCCGCAACAAGCTGGATAGGAATGAGTACCGCACCATGTATGCAGTCAAGGAAGACTTTAACCAGATGTGAGCAAGTCGGGTGTGTTTGATAGGCCATTCTGACGTTTAACAGGTTCGTCAATGCCAAACGATACAACATGCCCGGCTCGCCCATCTTTGTTGACGCGAAAGCTCTGCACAAGAAGCTCAAACAATGCTGGTCAGTGTTGACAGGGCAAGCGGAAGATGGAGATGACGATGAGGACTTTGCGAGCTCGAAAAAGCAAAAGAAGAAGGATAAAGGTCCTACGCTAAAGAGCTGGCTGAATGGCAAATTGAAGAAGCTGCTGGAAGTTGTAGATCCTCAGTACGTTACTTGGCATCTGCGGATAGCAAAGCCTGACTGCGAGAGTAGAGGACGATCCTATGCCGAATTCTTTTTGGAATTGCCTCACCGAGAAGCTCTGCCCGACTACTACAAGGTCATTACTTCTCCAATGGCATTCAACATCGTTAGAGTATGTCTATGTTCCATCGTAAGATGGTTGACCTGACACTTCGTACAGGAGAAGATCAAGAAGAAGCAGTATCAAAATCATCTACAATTTGTGAACGACGTCAATACCATCTTTGCCAATGCAAAATACTATAACCAAGATGCTTCGCGTATATGGAAAGATGCGACCTATCTCGAAGTAAGTTTCTCATTGTGACTTAGGTCCTTGGCTGACTGCTTGTGCAGCGCATCTTTGCCGAACTCATGCGAGAACAGCCACCAGCGTTTGTCAACAAGTCAGACAAGAAGCTCAAGATCAATGTAGCAAATGCAGCTCCAGCCGATCCCAATCAGAAACTCAAGCTCCGCTTCGGTCTCCAAACACCTGCTTCAGCTGCAAGTCCTGGTACGGCAGATGTAGAGATGACCGAAGCAACGGGAATCGAATCTGGCAACCAGCATTCCGAAGTCGAGGATGGCGACGTCTCGGAAGTTGGATTGCTTCCGCCAGCTCGAAGGTCTCAACGTGCTAGCCCAGGGCTGCATGCTCCACAATTCAACTTCAACCAGAACCCTTCGCCTTCTGGTCTGTCGCAATCCTTCCCATCACCTCAACTGCCTGCCTTTTCACCTCCAGTCAAAGAAGAAGAAGTCTATCCACCGCCGATGGTCGAACCCGATTTCCCTCGAGTCCTGTCTCGCTCTGTGTTAGGCAATCACACTAGAACGCGTAGGTCAACTCGTTTATCATTCTTACAAACGCTGAGAGCCCTTCAGTTTTGCCCTATTTCACTGTATTTTCTCAACAACAAGGATCTCAGAAGACGAACAAGCGTAATCTTGTCAACTCTGTCGTCCGCCAACACACCATCCTCGTCTCTGCGGACACCAGCATAGTTGAGATTGAAGCTTTTAGCAAATCAGAACCGGAAACCCCAATGGATGCAGATGAGGAGAACCAAAATCGACCATCCAAGACTAGAGCTAGTCGGACAAGAGCTAACGATTTTAGTCCGCCCAAAGGAACTATCAAACTGCCGAAGTACGAATTCCGCGTGGAAGCAAGACCAGTCGGTGTCGAGTGTAACCAGGTCGACGTGTCGGGCAAGAACGCAAGACCGAATCTAGCTGCCAAGTTCTCTATTCAACCTGGCGAAGGAACATCAACCTTGGAGATCGGCGTCAAGCTCATCGGCTCAGAGCAAGAAGAAGAGGTGTATCGAGTGTTTGTGACGAAGGTCGGCATGTGATGCCATCGATTCTGCCCGACGGTCAGTGTCTCTGTTCTCCTTCCTGCCTTTCTATACCTCCTCCGATCAGACGCTGCATGTGCACTCTTCCCCTAGCCGAAGGCTAAAAGTGTCAAAATGCCCGCGTTCGGCTCGCTTTGATCTACGAAATCTTAGAGTAGCCGCCAGCTGACGCGTCTTCTCTGCACAGATGTGGCATGCCTTCCACGCTGCACTGAGCCAAGCACTGCAACGTGAATTCTTCTATCGCCCTTGTATATCGGTAAAGGTGCAAGCAGACAATCTTTGGTTTAAGATGATGGTTTAGCTTGATGTAGATATGTTCTTAGCGTCCCAATGATCTCCGCAGATTATCGCTATACGTTTTGCAATTCGCCAGTCTCGCGCAAGGCTTCGACACTGACATCCAATATACCGCTTCGCAACGCAATCAATATACCTATAGCAGCTCTCATGACATGCCAAGAAGCCCTGCCTTGTGACTACGAGCTGCGTAATACCCAATTGGCAGGTGACGTTTGGCTCGCATGCAAAAATCTTTGTCTGGACAGACTTAACGCGCTCTTGTCTCTACGCCTATGCTTCTGTCCCTGCTTTATTGTGTACATATGTGCTCCTACGGCTGGCTGTTCGCTACAGATTGCCCGCCGATTTATACCATTCCAGTTCGATTTGCTAGAAGTAGCTTACATCGCTCAGTACCTTGCAGGCCCTCGCTGCACAGACTGAATCTGGATTGGGCTCTGGCTTCAGTCTGGCCATCGTCCGAAACTGACAAGGGCAAAGCACTCTGTTTTGCGTTGCGTACTTGGCCAGCACCTTCTAAGGTATATGGGACGCTTCTTCTTCTTCTTCTCTCGTTCCGTTCGTACTATACCCTTCTTACCCTCCACCGCCTTCGTCACACCATACCACACGAACTGCGATGGACATCACCCACAGAACACTCTATTTCCTTGACCGCCCAACCAGAACTCTTGCCGTTATGCAATGCGCCCTGCTTGCGACTACGACAGAATCGGCAATCTCAGCCCTCTATATGACCATGCGGGACCAAGATCTCAAGGCTCTGAGCAAACACCGTGTCGCCCGCAGAATCGCAGGAACCGCCGTCACCATGATCGAAGAGTGCGCGAAAGCATCCAACGATCCGTCATGCCCGCCCGAGAAGGTTGAAGTGCTTCTCAAGGCCAGAAGTGTCTTTGTGGACCTCCTACAAGATGTTGGTGTTCTTTCCTCTATTGTCCCATTTCTCTCTTTTTGCAGCTTGCTGTGACTATTGCTCTCTCGTCATGTATCACTCCTGGGGCCCCGAGGTTGACCAGGCATAACAGTCATGACTTTTCGACCTGTCAAGGGCTTTACTTTGTCTATTTCAATCCGCCCTGGGGACACAATACTAGATTGCGCAGGCCTTCAGCTGATCAGTGCTAAGCGTATGGCAATCGTCGTCGAGATGTCAAACAGTCCTACATTCCTATCTTCACTGCTGCGTTGTCGCATCTGTCGTTTACTTGGCCAAGCGCTGATTGACTCGATTGTCTCTTACAGGCCAAAGCTTATGGCGGACTTTTGCACTCTCAATGTACCAGCGAGGTGAGGCAATGCAATACAAATTCTCTGCTGGATTCGTCCTCTAAGCTAGCATGATGCAATGCCAGGTAGTGATCGCTTGCTGTTGCGCTGCTAATCTATCTGCTTTCCCGGCAGCGTTCTGATCAGTCAAAGTCAGTCAAGTTCTGCTTCGGGTGAGCGAAGCAACATACTGTCCACGCTCTCGATCATAAGTTAGGGCCCAGCTGACAATCTCCGACTTCTCTGCTCGACTTTCCACCCAGACAAGCCAAATCTCCCTTTTCACATTCAATCCGCTCCCCAGGAATCGTCCGAATCACTCTCCATTGCAGGCGCATAGACATTGTATCGATCATGCGCCAGCACATCCGGAAATCCTTCTCGCGCCGTATCCAAATACGGTCTCAATAGAGCTTCTCGATCAATGGCGCGGACTTCCATTTCGCCAAAGCTATCTCGTCTGACGTGTAATTGGCCAAGCGGGACATCGTCATCATCTGAAGGTGGTTCGTAGTCTGGATGATAGGGCGGTAGTGACGACGCAGTAGAATGAGAGTATAATGCGGGATTTAGTTGATCTGAGCCGTAGGTGAATGGGTTTGTTGGCTGTCGAGGCCGGCTGGTGGACACGTAGGAGTCGACTGGTGGCCAGGCATATTGCTCCATCGGATCTGTCGAGTGAAGCAGGGCATCAGCCTGATACAAGTACTGTGCGAAGATTCATCACAAGCGCGAGACAGACGAAGAAAGACTTACACGAGTCATTTTCACACCATCGCCTGCATATCCGCTTCTTCCTCATGCGGTTGTGCCTCTTCATCCAAAGAAGAAAGCCACTTACTGACGTTCTTCCCCGTCGGGTGCGTCAGACCATCGCCCTGCGAATGTTGAGGCCAACACCACCACAACATCTTTTGTCCCAAGATCGCGCGAACATTGCTCATGCAACCCAAATCATAGGGATATCTGATCTCCTTTATTCGACCTTTCCGCATCAGAACAGCAGCTTTATCCTTTTCCCAACCTTCTATCGTCGTCGTGTTTGTGCAAAGACACCAAAAGTGATATAACGAGAAGAGACCGACGGCGAGCAAAACAGGTAAACAAGTAGCATAATTGGCAATGAGGAAACCGGTATAGAGCTCGCTGAATTCTCGATAGCGGTATTCAAAGATGGTGTAGCTGATCAAGTAGATATGGTAAGTGCAGGCTAGGTCGACGTAGAATAGAAAGCGGTAGAAGTGAGCTAGGTTGTGATGGCCGATGCAATTGTTGACCCATGCTAGAAAAAAGAGGTTCAGCATCAACCTCTAAGCCAAGTGAATAGTACATACGACAGTGGTGGTCCATTTTGAGGACACAGCGCTTGCACTGCCTGCAGTGATGCGCCCGAGGCGGTTTATAGTTCTGGCACATTCGACAATATCGAGTCTCTCTAGTCAGTCTCTTGACTTCAACTACTTCTTGATACGTTTCGTCTACTGGCGGCACCTTTACAGAGAGCTTAGCAGAGGGAACTAGAAGACGGCTTCGGAAACAACTCACCCATCCTTTCGGCACAGACCCAGGATCCGTATTGACGCATTTGTAATAGTTGATGAAGATCAAGATGACCAGTATGTTGCTGCAGAGCAGCACAAGACACGTCAAACGCGCACCCAGCAATCTCGCACGAGAGGAAAACAAACAATGGAATGAGACGCTTCAGCAAGAAAGCAGCAGAATGGTAAGGATATGAAGGAATGATAACGAATAGCTGTGAGGTATATGCAATGAAGCTGATGAGGCAGACAGTGCCAGAGACCCTAGACAGGTAGAATCACCGCATAAGCGCTGAACTGTGTCTACGAAAGCGTCTAGCGTCTCGTACCAGATGCGGCCCAGCAGCCTTGAAGGCGGCGGAGGTTTGTCTGTGTCGCTGGGCATGCTCCTCACTCTCTTCTGTATATCGTTGGTCGTATTGCTCCAACGACCGAGAGATGGCCAAAGCAGGTCAAATGCTTACTGCACAGCTACAAACGAGCTCGACTTCCAATGCCGTGTCCAACTTGAGAGGATCAAGACGAATACATCTGCCTCCAGAGTTTTTACAAAATGCGAAATTAGCTGCAGGCGATTTTGTCGTCGTCAAGAGCGCTTTGCAGGCCAAAGAGCTAGAAGACAAGGTCTCTATCAGTGGCGAAGGGAGTGGTGCTGTGCAAGAAAAGTCAACAGCCTTTGTTGTAGCCATCGCTTGGCCTTCATTCTCGGGAGACGCTCAAAGTGACTCGTCTGCCTCTCTCACGCAAAAGCTGTCTGATGTACCAGCCAGATGCATACTTGTCGTCATCTCTCATGGAACAGCTATCGTATATCTCGCCTGGAGATCTGATCACTGTCCTACCAATGACAAGAAGCGGGTTGAAAGGCTCACCAGCAGTAAAGCTACAAGTAGCACAGGAAGAAGGGGGGTCGAAAATCTCACAGTCGGACAATCTTTTGCTTGCGTACATCAAACAGACTCTCAGTTCGTCCGAAAATGTGCAATGCCATACTGCTTTTCTTAGACTCTTTGTGTTCTAGTCGATATCAAATGCGTTACTGCCAACCAATCTTTTGATGTGATCTATAATGGTATCTCGCGTACTTTCAAGATCTCTAAACTGGAATTCGAGCCAAGTCGAGCCAACGCAGATATTGCCTTGGTCGAAACAGCTACTTCCGTCAGTATACAAGAGCCTGCTACTTCAAGCAAACCACAGACTGCGGCTGGTGATGCTCTCCTACACGCAGGAGCTAAAGCAGGCTATTCTGCTATCGGCGGCTTGTCTACCCAAATCGAAATCATTCGCGAATTGGTCGAGCTACCTCTCATGCGTCCAGAGCTGTATGAGCACTTCGGTCAGTCTGTGTCTGACTCTAGCGCTTACGTGCTTAATTCGTTCGCCTGGACTGACAGACATGCAACCACCTCGCGGCATTCTCTTACATGGTCCACCTGGAACAGGCAAAACCCTACTGGCCTCGACTATCGCGCTCTCACTCGGTGTACCTACCTTCTCAATCGCTGGCGCTTCTCTTTCTTCACCCTATCACGGCGAGACTGAATCCCGCCTACGTGAGATATTCAACCAAGCGAAAGAAGCTGGTCCAAGTGTGATCATACTAGACGAAGTCGATGCTTTAGCACCAAAAAGGGAAGATTCGGGAGAGGTTGAGAAAAGGTTGGTAGCAGAGTTATTGACTTTAATGGATGGGTTGGATAGTAAGTCTGGGTCTGAAAACGAGGGAAACAAGAGGTCGAGAGTTGTTGTGGTCGCTTGCACGAATAGGCCGAATGCTATTGATCCTGCTTTGAGGCGACCTGGAAGGTTTGATCGAGAAATAGAGATAGGTGAGTCTGCTTGCTTCTGCTACTTATAGCTCTCATCCGGTTTGGCAGGCATACCGGATGTGGAAGCGAGACTCGATATACTCAAAGTCGTTCTGCGCAAGACACCTCACGCTCTGAACTATGGCACACTGCAGTCACTAGCAGCAAGAACGCACGGCTTTGTTGGTGCAGACTTGGCTTCCCTAGTACACTCGGCCGGTCTCACCGCTATCCGTCGAGCACTGAAACAATGTACTCCCCTCTCTGATATGCGCCTACAAGAAAGCGACGTAGAAGCAGCCATGCTCGTCACTCGCCCCTCAGCAATGCGCGAAGTCTTCCTCGAACTTCCACAAGTTCGCTGGGCAGATATAGGCGGACAAGAAACAGTCAAGCAGAAACTAAGGGAGTGTGTCGAATGGCCCTTAACGCGTAAAGATACCTTCAAGCGGTTGGGCATACGACCGCCTACTGGGATTCTGCTTTATGGTCCCCCTGGAAATAGCAAGACGCTTATTGCGAAAGCTATGGCTACTGAAGCTGGTTTGAACTTCTTGGCTGTCAAGGGTCCAGAGGTGCGTCGATGCTCAGACAGGCCTACAAAGGCCTCCACTGAATAGATGTACAGATCTTTAATAAATACGTTGGCGAGTCTGAACGCTCGATACGAAGTTTGTTCCAGAAAGCTAGGGCAGCTGCTCCATCTATCCTCTTTCTTGCAAGTCGATAATAACGTATTGTCGCAAAAGTGCTAATGCTTTGTTCAGGACGAGATCGATGCTATAGCGAGCTCAAGATCATCGCACGCCGGAGGCGAGAGCTCTACAGGCGACCGAGTCCTCACTACGCTTCTAACTGAAATGGATGGCCTCGAATCGCTGCAAGGTGTAATCGTGCTGGCGGCTACGAACAGGCCAGGGGCGATAGTGAGTCTTACGAACGGGGATGCTGTACTCTGGCTAATTCTTGGCTAGGACGCTGCTCTGCTTAGACCTGGACGGTTAGATAGAATACTCTATGTCGCGCCTCCAGATCTGGCGTCCCGAAAAGCTATCCTTGCTATCAATTTGGCCAAGATGGAGACCGAGCCAGAAGTGGACATAGATATGCTTGCTGAGCTGGTCAGTGTCTGGTTAGCCTGTCTGGATCGTGCTCAGTCGGTGCTTTTAGGCGGATGGCTGTTCAGGGGCAGAGCTCGTCTCGATATGTCAAGACGCTGCTCTTTTGGCAATGAACGAGGACGTCGATGCACCTTTTGTGAGTCTCTCTACGCAGTTGCCCATTCTATTGCTGATCCGGTTTGCAGGTCAAGCAAGCACATTTCACCCAAGCGGCAGTCAGCATGCGACGTCGAATAACGCCTGATATGCTGGAAGAGCTAGAAGCATGGCGTGATCAAATTGGTGCTTGAGTGTATCTAATGCAATGGTATCTCCGCTTCAACCCTCCTCGTCCGTCAATTCTTCCTCGTACGAGATGCCCGCCGATTGCCATCCTTCTGTCTTGATCCACGTCCACCCATCTGAAGCTGGTGGGAAAGGAATTGGTACCAATATTGATATAGGGTGGCTATGATAGATCAGCTGTTAGACGCCTTGACGAGGTAGAGAACGCACTACTTTCCCATCGGTGTGATGTTGAAGAATTGGGCCAAATTCCTCCTTTTGCCAAGATCATAAGGATTAATGAACTTTCTTTCTCGACTTTTCGCCAGCGTGCGGTAGTACCTGCGAACAATCAGCTTGACCCAATCTAGGAAAGGACTGAACTGACTCGTTATCTGAACTTTCTACTGATGTTTCACCCCTTGCTATCAGCCAGAATTGCCAGACTGCCATGACGGATAAAGCGAAACCCATCAAAGCAGATAGCACAAAGAGCAGCAGGGTGCAGAATTTAGGCGTGTAGTAATATTCCGACCACTGTGCGCAGTTCAATAGCCCTTTAGATCGCGAAAGACCTATGCCCTGATCATACGCACGATGTGATTGAAGTCAAATAATCTCCAGGCTGTTCTATAGCCAAAGAGACAGACCAGAAAGGCCGAGATGGCCAGGTAGGTCATGAAGAGGACAAAGTAGCGCTCGTTGTTCAACCCAACGCAAGCATTCAGCCAGACCTGTTCGTCCCGAGTTAGTCAACTACTCTCAGCACGATTGCATGTGGACTCACGCAGTGATGACTATGCCAGTTCAAGTTCACTTAGCCAACCGAATTGATTAGGCTGCCGACTTACTCGTATTTGTAGCTACATTTCATTCAGCTGAGATGCATTTGGATTGAGGACTACGTACAAGCAAGTCCCACATATCCTGCAATGATGCGCTCGTTCAGGCTTTGATGGCTCAACACCACTACTAGTCGGGCATTTCTTGCATGTCCTCGCTTGAGATCTTTGCAGCCTCTGCTGATGCTCCGGCGATGGATCATTGACAGGCATAGGAGCGTGTTTCTTTGTTTGCAGCGCTTTAATGGCTGCCTGACGTTTCGTCCTTTTCTTGACGAGAAAGTAGTTGCATAGAGCTGGTTGTTCGCGCGTACTTCCGTCTCGTGGTGATCCAGCTGAGACTGTGCAGCTCATGTAGTAGTGGAAGCAGAAGGCATAGACCAGGTAGGTAGAGAGCATCGTTCCAAACAGCGAGATGAGCCACGGTGTATCAGGTTGCCAGAAGACATCTCGGAAGACGACGTCAAAGTAGACGACGATGCAGACGCCCAAGAGAATCCAAGCGAAAGCTACAAAGACAGGACCGGTGACACCTGTTGACTGGTATTCAGCGCGAGAAATGCTCTTCAGACAGCGACGAACCGATAACGCGATCTCCAAATCTCTCGAGCCGCTTGCAGCAGGCAAAGACGGCACCGCTTAGCTTTCGCAAGACCATCTGACTGATTGAGACACTGCAACGCTGGAACCAACCCAAACGCGACAGTTTCGAATACTTACACAACGTACCTCAACGTGCCCTGTTCTCGCGTCTTTCGTCTGTGTCTCGTTCTCTCTCTTCTCTCTTTTACATGGGGATGCTCTACGTTTACGGCCAGAGATCCCACGAGCTTATTAAGAGTCCTGTCCTGCTTAGATGACGTGACTTGATCGAGACCCCGCTCGGCCGGATTGTCGCGTAAGCAAACTCTCAAAAATTTAATAGCGAGGTTGTTGTTGTTCAAAACACCGCCTGCTACCCAGCCTCTTTCAAGCAGCGAGGCCTCGCTAGAACACGCAAAGGGATCAAAACGCATCGTCTTAGCGTTTCACCGGACACTCAGTCAGCAAAGACCAGAAGAGTAAGCAAGACGGGACTCGCACGGAGCCCGATTACCGACGAATTCAATCTGCTCAGCCGTGCGAGGACGACTCTTCCTCTTCAACCATGTCAACTATCACAATGCAGCGACAGGAAGAACATCAAGCGCTGTCCATCTACTTTTACGCTATCTTAATGTCCATAAAGGGCATCGTCGAGTCACTCTGGCGAACGCTCTTTCCGCAGAAGATCACTCGACCGCCCTCAGAGACTAGAGCGCGGCCAGCTCACCCACGCAAGTTCTCTGCAGCTTCTACTCTTTCATCCACTCCTACATTAGTCGAACCATCAGAAGAACACTGCACACTCGATACAGTCAGTCTAGCTTCTAGCGATACTCTGGTAGACGAGCCCGAATCTCTGTCTCGAACAAGCTCAATTGACAAGAAGCACTCGCTCTGTCCTGAAAGTTGCAAGAAGCACCTAGCCAAATTTCGCAAGTCTCGTTCGACCTCTCCACCTACTTCTCCTACCAAATCTTCATCTCAAACACCTCTTCTTTCACCAAAAAGAAGCAATACCATGCCTATGAAAAAGTTTGCCAATTCACCTTGCAAAGTCCTTCGACGTTTGGGCTCGCATCCTCCACCTCCGACTCGCTCTCAGACCTTAGACACGCCTACGATACCTGAAACAAGTCAGAAAAGCCAGGAGACATTAGTGGATAGGGAACAGGTTGGTTTGAGAAGCGTCAGTGTGAGCGGGAAGCCTACCAGTAGGAGAAGGAGGAAGGCGTGATGAGCTGAGAGTGATACGACGTTGTTGGATCTCTGCGAGAATGGCCAGCAAGTGTTTTTGGCAGAACGGGAATGAGCTATTGTTTGTGTGACTCTTCAGCTGTGCATGGTGAGCTCTTTCCTCCCTTGACCTGTGACTACGAGCTGATGCTGTTCTAGCTTTCTCAGCTCTGTACTATACTATACTGCTTGAATGGGCTTTCCCCACCCGATCACATTTGGACGGAGTTCTGATGATAAGGCTAAGATGGGGTATGGCATGCAATGGTTCGCTTTTGATGTACAATATTACATGTATGGTATGACGGATCTACACATCTCTTTGACATCATTATGCTTTTACTACGTACCTATGCTCTTCCTTGATTTGGACAACCTTCTGCCTCACTGCATTGTCACAAACGCTTGATCCCGCGCTGCTTCCTCTTCATCCTCCTGTTCTTCTGCTGCAAAGTATGATAGCTCGTCTTCTGACCCATCCTCATCGGCCGCCGATCTGGCCGACTTCAATCGTTCGCGATACGCCAGAGCTGAATTGTATACTGCATCATACTAGAAACATCTCTTAGTCTCGCGTTGGTCAGAGATAGAAGGAAACTACCTTGTCAAAAGCAGATCTAGCCAGGGGTAGCGTGACCTGTTCCCTTTTCCGAACATCGAATCTGTGAACCGTCTGATTCGCCCAACCCACATCTATCGCAAAGGGCGCTTCTTGAACCTTTTCGAACGGGTTGTACATGTCGCCCATATTGACTTGAGGCGAATGGACTAGAGGAGTGTAAAGAGGTAGTTCTTTGATGCCTAGTAAAGCTGCTGTTTCTATCTGACGAGTGTAGGTTGAGTATGGGAGAGAAGCGTCTGGTAGAAAGAGGTCGGAGGCTGCTAGGGCTACTAATGCGTCGTCTGAATCTGTAAGAATCTTGATCTGAGAATATTGGTTGAAAATTGCTTCGACCGCTGAAGGAAGGTTGTATTTATGCGAGAGCCAAAGAAGTAGGACATATGGAGAGGTATCGGTCTTGCTCAGCTCATGCATAAGATTTCTAAACGATTCGGCATGTAGGGAATCCGCGGCTAGTCGATGATATATGATGACATTGCTTGAAGGCTGGAAAGAATGCTTGATGCCCAAATGCGAACGAGCAGCAGCTTTAAGCGCATAGATATCCGTAGCACAATCTGCAGATGCAACGTCCTGACGAGAGCAAAGCACTTGCTGTATTCTCGCTACACTGACAGCGCCATCAATACCGTGGTATCGTTCTTCGCTTGCCAAACGTAATAGATCAGGCATGATTGCTTCTTTCATATTGGGATGTGCTGTTTGGCGTATCAATTCTGAACCAAGCTGTTCTGATGGTAGCACGACATGATCTGCCGAGGCGACGCCTATCGCTGAAGGAAAGATGATAGCGGGCTTCGCGTCTAGTTCAAGGTGCGCAGTGAGCAATTTGAGGACCTTGCGCGGAACGAAGGATTTCAGTGTGCCCAGGGAGAAATGCGTCAATAACTCTTGGGAGAGGTCTTCGTGCATCGAGTATACGGTAGCGATTGAAGGTGCTTGGATTGATTGCCGAGTTTGTGACAGGGTATGCCGTAGAAAAGGCAAGAAGAGGGCGCAAATCGAGCCATGAGCGTGAACGACTGTATGCGATGACGAAGTGCTGTCTTCCTGTGCATCTTCCGACATAATGTCGTCAAACAGAGTCGTGCCTTCCGCTGAGGTCAGGTAAGTGACCAATTCAGCCGAGGCTTTCGCAAAATAGACATCTTGCAAAGTGAGGGACCACGATTGTCGTTGCTTGAAAGGTGCTTTGTATGGCTTGCGGTGTCCAGGTTCGATGAGGAAGACGTTCATGGTGGTATAGCTGCTACCCGAAGTCTCGGCGAAAGAAGTATGATTCCATCTCTGCAAGAAGACGCGAAAGTTGACGGCGAGATCGTTCTCCATCGGGACATTCAGTTCAGCAAACTTTTTCAACTTGTTGTACTTTTTCTTGATCGCAGGATAGTAAGGCATGATGATAGAGGTGTTGTACAGAGGAGAATCTTGCTGCTTGATAGCGAGACTGGTGAGGAGGTCAGGCAACAAGTCGTCGCCCGAGTTGCTGAGACTGGGTCCGAAAGACTGTGTGACGTGCAGTAGGCGAATATTCTGCCGAGATGGAGATTCCGGAAGCTTGAGTGGATGGTATTTGTGCATGTCATATCTCCCTCTCCCTGCGTTTACTCAGCTTTAGTAGGGACAAACGCATATAGACTCACGCAACGACACTTGCGGAAGCTTGGAGCCAACCTGAGCCACACTCGGCTTCCCTGCAGAACCTCGCATCCAATAGAGCCCTGCACCCAGCAAGAGCAGCAGTCCAACCAATCCAGCAGAACGATAGGCAGACGAAAGTGATCTCCAAGCCGATTGAGTCCATTTCCGTAGGTTCTCCCTAGCTTCATTGACTCTTGTAACTGGCTCAACAGCGCCAGATCGCTTCCGTCGCGTAGGTGAACTGTTGCTGCTGCCTTTCTCCAAAGCAGTGGACAGAACTGCGTTCACTCAGCTCGACGTAGTCTCGCGCAGTCTAATTTACCTCTTCTGTGCAAGCCTTTGGCACTTGGGCTGCTACCCAGACCGAGCTTGTCCATTGATTAAAAGACGGTGACGCGCTCTCATTGCGCGAGGACCGAGCGCTCAGGTCCGCAAGGGTCACATAAGATTAAGGTTAAGTAGCACAAAACCCTGCAAATAGGCCGAAAATTTCAGGGTTAGGGTTATTGCATGACCTGTTTTGCTCGAGAATTTCGGACCTTCTCCCAAAGCAAACGCGGGCGTAGGTTTTCTTCAACCCACATTACTCCCATCAGATTGACTGGTTGCTTCTGACAGGATATGCCACGGTCATTGTTCACGCAAGAAAGGTGCCGTCCTGCTTGCAATGTGACTACCGACTGCCATTGTGGACTCCGGTCCTTGCCACGCAAGACCAAAGCTTTTGGTGCTATATAGGAAAGACTGGTCGTGTTATATTTTACCCACCGATACAGGCTGCTCAATGCACCAAAACATTTCTTCCTTCTGCAAACTTTTTTTCAAGGCAAAAATGGTCCAATCATGCAGGTTAGCGCTCTTACATCTCGCCTTTCGCCCTTCTGCCCTCTTGATTCTACTCTAATACAAAAATCTGATTTAATGAGATTGATCTGCTCAAGGCAGACATGTAACAATTTTCTCGCATTGTCGTATGAAGGGCTCTTTCTAAGAATTCTCGCTATGCATGAGCATGAGTGCTAATTGTTCATCTCTGCACAGATTGTGGTTCCAAGCGCAAAGTTGGACAGAATTGCTTCGATTATGGTCAAACTGTCCTGCGGTGTTATACTCTGGGGTTTCCTCTTGCTTTGGATCTTCTCTTTGCAATGCCATACACTCTGCCTTGCTACACGTAGCATCTTTGACACTGAGACTTGCCTTTGACTTTTGCATGACGCGCTCACTTAGATGTAAACAACGATTTGTGCAGATAAGGGCATGGTCCAGCTCACGCCATTACTCAAAGACAGAGTTCGACAGTCTGTCAGACCTCCTTGGGCTCCTTCTGGCAAGTACCCTGTCCGCTACTCGACTTTCCGTTTGACGAAATCATGCAGCTGGTGTCGCGTTTCGAGTGCTCATCTTTGTACGGCTTGTGGGAGCTCTATACGCTTCTGTGACTGCAGATTGTGACGAGGGTCTGTCTTCCCTCAGTCGCTATAACTTGAAATTGATAGGATATGGCAGTCTACAATTACTGGGAGCCGTTTCATTTCCTGCTCTATGGCTATGGCTTCCAGACCTGGGAATACGCGCCAGCCTACGCCATAAGAAGCTGGGCTTACATCCTGCTGCATGCTCTTCCTGCCAAATTAGCTACTTTGTTCGTGCGGCATGACAAGGTGAGAATCTTGCACAGAACGCCAGAGCTATTGTTGATATAGAGCAGCTAATAGCCTTCTACGCTGTCCGAATCATCTTTGCACTGGCATCATCTGCTATTGAATCAATGCTGTATCGAGCTGTCGCAAAGCACATCAACATTCGCCTAGCTCGGTATTTCCTCATCTTCCTAGTGTTCAGCACAGGTATGTGGAATGCATCAACTGGTAGGCTCTGAATTCGTATGCTATGATCCAGCTGAGCAGTGATTGACAGCCTTTCTGCCGTCTTCCTTCTCTCTCCACTTGACGAATCTCGCTTACGTCTTTGCGATGCTCCCGCCTCAAGCAAGCAATAGCAATCGCACAGTTCGCTCAGTCGCATGTTTTGGTATCAGCGCGTTGTTTGGCTGGCCATTCGCTGCTTTGTTGGGCATCCCGTTCGCCCTTGAAGAACTGCTCATTGCGAAACAAGATGGGACCATCGCTGGCAACTCGCTCATTGTACGACTCTCTACTCTGACTTATTCCGCTGTATGCGTTGCTATTGCGATCCTTGTGCGTTGTGATGCAACATCTCGAACACGAAAGCTGAGCAATTCGAGGAGTAGTTGCCAATGATCCTAGTGGACTCTCTGTTTTACAATAAGCTAGTCATCGCACCATGGAACATCGTCTCCTACAACATCCTGTCCTCTTCTGGCGGACCTGATCTGTACGGCACCGAACCATGGCATTACTACATAATGAATGGTCTGCTAAATTTCAACATTGCTTTCCTGCTCGCTCTCGCTTCCGGTCCGATCCTCATCCTCACAAGAATCTTTGCCTACAAGCAGCTCGGTGGGAAAGCAAAAGTAGGGGAAACGTCCAATTTCGCCTTACTCGCTTTTCGATTGGCGCCTTTCTACCTCTGGTTCGCTGTTTTGACCATTCAGGCGCATAAGGAAGAGCGATTCATGTTTCCTTCTTATGGGCTGTTGTGCTTTAATGCTGCTACTTCGCTTTATTTGACAAGAGGTTGGGTTGAAAGGATTTACCTGAACTTTATCAAGCACCACGCAAAAGTCAGTTTTGCTACGGATCTGCTTTGTATAATGCTGATAGGTCGCATTTTTGACAGGGAAGCGCTTCGTATCTATTCACCATCTACGCTCGGGTCATTATTACGCTTTTCATCCTACTTTCGGTCTCGCGCATCGCAGCACTCCACCACTATTACCGAGCACCGACTGCTCTAATGACGCCCCTGCGACACCTGCCTCTGGCGTCACCATCGACTCTTTGCTACGCGGACGAATGGTATCGATTCCCAAGTCATTTCATGCTACCAGATGGCATGAGAGCGCATTTCCTGAAAAGCGAGTTTGATGGTATTCTGCCAAAGGACTTTGACCGAAGGAGGGAAGGGGATTTTGTTTGGGATGTGACGAGGCGGCATCGAGGGCAATTCAATGATCGGAATCAGGAAGAGCCTGATCAATACGTGAGTGGGACGATCTCTTTTTCTAGGAGTCTCTGATATGCCCATCAGGTCGAACCAAGCAGATGCGACTACCTCATCTCGACAAAAGACAAGCTCACTTTACCGGCGAAAGAGATTGCCTGCCACGCCATGCTTGATCCATCGCGCTCGCCTTTACTCACTCGTACACTCTACGTAGCAATTGAAGCATGGACAAGAACAAATCGGTACACCGACCTCTGTCTGTATCAACTCTAATTACCCAACTCGCTTGTACTATACCACTCATTGGCATACACCTTCAGTATCTAATCAGGTCTAGTCCTGCATGTAACATCTTTAATCCATTAACCTTGCATGATATACATTTTTGCCCATCAACTACCAAACGCGAATCGAGTCTAGCTTACATACTGTGGCCGCAAACCGGTAAATCATCGTTGACTGTCCACGTTGCTATCCCTTCTTAGTCCGTGCTTTACTTCTGGTCATTGCTTTCCATATGGCTCGGGCGCATCGCGGTGATTTTCTAAAGTTTTAGAGTATGGATCCGAGCTCTTGTGCATCTTCTGCTTGCTTGGCTTTCTCTTCTGTTTTGTGTGTTGTGTATCTGCCAATATGTCGACCGTGATCGATCCTGAAGAAGTCATTCGAGTCGCAGCTAATGCGCTTGTCCTGCCGCCCGACGTGAATCCCTATCATTGGCTAACGGAAGCCATTGAAGAGGAGGTGCTGCCTAATCTTGGCTCTGCTGCTTTCCGAGGCATCCTCTACTTTTGCATCGTAGCGCATGCAATCGCGCTTATCGCTAATGTCGGCACCTTGTTTTTACGCTGGAAGCACAAGCGCTTCTGGCTCGCTCGTTTCACTAGCTTGCGAGGCAGGCAGTACTTGACGTGAGCGCTCTGAGTTTGCATCTAGACTTTACTGATTTTATTGAACAGGCCAAATGTTGCAACGATGCACGCAATCACAGCCGGCTTATACTGCATCTTTGCACTTATAGCCATGCCCCTACTGGCCCTGTATACGCTACCGAAACTACAAGAACACTTGATCCTTTGGCCGCTGCTATCGCTTCTCACCTTGACGTTATGTTGCTACATTGAACTTTTCGGCTGCTTGGCATCGATAATAGCTTGTAACGATATCCCTTCGCCGTACGTGCTTTACTTCTGTCTCCGACATCATGCTGATCATCTAGCAGTCTTCTTCGAGCGCAAAAGCCAGTCTCTCCTTTGCTTTACAACATCTTCGCAACAGTCATTCCAGTCGTCTATATCATTGTCACATGCGTTCTTATCGCCTACTTGGACATCAACTGGACTCGAGCAACACGAACCGCGCAAGAGCTTCAGGGCGTGATAGCGGGTCGAGCGGCTAGCTGGACATCAGGGAGATTGGACATCCGAATCGCCTCCGAGACTATGCCGTTGATCGACGAAGTCAACAAGCATTGGAAGGAGATTGTCAAGTGGATCAAGATCTGCACAATCTACCAGACTATCATTGTGGCTGCTCTCATCATAGTATGTTGGTCAAAGTTGTCGGTAGAGCTGGCCTGACACTTTGGACAGGCCTGGGTACCTCTAGCAATAGAACATGTCCGACTGCTCGGTATTCAGATTCATACTCTACAGAACATGTCTACGTCGCAACAGCAATCTCGAGCTGGCGGCTCGCTCAATACAATCGCTCTGAAAAAGTCGCACCAAAGTGAAATCCAGAACCTCGTCAGCTTGTGTAGACAACGGATGGTGACGGCTGTGATTGTGGTCATGCTGGGTCTTTCATATATCGCGCTTCTGCTGATTCCCGCTACTCAGTAAGCACCCTCTGTGTGCTTCGAACAAGTCTGACCCAGAAACAGAGGTGGACAAGCCCTCCTTACACCTGCATTCTACCAAGCTTTCTTGGGCGGGCTGTTTCTCATCTACTCGCTTTTCGGAACGTAAGCCCTAAGTCCAACTCACTTCACAGAGGCTGACAGTCCAGCAGACCAATCAGTCTACTCCTGCTACGACTCTCGCATCACCTAGAAGCAGGTCGAATAGGATCACCGAAGAGCACGCATGAACGGGATTTGATGAGCCCACCGCCTGATTTCGGCATCAAGAGCTCAGAAATTTGTGCGTTTCCGCTTACACGCAGTATAAATAAGCTGAGGAGATGAATTAGCTAGACCAGCCAGAAGCATGAGCATCCGACTGCAAAGTATAGGCAAGACGGCGGAATATCAGTTTGACGAAGAAGAGGATGAAAAGCCCGCGTCTCCGTATCAAGGCACACCTGGCCAGGCCGTATAGTGTTAGATGTATTCAGTAGATCATTGTAATTCTGAGCATTTGATTGTTCGACTTTGAAATGTGCATAATGCAAGTTGCTCTGTACTACCAACGTCGTGATATCCTGCTTATTCATCAGGTCTGTCTATACGCAGACTCCTCAGAGCCGGCCTCACTCGTATTGCCTTGCTACAAAAGGGTTCGCTCAAAGAAACGAGAATCTGCCAAAAACTGAGAAGCAGCTCTCCCAAGTCTCGTCTAGCTGCTAGAAGTCAGCAGGAACAGGAAAATACGGTGCAACCATGAGGCCCATCATGTTATCAGGCCATGAACGGTCTATTACAACTGTCAGTCGAAATTGCTCGTTATGGCCTGCCTTAGGGTCGCGGGCAAATTGTGAAGGATAAAAGGCTGAATTAATGGTATACTAGGTCATCTACAATGCGCCAGATGGAGATCTAGTCTTTTCCTGCTCGAAAGATCACATTATGTGAGTTTGCCCTCTTCGCTTTCAATGCTATGCTGACCTTTTGTGAAGCAACGTCTGGTTCTCGCACAATGGAGAACGGTTAGGTACCTTCAACGGCCATAACGGAACTATCTGGACAGTAGACTGCGACTCGACATCAACTTTCCTCGTTTCTGGCTCAGCGGATAACACTATGAAGCTCTGGCGGATTGCTACAGGCGAATTACTATACACCTGGGAGTTCCCTACAGCGATCAAGAGGGTCATGTTCAGCGAGGATGATTCGAAGATAGTCATGGTGACAGAAAAGCGAATGGGTTATGAAGGGACTGTGCGAGTGTTCAGTGTCAACGGGGAAGAAGGGCAGGAAAAGAAGCAGAACAGAGAGCCGGAGATTATCATTACCCCCACTGAGAGCAAAGCGACTGTTGCGGCGTGGAGCTACCTGGATCGTTACATTGTCACTGGTCATGAGAATGGCAAAGTTGCGCTGTTTGATCCAAAGTCGGGCGAAGAGGTCGGTCATACTTTCGTCTGCCAAGTCTGGCTTCTGATGTCGTGCGGGATAGGTCGCAAGCAATCAAGTACACGAGATGACTATTACTGATCTGCAAATGTCGCCTGATGGTACATGGTTTACCACAGCTTCAAAAGACAAGACTGCAAAAGCAAGTCCTACTTCTTTGATCTGATCACTGCTAACATGAATCATAGATTGTCGCTCTCGAAGACCTGGCCGTCCTCAAATCTTTCTCAGCAGAAGTCCCAGTCAACTCCGCTTCTTCCATCCCGGGCAAACCTTACCTGATCATGGGCGGCGGTCAAGAAGCCATGAATGTCACCACGACTTCATCGAGACAAGGCGGATTTGAAGTGAGGTTGTTCCATAAGATTTTCGAAGAGGAGATTACAAGGATCAAGGGTGGTTTCGGGCCGTGCAATTCGCTCGCTGTACATCCTAAGGGAACTGGGTATGCTTTGGGTAGTGAGGATGGGTAAGTTGTCTACCTTTTCTCGCTGGTCTGATGCTGATTCATTGGGATTATAGATACGTGAGGTGAGCAAAGTATGCTAAAATCGAGATGCGTCTCTGACTTTCTGGACGCCCTTCCAGACTGCATCAGTATGTTCCTTGTATCGTTGATTGACATCACAGTCTGACTCAGATATACAGCTTCGACCCAGAGTTCTTCTCGCAAAAGCCGTACGGAACGGCAGACGCAGATGTAGAGGATTAGATGCGCTATATAAGGGCTGGGCATGAGTATTAGGCGAGTCGTCTGGCTTGGTCCATATTGCCGGCTGATAGATTCCTGGCGTAGCAATGATTACCGTTGCTCTGTAGCATCGTCAACCTTTGCTCCTTCTTCGCTGTCGTGTCTCTCTACTTGTTTCATCAGACCGCTCCTTCCTGTCGAATTTTTCACTGCTTTCATCCGCCGCCGGCCTCGTTCCAGTGCACGCTGGTCGATATCTGACTCGAGCCTAAAGTGGTCCGCGCATCATTGTCAGCCGTCGACGTGGTCGTTGTTCCGCGAGCGCAGCTTTGGCGATAGTGTCACGCCACTGCTCTTTACTTTGCTCCATTGGTGTGTGCCGCTCAAAATTTCGCGACCTGTTGAGATTCCGTACGGCAGCAATAGAATTGGTAGCCTCTCCACCTGGAGTGTACTTCATGATTAGTGACGAAGACGGGTCAGAAGACGCTTGCTCTCTGGGGTATTCCTCATAAGTTCATGATTCGCCTTTGTCCATTCATCTTAGAAGAGGTCTTCGCGAGTTCATTTTGGTCGCTGAAGTTCTTCTTTTCCTCTTATCTCCTCATCCTCGTCTTGCTCTTCTTTTCTAGTCTTGTCAAGCCCGTACTTCCGCCTCTAAAGCTTACATTCTCCAAAATGGCATTCCATCTTGATCAGCAGTACGGACATATCAACGAGGAGGATCTTGCCTCCGTATTTCGTCCAATAGCTTTGATTGCGGTATCGGGCGAAACTGTCAGCCATTCATTCCCATATTGTTATCCATTTCTTACATTCGCTCCGCTAGTCTGCCGTTCAGAAGAGTCTCTTGACCAAACAGAAGATCCATCACGAACTTGGCAAGGTAGACCTTCAGGCTCACTGTTCCACTGGGCATACTGACCTGTTGGACCTAGTCGGCTCATGAGCTCGAGACCATCGAAGCTGCGCGCTACCAAATCCTCGCTCGGGAAGGTGTACAGCCTGCCTATAGACTGCTCATACTGTGGGAATGGACTGCCACAGGCAAGAAACCTGCTCCAAACCCCGTAGGTTCTACCTCTCTGTCCCCTTACGATGACACTGATCTCTTGCCGGCAGGACACATTGATCGCATGGCAAGCGAAATACTACTGTCCTAAACACTTTCAAGTAGGCACGGCATTACACCAGTGTGTCCTCAACCCAAGAGTCGCTCGTGCCATCTGCGATGCCGTCAACAATATCAAAGTCGATCGGCAGGCGGCTTCTTCTACTTTCTATCATACCTATCTTGAACATTTGTTCTACTACTTGGCAGTGCATCATCCAGAAGCAGATGGCTCAAACAAGGTACACCAGGAGATTCGCGAGAGCTATGTCGCCATTTGCGAGCAACTAGGACAGCACGACCAGCACGCTGCTTACAGCTTCATCAAACCCAATCCTCAAGGCGCGCCAGATACAAAGCAACTGGAACAGCGATTGGACGTTGCTCTGAGCAAACCAAACGTTGATCATCTGAAAATAGTCCTCAACTTTCTACAAGAGCACTTTCGCCCTGCCATACCTGGGCTCTCTGTACTGGCCGCACTTCAGCTGCTGTTGCATGTCGCCGCAAAGCACCCGCGAGACTTTGCAATTTGATGTATGCGTCTGCGTCTGCCAAGATCGCAATGCGCTAATGAATTGTACAGAGCATCTGAACAAGTGATCGGCGCAAGGATCAGGTTGCATATAAATTCCATGCTGTATTAAATAGCGTATATCTCGTCCGAAACAGCGTACTCCCTTGTCTGACTATCTCGCCAAATATCTACCACTGCCTTGACGCTTGCGCATCTGGCGTGCTCTCGAACTATAAGAGATGTCCCTGCCTCGTCGTGTCCCTTGGCTGCCTGATGAATTCGCCTATGTGTTTGCATCAATTTTCGCATCAGAGGGTAAAGTAGAAATACAGCTGCATGGCGTACAGAGGGTCAGCCGTCCCTACGTCGCGATATCAAGCCCTCATCGTTAGCTCAGATACGAGCATGGATGACAAGAGGTTGCTGTCCTCACGCAGTCGAAAGTACGGCAACTCTGCTCGAAGCTCTTCTCTTGCGCGGTGTATCCTCTGCGATCATGCGCAATGCCTTCTCTATGGCCATCACAAGGTCAGCTCAGCTCTTTCGACCCGTATTCAAGCTGACGAAATACGTAGATTGGTCAATGGCCTTGTCGACCCTTTGCAACAGAGCATGCACGCCCAGTCAATTTCAAAGATAGCGCAACAGCTAAACCTACCCATTTGGTTTGTCGACCTGCGACATTCAGCAACTCATCAGGATCTACCTTCGTTAGCAGCTTTACGCGGTGCATGCGAGAAAGCTCTAGACTGGCTGTATCAACGCTATTGGTTGCCTCAAATGAATTCACTAAATGGTACACCGAATGACGAAAGGTCTATGCTACAAGAACAGCTTCACAAAGAATTTGCAGAATCAGTTAGGGCGTTCAAGATCCAGCGGAAGGAAGCGGTGCGGGATGTGAGCAGGTTCCGGCCTAGAGATTTGATCCGGTCGTGTGCTGCTATTGGGGAGTTGTTGCTCATAATGGCCAACGAGGGTCATAAGGGAGATTCAGTCGGATCAGCGGGCGTGGAGATATTGATAGAAGCTTTGCTGGACTCTGGAGCGCTGGTACCTACATCAAAGAGGTGCGCAAAGGACCAGCTGTAGCTCAATTGTGCTCAAGGGCTAGAGCAGGAAACGATGCACACCAAGAAGCTCAAAGCTTTCAACCGAGTTGGTAGAAATATGGACACCCCTGCTGGAGTATTTCGATGAGCAATATTCGAGTTTCTCTCGCTTGCTAGCAGAACGCATGATCGATGTGCTCCACTCGAACGGCCAAGGTGGGCGGAGCCAAAGCCTTTTGCATACTTTTGCTAACAGCTTTCTGCTGGTCCACAGACGACACCTCATATAGCGATACTCTAGCGCCCTGGCTCGCCCTGGTTGTGGATCGCTTTCTCACCGAGAAAAGCCAATACGAAAGCATACTGCGGTACTGTCTGTTAAACCCTAATCCACAGTGCGTTCTCGGTAGTCCCGTGAGCAAGAGCTGATGCAAAGTATAGCACACTTCGTCTGGTCCAAGGAGCTCAGCGAGAAGAAGCTGACACGCAGATCACCGCTCTGCTACCATTGATGCAAGTACATGTACAATCCGCACCCGGGCTAACAGTACGTTATCTGACTCCTGCCTATGCGTTGCTAAACTGTGAACAGGTACCGGATGATGAGCAGCTAGACGCTAAATTCAAAGCTATGGAAGAGCGATTCCGGGCTCTTCCTGCTCGCACTCAGGTAAGCGCATAGTCTATTTCGCTTGGCTGTTACTCAGATCTCAAGCAGTCCAAATCGACCGAGACTGCTGGACAAGCAGCAGATGAGAATGCTGAAGCTCTGCCAGCTGGATGGGGCACTGTGAAGTCTTTCAAGCCAAGTCCGATTGGCGCTTTGCTTCCGGGTGTGGACTTTCATCAGCTGCTATTGTCTCCTCGAGTGTAGTGTATTGCAACATTAGGCTGCCGAACGAGAAGTCAGCGAAGGACTGTCTTCTAGAAACCGGCTTACCTCATCTGAGTCTCCCTCTGATTTTTCCAATCATCAAATGTGTGTCGCCCATCTACTATATTGCCTAGGATCATTGTGTGAACTCTTTCTGTCACCGCCCGAGCAACCTGTTCTGCCTAATCAATCTGAACCAAATTCCGCTCATTCTCCCTCGCATTACTCTCATGAACACTTCCAGCACCTTCCTGCCTATCCTGACCATCATCTCGCTCACGTTTCCAGCCCACGCGCTCCTAGCCACAATCAACAGGCTCACACCCAACAAAGTCCTTCGCATCCTTTCTCTCATAGACCAATGTACTTCCGTTTCCTTTGCTGGCATAGCAGGTCGTTGTACGTAATGTGCTATACTTAATAGTAGTTGCACTAGAAGACGTTTCGGTAGCGGAAGCGAAGGGTCGACTTGTATTTGTGTTGAAGGAACCGATCGTGTCTGTATTTGAGCAGTCGACTTTGTATGCTGTCCTGTTACAGTGAGATAACGCGTAGAAGGTAATGGAGAAGTAGCTAAATGTAATTGCGTATGAGAAGCTGTTCTTGATGGCATAGCGGAATGGAATTCATCTTCATCTTCTCCTTCGGATTCCTCCTTTTCTTTGCTCGGATCCGATAGCATGTAGAGAGTAGGGTTCAAGGACCCTCCATGTTCTATGAGGATGTTGGATATGGGAAAGAAGGTCGATAAAGGTTGCGATGAGGAAGGGAAATGGATTCGCTCAAGTGCTGTAGCTGGAAGGAAGGATTTCACTACCGTCCAGACACCAGAGTGGAGCCATGTATAGTTGAGTATGAATACTGTACAGCATCAGTATTGCCCAGGCTGGTATAGAAATCGGCCTACTGCTCGCTATCGATCCAGGGACTGGCGCGCGAGTCAGCATAATATTGATCAAGGAAGCGAAGGACTTACAATGACTCTTTAGCAGATCCAGCAGGAAGGGAGCCAGATCCAACGGCTTCCGACAAGCATCAGCTCGTGCTTGGTCTCAAGTAGCATTCCGACTGACCACATTACGCACACCCGCATCCTTAAGATCAATCAACACCGCGCACTGCAATATTGGCTCCTCCGCCGTATGCAGACTAGCCATAGTCTTGCGCATAGCTTCCAGCGCTCCAATAACAGCTTGCTTGACGTCTTGCTCTCCTGTACATTGACATAACCGTACTAGCAACGCAGGTCTTCCGAAATGATCTCGCATAGCTTGATGAGTGAAGAACATGCTCGGTACAGCTTGATGCGATGTGAAAGATTGAGCATCACGCCAATGCGTCGTTTTGAACACTGAGGTAACTGTAGCTTCTAGGTCGAATTTGTGTTTGCGGTAGAAGCGAAAGAGGGCAGCTTCGTCTAGCCAGTCCTGGGCGCTTGGACAGGTAGATAGACAAGCATCATAGAGATCAGGCAAGGCATGTGAATGAGTATGGAAGAGTTGAGCGATCAGAGCTTCTTTTGCTGCGAGGCCGTCCATCCTAATATCTTCTTGGAAGCACGGAGACCACGCAGAGACAGTTTTGTCCAAGTATTGTGTCGGCTGATAGTTGAGAAGACGGTCAAGCGGTCACGACGATCTCTACGTCAATTCACACAGATTGGACTGCATTCAACACATAGCAATACTACAGTAGTTGTATACAAGTAGCTAGAGCAGACAGGCATCACAAGGCAACGCAAAGAGGTGAGGCTTTCAACTTGTCATGCCAGCCATCTCCGAGTCGCTCACCATTTATTATTTGTCTTAGCCATGGTCAAGGCCGCACCAGACTCACGCTTGTTAGAGTCTTTGATCAAACAAGAGTCGAAACAATATGATTCGTATGTTGTCGTTAACAAAATGGCCCCACTCGGTTTTCTGATGTCAGAGTATACTGTACAGCTTTAGAGCGTGGACCGAAGACGCCTCTGCTGCTTCAAACAGTCTGAATGCATGGGCTGTAGCGGACAGCGGTGATGTCCCAGACCTTATGGTGAGTCTGTCTATCTTCTCCACTCGTTAGTGTTCTCAACCCGGTCTACACTAGGAAATATCCATGAGAGTCTCTGCGCTGCTCACTGAATGTGCCGACTCTCAAAGAACCTATCTACAAGCTCTATCCTCTTACCGCGCTTCATTAAAAGACGTCCTCGAGCGAGAAAAAGAAGTCAGAACGATTCTCCGAGACCGAGAAATCTTGGTCACTCGAGTCTTGCGCTTGTCTTCCAAGAGACCCGGTCACTCTGAAAAGGCGGCAGAAGCGTATAATGTGAAAATAGATGAAGCGAGCAAAGAATTGGGCGCTTGTGAAGCTGCTTTGAAAGCAGAGGAAATGGCTTTGGCTGGTGTGAAACTGCGCATCTTTAAAGAAGCGCTTGGAATGCGGTTGCGAAGTCAAAGTGATATGGGTCTGTTATGGCATGAGACGGCCAACGAGGCAATTGGGTTGTTGGATCGCCTGCGACCTGAACAAATCCCAGATCATGTCGACTTCAGACCGGCCTTTTTGGAAGAGAATGACGGTCCTTACAATGGCAGTCCGAGAGTTGGCTCGAATGCTTCTTTGCATGAAGAACCGATTCAAGATGGCCAATTGCAAGACAATGACGAAGCAGTCAGCGACAGCTCTTCCGTCAACGACAACAGACCTACAGTCGCTCACGTTCGAGGCGCTTCCGAACCAATTCAATCCTCTCGTTCGCCTCGAGGTTCCTTTTCTACTCCAAACAAGTCAGGCAGAGCGAGCGCCATCCCATTCCCTGCTACTGCTTCTGGTAGAAGGACTACCACAGTACCTGAAGAAGCGCCAATGGATACTTCAGACGAGGAAGAAGCTATGAAGAAGAGTTTCGGTCATCGCAACCAACGTCAAACCGTATCCGAATCAGGCTATACCGATTCCAATGCTGGAGGAGGCAAGAAAGAGAAATCAGGCTTCTTTGGTGGTATTACCAACCTCTTCCGGTCACGAAAGATGGGCGAGAATGGGACACCACCTTCCTCACCTCGGAAAGGCAAAGATTCTCGTTGGTCTACTCGAACGGATTCCAATCTGCATGTGATTGAAGAGCAGAATGCTAAAGCGGAAAAGGCAGAGAGGGATAGAGCTGCCATGGCGTTTATGAGGGACAATAAATCAAAGCGCGGTCGAAGAGGTTCAGGATCAAGCGATGAAAAGCCTCGGAATTTGATCAAGGTCGTTAATCGCTCTCCGCCAATGTGGGAAGATTTAGGCATCTCTTCTGCGGCACCGACTATGCGACCGAAGAAACAACGAGCTGGATCGTTCAGCGCTACGCCTTCGAATGTCCCTCATCGACCTCAGAAGGCCATGTCCGACCCTGGTGATTTCACTGTACCTATGAAACCGCGCAAGGTCAAAAAGTCGACCAGCTCCAATGTCGGATTGGACAGACCAGTTGCGATGTCAAGGTCCAACTCTTCTGCTTCGGCAGCGCAAAACAGACACAGCGTCTCTTCTGGTTTAGATACTTGGACAGTCACACCTAATAAGAAGGCTACCAAGTACACGCCCAGTCTGATGAGCGTTGTCAGTGACCAGAACCCGCCCTCACCTGTTGCCAGTCGATCATATGGTAATAACCTCGGTGCCAACGGTGCGACTTTGAAAAAGAAGAAGACGGTCAGAGCATCTGCCAGCGCGAACGGAGGTGCACCAACTTCGATGCATCGTCAATCCAGACCAGCTTCAGTCAACCCAGAGACTGTCTCTATGAATACGCTTGCACTACCTTCCGCTTCAGACTATAAACCGTCTCAACCGGATCAATATACCACTCTCGAGCTTCCATCAGCTGCGGCCTCTCGAACAAACGCAATGACTCGCACTGAACGCTCGTTGTCAACTTTGACTCTGCCTTCCGCACCACCACCAGTCTCATCTATGCCTATGGCAACGTTGAACGTCCCCGAGCCGACAAGCATCAACCGAGCTCCAAGTATCAATCGAGCTCCGTCCCCGATAGCGATGCCTTCGCCTCAACGTCGACCTAATGGAATCCTTCATTCGCCCAATACGCCTCGTTCTCGCTCCCCAGTAGGTGGAGAATCAATGGAACGAAGGAAGAGCGTTAGGATAGCGGATGATGAGTCTGTCAATGGCGTCTTTGGCGGTGAGAATGTAAAGAGCGAGAAAGCGCGTGGTAAGGAAAGGGCAGTAGATAATGAAGAAGCGAGTGGTTGGGTCAGCAGGATCGGTGTGCAGGATGATAGTGATGATGTGCGTTCTTGTGTCTTCTGCTAGAACTATGCTGATTTGTGCTGACAGGACGGAGTTCAAGAAATGAGCGATTGTGAGTATTCCTGTTTCTTACATCCACTTTGCTGAGCATGTGAGCAGACGCCAAAGCGCGAAGGGCGATGAATAAGACCAGATAATGCCTCCAAACCATCAGGATCCGGGGCCATCTCTCAAAATCCAAAATATATAATCAGGGTGTCTGACCGGAAAGTTACAAGTGTATCTATACAACAGGGCTAGTGTTCAATATAATTCTCGATAGGCCTGCGACGCTTTGACCTTTGACTCTGTTCTATTTGCGATTTTGTATCTTCCCCCTTCGTTCCGTTGACCAATACCCGAGCAGACGTACGTTCGCACGAGTCGAGGAGCTCTAGCACATACGCGAGGCTAACGTACTCTCCTGCAGCTCGCGTAAATCTCGCTCTCGCGCGCGTTTCCTTCCTGCTCTCTCTCCTCTTCTCTCCTTTCCTTGTTCCTCTCCTCACATGGCGTCCTCAATCGGTATCCTCAATCTCCCGAACCAGCGACATAAGATAGGTGAGCCCAGTGACTTGCTGCTTCAAGCGGGAGGCTCATGCGTCTATTTCTGCCAAAGTCGCCAAACGCGGCGGTCATTTCACCCTCATGGTTTGTGGTGAAAGCGGCCTAGGCAAGGTATGCGTGCTGTGGTGCGTGTTACTCGGTACAGCTAAGTTTAACATTTGGTATAGTCCACCCTCATCAACACCCTATTCGCGACGGAACTCGCTATGAACAAGGACCACTCTCGCCGTCATGCCAAACAGATTGACAAGACGACCGAGATTGACATTATCAAAGCTGAATTGGAAGAAAAGGCTTTCAAAGTCAAGCTGACTGTCATTGACACGCCTGGCTTTGGCGACTATGTCAACAACAAAGAGTCCTGGAACCCTATTGTCGACTTTATTGATGATCAGCACGAGTCGTACATGCGTCAAGAGCAGCAGCCGGATAGAGGCCACAAGCTCGACCAGAGGGTCCATGCGTGTCTTTATTTTATTCGTCCGACAGGCCATGGGTGCGCAGCAGATGGCGGCTGATCGGCGTAATACTGATATGTAGTTCCGTTTCTGCTCACAGTCTGAAGCCGCTCGATATTGAAGTCATGAAACGCTTGGGCACTCGAGTCAACCTCATCCCCGTCATTGCGAAAGCCGACACCTTGACACCTCAGGACTTGGCTGTCTTCAAGCAAAGGGTGGGTTAAAGGCGGAGACGTCAGAGTAAACTGATGCTGCCCCCCTTTTGACCAACAGATTCGCCAAACTATCGCCGCCCAGCACATCCGCGTCTACTCTCCTTCTGACGAGAACGATGATGACCAGAGTGCAGAGCATGCTAGACAGCTCATGGTGCGGCATCAACACACCCTTCATTGTGTCGCTGATCAATCTACTAGAGCGCTATGCCCTTCTCCATAATTGGTAGCATTGACGATGTTCGTTGTCCTGATGGTATGTAGCTGCTTCCTTGTGCTTTGTGCATTTCCGAACCACTGCCCATACAGGTCGCGTCGTCAAAGGTCGCGAATACCTTTGGGGTGTCGCCGAAGGTAGGCTTCGCTGGTGATTATGCTGGCAACATAGCTTAGCCATGATTCACGCAAATAGTCGAAAATGAAGAGCACTGTGATTTCCGCAAGCTCCGCTCTCTCCTCATCCGTACGCATATGCTGGACCTCATCACCACCACCGAAGAGCTACAATACGAGACATACCGCCAGCAACAGATGGAGACGCGCAAGCATGGTGAACCAAAAGTCAAAAAGATGGATAATCCCAAGTTCAAGGAAGAGGAAGAGATGCTTCGCAAGCGCTTTACTGAGCAGGTCAAGGCTGAGGAAGCCAGATTTAGGCAATGGGAACAGCATCTTATTGCTGAGAGGGACAGACTCAACCGCGATCTCGGTGCGTCCGGTCCGCTTCAGTGCTCTATCAATTGCTGAGGCAAGACCCTGTCGCACAGAGGTGGCTCACAGCTCGATCAAATCACTCGAAAGCGAGCTCGACCAGCTCCAGGGTGGCGCATACGGCGGCAGGTAGGTCATCGACTCTTTCTCTCGTTTGCAGAGTTCCGTCTTGATGATAACCTACAGCACCGCGGGTCGCAACACTCGTCGCTAAATTCAACAATTCGATATATCCCTAATTCGTGCTCTTAGTTCTTATGTATCAGCGGGGCAAGTAGTACTTCATACCTCTAGGGCGGCAAGCGCTGGCTCGCGTGGGAAATTATACCTCTCATCTGTGATGCAAATGAATCGTCAAAGTATTGATCGGCTCTCACGACTATTGCTTTGAAACCGATTGCTCACTCTGAAGCGGCTCTATTTGTTTGAGCTTTGCTGGCATAACCCACACGAACTGCAGAGTCATCGGACAGAGCTTCACATGTCACCCGAACACGGATTCGGTCTCAAAGCGGAAACCGTAGTGTTCCGAACATAGCAGCTGGCCTAGCAAGACCTTGCATTGGCGAAGGGAGCGAAAGCGACACAGGAAAGGCAGAAACCATGAAAGGGAAATGAAAGCCAGATCCTGAGCGAAATGAAAGCATGGCGAGACAGCTGACTTCCGCAAGAAAGACAAGAGGTACAACAAGAGACTCTAGGATACGACCGTCTAACATGATATGCCTCCGAAGGTGAATAGGTGATACAGCACCCCCAAAATTTCAAAATTTTAGAGCTTGACCTGAATGACGATGTTTGTCAGCTCAGGCTCCGAATTATCGTGTACGTCGGACGTACCTCCTTTACTCCGTCCTTCCAGAAAGTGAAGAAGGCTATCCCAGACCAGACAAGTCAACAAAGATTTCCGACGGGACAGGAAGAAGGTAAGCTCACGTGTGGTACCATCCTCGCGGTAGTTGAGAAGGGCAACCATGCCATCAGGGTTCATGCTCTCGCCAGTGTAGAACTCGTAGTCCTTGAAGTTGGCAACGACGGTTTTGGCAAACGCAGCAGCGTTCTTTTCAAAGATGGGCACTCGGTCTGGGTTGGTCTCTTGAAGCTTGCCCTTGATTGACTTCATGTAGCCCTATTCTGGCGCCTTAGCGGATGTCTGGCCGATGAAGCAAGGCTTTTACCTTGAGGTATGTAAGGAATGACTTTTTGTCAAACTGAGTGCTGGTGAGACGGAAAGAGTGAACCAAGTTGTTGACAGTCTCAGCGCCGCTCTCGAGAGCTTCGGCCTGTTCTCTGCATAATCGCAGAGGGTTTGCATGAGCATTACTGCTTTATGCGCGACTTGGACGCTTGGCTCACTCTGCTGAAGGGTTTCCGCCAATATCGACTTCTCCCTCTTGCACGATAATCATAGCACAGTCAACCTGTTCAGCTGTCAGCCTAGCTTTGAGCAGCTTGACCCAATCAGCGGACCTCGTAAACGACATCGTCTTTTTCTTTCATGGGGAAGGCATCCCTAGAAAACGCCTGGATTCAGCTCCGGTCAGCTGTAATAGGCACTCCAACACTCACGAGCAGAGCTCATCACCTGTAATGACATCGGTATACAATAACATCTTGAGCAAGAAAAAAAACTTTATATGGTTCAAGACAACCTTTGCCGGATCTCACGGGAAGGCGACTAACACGTAAAGGAACATACATAGTCGCAGGCAAAAAGGATGCTATTTGACAACCTAGAGGAAATCAGATGCTCGTGCTCTCCCGATTCTTACAGCGACAGGCGGAACAGCAACCTCCTTCTCGACCCATTCATCCTCTGCAGGTGTTTCCTTTCTGCGCTTCTTTTCTCGCTCACTCGAAGCGTCTTTATCCTTTTTACGCTTCTCTTTTGGTGCAAGAGCATCTTCCTCGTCTTCCTCTACAGCGAAAGATAAAGCTGCTTTCTTCTTCTTTTTATCCTTCTTTTTCTTGTCTGGTACAGCTATTGAGGTAGTCCGATCAGACTTAGGTACGAAAGTAGGCTTGAAATCGGTAAAGGAAATTGGCTCGAGAGGATTCGACGGTGCAACAGGTACAGCAGATACAGCTGGTTTGGTCGCTTCTTCGCTTATCTGTACTGGAGCAGGTTGACGCACAGGCTTGTTCTCTTCATCTTCTGATTCAGACTCTGATTCCGCAAAGATGGCTTTGAACAGATCCATAGGCGGTCTTTCATACGTCAAAGTCTCTTTACCTTGCCCTTCATCTTCGCCTAACCCAACAGTACCAGACGACTTGGCTTTTGCTTCGGTAGATGAATTTGTTTCAGTAGTCGTTGATAAATCATAAGGCTGAGGAGCAGTGTAACCACCTTCTTGTCGCAGATCGTCCATCTTTTGCTTGTTCAACAGCTCCTTCTCCTCTTTATCTTCTTCCCCCTCTACAGGTCCATCAGGATGAGGATCAGGCACGTTGAACCTCTTGCACAGTAATTTGACAGGATAGAAATTCTCCGTGCTTCTGGTCAAAATACCAAACTGACCAGTTCGAACAGCTATCGCAGCAGGCGTCAAGTTTTCTACCTCCTTCTCTTCCACCACCTCTTCTTTCGCTTCTTCCATTTCAACATTTCTTAAACCCGCTTGAGGCGTCTTCATATCCGCAGCGGTGTTTGCGCTTGAAGAACTGACGAATCGACCAGCCATAGCGCTCGACATGGGTTTAAAGACTTTGGCGCTTTTAGCGAAATCTTCGAGTTCCTTGTTCAGTTCCCACATTCGACCAGGCTCGCATTTCGGGTTGAAAGTGCCTTCCAATTCGCCGGCTTGTGAGCGTAGGTAGAAACGATAGCGATCTTGTTTTGCATGATCATCGCCAAAGGGCATAAAGCCTTTGAGCGCAGCAACAGCAGTAGGCTTGTTTAATATAGGGACGGTTAGGGTGACTGATTCTTGTGTTGCTGGAGCAGATGGAAGGGATGAGGCGGGTGAAGAAGAAGCTTTCGAGGTTAATTGAGAGATGCGCTCTTTGTTCTTTGCGGAGATAAAGTCGAACACTGAACGAGGAGGTGCTTTGATCTGATCTTCGCCCAACATTGAGCCTCGCTACATAGACATCAGTACAGTATAAAAGCGGTTAGATGGCTGACATACATCATCAGCACTCAGTACAGGTCGACCACGAGCATCCGTAGGCGGCGGCGGGCGACCAGATGGACCTTGAGTGACTGGAGCGGCGCCATTCTCGGCTGTTGGCTTGTTGGCAAGATTAAACACTCGTTTCGGCGAAGGTTGCCAATCTCGAGGTATATCGGGCGGTTCAAACCTGTTTCTCACTGTCAGAAAGAGCAATAACGGCGAGTAGAGACTGACCATGTATCTGGCTGAATAGAAAGAGAGGATATAGAGAAGCCAGGTAGCGCAGGTGTGCCATCGTGATATGTTTCTGTTGATGAAGGTGGGCGGGAGGGCTGTCAGAAACAACGCAACGATGCATCAGCGCATGCTGAATGCAGCAGCGGTGTCCTGACCTTTTGTACTGCCTCTGGTCTATTTGATCTAGCCTTCCGACTGATCTCATATGACGATGGACCATTATCATCATCATCCAAATCCATGATTCGTTGACCGCTTCCTCTAGCTGAAGTATCATAGACTGAATAGTCGTCTTCATCGGCATCTTCCAGGGCAGAGATGCCAAAAGCACCACCTAGAGGGGTAGATGAAGTTCCTTCTTGTACATGTTCTGCTTTCATTCTTGATTTGCCTTTAACATCTGAAGTCGAACCAATGCTGTCGACCAGAGTTGCGCCCGTTCTATAGCCTAGACCCCAAGCGTTCGTCTTTTCTGGATAGAGCACAAGAGGTCGATCAAGAGGAGCAAACAAGTGCTTGTCAACCATAGCGTCGTCTTCCTCTTCCAGATCCAAACGAAGACCAAGTTCTTTCGCTTGCCTCCGCCTCGCTTTCGCCGACACTCTAGGACCAACACCTTGACCTTCCCTCCAGCCCATTTTCCTCAATAGCTTTTCACCAATCTTGTCTTTACTCGGCTGGACCATGTTCAACAAGAAGGCTTCGCTTGAAGGACCAGCTTTAGCAGCTAGTTCAGCTTGGGTCCCACCGAGTATATCAAAGTCTTGGTTAACAGCTACTTTTTGCGTCGCTCGGATAGACTCTAGATCTTCTTCGTCCATGAAATCGTTGGCAGTTTGTTTGGCTGTAGCTCGATTTGACCGTGAAGAAGTGAATTGAGAGGGCGCCCATCCTTCTTTTGTGCCTACAGTATTAAAGTAGCCTTGTTGCATGCATCAGCGAGTGTTGGCTTGCATGAGGGAGAAGAGGGACTTCACCTGCTGAGAAACCTCCAGTGAAAGCACCATGGAACCGTCTACGGCCTTTCTCATCCGTCACAGTCTGCTCCCAGACCTGTGTGAGAAATCCTCCCATCAGCTTGGACAGCGCTGAACGAGGCATTGCAACACATACAGGTACAAACTCGTTGCTGTCCTTCTTTGTATCGGCCAATGAAGGCAGCGCTGTGCCATAAGACACGAAAGATTCAGTGAGACTGTTACTGCCACCATCTTGTTGCTGCGTCTCGAGCTTTCGCTTTAATCGAGAAGTCATGACCGCGGTGGTCGTGTTTGGTCAAGCTTGTCCCGCTGCAACCATGTCAAGACGTGAGAGCCGTGTGCACAAGTCTACAGCCCACGAGCTAGCTTCTGTCCTGTGGAAGATATCACAACGACATTCATCTGTGTCAAACATGTCACAAATACAAATTGCACTCTTGTTGGATTTCCTGTGCTGTCTTCCTTGGCCTTCTGGTGCTGATAAGGCTGATTCCCTTACAGCCCAACTCTGCTTTGCTTACTACTGTACTACGCACTGGGTATTCCGCGGTCTAGACCTGCTTCGGCCGAACAGTTATCAGCACGGTCGAATTTCTTCGGGTTCTGACGCGATAGGCTAGTCCAGCTACCTTCTTGCTCTTCTACATCCACACCGATACCCTTTTTTGCTTCAATGGCTCCTCTTGCAGACATGTCACGCCAATCGAGCCATACGGTCTTGAATCATTCTTCTCACGAGAAAGCAACAGAGGAACCTCAAGCTGGACGTCAATACTCTTATACCTTCTTCTCTCCTGCCTTAAAAGGTATGCGAGCGGATTATGTGCGTTCTCAATTATGCACTGGCTATCTTTCAACTGAACAATAGCGGTGCAGTTCAAAGCCATGATAGGCGTATCCGTCGTTACAGTGGTCGCTGTATTAGCTATCTTACCCATCTGCAAGTCTCGCCTTTCTTTCATATCGTTGGTCCGCTGACTCCGTCTAGACTGGGGAGCTCTATGGAAAACACAAGACCTCTCGTCCGGCTTACATGGCTGGGTAGTAGATCTAGACGGAGGTGTGATAGGTCAAGAAATCACGCAGGCTTTCGCTACCGCTTCGGGACAAAAGGGACAGCTTACTTGGGAATTGAAGACCGGTTCAGATTTCCCTAATGGTTTAGAGGAGATCGCGAATGGGATTACAGAGAATGAAGCTTGGGCCGCTGTGATCAGTCAGTTCCTGCTTCGAAGCGTATCTAACTGAGGCTGAATATTGCACAGTCAATACCGGAGCGAGTGAAGCCCTCTCGAATGCTCAAGCGACTGCGAACACTGCCTACGAGCCTACCAGTGTAATCACAGTCTACACGAACCCAGCGAGAAAGTGAGTGCAGCCTTTGGGTAGCGTATGCGTTTATCTAATGTCTCCTTTCGTCCAGCGAGCAAGGCTAGTAAGTCAGACCGGTCCTAAACCTCCTACGTAGCTTATGATCCTACAGTGGAAGCTTTGTCAGCCCTTCCGTAAGCTCTTCGCTGTTCCTTTCATCCTATTCTAACTCCCAATAGATCGCCCGAGTTCTGCCTCAAGCATGCAGGAACATCGCCACTTCTCAAGCCGGACAAATCACCAACGTAGCGGCTCTAGCAGCAACAGCACCTCAAATTCTTACTTCTCCTGTGTGGTACGAAGAAATCCAGCTTCGACCGTATGATGTGCCGGTCGCTACAGCTGTGACTTTCGTCGGGTCTATCTACCTCCTCATCATTAGCTTTATCGTTGTCATGGGCAAGCTCCCATCATTTCTATGCTACTCAAAGTTTGCTGACATTGCGAGTGTTCTAGCTGGAAATGGAGCTCGTATGCAACTTGCAAACCAACTGAAGCTCAAGGACCTTATCTTACTGAGACTGGCGACCGCTTTCGTCCTTTATTTCTTCCTCTCGCTGTTCTTTGCCTTGGTCTCGCTGGCTTTTCAAGTACCTTTCAGTCGGGTGTTTGGTAGTGCTGGTTTCGTCATCTGTATGTGTGTCCGCTTGACTCGCGAATCTGGCTGATAGGTGGTATAGACTGGATGCTCTGCTACTGCGGCATGCTCACGCTTGGACTGGCATTGGAAGCGATGATCACTCTTTTGACGCCACGCTTCGTCACCTTCTTCCTTATGTTGTAAGCTTGATGCCCGTTACACATATTTCGGCTGATCAGGGTATTCCAGATGGATCATTAGCAATGTCTCGGTGGCTCTTACACCTCTGGAAGTTGAGAACCGATTGTATCAATATGGCCACGCTATGCCTTTCTGTGAGTTATATCCAGTCATCGAGACAACGCCGCTCATTCTTGGATGCAGACAATATCTCCAATGCTGTTCGCGCAATAATATTCGATACCAAGAATGAGCTCGGGCAGAACTTTGGCGTCCTCATAGCTTGGATCGCCGTGAATTGTATTACGATCCCGCTCTTCACTTGGTTGGTGACGAGAAAAGGTCGCAAGCAAGCTGCACATGCGCGCACGGAACAGCAAGACGAGAAGATCTGAAATGGTCTCGCATAATTTATTGGGTCCGAATCGAATCACTCATGTAACAAAGTTGTACATATACGCACGCTGGAAACCATCTGACCCGATTAGCATGCACTGCGAGCATCTAGACAGACTCCTTCTCCTTCTTTGCTCCAGCCAGATCGACATTGACTTCACCTTCAGTCGGTTTGGGAGGAGGTGGAGCTAAGCCGTCTTCGTGAGAGTGGTGGAAGAGGAAGAGGGACACCAGACAGAGGCCGACAACAATCTATACAGGATTCAGCGTGGAAAAGAAAGGTGGGACAAATCTGACTTCGTTGATCAGAAATCCGCCTGCATGGTGTATGAGCTTTATTCATTGGCACAATTAGAGGTACCTACAGACGTCGGCGTATGTGCCAAATCCTGGTACAGAAGGCATCGTGTTTCGTATAGCCGGCAATGCGAACAAGATTGTGGCCGACATGCCCTGGCAAAACGATTCAGGACATTCTGATGAAGACCAAACACGAGCTTACAGCTGACGCCCATAGACCTCTTCCTAATATCATTGCGTTTATACTGGTGTAGAGAACCGAAAGTGAGATGAGCCACCTGGTTGACAGTCAGACATTTGAAAATCTGCAAAGATGAAGGCATACATGAGGATGATGAGCATGACAACAAAGACTTTCACCACGCTGCTTCTTTGTAGCTTGATCTGGACGACAACGCCTTGACCAGAAAAGGATGGGCCAACATAAGGCGCAGGAAATTCTTTGTACTCGATGCTCCAGCCTGGAAAGTGAGTGAGCGGCGCATTGATAAGATCTTTAACTGAATCACCTTGAGGGGTGCCAGCGATGATAGTCCGAATGAGCTGTGCGGTTTGGTTTTGACCGGCAGATAAGGCAATTGATGTATTGAAGCTGTATTGGCTAGATAAGATCATTCATCAGCAGAATCATAAGTAGAAGCAAAGCCGCCCACTCGAAAGGATAACTGATTGAGTTAGCGCTCTGTAACTTGTTTGCAGCGGCACTGGTCCTGTGGTATGTGCTGAAGCCTTGCTGGAGATATTCGGATTCGTGCGATGCAAAAAATTGGCCGGCGGATTCTGGCTGGCCATTATAGTAGACTGAAGAAGGCAGCTCAGAATTGAGAGTTTGCTTTACGTGACGGGTAGACGCACCAGTAAGATCAGTGTTGACAGGTCCACCTTCGCCCTCGGCATCTGTGTAGCTTCCACTAAACAAAATTCATCTCAGAAGAGCCTTGGTATCGCATGCGAGAACTCACTAGCCCACGTAGAACCAGTCGCACCGGGCGTTGCGTTGATAGACATCACTATTAAAGTTCAGTTGCTGCTCGTAGGGGAACAGTGGATACCGACATTTCTGTGAACGCGCCGTACAGAATGACACCGTCTACTTAGGCATCAGCTACACAATCGACTTGTTATGGCAGGACATACCTTGCTGCTGGGCATTGCCATCATATGCGTTGTGCACACTGCGATTCCGCTCGTTCTTGTACTGTCAAGATTAAAGGTCAGTGAGCAAGAGTCCGAAGTGCTCAGGAAGAAGTACCGACAGAAAAGACGCCGGCTAGAGCGGCTACCAGCAGCAATATGGCGCTACCAGTGTATGCCAACATCTTTTTCCCGTTGAGTCCGAGTCTGCCATTGAATCTTCTACGGTGTACAGCATTGACAGGTCGTTCGGGTGCAAGAATACCGTCAGGGAAGCGAGGCTCTTTGTCGCGCATTAGAGCCGAGCCACTGAATAGCTTCATGATAATGGATGCGCAGGATTGGTCTGAAGAATTGAGAAGAAGACCAAATGGCGATGATGATGGGAATGAAAGATGACAAGCAAGATTGGAAGAGATCATACTCGGTTGGATTCAGAAAAAGACCGGACCAGATATGAAAGCAAAGAGATGTTAAAGGAAAGAGATGTTAGGAAACAAATAATGTTATTCGACTAGGCTGAAATGAGATCTTGTTAGTTGTGCGAGGTTGATCGATCGTCACGCTGTCGTGATTTCTCCACAAGGCAGAGACCGAGTCTAAGGCGAGGAGGCAGCACTCACGACCATTCAGAGCTTGCAGATCTAGCGCATATAGTATCACTCGTCCTGCCTTGACCCACCGTTACTACTTTGACAAGATGTCGCAGCCTGTTCTGCCCACGACGCCATAAGAGTTGCCGAAAAGCAGTCTAAACCAAAGGGTCACATCCAACAGTACTGGGCCGCATCGTGGGTACAAAGACGTCGTCGTTGAGGTATTGCTTGCAGATTTAGTCTGCATCGCGACGTTTATGGTCCCAACCTTGAGCTTCCACGATTCGTAGAGATTGATTCGAATGGGAAGCGTCGCTCGCTTGCAGGGCATTGTAAAGAAGAGGCAGTAGCTTCAGAAACGAGATAAAGCTTCGAAATCAAAAATCGCAAGGAAGTTGAATGGGCCGTCCTAGTATGCTATATAGCTGCACAGGCAACTAAGACGAGCCAATGTAATGCAGAGCTCTGCGTTATTGCTGTCAACGACGCGAATGACACGCGCTTCGTTGCCGAGGGGTGAAGCATGACCAAGCGGTCCAAACGTCATTACAAGCATGTATTATTGGGTAAGCTAAGAGCCTGGAAAGCGTCCCTTCGTCTGGCTCCACGAGCTCGTCTACACACACGATCGACTGACAACATGTCCCAAACACGCGCTCGCCAATACGCTCATCATTGTAACGCCGTCTATGCTTCGTCAGATCAAGGTCCAGCGCAAACGATGCAGGAGAACCCAGGACCTCCGCCAACGCACAAGATGGTAAGCCTTGAATTTCATGCTCGAATCCATAGCCAAGTCGAATTGATCATTGAAGGCCATCATTACTTGCATGGACGCACGGATCGATGTGTTCAACATGTTCAACTTGAAGCTGGGCGAAGCTCATGTGATTCGCGTCGGCGGTGGAAGAGCACCAGATGCTTTGCGGAGTTTGATTGCTAGCGAACATGTGTTGGGCACAAACGAGGTGAGGGAGTCTGTCCGTTTTCAGACATGACTCAGACGTCGTCAAGATCATGGTCGTTCACCACACAGATTGCGGCTTCTCAAAAGCACCAAGCGAAGATGCTGCGAAAGCAGAAGTAAGAGAGTCTTTGGGTGGTAGATCGGTCGATTGGATGAGCTTTATGCTGGTAAAGGATGATCTCAAGGGGAGTGTGAAGGACGACGTGCAGTTCCTGAAGGACAGTCCTTTCATCAAGAAGGAAGCAGTCATCTCTGGGTGGATCTACGACACTTTGAAGGGCACGATGGAAATGGTCATGTAGGAAAGCCATGACAGGTGATGATGTACAATAGGAAGTAGATAAGAGCGAGGAGAAACACATTGTCGCGGTGATAGCAATTGATCAACCGTATCACGATGCCCTTGTTGACGGCTAGTCACTTCGCTGCGAGCAGCCTAAAGACACAGTCTGGCTGCTTGTGAGAAGCCGGCCAGTCGTAAGCTAGGAGAACGTAGAAGCGCGCAAAGCAACAACAATTGGTGGCCGACTAGAAGAAACAGACAACCATTGCCAGGTTGAGGTCAATTGGCATTGCCAGGTCATTACATTATCTACAGGCACAGTGCTCAATACAGCCGTGCCTTCTTCCCGTTAGGCCCATTTTCGCTCGTCGAACTACCTCTCTTCTGACCCTTCGGAGTGCTGATCTGCATCCGAAGTGATTTCATAGCCTTGTCGAATGCAGCCTCATCTATGAGGCAGTCAGAATATAGCTCAAGCCATGAGCGAATCTACTCACAATCCAGTGTCGCCTCATGTACAGCTGTGCCAGGCGGATTGAAGGTCAGAGCATTCTGAATCATCAACCGAAAGTCCTCCTCGAACGGATCAAGTCCAATGTACTTGTCGCTTTCGAGCTTCCTCTTGATCAGAGATAGATCTCGAGCGTTTTCGCGAGGGATGATGTCGAAGTATTGCGGGATGCCAAGCGCAATAGGATCGACAGCAGCCTGGAAGATGCCGCCAGTCTTTGCACTATCAACAGCAAGTCAGCTTGTCCGACGATTAGCATGGATGACTAGACGTACATGTCCGCAGAGATCAGACCCTTCAAAGTGCTCTGCAAGAAACGTTTCTCGCTTGATCCGAACTTTGGCGCTTTTGACCATTCAGCCTTCCAAGTGTCCGCAAGTGTGTCGGCATACTGCACTGGTAGAGTTGCAGGAGGATTGAAATGATGACAATTGGACACTATCAGTTGGAAATCGTGATCGAGTGCTGCAAAAGTGCTGTACTGTCCAGCGTCCAGGTTTCTAAGCATTGTACCGAGATCCATAGGCTGCTTGATCTCGTCGTAGTATGATGGACACCCGTCTGCAACGGGATCAACCGGGCGGCGGAAGAAGAAGGACTCGTCCATTCTCAACAGATCTTTGATGATGCTTCTTGCCTTCTTCTGGTTGAGATCAGCCTGAGGAGCAGATGATGGTGCAGGTGAAGCGCTGCCATTCGTATGCCCATTGCCATGAGGGGCTGAATTGGTCTTGAATCTGATTTTAGGTGTAGGACGATGCACAGGCGGCTGAGCTGAAGCAGAGACTGGAAGTGCTTCTGGCGCTGGACTTTGGGTTGCTGTAATCTGTGGTATCGGCGCTGCAGATGGCTCTGAAATACGAACCGGCTCGACGCTTTTGGTAGCCTCGCTCGTGTCAGCGGCAGACTCAGGAGGGAGAGGAGTAGATTGAGAAGCAGGTAGGGGCGCGGCCGAACCTTCCACGACGTCGTCCCGCGGCGCCGAAGCAGGTTGAGCGATTTCTGGCATTGGGTGACCGTTTGTCGCAGCAGCTGCAGGCTCTAGATTCGGGGCGCTTGCTACGTTGCTAACAGGTGCAATGGCAGGACTTGTATTCGGCGATGGCAGCGGAATATGCGGCTTTGTTTTCGAGAGCGAGAATCGCAATTTGGGAGCAGGCTTCCGCTCTGACCCATTCATTGCCCCGATTGCTGGACTTGGATTGTTGAAAGCGCCGATAGCGGGCAGAACAGCATCTGTTGAGACAGGTGGAATTTCTGAGATGGTTGCTGTCTGGCCTCGACCGTTTGTGTACGGCGGTTCTGGCATGTCATCGGTATCGTCTGGCGAGTGTAAGATCTTGACTCGCTTCTGAGGCTTCACGACGTCTTCAGTAGATTGAGCTGCACGAGACGGTCCCAAGCTAAGTTTGAGAGTTGGTCTAGGGAGAGTTGGTGCGGGAGAAGATCGTGCGGGCGGATCGATTGCGAATTGTGAGGCACTCGAAGATGCGAGAGATGGAGCTTTCAGCTTGAACGTCATCGGCAGCCGTGATTGCGGTACAGTCGCGTTCTCCTCTGAGTACGTAGGTTGCTGAGGAGCCGGTGGGCGCAGTGTGATCTTCGCTATCTGAGCACGCTTGCCCTCGACGGCGTTCAGAGTTGCGTTAATCCTTGTCCATTGCTTGTCAAACATCTTGTTCATCTGCTCGGCAGACTTGGCAATCAAGCTACCAGCACCATTATACAGTATCGCGTTATCGACAACGAGCTTAATGTCTTTGCGAAATTGATCTCGATTCTTGTACAATCCAGTATTGAGCTTGTTCGTAATGGTGTTGAGATCCATTGGCTTCTTAATGATGTCCCAGTAATTTGGCGCAAAGTCCTTGATCGGATCGACAGGGTAGCGGAACATCTCGGAAGCTTTGTGAGCTGACAACTTCTGCAAGCAATTTTGACATGCTTTGACATCGTCCAACGACATTCCTGAAGCTTGTGACTTGAGTGCCTTGGGGGCCTTCGGCGGTTTCGTCCTTTTCGGAGGTGAAGCTGTTTCGAGATTGGGGCGATTGTTCAGCTTCAAAACAAGCGACGAGGGTTCTAGACATATGCAAGTCAGATAGCAGCCAGTATAACAGCGTGATCATACCTGGAAGCTGTACAACTGCCGATGGCTCTGGAACTGGTATTGGGTCTGGCTCGGTGACTGGACGGGGCCCATTGAATAGTCGTAAGCGCGGTAAAGTACCTCCGACAGCCTGTTCGACTGGCGGAGGTTCCACAGGCGCAGGCGCTGACATAGATACCTTGAGCTTGATCTTGGGAAGAATCTCGTCTTTCGGCTTGAGCAGAATCTCGCAAACCTTGAAGAGCGACCAGCGAACAGTGAAGTCCAGACCGGAGTCACTGAATAGTTGTCAGAGCGCGCCTAAGAATGGACCTGAGTACTCACGATAGACAAGTGACCAGCTGACTTCGCATGGATGTATTCTTCCCGCCCAGATCCCTTCTCAGCGAGTTGACCGCCGTCTCTACATCGAAATGTTGAGGTTTTGGGTCTTCCTTGATGAAATCAGGATCTTCTTCAACAAAGATATTTTCTGCCTGCGGTTGACCGATGCCTTCGATGGTGAGCACGAGAGGCATGGAGCGGACGATAGCTTCTGCTAAGCCTTGACGGACTACCAAAGACTGGTCGTACCGCAAGACAGAGAAGAAGTATTGGACGAGCGCGGGTACAGCCAATGGCCGTAAAAGCAGTAGACCTTCGAAAGCCGTCATTCTGACTGGTGCAAAGTTGCCCTCGCTGTTTCATGTAGAGTGAGATGTGTCGTTGGCCAAATCTAGGAGCACGTACCGAGTGTACGCAAAGAACAGTTGCAAGTCTACCGGGATGTGCCCAGCAAGCATCATCCGCAAATTCCACTCGAGACCAGCGACAGAAACAGCGTTGCGATACGATGGTACAAGCCGATCCATGCTCATATACCGCTGAACTTCGTCCACAGCGCTACCAAGCATTGGATCATCCAGCATGCCGCCAAAGTCTGAAGCTGCTGAAAACAGCTCGTTTTCAGCGTCAGAGTGTACGCGGACGAAGGAGTTCGAAAGGGCGTGGAAGATTGTACAGATGTAAGCTGAATCGGAAAACTAGATATCTGTATCAGTGGGTCGTTTCGCTAGCATTTATAGCGCAAGCATACTCTGTTGATCGAATTGTCGTTGTAGGTGAGGAGACCAATGAGAAAGCGGAGGAGGTGAGGCATGGCTTGTCCTTTCCAGTCTCGAACGTGTGATAAAGCTGTGATGAGAGTCTGCACACTGCTTTAGCTTCGTGCATGCATGACGAACAAAGCATACAAGCTGAAGGAAATACTCAGGCATGTCTGAAAAGTCATTAGGTTTCGGTACACAATGGATCTGGAAAGGGTCGAGAGTCTCTTCCGGAGGCGGGAAGCAGAAGCGGGTCTGGTACAGTTTGAGTAGGTAGAAAAGACCGAGGTAGTCGATAGAAGGAACAGCCATCTGTTTAAGTGTCAGTTACCATCAAATTGAGCAGACAGCGGAGCGTACAGATACCAGCGCCAGTACCGCTTCGGTTCGAATCCGCAAGAAGTAGTTGGTGGTCAAGACCGTGCGAGCCAAGATACTCGCGACGACCGGTGTGGGCAGTCTTGCAAGCGCATGAACAGCTTCCAGCTGTGCGACGACATCTCGATCTCTTGTAAGCTGAGAGACCCACATGAAGTCAGGCTGTTCGAAGTTGATGGTGCATATCCATTCGAAGTCGGCATCGATTCTGATCCATTCGTACGTAGCGTGCGCCATCTTCTCATCGTCTTCGTCGGTCCAGTCATGCACGCGCCATTTGATCCGCTCTTTCTCCTCTTCCCAGATGTTGAGACCGTAGCTCATATCGATCAAGGAAGTTTCTTCCTGCACTTCTGCGTCATCCGCTGCCGCCGCGGCCAAAGCAGCTGCTCGAGCTTGATACCGCTTCGTTTGACGTCGAATACGCTTGTACTTGGTATTAAAGGGTACTTCATACCGCTTGCTCGGATCTCGAATGTCCAAAACATGCTCGTAAGGTGTTCCGTCAGCTTCATGCACTCGAATGGTCATTTGTCCCTGTGCAGAAAATCAGACGATCAGCCCGAGTGAGGCAAAATCATCTTTCAACGCACCTCGAAATGCTCCACCGGTCTGACATAAGCCACATCTTCCCAATGTGTCTTTTTATCGCAACTATACAACCAAGCCGGACTTTCTTGCGAAATAGTCATCTCGACGGCCATCTTCTTTCTGTTGAACGTTGCTTTGACCGTAAACGCCGGACAACCCGATGCGTAAATCCACTGATCCGCAAATGCCTTTAAATCCGTCGCGCCAGACACTTTCTTACAGATGCGGAGAAATTGCGCCGTACTGATTGCTGCATCTCGTAGTTCGCCAGAAATGGCGGAAAGGAAGACTTTTGGCAATACACGAGATAGACCATGCGAAGTGCCTGTTTTGAGTAGACGTTGATCCATAATGTGCAGTACGAGAGGAGCTTTAAGGTTGATGAATGACATAACATCAATCTCAGGCGGGTGATCGATGCCCGGTTCACATATCGGAGGCATGTTCATGTCTGCCGAACAACAGCGAATCATGTCCTTCTTCAGTCGGAATTTGTATTCGTTGAGACCGAGCAGCTTTCGTAAGAAGAGCGAAGAAAGTCTGAACGCGAGACCGTTGACTAGCCATGTATCTGACCAGGTCTTTTGGATGATGTTGATGCCGACCCATTGACAAGCCAGAGCATGAGGCAAGATCTGGCGAGTTTCGAGGCCTTGTTCAATGACAGCAGATGAATGTAACAGCTCGGCAGGGAACGTCGTCATGGTCGCCATGTTGTGAATAGTCGATACACCGGATGTGCGATCAGTATCGTCGATGAACACAAGCTTGTAGGAACTGTAAGGGTATGAACCGAATTCTGTCACGTAGAAGTCGAGTGCTTGTCTAATGAAGGAGACCGAGTGTGCCAGTTCAGCTTCAAAGCCAGGTAGACAGAAGGCGTGCAGCTTCGCTTGTCCATCTTCGACCACTGGAGCATCATCGACCGGCGGTGGTGACAAGTCGAGAATGTGGAACGGTCCAACAGCGAAACCAATGTGGTGAGCAGATGTAGGCGCAGACTGTGCATAGTGAAAGATGACTTGCGAAGAATTGTGTGGGTGCGAGACTTGTTCGACGAGTTCACCACTTGCAATAGCCAAAATGGGCAGTTCTTCAACGACTTGAATGTCTTCTAGGCCATCGTCTGCTGCTACTTTGATGCTTCTTGGGACGATCAGCTCAATTTCCCATGTACAGCGGTCCCATAGAGTGTCGACGCAGGGCATCCAACATCTTGCGGAATTGGCACCACTTGATGAAGTGTAGGCATGAGGGATTTCCTGTTTTTTCGACCATCGCTCAGCTCTCGATCGAGCACAGGGAAGTACAGACAAACCTCAGTATCACCATCGCTACCGACGAAATGCAGACCATCTCTCGGATTGACCAAATCATACTGAACCGTAATAACAATAGGCTCAAACTCAGTCGACGCCTGCGTTTGCTGTCCCTCTGCGGTGTTTTCCACCTTCTTGACCAGAGTAGCAGGTAAACCAATAGCCAATTCACCCTTATCCGCTTCCGTCTCCGCCACGAACAGCTTGCGTTTTAGCTCGGGATAGGCTGAGCGTACATCTTTCTCGTCTGTTGCTGTAAAGGTCGGGTTGTTGCTGGTCGCTGCTAGTGGATCTAGGTGACTAAACGACAGAGATGAATGAGTTGTCGTCGAGACCTTGGACACCGCTATAGCGCAGTCATTTCAGCTCGTGGCTCTCTGAGACCAGAGGGTAGACTTACTGCATTGACGACAGTTCAAATACACCGTCCTGAGCTCTTCAGAAGACGGGATGATCGTGAGCTCGACATGGCCCTAAATTGTTTTTGGTGCACGCATAAGCGTCTTATTGCTGTCTGTATCAGCAGCTGGGGGCTCACCTTGACTTTCCCACGCAAGTCTACAGCGAGAACGGCCTTCTGGTGACCTGCATAGGCGAGGATCAGCGAGAGTCGCCATATTTGGGCGGAAAGCGACTTACTGAGCACAAATCCACGCTCCCCTGCCATCTGCTGGTCTGAGATTAACGACCTTGGACCGTCCAGCAGCTCTTGCACTTGATCTGCCTGAAAGCGGTCGCTGCTTCGTTTGAAATCGTTGCTCGACAAGCTGTTGTCGGTCAATAGCGCCACCCTCGCCTTGTCGACGGCCACTATTCCTAGAAAGGTAGTAAGGGCCACAGAACACACGTAGACTCGAAGCGAGGCGCAAGATTTCCGCTTCTGGCGTGAAAAATTCGCCAAGGTCAAAAATGGCAGACGCAGGTTAGTGACACTCTCAGCCTGCTATTGCTACTAGTCTGAACAGTGTGTGCAGCAGTCACTTATGTACCAAAGGGCGATCTCATGATCAAAGTCGAGTTTGGGCAAGTCACCCTCAAGCATTCGCTACTGGCAGCTAATAGCTTTTCAACAGAGGAGGAATGGAGCTACTCTTCGACAACAAGCGATCATACAACATTACCCTTCCGCGGCATTACTCGCATTCAGACATGACCGACATGGGCTTCGTCGACTCCAATAGCGAGAAAGCGACACCTACAGATTTGAGGTTCTTGATACACTGGTTACTGCATTGTATGCTTGTGGATAAGAAGAGACCGGACTTGTTTGCCCAGGGTGATACAGTGTATGTGTCTTTCCTTGAAGTGTTGGACTAGAGCTGACAAACGAGTAGACGACCCGGTATATTGGTGCTTGTGAATGACACAGATTGGGAATTGGAAGGAGAGCTTGATTATGGTAAGCCTGAGCCTCTAGCTCTTGAAGAGCTGTTCAGCTCACGAGACTGCCTCAGTGCTGCAAGATCGTGATTCTATCATGTTCATCTCGACATTACATGGCGGATGAGCTACATCAGTCGAATCGAAGACGAGTCACTAGCACTGGATCGAGCATTAGAAGGTCTTTGCGAGCTTGCTGGACAAGCAGCTGATGGTATCTCGTTACTTGCTCCAAAGCAGGCTCAGCTCTCATTCAATATCCTACAGCGTTAGGAAACACAGGGGCTTGTATTAGTGACTGCAGGTCTATAGAGGTTGCGCTACAAAACATTTATGACGCGCTTTGTTGACTTGACCACCGACCATGATTCCCTCCAAGCGTTCACTAGACCAGCTACACGAGCTCGAGCAGTCGATCCAGACTGAGAAAGCAGCAGAACAAGCTGCAGCAGCCAGACAAGCGCGCAAGACAAAGACTCCAGATGCCCATGAATTGCTCTGGCAGAAGTTCAAGTATGACCGTATTCGAGAGCTGCAAGCCAAAGATCCTGTTCTTGCAGAGAAGTTCTCTCGAATGATGGACGAGCCTCTACCTGTTGTGTTTGAAAGACGTGCTCGACCTGGAGAACTCCAACCTTTGCTGCCTAATAACTTGCCCAAATCTGTCGCACCTATCAGGAAGTCTGACCTGCAACGCAAGAGACCTATTGTCCTTGATGACAAGCAAAAGAATATGCTCGCTGAAGAGTCAGCTCCTGTCGCTTCGACTTCCGGTGTTGCGAAAGACAAGGTGACCAAACCGCGAAAGAAGCGTGTTCAGCCTACCGCTTCTACCAGTGCTGCGTCTACGAGCAGATCAAAGCCGGGACGCAAGTCGAGCAAAACTATCATCGAGTTGCCTGATCATCGTAAAGCTGTTTGTCACTCTCTTGCTTGCTTTCGTGCCGTTCTTGAACAGAATATGATACAGATGAAGACTTTTGGCACAGTCACAAAGTATGCATCTTTCCTAAACGACTCTCGCGAAGACATCCTCAAAGCCCGGACTTCCGAACACACGCTCGACTTAACTTCATCAGACTCTGATTCGCCTCCTCCTGTCAAACGCCCTAAAGCAGCTCATCCTGCTCCGCTCATGCAATTTGAGGGTGTTAAAGCGTTGCTCCTCGTTCGGGATCAGAAGGATCAATTGATGACTATTGGGAGCGGTTGGCTGCATGTGCAGAACCTCGTCAAGGGTGGTGGAGAGATCGTACAGCTGTTGGAAGAAGACCCTACGCATGTGATCTGCTTGCCGGATATGGGTAGCACCAAGCCTTGGACTTTAGAAGAGGTTGCGAAAAGGTTGCACAAAGAGCCGAGCGAGTTGCTCAGTCGAGGTCGTACTCGTGTCTACTGCGTTACTAGGTATGCTCTATATGCCTGTACAATGGCTGAGCTGATAAGTGGTAAAGCACGTGGATCGCAGATAGCTCTGCTGGCAGAGCTCCGGAAGCGCTTTACGAAGTCAGAACCGGGCTAGCACCACCTACAGCTGAATCACGAGAGGAAGAAGTCGCATCTGTGGGCAGTCCGCCTCGTCCTCAGGTAGTCAAGAGTTTGGATGAGACTGACAGTCAGACTACGTTTGTCTCCTGATGCTCCTTTGCATGAAGCAAGCTAACGATAGATGCAGTGATGCGAACGAGTCACATTCCAACAAACCGGTCGCACCTATGGCTTCTACCTCTTTGCTCCCCTCTGCTTTGACGCACTCTCAACCACTAGCCGGTCCAGGTCCATCTACCACTAGTCATTCCCTTTTCAAAGACCCGATCCAAGTAGCGTCTATTGGCACTTCTGCTCCTAACAGCACCAACTTGAAAGGATTTTCAGACCTTGGCAGGTTCTTGGAAGAAGCTAGAGATGGCAACGATGCATTCGAGGACCATGACAATGTGATCATGAATTACAAGAATGAGGATGAGTATGACTCGCAGGAGGAAGAAGAATTGCCGCCTGCTGAAGAAGAATGGATGAAGAAGAAGGCGAGCCAGATAGGTCCGTGAATTGATTCAAGCTGATACGTGAGCAGAGAGGCAAAGCGATGTATCAGTGCGAGCGATCTAGCATCAAAGGAGAGAACCGCCAGAATCCGAACGAAGACATCTGTCAGGTACTTTGTAAGCTCTCTATTGTTCTGGTGAAGCACGAAGCTTATGATTCTCCCAGTGGAACTTCGAAAACATTACGAAACTACTGGCGAGTAGAGCCTACTTACCGCATACGAGAGCTAAAGTGTCAGCAGGCGATCATTGGCGTACAATCGGCTTGCAGAAATCTGTCGGAGTTCTGCGCAACTGCAATCGTCGCATCGATACCTATGCTCTCGCTAAGCAATTGCCCAACATTGGTGACAGTACTGCTCGCAAGGTCTGTCTCTGACGCTATTGATCTGTCGTTTCTCTCATAGTGCATTGCAGATTGATGAGATTGGCAAGACTGGTGGTTTGAGGCGCATCAAGATGGTCACCAACGAGGAAAACAAGTACTGCGCGGTATTTCAAGGCATCTATGGCGTTGGCCACAAGACGGCTTACAAATGGGTTCTGGGCGGTGCCAAAACGCTAGACGACGTCAAGCCTGGCAACAGCTTTGGTATCAAATTGGGAGAGGCTCAATTGATTGGCTTGAAGTACTATGATGATCTGGCGCACCGTATTCCGCGCACCGAGGCCGAAGAGATCTATGATAGAATGAAGAAGATTTGTATGTCCTGGCTTGTTTGCACTCAGAATGCTGTCTAACAAGCTTTACAGGTCAAGAGCTGGATCCAAAGGCGTACATCGAGTTGATGGGAAGCTACCGGCGCGGTCAGGCTGATTGCGGTGTACGTTCGCCCAACCCTCTGCCCGGGCTCGCGAACTGACATTTGAGAGGATGTCGATTTTATCATTACTCGCAACCCCGAGGATGGAATCACTCATCAAGGTATGCACAGACTCAATATAGGCTGCTGTGTAATATTGATGCGAGAAATTAGGCTTGATCCAAAAGATCTGCAAAAGGCTGGAAGATGATAAGATCCTACGCTACACTTTGGCTGACCCCACTGACTGGAAAGCAATTGATGCTAGCTTCCACGGGCTTTGCGCGCTCCCAGGAGGCAAGATGCGTCGAATTGGTATGTCCGCTCTACTCCTTTACTTACCTTACAGCACTAACACACCGTGCAGATATTTTGGGTGTACCTTGTGCGTGAAATCTCTCAGACTAAGCCTCTCTCACATTCTACAGTCCACGAGCTGGGCGCTGCTTTGATCTACTTTACCGGCAATGACGTCTTGTGCGCATCTTGCTTCCCTTGGGTTGTCTGTCTCATGCGCAACCATAGTAATCGGAGTTTGCGACTGAAAGCTCGGCACATGGGCTACAGCTTGAATCAGCATGCATTGCGCAAGGGTGTTGGGCGCGACCCGAAGACCAAGTTGAAGTCAGTCACCTCGCTCAGGGTGATCTCTCCAGCTGACATCATCTCAGAACCACCGAGGGCTGGATTGGTAAGTCTATATTTACAGACCCTAAGCTGGAATTGAATGTCGCCTCTCGTACAGTTGCTTCCGCTACGTAAGTCGAAATGCTTGCTCTGCCATCTCAGCTCATAGGCATTTACAGTGAGCAAGAGATCTTCCAGATCTTGGGTGTCACCTGGCGACCTCCTCACGAGCGTCAGCCATAGAGCATAGGTCATGCTAGCATGCTATTTGTACAAATGTTCTGGGAGGTATGCCCGCTCTATCAAGCCCCTGTGCGTATACCATGAGCCAACGCGTGCTTTTCGCAAAGCTTTGAGTCCTGAACTGCAGGCATTCAGGTCTCTGCATACCTCTGATTGTCAAGCTCACTGTATTTGAAATGAATAACCCTTCTGGTCTGTTCTAACTGGTTTCCACGGTCCCATTGGTCATTATACAGTAAGTGATCATTAACAAGCATGATGACAAGCTGGCAGTCTCCGATATTCTTAAGCTTTGCTAAGACTGGGAGTGCAGCATCACCAATCAGTTAGGGCGCATGAATACTTGGTGCGCCTCACTTTCACGAAGGACGGCCCAAGCGTCGGCTTCTGGTAAGCGGTAGACTTGTCTTCCCTCCTCGATGCTTGGATTGTCGATGGGATGCTCGCGCACAAACCGGCCAATTTGCATGCGAATTCGGTAGCGGTGACGAGGAGGACGCAGCGCCTCTGCGTGGCTGAGTCCCATCTTATGATGAAGAGCCAGGCTTGCAGACGGCAAACTTAAGAACTTGTCGACCTGATTATCATAAAGCGCGACTTCTTAACGGTCTGTTCGAGTCTGAAGTCACCCAAGGGCCAACGAAGCCTTTGAAATCTTTCGGCTGGATCAACGGCATGGCAGAAAGTATGGCGTCGTGGGAGAAGAGCAAGAATTGGCTAGATAGTCCGAGAAGTTTCCCATCTGATTGAACAAAGGGAACGATAGCATAAGACCGGTAATGAGCTACCAGGTCATGCTCTATAGAGACGAATAACAGCGGCTTCCGAGAGGCAGGCAATGCAGAAGGGCTAAGAGCTCAGCATGCTGCGAAAAAGAACCAGAATAACACGAAAAGCGCTTCTTGCGGAGGTGTCAGCCGAGCTTCGATTGCAGAGACAAGCCATATGCCAAGTGATATAGATGAGCTGAAAGCAATTGAGACAGTGTCAGAGCTGGTCACGAAACCTTACCTTCTATCGCATAACCTGCCGCAACTCTGTCAGCAGGTCCAGGACGTGACACGTACACTCACCTTCTCGCTGCTTATACTCTGGGTGACATGCGTCAGTCTGGTCAAAATGCCCATTTGAGACTGACCTTGCAAGGTGTTGAACAGATCTACCGTTTCGATCAGAAGAGAACACTTTGCGGTTGAGCATGTAGCATACCTTTGACAGGTACGAGCAACTTGACGATATGCTCGCCGCTATCGAGGACCTGTTCTGGGTCTGCATCCGTTGCTGATACCTCGACTCGGACGATGACGAGCGCCATGCTGTATTCGTACAAATCAGCTTTGTCAAGCCGAGAAGAAGAATCTCGTACTTGCTACTCGACATTCCAGGCGTTCTATGAAGGGGGTCAGTGGCTAACAATATCGAGAAGGTCGGTCTTACAACATGATTCTGCTCGACCGATGAGCGTCGGCCATGAAATTAGACCAATCACTCACTCTCCAGAAGTCTCTACTATCCCAGCACAGTCGTATCCAGTCTCTTCTTTCAGCTCACGAACAGCTGCCTGCTCGTAGGTTTCGCCTGTTATAAGATTCAGCCAAATACATTGAAACAGCAGCTCGCTGACCTTCGTCTACTAGACCAGCGGGTAATTCTACGCAGATTTTGTCGACAGACGGTCTGCGCTAAGGATGCTGAGCAGGTCGAAGCACATTGAGATGGACCTTACCTGTATTGCATCACCAGAACAGTAGACAAAGGTTTGTTTGATGCTGAGATCAATGGTAAGATCTCGACTCCTGCTAAAATGTCAGAGCAATCCGGCTTGTAAGCGAGAGGCTCACCATCAATGCCTGATGCACGTCGCGTTCGCCTGAAAGTGCTTTCCCACACGCGCTGTAGACTGTTGAGTGGTAAAAACCTGCTTATAGCTACTTTACTCACGTTCTTGCCTTCCTCATCGCGCCAGTGTAGCGTTTCCATACCAATCCTATTTCATTGGCGCGTTAGGCTGACATCACCGCTGCCGCATGAGCATACCACTTCGCTTCTGCATTGCTTAGGGGCTTTCTAGAGAGCACCTGAGGACACGAATGCATAAGCGAAAGTCAATAGACTGAGCAATATCTCGCCGAACCCGCGCAGATCCAAGTGTCTATCCAAGCAATACACCATCAGAGCAATGCGAGAGCATGACAGCAAACATCGTCACCCAAGGCGATGGCTTCATAATGTAGAGGAATAGCAAGGACAAGCTAAGTCAACGCGAGACGATGATGCGCAATTTCCCCAGCAGATCAGCGCTCCAGCAATTGCTGCCAACAGAAAAGAAGCCCTTCTCTTTGATATGGTCGTCTGTGCAAGAACCCCTAGCGACAGCGGGTCACTATACAGTGTTGGATTCGAGTTTCAATCCACCTCACCGGGCGCATGCAAGTCTCGTTCAAGCTAGCTGTGCTGCCCAATCAGACACAACAAAGGAGGTCTTGCTGGTCTTGTCGACGAAGAATGTTGAGAAAGCGGCTCAGGAAGGTCGTGAGCAAGCCAAAAAGCTGGTGAGTCACTGCTGTTTACACGCGAGGAGAGAGACGATCCTGATGGGCCAACCAGGAAATGATGCACTGCTTTGCTTTGGATCTGCTGGAACACTCTTCCGCACCTATGAATGTCTCTATCGCTTCTTTATGCGAACCTACTTTCGTCGGTAAATCCTCAATCATCCTTGCCAACCTGCAGAAAGGCTCTACCCTCTCGTTCATCCTCGGCCAAGACACTGTAACAAGGTTCTTTGATCCTCGCTTCTATCCTGAAGGCACCATGTCCCAAAAGCTCAACTACTTTTTCCGCTCGGAAGGCTCTTCCCTCTTATGGGCTCGGCGGCCCGGCACTACATCTCAAGAAGAGGAAGATGCCTTCTTTAAGCAAGAGCAAGTCTCTCAATACTCTGACATGATCCACCGCATCGATAAAGAGTTGCAAGACATTTCGTCTACCCAAATCAGGAAAGCTTGTCAGAACAATGATGAAGAGACGCTCGATCGACTACTCTGTCCTCAAGTCAAAGAATACGTTCGAAAGGAAGCACTATATCAATAATCGCATATCCCATCATAAGCTACATCAAATGCGAGAGTGGGTGTTGGTGGTGGTGTGGGTAGTCGGACCATCCATGTGCAAGGCATGCTTGACCTAAAGTCGCAAAATCAGCACCACAAATCTGTTGGAAGCAACAACGTACTTTATCCATCATAGTCGGCTCGCCAACAGTACGAGGAGAGGTGGTGGCATTAGTCGAGCCTGAAGCGTTGTATCCATCAGTGTGGACGTTGGGGTTGGCAGCATCGCCAATCTTGGTGGAGACGGATTTCTGAGACCCAGGCTGCATTTCACCAGCTCGGTTATCGCTCTTGTCGTGGATACTGTCACCCATGGCACCGGTGTTCGACTTGGCGCTGTGGCAAGCAGAGGGTCAAAATGAGATCGAAGGGAAAGATGGAAGAGCGGACCTGGTTGGGATCAGCTTGTGCATCACCTTGTCGACTATGCTCTCTCTGCCTGCCTCATGGTTGCCAGAACCGACGTGGTTGTTTCCGCTGCTGCCATCGGCCATGCGCTGGGTAGCGGATTCTGGACCAATGTAAGCCTCGTCTTCTCTATCTCTGGAATGGCACTTACTAGTGTCATTAGGCTGAACCTTGCCGACAACGCTGTCCATTGTGCCGGTCATTGATTCGCCAACTCGAGCTAGATCCTACATCAGTCATTGAATCAACTCAAGCTGAATTATGCCTTACTGCCGGTAGACTTGGTCGACTCTGCGCAGAGATGAATCAGCAATCAGTGGCATATGGTCTCGACAAGACTTACGCGGCTGTATGGTTTCAGTGATCTTGTCTGAGAGGTTCTTTCGGCCGGGTTGAGACATGATGTGGTGTTGGTGTAGTGAAGTAGTGAAAGCCTTGGTGTTGGTGCAAGAGCAAGCAGCAGAATACAGCGGCCAGACGGACAAGAAGCGCACCGCTATTGGCGTTCCGACGCTTGAGAAGACATTTGAAGTTTCGTTCGAATCTTTCAATGACGGTCTTCTACCCTTCTATTGGAAAGCTCGAAGAATCCTTCGGGCGCGTCTGTACGTCGGCGCTCTGGCAAAAGCAATGACCATGTTTGGGCTGTCCTAGGCTCCCTCAAAATCAAATTCGCAGGATTGTGCGGCTGTCCTGTCTTTGCTCGCGACACTGCAATAGATTGCTCCACTGCTATCCCTCTTTGCTCTCTTCTATGCCTTTCTTGCTCTCAAAGCTTTTTAGGATACTTTCCTTTGGGCACTGAGACTTTCCCTTGCCGGAAATGGGAGCTCCAATGCTCAAAATACTTTCTATTGTGGCTCTCCTACGGTCACGCCTGCCTCAATGCAAGCATTCTAGCATCCTAGACTGACCCTGCTCTCGCTCCTCCTCTTATCGGCAATAGCTTTGTGCACATGCCGCCTTAAAGGCTAATTTTGCATAATCCGGTTTCGGCGTCCCGAAAGGGCACACAGCTCGGGTGTGCACCCATGGGGATTGAGTTTTCTTCGGTCTGCTCTTGTTCTGCAACCTTGATCTCGAGCTATCTCTGACTTCGATCGTTTGATCAACACTTCGCTTTGCCTCAAAGTTTTCTGTTTACCAATAAATTTGAAAATCATGTCTCCCACTATTCAAGACCCTCACGCCTATTTGAAGTGGCCCCGATTGATTGCCTTCGCGTGAGTTTGCAGCTCGATCAGCAGCAACTTCATTCCGCTGACGTCTGTATTCGCATCTTTCTTAGACTCACTGGAGCGCTAGCGGTCGTCTGCACTGGTCTCTCTGCGCAATCGATTGTGAGCCTGCGTCATGACCAAGCAGATGTGGTATGTGCATCAACCCGCTTGAGTGGACCCGTCAGACTCATGACTTCTAAATTCATTAGAGGAGACAAGTACCAGGAGGATCTCTTCAGGCCACAGACGCACTCGGAGCGTCGGCGACGCTAGCAGCTGTCGCAGGCTTAGCGGGTAGGCGTTCACTCCCCCTTTGGGCCGATTCGATGCTGATCCTAGCTTGTCAGGACTCTACACTGTGCGGCGGCCGATCAAGAGCCTATTACATGGACTGACATCTGTGCTCATAGTTCCTTCTATCCAACATCATCCTCTTCAAGCTGCAGAAAGTCGAGACAAAGAAGACGATCCTGATGAAGGAGCTCGCTTTCGGCGTCATCACCATCATGTTTTTGGCCAGCGCTATAGCAGCCGCAATCATTATCGGCAACAGATCAGCGACCATTGTCTCAACTCTTTTGAGCGCAGAGCAGATCCAATCGATCGTTCTACCTATTCTGGCATCCCAAGGCAGATCATTGGCATACAAGGACTCGCTCGCGTTTGAAGCTAGTAAGTCCAGCTACTAAAAGATCACACGGCGGTTGATTTGCTTTCCCTCAGTGATTATTGCTTGGATCGCATTCTTGACTACTTTGATCAGCTTCGTCTTGACGTCACTGTACGCATCTGGTCCCTTTACCCATCTGCGCATGCTCACATGACTTACAGAGCCGCTCGTCACATTGCGAAATACGGCAGCGAACCAACACTTACTGGATCAGGCGGACACAAGGAGCATGGCGAGAAGGTGCACTCTGAGCATGCTTAAAAGGGTGTTTATGGACCGTTTCGTGGGTAGTAAATGAGTAGAATAGTAAATCAGTAGATGGTTGTCGCAGCCTCGTCATGCATTCTTCGTTAATGGCATTTCATGTATGAGATTCACTTGACATCAGGTTACGAAGCGGAACTCCGAGCATTGTACCAGAGTCAACACAAGCATGTCGAGTACAGTTTTTGAGACGCTCGACCGCAAACATTGCCGCTGAGTTATCCATTCAAGCATTTTGCCTAACTGGCTAGAAGACAACTCAAGATCGAGGCAAAACATTGCCGGGGAAAGGCTAACGAGTAGTGCTGCTCAAGAAGAGAGCATCAAAGATAGCAACGAGCGCATACAAGCAGCACAATACAGAAAGAGAGAGGACTGCAGAACAAAGACATTTCGCTTCAGCTTTGTAGCAGCTCGCTCGCTTCTCCTTTGTGCGGATTCGTACAGAGAAGCATTGGTAGCATTATTCGTGAGAGCCATTCAAAGAACCCGCAGAGCGAAAAGAGAGAGAGAGAGTAGAGACGAGACAGACAAGAGACAAGCGAGCGTGAGATGACATTCAAGCGAAAGGACCGCATCAGGGCAAATGAAGGACGCTCAAAGCAGCACAGATACACACAGCAGCATCATAGACAGAGCGCACCCTGCATCGCATGGTGGCAGCTGGAAGAGGTTGACAGGCTCAGCTCTCCTTTCCTTGACCACCGTTGACCAAAGCATCTGCTGTCGCCTGCCAGCTTATCACATTACACCCACAAGCAGCACACAGACATGGTCGGGGCCAATTCTGATCCTCGCATGAGCGACAAGGAACTCTTTGCGTTCGTCACCTCTTGACCCTTCTTGCGCCCCTACTTGCAGTTGGACAACGAGCTGAGGCATATTTTGACAGTCTCAACGCTTCTGCAGCAACAAGAAAGTACGATGTGAACCCGCGCATAGACTATCGAACGTAGGTCCCTCGTCTCCTTTCGCCGATAACTCAGCGCTCGACCCTGACTACATGGCTGCAGTGTTTCCGCTGTCAATGGTCCTCTGGTAGTGCTAGAAAATGTCAAATGTGAGTACAGACAACTGAGACAGAGTGTAATGGCTAACATGTGTTCTCCAAGATCCTGCTTTCGGTTCGTCCACCATGTCAATCGACTGGAAACACAGCTGATGGAGATGTTCAGGTGAAATTGTACGGCTCACATTGAACGATGGCTCGAAACGTGAAGGTCAAGTGCTCGAAATCAACGGCAGCAAAGCTATTGTCCAAGTCTTTGAAGGCACGAGCGGCATCGACGTCGTCAACACGCACGTCGAATTCACTGGTTCTTCTATGAAATTGCCCGTCTCTGAAGACATGATGGGTCGTATCTTCAACGGTTCTGGAAACCCGATAGACAAGGGCCCAAGAGTCTTTGCGGAAGATTACCTTGACATTAACGGTCAGTCTGATGCTCAGCATGTGCATTGTGTACTGACTCTGGAGCATCCTTGACAGGCTCGCCTATCAACCCTTACTCGCGTATCTACCCGGAAGAAATGATCCAAACTGGTATCTCGACGATCGACACCATGAACTCCATTGCTCGTGGTCAAAAGATTCCCATCTTCTCCGCTTCAGGTCTACCGCACAATGATGTGAGTGGAAGAACGATGCAATGGCTGTCCAGTCTCCGATCGTTGCTTGTCCTCACAGATCGCTGCCCAAATTTGCCGACAAGCAGGCCTAGTCAAGCCCACCAAGGGCGTGCACGACGATCACGAAGACAACTTCTCGATCGTCTTTGCCGCCATGGGTGTCAACTTGGAAACCGCTCGCTTCTTCAGACAAGACTTCGAAGAGAATGGAGCTCTAGACCGAGTCACCCTTTTCCTCAACTTGGCCAATGACCCTACCATCGAACGTATCATCACTCCTCGTCTTGCCCTTACCACTGCCGAATACTACGCCTACCAATTGGAGAAGCACGTCTTGGTCATTTTGACCGACATGTCTTCGTACGCCGATGCTTTGCGTGAAGTTTCAGCTGCTAGAGAAGAAGTCCCTGGTCGACGTGGTTATCCTGGTTACATGTACACTGATTTGGCTACCTTGTACGAGCGAGCCGGTCGGGTGGAAGGTCGAAATGGTTCCATCACACAGATCCCTATCTTGACTATGCCCAACGACGAGTAGGTTCATTCTCTGCTCAAAGACATCACTGTCTAAATTGCGGCCTTTGAAACTACAGTATCTCGCACCCTATTCCAGATTTGACAGGCTACATTACAGAAGGTCAAATCTTTGTCGACCGTCAACTAGACAACAGACAAGTCTTCCCACCCATCAACGTTCTTCCTTCCTTATCAAGACTGATGAAGTCTGCTATTGGTGAAGGTCTGACCAGAAAAGATCATGGTGATGTGTCAAACCAGCTTTACGCAAAGTATGCGATTGGAAAAGATGCATTTGCTATGAAGGCTGTTGTGGGTGAAGAGGCGCTGTCGTCTGAGGAGAAGGTGCGTTCTAGTACTTGGCTAGCGTGGCAGACGCTGATGGTGCTTTGGTTCGTACAGCTCGCATTGGAGTTCTTGAGCAAATTCGAGTCGCAATTCGTCAATCAAGGTAAACTGAATTCTTTTGCTGCTTTGTACTTGTCGTAACTGTTTGTTCTACAGGTGCAAGCGAGAACCGAAGCATCGAACAGTCATTGGACCTCGCCTGGTCGCTCTTGCGTATCTTCCCTCGCGAGCAACTGAACCGTATCAACCCAAAGGTGAGCAGCCGTCATGCTTGTGTACGATCACATATTCAGTGTGTCGTTTATTTCACAGATCCTGGATGAATTCTACAGCCGTAAAGCGTCAAACAAGCAAGCGAACAAGGACACGAGGGATAATGGCGGTGACTTGATTGACGTCTAGATCATGGATGGGGTCGGATCAACTCTAGTACTTTTCTTCCCGCGAACGATAGAGCTATTGCATTTGTGTTTATAACAATTTGGGAGCTTGACCGTGTCTGTGACGTATGACTCTCGATTGGGAATATGCAGACAGGATTGTACAATTTGAAGCTGAATTCCAGTATCTACAATGCAGTACAACAAGACCAGTGTACAACCTATACATCTGTTCACACCTTCAAGCACGCGCCCAAGAAGCCAGTACCTCCACAAGGTGTCGACCAAGCTGTTGACCGAGCTGTTGACCGAACTTCCAGAAAGGCCTAGCTTCATCTTCAACCACAGGTATAGCAGCGATTTCGACGAGTGCATTGGCTTCAGTCGAAGGCCTTGGTGTCGGCTCGATCCAGAGACCAACATGACGAGCAAGTTCTTCTTGAGAGCAGGCATACTTGGTAAACGAAAAGTTCTGCTAGAACGAATCAGGACGATGTCGTTTGTTACTTAGCGAACAGACTTACTGTCTCGAGCTGTTCGATTGTAGGTCGATCCGCAGCATTTGGACGGAAACAAGACCATAAGTGGAATCCAAGAGCGCGGCAGACTTCATTAGGTGATCTCCGCAAGCGACGGATGTCTTGCTGAACAATAGCTTGAGTTTGTATCTGACGAGCAAAAGCGACTTCATAGATAGTGCCTACGTAAGCGATCAGAAAAGAAAGAAGAAGATAGATTCCAGGCTTACAGGCTAATGCCCCGGATATCGACTGGATAAGGGCGATATACAATTGGTCGATCGAACTTCAACTCCGGCGCCGTGTACCCTGGCGTACCGCAGCAGGTAGTAGTGACTTGAAATGGAGACGAGACTTCCTTAGAGAGACCAAAATCAGCTGGAAAAGGGTAATGAGAAAGGTGAAGAGCAATGAACAAGAGAGAACTGACCAAGTTTTGACAACTGCTTCATCAAAGACGAGGAAGTTGGGCATCTTGATGTCTCGATGACTGACGCCGTTTTCGTGAGCAACTCGGACGGCTTTGATCATCTGCAAAAGGTGTCAGACATGAGACTTCGGGCGGAAGAAAGAACTAACCTGAACCGTCAAGTTGGACACCATGCCCATAGTCAATTTGTTGTTGCAGACGAGCTGATGGAGATCTGATCTTGCCAATTCGAGGAAAAGCCAGCGGATTCCGTTGGGCGTGATGAAATAGCGGACGTATCGGACAATGTGTTCGCAGCCTTCCAGTCGCATTGTGTTACCGATCTCGATCTGGCTGTAGTGGTCTTGGCCTGGGGTATCGGCAAGGAGTCTCTTCAGAGCGAAGGTCTGTCCAGTCTTGACATTTTCAGCAAGATAGACTCCTGCTTGACCGCCTTTGCCCAGAAGCTTATGAATGACAATATCGGCCTTGAGTAGTTGCTGGCAGTCCTCGGCTGTGAGCGTCTGCGAGGTAAAGACTTTCTTGACTTTCGCTTCGGAGATTTTTCGTCGAATCTGGTCGGTGGATAAGCACAAGCAAGAGTGTAGGAAGAAGCGAGACTGACTTGAAATACCTTCTTGGCTAGGACACAAAGTCAGCTTCCGCAAACAAGACCACAATGAAGATCCATACCTGGCTTGGCCACTCGTGCTCTTTTGTGCAATGTCTCGGAAACAACAGCCTTTGCTGGTGATGGCGGCTCGTGTCTTGCCCCTGTAGGCTGCTCAGTACAGTGCGGCAGGGCAGACAGGGAAAGAGACATACTTTTCGCGGGACGCGTTGTCGAAGCGGAAGTAGCAGTAGACTGTAGCAGTATACGTGAGCATTGACAATAAGGCAGCCGGTTGAACGCACGATCGAGTGGTGTACAACAAGCGAATCTGAAAGAGAGACTTAGTGTGCTTTCAGTTGGGTGTAGAAAAGCGAAACGAACCTGAAAGTGCGCTTGCCTCATCCGAGCTACTGTCGCTAGTATCTGAGCTGTCCGAGCTGAGGCCAAAGACCACCTTGCCTGCAAAGTCGGAGTCAGCAAGGGAGCAAAGTAAAGACTGAATAAGCTTACGCTTTGGCTGAACTTTCAACTTCTTGTTGGCTGCACCAACTCCCGCATCCTCATCCTCCTCACGCTGAAGAACCTCCGTCAGCTAAAACGAGAGATTCGCTGGAAGTCACTCACGCTGACGCATTCATCCTTCCTGGGCGCAGGAATGTTGTAACATTTGAGGAAGAATTCCTTGAAGACATCATTCTGTATAGGAGAGAAACACGCGCAGAGTCAGTAACGTGTGCTGAAGAACGTATGACTTAGGATGTGTGGAATCAGGAAAACATGGCAGCGAATGCCCGGCACTTGCGACGGAGGAGGTCCAAGGCGGGCAGTTTCTTGCAGTATAATAGACCAGGCATCTGGCGGCGCTTTAGGAGATGTATTTACCAGGGCGGCCGGGATCCAGGTCTTGTTGCAAGTCAATGTCAAGCCGAAGAGCCGCTTGGACAAGAGTTGAAAGAAAAAGTGCAAAGAGGGCGGAAAGAGGGCGCACGAGGATGAGGAAACTAGAGAAGGGTAACTTACATCAGCAGGAAGAGTTGCTAGTACTGCAGCTGCGCGATCAAGCTTATTGATTTCCTTGGACTCTTTCGTGGTTTCGAGCTTGGCTTGAAGTGCGGAAGAGGTAGAGAGGGCTAATCCGGTAAGGAAGCGGGCGCGTGGGAGGCGAATGAGAGAAGGGTCGAGAAAAGCTTTGTGGAGCTCGATCAGAATGGCCAATTTGACTGTAGTTGCGGTGACGATTTCGATAGCGATTCGCGTTTGCTCAGCAGTACGTTTAGGGAAGATCGGTTTGTGGAGCGTGTTGCGGAGAGCCATGGCGCGTCGTGATTGATTGAGGCGGATAGAGGATGGGCAGATCGACTCAAGAGCACAAGAAAAGTGAAAGACGAAAAGGCAAGTAGGAAAGAAAAGGAAATGAGTCCCAGCACAGTATACGGTCATACAGGAGTCGGCTGCCAATGCAATGAACAACATAGTTATATTCTCATTCTCATGACGGACCAAAGACTTGGTAGCGGCTCATCGCGCAATTCCAAGGCCGCGAGCACAATGGAGACCTTCCACATTCGGAGTAGCGCGGCAGCACAGGGCGAAGGGTCGTCACGCGCTTTGTGAAACGACTGGAATGCTAAAGCGATGGATCGGCCGTTGAGCTAGCAGCTGCACGCAAAAACACCGCCGCAGTGAAGAGCAGCATACAGATAGACAAGGAGCAAGGAAACGCAGGCTAGACATAAAGCGAGGAATCGCATGAGGTGACAGAAAAAAGTCGACCACTCTCGAAAGGAACAGGACAAGACGGCATGTCAAGAGCCGCAGCAGAATTGTAGCAGACCTAAGACAGGCCAGACAGAGCTCTAGGAAGCGAGACGACACATCGGGCATGGCCGGATCTTGTCAAGACCTGCATGTCAGTGCGAGGTTGGAGAGCGATAGTCACTTTTGAGGAAACAAGAATATGATGAGACCAGTGTCAACTCGACTAGCAACTCGGTTAGCAGCCAGCCGCACTGCCACGGCTGTCCCTAGACGATGGGGTTCCACTGCAGGCGAAACAATTCGTGAAGGAGCTCAGAAGGCCAACACGAGCTCAGACACGCCTTGGGCTATTGGTGCATTGCTCGTATGGGTCCCTTGCCTTGGTCAGTAGTCGCAAATAGTGTCCAAAAAGGGGCAGCAAGTTTATATTCCGCTATAGTCTATTTGACTGCACCTCAAGACACCAAGGATAAAATCAAGCACACAGTCCCTCATCCAGCTGCTCGCAACTTTGGCATGTCTCGCCAACCAAAGGACGAACCTGAAGATGAACTAGCTGTTGCGCCAGAAGAGGAAGAACATGCACCGATCCAAGACTCGGACGAACCTGCTGGACAAGAGTCTTCTACTCACGTCCAAGTCGACCAGAAGAAGGATAGACCTTGGCAAGGTAGCGAAACTTTCAAGACGCCTAGGGAATCTCACCCTGGTGTGAACCATACTTTGGAAGAGATGGCAGAGGAAAGAGATGGAGACAATGTCAGCAGGCAGAAGAACAGCACTGACAAGGGTCCTGCGTAAGTTTGACCATGTTAAAGATGTAATTCGGGGGTGACAAGTCTGATAGCACATTGCAACCTGACGATGGCAAGCTTCACCATGCTGCCAAGTTGGCTCAAGATGGCGATCACCACGACCCAAAGAAGGGTCAGGCCAAGCGTGAGCAGGAAAAGTCGGAATCTGGAGGAAAGAAGCCCATGTCTGTGAGTCTAATTTGTCTCGAGGAAGGAGATTAGTTTGCTGATGTTGACGCTTCCAGGAGCAAGAGATCATGGATGCACAGCACTCTGAGAAGGAGGCAGAAGTTGGTGAGTCAGACTTTGTGCATTAGTGCCCTATGGTCGCTCATCTCTTGCCGCCAGACCCTAAAGACAAGTAGAAATAGTATACTTTGCACATCAATGCAATCTGCAGTCTATAGTGACAATGACACAAATGCGAATGGTGATACAATGCAGTTCCTTAGTCTCTCTCTATAGCCTGTTGCCCCAATCGATGCAATCACCTCATCAGACCAACCTCTCTGTCCCGCTACTACTGCTGCTGCTACTCGATGGCGGAGGTGTCGAACTTTGCTTCTGTGGTATTGTTGAGCCATTAGGCGGTCGACTAGATGGATCGGACTGTTCGACTAAAAGCCTCTGTCGAGCTTCCATGACTCGTTTCTTTGCGAAATATTCCACCTGCCCACATACACTGAGCCTCTACTTAACAAGGTCATAAGTGCGTGCGGCCGTACCCAGCTCTTTGCGCAATCCTTCTCGAATCGCTTTCGATCGCTCAAACACGCTCTGCCTTCTTCACCAGGTGCCAATACACCTTTTGCATCCAAGCAACCGAAATAAGCATCCCTAGCAGACCAACATAAATCCCTGGCGTTGCGTGAAGGCGGTTCTGCCATTTTGAGAGCGGTGTAATGAGGTCAAGCTTGATAAGTTGTAAGCGAAGGAGGTTAAGCACTGTAGCTGCGAATGAGTGGAATGCTTGGACATATGTCTATCCTGGTATGCTATCCCTCAAGTCGTCGAGGCCTCAGCTGAAGTATACATCAGTCAGGCAGGAAGTCGGGGAGGGAAGTATGAAAGATTGGGATGTAGGAATCAAGGATATCTTCTGCACAAAGGATGCACCTACTACTTGTGCTTCAAAGATGCTCAAAGGTCAGTCTATCTTCAAGTTTTATGTGCATGAATTCAAGGGTAAGGAAAGATTGGACACCGCCGTATGATGCTACTGTCGTCAAGCTAATGCGCGAGAATGGTGCTCGTCTGATAGGCAAAACCAACATGGATGAGTTCGGAATGGGGTCAGCTCATCGACCTACCCTTCTTGATCAGACTGACATTCGTTCAGGTCAGCCAACGTACATTCAGCTTTTGGACCCGTCACCAACCCCGCCAGACCAAAGAATAACACAGAAGATCGCTCAGCAGGTGGCTCTTCAGGAGGATCAGCAGCTGCCGTTGCATCCGGTGCATGTCGGATGTAGGCTCTTCTGATCAGTTCAGGTGATCCCGTGTTGAGTTATCAGAACTACAGAGCATTAGCATCAGATACAGGCGGATCGACGCGCTTACCAGCTTCCTATTGCGGGATTGTTGGATTTAAACCTTCCTATGGTCTGCTTTCAAGGCATGGTTTGATAGCGTATGCGAGTAGCTTGGATACGGTAGGGATCATGTCGAGAGATATAGCAGATGTGCGGATAGCTTTCGGTATTTCCTCTCCAAGGCATGCGAGAATGCTGCTGATGATTTCCTCTAGATGCGCTGAATAAGGAAGATGAGCAAGATCCGACAGCTGTGCCTCAACACAAGAGACGATTGGCCAAGAACTTGCATAAGGACCGCCTGGACCAGTCGTTATCTTCTACCATTCAAAGTCTACGAGTAGGCATACCTTCTGTCAGTCAACTCATATCGGGCAGTGTCTAGCTCACCGTCTTCCGTAGGAGTACTTCACAGCTGGTCTAGACTTCTCTACATTACGACCGCTACGGACTCTCATTCGTACTTTGCGCAAAGCTGGAGCCACCATCAAACCCGTCTCGCTACCTTCGATACCAGAGACTCTATCTGCCTATTATGTCCTGGCCAGCGCTGAAGCTGCTTCCAACCTGGCCAAATATGACGGCGTTCGCTATGGTGAGTCATTCGCTCGTCAATCAGGATCTAGCTAATGAGATTCGCAGGTCATCGCACCAAAACAGCGACGCAAACCAAAGAGGGTCTGCAAGATGCCTACACCGCAACGAGGTACGAAGCGTTTGGGGATGAAGTCAAGAGAAGGCTTCATCTGGGCAAATTCGCCTTATCAGCAGAGTGAGCTTATTTTCCAATATCGATACTCTAAGCTGATCATTGTTCAGCGCTTTCGACAATTATTACCTCAATGCACAAGCTGTCCGAGATCGACTTCGACAGGACTTTGATGATATCTTTTTCGCTCGGAACGTTCTGCGCAGCGACAAGAGCACTTCAATCGCATCATCGGAAAAGGTCGACGTGATACTTCATCCTTCGACTATATCAACAGCTCCTTTGTTGACGGCATGCACGAAAGGAGAGACTGATGAATACGGTCAAGATGTCTTGAACGTGCCGGCCTCTCTCGCTGGTCTACCAGCTATAAGTGTGCCGCTGGGCAAAGGTCAAGATGGGTGGCCCCTGGGCATGCAGATTGCAGGTCAATGGGGATCAGATCGCTTTGTTCTACATGTTGCAGAAGCAATGGGGTCACTCGTACGAGTACAATGACAATTGATTGATGCTTTCGATTTTTAAATGACGATGTTACAAAGTGCTTTTTCCTCCTTTGTTGATTTTTTACAAGTTTCAGCTTCTGTGTGATGAATGCCTGGACAATGACGTGATGTAAGTGCTACAGTGCTTGTGACGTGAACAGCTCTGCTGCTTTCGTTCCTTTCGTACTTCTTGGCATCAACATATGCTTTCGCCGGTTATGAGTCGGCGGTGAGCGAGATCCTTCGGACGAGACCTCTGTAGCCTTCATCAGCAAGGGTCCACGTCCGAACGAACAGGAATTGCGCACCTCTGCCTTCCTCGGCGATCATTATCGTCATCCGAAGACTCCGCCGACTGCTGTTCGAAGTGAACAGGCATCGTCTGTGTATTCTCTTCTTCTTCATCTGCCGACTCTGGACTTTGTGCAACAGGTGAATCTCGGTATCTAGGCGAGATGTTCAGTTTCTCGCCTTTGAGCCAGAATGACATCACCTACAATTCCGCGAAACTCCAGGCATGTTTCGATCTGATGCTTCCACCACTCGTCGGTGTCTTTTGACCACTGACCCGCTGACCACTGCTGATCCGTCTGAGCCCGCTCAAGCCAATCCTATTCACTGGTCCGTTCTCGGCATCTCGATCACACTCTGAATCCGCATCGCTTCCATCCTCATCTTCATGCCCATCACCAAAGAAGAAGCCAGTGACCTGTTTCGCTGTGGCTCGAGGGGACAGTGCTCGGGATCGACGTTTGCTTCCCAGACTTGATGCAGTATGCAAAGATGTTTTCGAATCCTTCCGCGATCGTCGCCCATACGGTCCTCGAGTGACTGGAATGATTGCAGCAGCGCCATCTGGGAGTGTGTGACATGTTGAGTCAACCCATGGTCCGGCCGAGACACTGTGAATTGGGCGAGGCCGAGGTGGAGGAAGCAAAGAAGAGGGTGAACCAGCTGTATGGCCTACTCTCCCATATACTGGCAGACTGTGCGACTCGCTGACTGCTTTAAGAGGTGTTGTACTGTTTTCGGCCGAATCACGTCAGAAGGTGCATTCTGGCCAAGCATCGTCAAAGCACTCACGGAACGAGAGGGCTTGTGCGTCTGTATGAAGGCGCAGCTGTTACAGATAGTCTGCGACGGGGAAAGAATTGAGGGTGCTTGAAATCTGAATCTTCGAGGCCACTGCCTGACTCTTCGTTTCCTCCTTCGGTCGTTGTTGGATTCGTTGACTCGTAGCCTGCGTCAGAAGTACTGTAATCGTAGTTCGTGTTGCTGCTTCGTCCGCCAGACCGAGAATCGGTACCGCTCGAAAGATGACCAGAGCCGCGCGAAGTTGTTCTTCTATTCGTCGTAAAGCTGAACGGAGACGTAGGCCTGAGAGCGTCCGTCTTTGCAGCGTCGCCTAAAGCTTGCATGAGGCATTCAGATGAGCAGTATGCTTGGCCGTGGACATGACTGATCAGACAACGTGTCGAGCATTATTTAAGGTTTCTGAGCAGACTAAGGTAACTCACGCGATCTGTGATTCGCAGGTGAGGCAATAGTCGAGGTCCATGGTTGAGCAAAGAGACCGAGGTAGGCTTGAGCAATGAGTGAGAGACAAAAGGAGATGAGGAAAGCAAAGCAGTGCCCGAGCTGCCAAGAACCGCGTCGGTCAACCTACGGACGGCAAGTTCGGTATGTCTTGCTTTGGCTGAGGTGAGCAGTCAACAATCGAAGTCACTTTGGCTGTTTACAGAAGAAGTCAGGGCGGAAATATACTGCGGAAATGAGGAAGAGAGGTGCCCCGGGACCGAAATCGGTCATTGTAAACAAGGGAAAGAAACTTCTCGATCATGCCATCGCCAGTCTTGCGCGCGGGACGAGATCAGACCTGTTGGAGTCTTTCACTCTAGTTGCTACAGACAGACCAGACAACCATGAAAATCGTGCAATACAGAAAAATGCAAATGCAGTGTAACCCTTTTAACCTTTATACAACTCTATACTACTTTCCCTTCTCTTGCTTCTAGATTTGAGCATAATCATTGCTCTTTCTTCATCGAGTAGATGTCATAGAGCACATCTGTCAAAGCCAAACGGATTAGTCACTGCCGGGCCCTGATCGATTACTCCAAGGGCTTACCTAAAATGGTACTTGCAGACCAGGCTTGAGTCCTGCAAGAGTCATGGCAGTAGGCGCCATTTTCATTAGTCTATTCGCAATAGTAAGCATCGACGTGACTTTTCGGTGCGTGAGACACACCAATTCGGGAATGCCTGCCCATGGATCGTTGCGCAAATGTTCTCTAGCTGGCGCAAGCTTGGAGTAAATGCTGTGTAAAGTGTAGTCGACATTCTGTGCCATCAAATGCAAAGTAAGCAAGAGACGAGGCTATACTTGAGATCTGCGCACCTGTTTGCCTTGGCCTACTTTCGAATCAAAGTGAAGGAAAGCGCGAAGGTAGTATCCAGCAGGCCAAGCCCATTCAGGTCCTTGATGGTAGCTAGGAAAGCCTGATAAGGCCGGACTTTGTCAAGAACAGGTCGAAACTCACTTTCTTCCTTTTGCAACAGCTGGATCACTCGAATCATTGGCGTTGTCGTAGTTGGGTCGGTACTCGTTGTCTGACGGATCGAGAGTCTTGATACCAAGGGGCCCGTAGAGCACATCTCCATACGTCTGAAGAGCGCCCAATGCGTGTTGAGGGTCGAAGAGTTCGGGTGCAACAGCCTTGTAAGCAGTGTGAGCAAAGCAAGAGGGACAAGTGAACTCGACTGACCATGGCGATAGGGAAGTTGGCTCTCAATTGATAGTCAGAATACTCGCGGCCAGCGCCAGAACCGACAACGTCCTTGTAAATGCCTCTTCGATTGATCAATTTGCTGTCGACGGCGTACTTGGAGTCCTCTTTTGGATCTGTCCAGAGATATGAGACTCATCTGTAAAGCAGATGCAAGTCCTTACCAGCAGGAACATAGTATTGCTCTTCGAAGCTCTTTTGGAGGAGATCGCCCCATTGCTTGTAAGTAATGAGTTTCTTGCCCTCCGAGGCTAGTATCGATGACTAAGTGCCGCATATGCGTCAAATTGCGCGCAACTCACATCCAATCTCTACACCCTTGAAGGGGAATTTGCCAGATTTGGACAGGCCATCCAACCAGCGTAGCGTACTCTTGAGCAGACCAGTAATTTCGACAGGGGCGCCATCACGAGCTGTACCAGGCAAACCTTTGGTGCCAGCTTTTTCGCTTTCGCCCATCTTGTCCATCCACGTGCCACAATTCAAGCCGCTGCCACCCTTGATCAATCCAGTCTTCCAGTCCGTCTCAATATCGATCTGGAAGCCTTCGGAGCGCATCTGCATGTCGAGCGCTGGACCAGCATTGTACTCGCGGAAGTGAATGCCAGATGCGTGTCGCTGAAGAATCTCTTGCAAGACTTCGGCAACGGTACTACTGTAAGCATAGGCTTGTGGGTCGTCGTAAGGGATCCAAGTGTCGTCCTTGGGGAATCGACGCTTGGCGGACTCTTTGAGGAAGGCGGTGCCTTCAGGTGCGAGGTTGCAGTAGTCTTGGACGTTCTGCAAGAACCAGAAGGGAGAGTCGCGTGAGTTGTAGCGGGGAGTCTTGATGGAGTCGATCAAATTTGGGATTAAACCGTGTTTGAGCGTCGAGGCGAAAGCCAAAAGATGAGCTCGAGCTTGGTCAAACTGTCCGGTAACGAGAAGAAGGCCCTATATCGCTGTCAGGTTGTGTCACGGTGGACGATCTGGCACTCACTCGAATTGAGATGCAGACGTCACGTCCCCAAACACGAGCCCAGCCGGCAGCGAAGTGTGGCAGACCGGCCGCCAAAGAAGGCAGCTCCTTGAAGGGATCGATGGAAGCAGACTTGACAATACCATTCATCTGAACAGAGCAAAGTGCCAAGCCGTGCGTGAAAGAGTGACTGGATCGCACAAAGTCGGACATTTGAGCCAAAGCAGAATCACGAGCAGCTTTATAGGCGGCGTTGATGATCATGGCAAAGTACTTGGGTCGCATGAAAGCTGGAGCCTGCTTGACGGCATCGAAGCGTTCTTTGAACCATCCGACGGCGCCTTTCAAATTAGGGAATGTGCTGATTTGTCTATAAGACGACAGCAGTCATCAGAGTTGAACAACACATCTAAGCAATGGCTCTCACTTCTCTAGACGCCCTTGCACATAGTCCAAAGCCCACGAGCCGTCGCGTAGATGTCCACAAAGGGGATGACCGAGATCATTGTGACGCATGATGTGACGCAGAGGGTGCATCCAACCTTCGAGACCGCAGTATACCAAAGCACCAAGACCAGGAACAGAATAAACACCATCTTGACCTCCGGTAAGATCACGCTCTTCGCCATCCGCTCGGTAAAGTAGCACATTTAGGTCGATCAAATCGAGTTTCTGGAAAGCTTCCACCGCACCGGAAGAGCACAGCGCGCTGAGGTTCGGTGTGCTGCCCGAAGTAGTGAAGACCATCACGCTGCCAGGTGGGAAATAGTCCGGAACAACAATTTCGCTGAATTGACCTTCGGTGTCTGATCTTTCGGCAGCTTCGACTGGTTTTAAGCTGGTGACTTTGACAGGAAGACCTTTGATGATGTATTTCTCTTCTGGAGTCTCGCGAGATTCAACGTTGACTTCGTGACCCATCAGATACTTGACTTTGGTGCCGCGAAGCTTGATTGGCGAGACTGTAGTTTCAACCAGATAATCAGGAAGCTGCTTAAAGCTGGGGAGACTTGGGCATACTGTAACCACGATCTTTGCTAGTCCCGTTGAAGGCACAGTGAGCAATAACAAGAATGCCTTCATGCGTTCCAGGGTGAACACGATGCGAGAAGATGTACTGTCATGTGTTGTCAGCACACTTCGCTTGGGAGCTGAATAGCACTCACGTCGTTCTCCTGATGCAAATGACCTTCAGCAAAGCCTTTCTGAACCATCTCGGTATGTAAATGGTTCAAGACTCGCTTGACCGCACCAATGCTGCTCTCCGAGTCGTACTTGACTTGTTCGTACTTTCTTGCCTCGCCGACGACATCGAGCAGCTTGCCATAGAAATCGTCGAAACCTTTGCTGGATCCGACGGAAGAACCGCAAAAGGAGACCAAAGCACCGAGGGCGAGGGCACTCTCGGCGGTCTGCTTAAAGTTGGGCGCTTCATTGTCATGCGTGCAGTCCATCATAAAAGCATGAGGTTTTGAGCCTTGAAGCGGCTGAATGACGCAATCGGTCTCTTTGCCCTTGTACATGATCTTGTTCTTCTCGGCGAGACAGTCACCAGCCATTGAGCCTACGAGAAATCAGCACATACGATAAGGCGGAATTTAAGGGACAGACCGATTGGCTTGTCGATACCGTAAATGTACAACAGCCTGCTAAGGTCTTTCGGGTCATTCCCATTCATAGCCTCACGGATCAAGCTGTTCAAGCCCAACCTCTTAGTAATGTGCACATCTCTCTCCTCACTTCCGGAAAACAGCTCAGCGCAAATGTAGAGGTTTGGGTTGACGCTTCTGGCGACATCGAGTAACTTTTCGCCCACATGTACTGGAGTCGAATGACAATTGTCGATACGGAAACCATGAAAGACTTTGGCCATGCTGACAACATAGTTTTCCATGTGCTTCCAGAGGAATGGCGAGTCGGCTTCACTCTTTCCGAAACGGAGCTTGACACAATCGCCCCATGAAATGACTTCTCTTCTAGTGTAGACGCGAGAAGTAGGTCCAGCAAAGTCAATGAGCGGGTCACCATTCCAGATCCATCCATTATTGGCAACATACAGTGATCGTGGGTCGTGTTTTGAAGTGCGCGAGTTTGAAGGAATCTTGGTGAAGAAGTTGTCCCACAGAGGTGCTTCCGCAGTGACTGGACCGAGTTTGGGTCCATGAGGTTCGAGACGCTGGAATTTCGGTCGACCAAAGCAGTTCTCGGCAATGGCTTGAACGTCGCTGTTGTAGACTTTGTAGCGGTCGACATTGAGGTCATCGAGGATCTTGCCGAATTGACTGGCGGCGTTCTCAGTGTCGTTACCAACTTTGGTGTCTAGAAGCTTGCTAATGAAAGCGCATGCCATTGGCAAGTTGACGCGAACAGTGCTTCGACCTGCTAGTTGCTGCCAAGTAGCAGGGAGGCAAAGACTGGCGAAGAGCTGAACCATGTCGGCACGAGACAAAGATTTGGGATCTTGGTCAATGGTGGGCATTGGCTGAGGTTTCGGCGCTACTGGCTCTGCCTTAGCCGTGCCATTAACACCGTTGACGGACTTGTTCTTGTTCTTACTGTTCTTACGGGTTGGCTGAGGACGCGCAGGAGGAGCGAGAGCAGCTGGAGCTGAAGATGGAGAATTGGTTTGGTTCCATGCTTTGGTGAAAGCATCCTTTTCCGCAGCGACATCGAGCACATAGTATTCCCACAACTTGAGTTCAGGAATGATCTTGTCCTGCAAGACTTGAACAATCTTCTTAAGGTCTTCCTCGAACTGGATGTCGGTCGGGAGACCATGCTGAGCAAGTTCATTGGAGAACTTGAGAAGAGCTAGGTCGAGTTCCACTGCTGATTCGAGGTGAGGAGAGTTGACCATGTTGTAACCAGCTTCAGGATGATCTTGGAGCCATTCAGAGTTGTTGGCAGTGTGGTTGAGGACGACGTCGGTCATGCTGAGCAGACCATACTTCTCATAGATGTCTTTGAGAGCAGCTTGCATGATCTTTTGCTTCTCTTCAGCTTGAAGGGGTTTCTTGGATTTCAGATGAGTGAAAAGGTCATCGGCAAAGCTGAGCTGGTCAAAAGGAGAGTATGGAGAGTTGGAAGCACCGCGAGGCTGAAGAGGAGGAAAGTGAAGCATGTTGTAGCCTCTGTCGCGAGTGACTTCGAGATGAGGCGCCCATTCTTCCAAATTGCCCATCCACTTGGCAATGACGGTTTGAATGACGAGACCATCAGAAGAAATGGGGACAGTCTCCTTCAAGAGCTTGCCTCCACCTTGAGCAACAGAAAGAGGTGCGCCAGTCTTTGCGTCCAAGATTGGGGCACGCTTGACAATGTTGAGCAAAGGGTCAACGTTGAAGTAGCAATGTTCGCCAGAGAGTCTTTTGCCAGAGTCATCCTCGTGATCTACGTAGAACTGAGGCAAGTTTTGGCACATTGAAAAGAAGGAAAACACAAGGAAAGCTTACCTCGAAAACGCCTGAACGATCAACGACAATGTCGACTTCGATAGCTTTCGAAGGATCAGTGGGAAGCTCTCGCTTGTGAAACTTTGTGCGCTCAAAGACAGAACCGTCAAGAGGGTAAGAAGTGTAAAGGCAACCTTGGCGAGAAGCGGAAGAGCCAGCTTCGATAGAGATTCGAAGGACATAGGGTTCAGCTGGAGGAGGTAGGCGAACATACTACAAGGGAAAGCGAGATGAGACTTTACCACATATGCGAGGAGCTCAAGAGCGAATTAGACGCACGCTTCGTTCCTTTGTAGGCGAACCATTCGATTCCAAGGGGAGCTCGTAAACTTGGAGCACCATGTCGGTCAGATGCTGTAGGGCGTGAAGGAGGAGTGTGGTAGAAGACGTGAGAGTGCTTGGAGCTGCACTAGCTCTTGCGACTCCAGGGCGAATGGGAAAGAGAAGTCGGACTGGTCTTTTCGCTTGTTTTGCTCATGTCTGTACCGGGACCGCGTCAAACATACGGGCAGACATCCCCCTTTATTTCTGCCTCTGTCCTTGCAACGAGCACTCTAGCATGTCTTGCGGCAAGCCAGTCGACGAAGAAGACAGCCTTCCAGAGGCCAGCACTTCTAGATTTTCTAATTGCACGAGATGCAAAAGTGATGAAATTGTTATCCGATCGCAGACGACGGCCTTCTGCCAGTGCGCGGCTCTTATACTTCCAATGTGTCCTTGTCTGAGACTGCGCTTTCTCAGAGACTGCTTCCTGAATCAATATCGCTACAAGTTCAGACGCACTTTCGCAAATGCTCGACGGGATGTCGGTGTCATAGGCAACAAGGCTCTCTTAGCCTTTTCAGGCAGCGCTTCTTCCTTGTCCGTCTCACTTTCTCTTCTCATCTCAAGCTGTATTGAGTCTGCTTTAGTGCTCTACTCAATCTTGCATTGGAGCATTTGCCCAAATCAGATACCAAAAGAGGCCCTCCTCCTCTCGTTCAATCATTGGAGTTGGTCTACGTAGACGATTCGGCACCATCTACATCATCAGCAATGTCACCAGAAGATCTCGCAACGCGCATCCAAGCCGACTACGGCCTTACCTTGCGCATACATAGACTGGAAGAACTCTTTGACTCTGTCACCACAGCTACAGATCGCTCCTCAACCAACCTGAACATCCAGGCCATTCCAGCGGACCGCACGCCTTCTGAGCATCTACAAGCTCTACTAGCACCACTTTCACCTACTTCTCGATCTTCGCTGACCGCAGCCCTTCGAAATACACTCTTACAGAAGCTAGCGACTGAAATGCAGCTCAATCTGATATTTTCCGCTGAGACTTCCACGAATTTGGCTGCGAGGACTTTGGGCGGGATAGCGCAAGGAAAAGGATTTGGTCTGGGCGAGGATATAGCTCCTGTACATCGTCTTTCAAAGGGTGAGCATCTATTTCCATCGGGCTTTCAGCTCGATTCTGATTGCTTTTTGCAGATTTGGTGCAGATGAGACCTTTAGCGACTGTGCTAGAGAACGAGATTACGCTCGGTAACAAGCTCAATGACGTGCAAGTACCAGCTAGGCCGAGGCAAAAAGTCGACATTGGCAGTCGATCAACCAAAGCGGATATCAATGTACTTGTTGCTGGTCAGTCGAGTCTACTTCATGGTCGGTAGATACTGACTGTAGAGACAGACTTTGTTGACGGTCTACAAGAATCTTTCCCTTCGACCGTCTTTACTATATCACGAACAGCAGAGAAACTAGGTCTGCACACGAGAAATCAGAATGCAACAGAAGTGCCCTTATGTGCTGTATGCGGTCTGTGAGTATTTTCTCACGACAAGATCAGCAATTACTAACTGCTACAACAGACCAGCAGAAAAGGACGCCTCGAATTGGCGAGCAGCAAATGCCATTACATCCTTCTCCGCCGCACCAACAGAGGAAAAGAATGGTCTAGCCCAAGTCATCTGCTATGCCTGTCTTGTGATTCTTTCCAACCCTACAACCGCTTCCAATAGGACGGACAAGGAATTGCTGCCTTTGCCTGATGCGGTGTTGAGACGTGCAAAGATGAGGGAGGAAATTGCCGATTGTCTATTGGATGAGGATGCTTAGACTTCGGAGCGAATGCTGGTTCGACAATGGGATTTGAAGAGCACAATCAAGGCAGCGAAAGGTATGCATTCCATCTAATATGTTGGCGTGAGCTGATGTTCACCCTCTCAGATCATAGCTAGCTATCCTCGCCTCGCAAGACTAACGACCAAACCATGCGTCTGCACGAGTAGCGCCTGCACGAGCGAGCGCATTCTTCGAGGCCTCAAGATGGTTAAGAGTAGCGCAGCAAAGTGAGCACAGGATGGAAGTAACGTACAAGCAGTGGGTAATACTTGGTGTAACTCCGCTCTTTCATGTAACTTCGCTCTTTCGCTCTTGACTGCCATCCTCAAGTCTCGAGCTCGTGCATTCGTCATCTAAAGCGCTGAAAGCAAATGTAGAGTATCACCGTGTGGTCATTTCGAGATTTCAATCTTGTATTAGCTTCTTCATTAACCGCCAGGAATAGCAAAAAGCACCCGTTCCAGGAGCTCAAGGAGACAACTTGCCATTGTTGGTTTCAGCTGGCGGTTCTGAGAATCTGAAGCCAGACACCACGAATTGCAAGGCAACGATAGAGAGATCCTTTCTCGGGCAGAAAAATGATCATGCATGGACAAACTCTCGTGGCGAGCCTCCTCAGTGATTACAAGAGTCTCTTCGTCCTTATCAGTAATGTGAATCATGGCCTTGAAGCTCCTGAACAGACGGCGGAATCGCTGCACCTATCGACTTCACAAAACGCAGATTTGGGAGGTGTGTCTTCAGAAACACTAGGGCAATGGTGTCGAGCTACGACTGGCCTAGCTGGCACACTGCGGTTGGATCGAGAGGACAGTGGTACAAAGCTCTACGTCTACGACATGATGCCGTGTGGATACTCTTTGCTTACAGACAGTCATTCCGAGCGTCGAGTATGAGGACACTGGCAAGTCTGTTCCTGTGCGTACATGTCTCTGACCGTCTTGGCTGTAAGTGAATGCTGCGTACAGTCAGACCCATCGAGTTCCGAGTGCGGATCTATTCCCTTCGACAGTATCAGCTCATCAATCAGACTGCCCAGACAATTTGGTATCATCTTTCATCAATGAGCCGGAGCCATCATGGCGACAGCTTCCAAGTCCCTCTCAAAGTGGCCTGCGCAAGAAACTCCTGGAGCGCGATCATACGTGTGTATTTACTGGGCTAGGTGATCCCTCTTCGGTAGAAGCGGTGCACTTTGTGAAGAAGATCCATCCTTTTTGGGTACGCTCTTCCTTGCGTTCCTAACGGGAATCAAAAGTGATCACAAACCCACAGAACCTCGTTCACATTACCTGCACGCGAGCTCATCTGCGCAAATTACCGACCTCGCTGCTCAAGCAAGTGACCAGTCTCTACGACACCTGCGTGGCTGCTCTCATATCGACTGGTTTGCGTGGTCCTTATGATGGAACAATGGCTATTGGCTTCAGTGTCGTCGGTCAATCCTTTCGCGCGATTTTCGCCCTGCTTGATGCTCGCTGTCCAGCTCGAGCAAGACCTGCAAGATCTTGATCCGGCTAAAGCCTCAATCACGCTCGAAGCGGTTCCGCTCTCAACAGATGGAACGACAATCTGTCGCATATATCGTGCCGCGAGGGATATTTGTCGGCCTCTCGAAGCGCCAAGCGAGCACTTATCAAGTGTTCCAATCATGTCGACGACAATCTGTAGGACGCAGCCAACTCTAATTACGTACGGTAGAGAAGCAGAGGCCGAATCGTCATCAACACCAAAAGTGATTGAAGTCAGCGCTCGCCCATTTGACATTTACATCGAATTTAGGCTAGGCGCGCGCATCATGAAGCTATTCGGAACTTCGGAAGCCAAACGTATATCCCGGCTGTCTCCGCTCACTGCCAATTGCGCTCAAGCAAGAGCTGGTATGGCAAGTAGCTTCTGGGGTGCGGTTTGATACTTCTTCTGCTGTACATGTAATCTCATGCGTCTTCAGTCTACCGCTCCTCATACAGTCTACGCTCAGCCTCTGTTCGGGTCATAGATAGAATCGGCACTGCAGTCCTACTTCAACTATGGCAAGCAAGCTGGCTTCAAGCCTACTGCGAGACCAAGCGGACTGCATTGAATATAGGTGAGGTTATTCTGCTTGATTCCCTCATCTTGGCGACTGGTCGACGAAGTAGCATCACCTCTCATCATCAGATATTTGTACAAGATGTATCGTAAAGCGGCGCGCTTTATATATTCGCATTCATTGTACCCGTAATTAGACATGCGACTTTGGCAGGCTTTGCGAAGGATGACAGCGAATATTCTTGTCCAGTCTCATCCTACACATTCTTTTGTACAGGCGCGGGGGTTTCTACGCTTGACAATGCTCTTGAAAGCGCTCTCAACCATCTCAGGGTCCACGCATGTCGCTTCAACTCTCGTTCTCGTTGTAAATTCGCAAAGACCAGCTTATGGCTGCTCCACGCACAGGGGACTGACTATTAGCAGCCATCACTACTACTACAAAGAGGAACGAGATGCTTGAACCTGGCCAACAAGGCGTAAATCAGCTCAGTCTGCAAAGGCACCGACCCCTGTGTTGTCACTTTGCCCTAAGGACTTGTTTGGGCCTAATGCTGTCTATGTTTGCCTCTTTCTTCCTGCGCATACACTCTCTTTCTCCATTAATCGATATCTCTGTCTAGCATAATACCGCGTCACCTCATCTTGTAGTCTGCACGCCAGAACGTCCACTCAGGAGCTTCTCGCGCCATGCAGAGCTTCCCTCAATACTCTGACAGCTTTAGGCGCCCATCTCAGACTCCCAAGCCTCACTTTCAGCATGACAGCATTTCACCACGCTCACAAATCTCTTCACTGCCTTTCCTTCACAGTCTGCAGCCTGGCTCCTGGAGCGAGGACAGTCTCTTCTCTACTCAATATCAGAACCGGCCTTCCTCTGCCAATAGCGCCATAAGCAATGTTCGAGGCGCTCCGAATGAACTCAAGTCGTCGCCTGTAGCGAATCGCGAGACAGTCATCGTGAGCTTCTCCGTGCTCTTGTTCGGTCAAGCTCATGCATTTTGCCAGGTCAATGATCAATATTCCGGTATTTTGAACGACAACGCTATCGAGTCCGCTTCCAAGCATCATTTCAGCGACCGCTTTGGCCCTTCATCCTCGAACCAGCCCTTCGTTCCCACCAGTAGGTTGGCATTGAAGAGGCCTGCAGCAGCTCTCCTTCCCTCGGTCTACTTGGCTACTTCAGAGGGACAACCGCAATGGGCGTCTTACCGCCTCAACTCTACTTCATCTCCGGCTTCCCTTTCGCCATCCGCCGAATCTGCAGCTCCAAGCGATACGCCTCCTCTTGTTTGGCCAGACACTGGATCATCATACACGTCAGAAGGACCCAGCTCTCGCCAACCTTCCTACTTTTCCCTCCCAATTATGCACAACTTGTCCCCTCACGCTCATGATGATCGCAGCCGAACCTACTCTCTGCCTTCACCTGGTTTGGGATTGATGGTGGATGAGGCGGAACAGGGGCAAGGGTTGCAACAGGTTGCAAGGGATAGGGCGTCATCAGATGGAGCTAGGGACAGCTCATCGCTTCTTCAAGGCAACACTCTTTCAGCTCATGCAAGTCCTACCAACTCGCCAACCACATCGTTACCCTTCGAAGCATCTTTCGGCGGCTCGAAATTCTATTCGTCAGATAACCCTTACGCATCGCCAAATGCCAATCCAGTTCCTGCTATTCTGGCACCGCGTCCCAGATACGCCTCCTCCGATAGTCCGCCTTTCATGTCCGCCAACTTTCAGTACCCGTTTACCCAGCAGGAAACAGGCTCGTTGAATCGGGATGTGCTTCAAGCCTTTGAGAATCGATACAAGCATCCCAATACTCCTCTTCAATGGCAGCATTGGTCTGCGCCTCATGACCACCAGCTGGCCTTGGCGTACTATACTGGCCAAAATCTAAACGAGGCGTACTCAATGTATGGTCAGCCGTCCTACTGGCGACCTGGTCAGTCTATCCCATTGCCTCCTGCCCATCATAATGTGCATCCACCTTTGCACCCAGTCTATCAACTGCAGAATCGTCGTCTTTCACAACTTCCAACTCGTGCTGTATCGATCTCATCAGCGCCCAGACAAGAAGGCAGCGATAGCTATGCCAATCAGAATTACTATCCCCTACAATACGGTCAAGAACGTGCTTCCGTACCACAGATGCACTTGAGCGCGCCGTCCGAGAATGTCGATGCTCCTCAGCAAAAGCGAATGCGATATGGTCTAGGCTGGGACGGACAGTTTGCAGAACAACAGCAGACAGCTTTGAGCTTCTCTCCTGGCAATCAAGAGTATTCGTCCGGTCAGCAAAGGCACAGCCAGGTGCCCGGCAACAAAACTTCTCCAAATACCGGTACTCCCGAAGTTCCGCTGCAGCAGTCTCCGCCTCTTCATACACCTATGCGACAGTCCCGTCAAGTGAAGGCCACCACATATGCACCCGATGCCGATTCGAGCTCGGATCCGCAAGAAAATGACCCTGACTACGACGAGTCTGGCAGCTATGAGCCAGAGGAAGAAGCTCCTCGTCGTCTACAGATCAAGCGGCCAGCACTTTCTCGCTCTCAGTCGTCAGCTTCTAAGGTTCCAAGCGTGCCAAACCCGTCATCTCTACCGGTAGCTAGCTCTAGCTCGTCAACAGGTCAAGCCCCTCCCACTTCGTCGGAAGATACTGGCAGCGCACCCTGGCAGACTCGAAGACCACCAGATGCAGACCCCAATGCAGCAGACGAGACCTTGATACCTCGTGAACAAAAGACTCGCTTCGCTGATGATGTTTATACGCCGAAGTGGATTCGAGGGAAAGGAGCCAACAAGGAAGGATACTGTTCTATCTGCCCTACCGGTCAATGGCTTCGTCTTAAGACCTCTGCATTCTGGTACGTCATTTGCTCTAAGCTTGCAAATCTTTCTCATGTTTGGTCAAAAGGTACCACAAGCAATATACCCATGGCATCTCTTCTACTTCTGGATATCACTTTTTGCCTCCTATCGAGATCCGAACCGCAGCAGATGGTAGTCAAGAAGGATTTTGTCATTCGTGCAAAAAATGGCAAAAGTACCAAACCAAGAAGCAAGTCGGCACCGACAAGCCTCCTGCTCTGTGGTATAAACACAATCATCGATGTTGCCAGTTTGTCGCACGTAAGTGTACATCATCAAAGTGTTACTTCAGCTAACATTCTTCCTGAAGCTGCAAAGCAGCCGGCAGAAGATGAGGAGGAAGAAGAGGAAGAGACTCAGCATTAATTTCAGATCATTCTCGGTCAGCCTTCCGCATCGTTTCAAGCTGGTTCGAGCACGTCAAGGTCACATCTACTTAATCCAATTTTTTTTCGGCAGCTGCTAAAATCAAAACGCGCCTGCTTGAATATGTCGTCGACCATTCCACTGTATCTTGTGCTTGTACGAAACCCCTCAATGCAATGCGGATGACGCGCAAGGCTTCGCTTCAACATTCAAGCTCTTGCCTGTGCCTTCATTCGCGTCCATTCTCTATCCACTGCGTTATGCTTCGGCGCCGCATGCTACCAAGGCACCTGGATCTAAAGCGTTGGGCACTCCGTTGCACTCTAATGACGAGCCAGCTCAGAGACACACTCTATTTCACGCGCGTGCCTGCCGAGCGTGTGTTGCCGATCCCGCTCGCTCACGCTGCTCTGCCACTGGCGCTCCGGGAGTTCCATTCATGCTTTTGGACAGCTGAATCCTTAGGCCTCTTTAAATGAACATGCGTCGAACGCCAAGCAGTCGAGTCTATCTCATTTTCTGTCGTGCGCGCCAACGCAGTGCCGGGCATCGAGAGACAATTAGGCGCCCGAAGCGCAATTCGACTCTCATGTCCCGACAATGTCTTCCGGCAGTCCCTATGACCCTGTGAAAGGTTTCTGCGAGGGCCTCTCTTTTCCTTATTGGTATATCTGTCTTCAGCAATAACGTGCTTTCCTTCCTTGGACCAACACTCTTTCTCAAGCCTACTCTAGTCATGTTCTCCTCTTCCCTACTCGCCGGTCTGGCATTCTCTTCTTTCGCTGCTGCACAATTCGCGCAGTTCCCCGACAGAGATCTATACGGCTCCGACTTGTCGTCCACTCAGCAACCCTCTGTACAGTCATGCCAGGCTGAATGTAAGCTCTGTTCCTTAATTACGTGACGCGTGCTCACTATCGTTTGCTAGGCGAGCGTACCCCGAACTGCCTGTCATACACTGCTGTCTTCGCCAATGGCTTCGTTCAGTGCTACACCAAGTCTTCGGGCGCCTCCGAGTCCACTTTGACCTCAAGAAGCCGATACTCGACTGGGTTCAAGGGATCGTGCGCGCAATTCTCTGAAGGGGCGACAGTCCTGGCACAATCTGTCTGTGGAACCAGCAATGGTTATGCGGTGTACAGCTACTACGAGTGAGTCCTTCTGCTGCTTCACATCAGCGAGGTAGCTGATGCGGTTGTAGTCAACTCGGTGTTGCAGACTTCAGATCGCTTCCGACCGCCTCGGCTCTAGAGTGCCAGACTGAATGTGCCGCCGACTCGCAATGTCAAGCGTACACAGCCGTTGCCCCTCCTTCAGGCCAATCCGTGCGTACAATTTGCTTTATAACCCTAATAACCCTAATAATGCAGAATAACGTAGGGTAACACGAACTGCTACTTGAAGTCCGAGGCTCGTGCCACTTCTCTCGTTGGTAACGGCTGTGAGTCTTTCTTCAGATTTGCTCCACACATGCTGACTCCAGTCTATAGTCACCACCTCTTCGGTAGGAAGATGCTCTGACTACAACCTCCCGGATACCGTGGCATGCAACAACCAGCTGACGACTTCTGCCGCTGCTCGTGCAAAGCGCAACCGCCGTTCGCCTGTCCAGCTCACTCTGAAGAAGGCAACCTGCAAAGCTAAGAACGAAACTGCTTGCGCTCTTGTCAAGCGCGACGGAACTCTCGGAAATGGATACGAGTGCGTCGACGTAAGTTTCCCTCGCTTGTTGGCATAGCCAAATTCTGATCGACCCATCAGACTGCGCTCGACCTCGACCACTGCGGAAGCTGCCACTCCTCCTGCTCTTCCAAGCAGGCTACTGGCGTTCTATTCTCGGGTTGCCATGCTGGCGTGTGCCAAGCTCGTGAGTATAGCTCTATCCATCCGCCGACAAGGAGCTGATTCATCCATTTTAGTCGCATGTAAAGCTGGATACGCTTACGACTCAACCACCAGCTCTTGCTACAAGCTATGAAAAGCCTCACGAGCCATCTTCAGACAAACCGTTATTCTTTGGCCAAACCTGGCCTACTGCATCGTTTTAGAAATTCAGCAACACTAGAGACTAGAAAGGGCTTGTAGGGTATTATCGCAGTCATTCGTTTGTAAATTATTGATCGGCAGCCAGTACAAGGCAAAAATTGTACATTTCATCGCATAAAGCCCTAATCCAATCGTTAGGTCGTTCATCATTCCCAAACACTTGACCTTGCGAATCGCTCTTCGGCGAGCGTTCAGAAAGTGCATCGTGTGCTGGCCTAGAGGACTTACATGGAGACCCTGGTGTCGAAAGCAGCAGGCCTAGCCGTTCGAGAAAGGCGAGAAAGACTGCGTCGCCATGGGCAGCAGCGCGGGTATCTTTGTATACGACTGTGCATAAAGCCTGGAGTGCTCTGTGAGATGCGGACAATCAGGATGAGAGTCGCAGTCAGTGCTGCTGCTCTGAACGGACTGCATGCCCATTTTAGCGGATACACCTTCCACCTAGAATCTACATTAGCCTTCACATACAATGATCATGGTAAGGCTCACCCCGATGTGACAGCGAACGGTATCCTTAATACCAATCCCTTCGCTAATATCCGTCCAGTTCTTACTCTCCAGCTTGCGTTTCTGTTCAGTATGTACAGCTTTTGCTTCGTGAGCGAAAGCAAAGTATAGGGAAACAATGAAATGCTCACGCCCAAAGTTACATCCTTTGTCAAACAGGCGCATAGTCACAGCACCCTGCCCAATGTCTAGCCCAGCCCGAGCCATCGGTTCATCACCTTCCTTCTTAGTGCTCAAAGAAGCATGAGTGACTGCATCCATGACCAGATCTCCACAGAGATCTACATCGACAAAGTCGTAGTCAATCAGATACCCGATGTAGCCCAATAGCTCAATCTTAGTAGCGGTCTTTGGGTCGAGCAGGGAAGGCCAGCGGGTTGCATGAGGTCTTTCCGTTGCGCTGGAACTTGCCGACTCGGCAGATGATGCGTCAGAACTTCCTGACCGGTAGCTCGGAGAGTAGCTCGTAGGCGAAGAGGAAGAGAGATGAAAGTTCTCAGAGCTGGCATCATCGGCCATGATAGTGTAGGCACGAAATGCTCGCTGTAAATCAGGAGACGAAGACTACGCCTGCTGGCGGGAAGGAAGTAGATTGAGCCCGATACAGAACATGCTTGAGCAACGTAAAGATCGCATTACAAGGATAAATGCGAGTAATTTGGTACCATGAATGGGTATAAAAGCACTATAGAGCAGCAGTACAAGCAGGTGACCAATTCGATTGTCAAGACACGTAAAGCGCGCCATATTGGACGCGCGAAAGACGTTGGTAGCTTATGGAGCAATAGAGCATAGCACCAGACCGAAGAGTGGTCTCACATAGGTGCTAGGGACAAAGGAACGAGATCTAGAGGCTGGTGTCGAGCGGAAAGGAAGTGTGACTATTATTGTCTACTACTGTAACGACGAGCTGGACTTCGACACCAGACTAGCGTTTCGCGTGTTTTTCTCCCACCCTCTGCACCCTCTTCTATCTTGCCAAACCCTCCGGTGCCTGCTCGTATTTAGAGCTTTCAGGCGTTGCAAGCAATTCCGCAACCCTTTATGCAAGTGATGCACTGTCCTAAGCAGTACTCGTGCTCATCTAATCGCTTCTGATCAGCAAGATAGCAGCTGGACGTCTGTTGACAAGCGGGACAAATTTTCGAAAAGATTTTTCCCGTCAAGGTTGGTTCTGAGCGTCGGGTGACAAGTGCTGCTCTGCCTCGACGTTAAGTACCATCCACATCGAGATCCTGCGCCCTCTTGCAAAGCTATCCCTTGTGCGCTTCAACTGCAACTCCCGCACCTATTGCGGCAAAATCAAGATGGTAGTCAAGCTATTCGGTGCCTACGTTCCATGTACACCCTTTGTCCCAGGCTGACAGCCGTGTACAGCGACCTACAATGATATCCATCAGTCCTGCGCAGACTCTGCAGCTAAAATCTTGGCCAACTTCAAGCCAGATTTAATGGTCGCTATAGGTCTGCTTATACCAAAGTTCGCAAAGCGAGAAGTCTGACGTCCTATACAGGAGGAGGAGGCTTCATTCCTGCTCGAATGTTGCGCACGTCGGTTACTGTCCTGTTTCCCCTAATGCGACGAGTAAACGCCTTGATAGTTTCCTCAAGGGCGAGACGGGCAAGAACATACCTATACAAGCGATTGGTCTCTCGCTATACGAAGAATTGGGAGGCACAACAGGGCAAGAAGCTACTGGTCAACAGGAGAAGCTCGGAAAGGAAGTAGTATGTCGAATACATCAGCGATAGACAAGAACTAAAGCTTGAACAGGTAAGGACGCAATGGCTTGACTTCTCTACTCTAGGTAGCAGGCCGCTTCTGGGCCGCAAGATCCTTATCGTTGATGAGGTCGACGATTCGCGGACGTGGGTGGAACTCGTTCTTCTGGCGCTTTATCGCGCTGAGCAGCAATTGTGCCCACAGAACATTATCATACGCCGTATCAGAGCTACAGAAGGACATATCCCAGCAGCTCGCAGCTCTACCAGCAGAGAAGCGAGATTCGATACCGCCTACAGAATTCGCCATCTTTGTAGTCCACAACAAGCTCAAGGAAAAGCTGGGCACAATTCCTGATCATGTCAAATACTTTTCTGGGCAAGATGTAGAGGATATTTGGTCAGTCTTTGATTTATTCTCAGAAGCGGAGAATTTTTGACGCGATTTGTGGATGCAGGATCAATTACCCAGTCAGTGTCAAGGCTTGTGATGTGTTGTTCATACTGACGCTTTCTCTATCAGTGGGAATCAAGAGATATTGCAGAGCATGATCGGTCAGCAGCTGCTGCTCGCAAAGAGAATGGGCAGTGAAGGATCGCGTGTCGAGGATTAAAAGGCATTGTGTAAATGCGTCTATATGCATCTGGAACATCTCTTCTGGCACTGCTGAATCACATGAGCATGACGTTCCTGGAAGGACATGAGAAAAATTTCAAAACGCTTGCTCCACATCCGCCGCCAACGAAGGAGACCTTTGAAGCTTGCGATACCCTGTTTGCTGTGTTTGATCACAACACAAGGCTATACCCAACACTTTGCGCGAATCGGTTCCTTCGAATCTTTACGAGCGATTTCATTGGATTGTCGACGTCGTTGCCCTGCTCCGGTTCACTTCTATCCTGTGCTTGAAGCCTGTGCATCGCCTTTCACCTGTGGTTACTGCTGTGAAGGAGTCAACTGCGCCTGAAGACAGACAAGGCCTATCAAATACAGAGCTGACGACCTTTCGAAATAACATCCCCTTGAACTCGATCTAGCAATACCATGGCTGAAATGATAGAAGAAGTAGAGTACGAAGGACTAGAAGGCCAAACATGTTCGTCTTTGGTTCGATGCAAGAAAAAAAAGTCATGCAACGTTCTGAAATTCGTTTCTTTATCACAGTGGGCGTCAATATGCTCGCAGGAGCATTAGCAGGTATCTCAGAACACACTGTCATGTTTCCGATAGACTCTATCAAAGTCAGTTAAGCGATATCGGCCTGATCTGACGAGGATATTGAAATATTGGTGTGACTGCTTAGACTAGAATGCAAGTCTATACTACACAGCCGCAAGCGGTTTATTCTGGAGTGACGAATGCTTTTTCGACGATATCAGCGCAGGAGGGAGCCAGGAGGTTATGGCGAGGTGTAGGCAGTGTCATTCTGGGTGCTGGTCCGGCGCATGCTGTTTATTTCGGTGCGATTAACGTTCAGAGACTGGTGATCTGTCTGAATATGGGTATACAGGCACATATGAGGCGGTCAAGCATGCAACAGGAGGAAACAATGCGGGTCACCAGTTTGCATCAACAGGTTTGCGACGATCTTGTCTGCTCAGTCGTGAGCTGATACTGATTTCGAACGAACAGCTATCGCAGGTGCATCAGCAACAATAGCGTCAGATGCGCTCATGAACCCTTTCGATGGTACGCTCAGATCAGCTCACATGCGCATCGAGCTCATCGAGGTCTTTTGGGTTTGCCAGTCGTCAAGCAGCGGTTGCAGATGCATAATGCAACATCAAGGACAGTAGCATCCGCGTTCTCAAGAATTTACACACAGGAAGGGCTTGGCGCTTTCTGGGTGTCGTATCCCACCACACTCAGTCAGTTATCTGCTTAGACGTACCATCAACTCGCTGATGCTCGAGGACCACAGCCATGACAGTACCATTCACGGCTGTGCAATTTACAGTATACGAATGGGCGAAAGACACGCTCAACCCATCAAATAGCTATTCACCAGCAACACACATGCTTTCTGGCGGTCTAGCAGGAGCTCTAGCAGCAGCTTTTACCAACCCTTTAGACGTGTGCAAGACGCTCTTGCAAACTCGAGGCAGCTCAGACGATGCTATCATCCGGAAAGCGAGTGGTATGAGGGACGCAGCGAGCATCATTATGAGTCGGGAAGGAGCAAAAGGGTTCTTTAGAGGGTTGACGCCGAGAGTGATGGTTCACACTCCTTCAAACGCGATATGTTGGCTTTCTTACGAATGTGCGTACATCTTTTTTCGCTATTACATTGATCTGATTGGTCCTGTAGTGTTCAAGAGCACATTCATCGACTACAACAAGAAGAAGGCCTTGTAGATATGGTATACGACCTGGCAGAGGAGCGTTCATTTACCTAAAACTGTATTATAACCTTGCATCCGACGCGTATAACGGTCAGCATTCCATGTCTATACCTGGTCTGGCGCTATGTGAACATGCCTGGCTTCGTGCGAAATGCCTTCCTCTACCTCGCGATAAGTTGCGGAGGCCCGGAATGCAACAATGCTCATTGCAAGCCAAGTGAACCTCTTCTGAGAGGCGACAGAGCTCTGCGCGAGGCAGCAGAGCTGTTTGCTGAGTCACAAGAAGTCTGAAGAAGGTTGTGCGGAACTATTGACTTTGTTGTGAATTTTCTTGGTCCTGCTCAGCGTAGTACAGACATGGGGTTGCTGCAAATCACACATGACCAAGCTGGATCAGCGACTGTTGGGATTGACAAGAACACGACTGTTGCGAGATTGATAGAGGAAGCGAGTACGTGCACGTCTCCCTGGCTTGTCTGGGCGCAGCTGATAGACTCTGGCTTTCGACCAGTCGAAGGTTGGCACTTGCAAGCATTTGCGAGACGAGTCAAGCTGAATGCATACACAAGGTCTGGAATTGCCTGGTGTCGCTTCAGATTATCGCTTGCAGCAAGAACTCAATGGCAAGAGACTGCTCGTCCTCGCATCTGCTATTCCTCAGTTGAAGGCCAACAGCGAAATCTTTCTTGTTGCTGCACCTCAGAAACAGAAAGCTCCAACGCCGTTAGAGATAGCCCACCACCAGGCTTTCCCTACTCCTCCTGCCTCTGAATCTCCTCGACTGCAGTCTACAAACACCACTGCTCCTGTCAAGCAGGAGAATGTCTCTCCACCTGCTTTACCGCCGGCAACTGGGATCAGAAAGCTATCGCATGGCAGACCGAAGAAGACAAGCACATCGTCACAAGCTAGTTCTGTAGCAGACACTTCTACTTCAGCTTTCGCTCGTCCTCAGCGTAAGCCCAAAGCTGTCCCAAGGTAGAAGCTACTGAATCTGACAGTAGCTGTGACTGTACCTGCTGTAGCCAGCACTTCAAGTCAAGCTGCTTCTCCATTTGGCGCCGAGTACTTCAAGACATCAGCAAAGGCAAGTCAACTCCTAGCTAACGCTTTGAAACGCCCATCAAATGACAAGACAAAGAAACGCAAAGCCATATCCGGTGATAAGCTTGTCTTTATTTGGCGACTCAATGACGTTCCCTCGACAGGTAAGATCACGCACTATTCGCATCTAGCGCGGGCCATAACATGCTGCGAATAGCGTTCGACTCTCGCTCGGAGACTATTGGCGACGTCCAGATCCAGATGGCCGCTTTGGTGACTCATGGCAAGACCTTCGTGTCGACTCCTCGCCTAGACGATTTCAAGATCATGCATCAGAATGGCAGATTGTGTTTGCCCACCGAGCGACTGGACAGCTTTGATCTTCCTTGTGGACTTTGGGTCACTTGCACCACAGTACAGGTTGGATCAAATCCGGTATTCGTGAACCTATCTGTTCGACACGAGCAACATGTGGTCACCTTCAAAGGTAGGCTTCATAGCTGAAGATATGGAATCTCCCCTAAGAAAAAGACAGTCTTGAAAAAGCCTCAAAGTCCAGTCATGATGATCTCTCTTTTCGATCGGTTGGCCGAAATTTTTCCACAAAGCAAGCTCAGTCCTGCAGATTATTACTTGTCACATGGAGAACAGCAATTTGATGTGTTCAACAACGAGCTTGTAGGTGGCCCTAGGCACGACCAGTCGTGTTCTAGGCTAATCTTCTCGCGCTAGCTTGCAAACTACTCATCCATGTTTGAGCAAGGCAAAACGACCTTTGGTGCGGCTGCTACTTGCTACTACGACAATAGGCTCATTTGAGTAACAGCGGTCCATCCTATGAAGCCCTACAACCTCCATGTGTCGATCGATTCTGCCGACCCTTGCGAAACAAACGGTGAGCTCGCAACCTGCTTCTCGAACCCAGCCTGAAACATCTTCTATAGTTGACCGCTCCATCTCCATCGGTGGTCTATTGCGTCGTTACGAAAAGTAGGGTCAATACTTCGCTACTGCCCAGAGCTGACGTATCGTGATCAGAGAGCACAATTGGCCTACAGACTCTAGACAAGTCTTGATCAAAGCAAAGGACGTCGACCCGCCATCATGGTTCGACCTCGACCAAGCCGACCCAAGTGAGCCCTTTTTCAGATACGGTCAGAATGGCGACACTATTGCTTTTGAAAAGTACGCGCTCGTCGTTTCGTATAACCTTGCCTCTGATATCGTTCTCAGAGTCGAATGGGAGGTCAAAGCCTCACCGCCGAAAAAGAAAGCAAAGTTATTGAAGCGCGACTTTGATTCAGACTCGGAATTCAAGCTTACCGAAAGTAACTAGAGGGAAGGAAGAGGTCTGTCGGGTGATTGCTTTTTCTTGTAGATATTTTACGGTCTGCATTACGTGATTCGGGTTGATTTTGGGCGTCCATCTGAATTTGCTTCTGGTGTGGAGTCTGCTGGTCAGAGACCATGAGCACACTATCTCTGTCCTTCGTTGATGAACATGGCGAAGAGGAAATTGCATGTGTCGGATTTGACGAAAACGCGACGGTCCAAACACTGCTTGAAGAAGCTTGTGAGTGTAGCTAGAGCATCTCGTATATCGAGCCGTTAACAGTAACAATGCTTCTGATAGGCGAAGGTTTGGCCGAACAAGAGTGCTACTCGACATGCATTGACACTTGCTGTGCACTTCACTGCAGGATTCGGCTTGGAAGGAAATACGCAAGATTGGCGTCTCGTGCAAGAGATTGATGGCAAGCGTCACATAATCTTCTCCTCTGCTCTTCGAACCATTGCGCCGGGGAGTCACCTCTATGTTGTGCCTGCGAAGAAGCGTGCTCCTGCTGTGCTCGACTCGGCGAACCACACATCCCCTGCTGCATCCGTATCAGCTTCATCTTCTGCACCATCATCTGCTCTTCCCCCAAGTCAAGGCCGCAGAAGGCTCTCCCATCAAGCGAACGAGCAGCACACTGCGAACAGTCTGCCTCGTACTTCTCAAGCTGCACCAGCGAGGCAGTCTTCTGCCCAAGCAGCTCGCCCGAGACAGCCTGACCCGACAGCGGGTAGCAGCGCGAGCCAAGAGATTCCTGCAAGAGTCACTGTACCAGCACTGAACAGTGCCACGCAATCAGCTCCAGCTAGACAGTCTATGCCAGTGCCTGTTAGCTCGTCATCGCGACTGCACGTAAATGCTGCTCGGGTCGATCATGATCTAGTGTCTCCAGCCGCAGCTCCACTTAGCTCCTTACCGTCGTCTGAAGAAGAAGTTGAGTACGCTCCAGGTAAGAATGTCTGTTCATATTCCCGTCTGGGCTGTAATATCCTTCTGCAGCTACCGCCGCCACGCGGGCTACAATCTCGCATGCCTCGACTTCGCGCTTGCATGCATCTCCAACCAAAGACGCGCGAGTCCATCTCTTCACTACTTCTGCTGCTTCGAACAAGACTCTCAATGCACTGATGGGCAATGCTGCTCCGAAGAACAAAAAACGCAAGCAAGACGACCTTAGCTTTCGTTGGAGAAGCTCTACAATACGTGTAGATAGCGCGTTCACCTCTCGCCCAGCGCATGGGTCGCTGATGAAGATAGACAGTGCTTGACCCAGCTACCGAAACTATAGGCGATATCCAAATTCAAGTCGCCCGTGCTATGAAAGGCAAAGTCATCGATTTCTTCGTCCCTGACCCCGAGCCTGAGGATATCACGATCCTGCTACCCACTGGCAGAGCTTTAAAATCAGGCACGCGATTCGACAAGCTAGTCAAGCCAGTCGATTGTATTTTAACGTGCCGCACAGAAAAGTTGGTCTATCATATTGCTGCTTGACTATGCGTTCGTCTAAATAGCTTGCAGCTTCCATTCAGCGAGCGAATCGGCTATCAGAACTATCAGAATTCGTCATGGAACCAATGCCTTTCAGGTGGATGGTCCGTGCAACCGCAAGCTTTTACTACTTTGCGCTGATCATTTGCCATACAGTGGTCTGCACAACTTCATATCCGCTGACAGTCCTTACTATCTTTGAACGCATCGCCGAGATCGCCCTTTACTCGCACATTAATCCCTCTGATCATTATCTTATGTTCGAGGAAGGAGTGGACGTCTTCAATGCTGAGAGCGTCAGTCAAATCGCTCAGACTAGACTAGACTAGACACTACTGAATGTATTCCTGCAGATGTCAGGCTACAGAGACCAATTTGATGCTGAAGAGAACAATTTTGGTAAGCTCATGAAGCGATGTAAGAGTAAATGTCTGATGTCGTGTCGATAGAAATCCATGCAATGCGTCCTTATCGGTTACGTCTCCACGAAGTCGACGGTAAGATGATTGGGCGAGAGATTGAGTGTCAGTCAATTCATGTACGGATGACACGCACTGACGATGCTCTGCAGTGGAACTAGATACTTCTCTAGGAGAATTGATGCGCCGTCTAGAGAGGTGAGCCTATTCAAAACTGCCCGCGATATTCCGCTAACCGTGAGTAGGGAAGAGAGATGGGAGAAGGATTCGAAACACCTGCTAATCCTCGAGAAGGAGACTGACACATGGAAAGACTTGGATCATGTGGACTATTCCGAGCCAGTGTTCCGTTATGCGGCAGATGGAGACGATGTCGCTTTCGACAGGTGCGTGATCTTGCTTCGTGCATGATCTCGAGCTGACGCATTGGACAGCGCCGTCTACAGAGAAGAAAGAGCTCCCAAGAAGAAGAGAAAGAGGGCGCGACAAGGCTCTCGCAAGTCTGCTGGTCAGGCTTCTCACCACTAACTCTCAATGCATGTTTGGCCGATACAGCACACACACACGGTGTTCGCTGTGCCCGTGCCATTGTCCAGTATTGCCAAACCAAGTAGCAGTCATTATTCCGCGGTTTCGGCGCGGTGCCTTGCTTTGAGACACGACGACGATACCCAGCTCCGCTACCAGCATGGGAGGCATACGTAACATCGAGTATTACTTTCAAGAGCGACAGCTGATCAAGGAGCTTCCGCTGTCTGCGCTCAAGGACACTCGACTTGGAATCGATGCTGGGCATTACATTGACCTGCTCCTATCAAGCGAGGCTACCAAAGAGCCCAACGTGACTGCACTAGGCGGTGTACCAAGCGCTCTAGGCCCAAGAATAGAGGAACACCTCCGAACTCTCGAAGTCAACAAGATCAAGCCCATCTTTGTCTTCTCTGGTCTCGCAGTCAGGCAACGCGAGAAGCCGCTCAGCAATTCTGAAGAGGTCTCGCTCAAGCCTTCGAAGCGGCAGCAAGCTTGGGAGCATTATGAGAAAGGCAGGGTAGATCAGGCGACGGCCAACTTCAGCGCTGGCTCGAGCACCACCTACAAGGACATTCTCCGCTTTGTGCATAGGAACTTCAAGCACCGCAATACTGAATTCATGACTGCTCCATATCTGGCTTCAGCGCAGGTGCGTTGCGACGTTCGGTTTGGGCGTGTATGGAAGCTAACATCGGATTCGCTTCAGTTGGTCTATCTTGAGCGTCACCCCAAGTCCTACGTCCACGGCTGCTTTGCGAGCAACGAGCTCCTGCTCTTCGAAGGAGCGGAGCGAGCCATCCTCTCTATAGACTGGTCCAAAGCAACTTTCACCTTTGTCAACAAGGCCGACATACTTCGAGATCTTGGGCTTACTTCATGTCAATTCCTAGACCTCGGTCTACTAGCAGGCTTCGACCATTGCCCAACATTCCCCATCATTCTACCTCACGACTTCTCTGTTCGAGCCGCTCACAACATCATCCAGCAATTCCGCTCCGGTCTTCCAGCAGTAGTTCAATATAGCGAAACTCATCCTCTAGTCAAAGCAGCTTCCTACATTGAATTGTTCACTCGCGCTCGAGCACTGATCAAATTCTCCCTCGTCCTCTGCGCTGGCGACGATTCCGGCAAAGTTCTTCCTCTTCCTCTAGCATTCCCTACCAACCCACCTACGACAGCAAGCGAAGTCCCTTCCGACCTACATGACGTCTTCTCTCATCGATTACCAGACGAAGTCTATTTTCAGCTATGGCGCGGTCTAGTCGGTACGACTGCGCTAGACGCTCTTACTTCCGGACATTGGGTAGACGAACCGCCGCTGTGCTCTGGCGCGACGGACGATTACAAGCGCTTTCTGAAAGAGACTCTGACGGAACATCCTCAAGGGCCGAGATGCGTTGCTTTGGGTCTCTTGAGCTCGGTTTTGAATCCGTTCTGGGGCAAGAGACAAGTGGTACGCGTTCTGGCAGACAGCAATCGCCGTTGCTCATACCCACTCTCTACAGGTCGGCGTGTACTACTTTGAGAATGGCGCAGGCTCGCAATCCCTCATACCGCACAATTCAGCATCAACGTCTAGCGTGGTCGGCAGAGTCAACTCGTGGAATGTTGGTCTCGGCATCATCGAGGAGAATCTAAGCAGGCAGAATGTGAGTCTTGATCTCAACAACTTGACGTGAGCTTATGTAGCAAGGGCAGTCATCGACTATTGATCTAGCACTATGCCTTGGAGCAACACAAAATTCGAAGCTGGCTGGTCAGACTCGGACTACAAAAACTGCTAAGGTTCGTGAATAGTGATAGGATTGTGTTTGTTCTCATTCATGGCTGTAATCGAACAGCTGCTAGAAAAAAAGGACGAGATCGTAGCCAACACCTTATGGCGCTTCCTGGAACTGCGCGGTTTCCTGAACAGCTCACACAACCACACTGCTCACGCCAAGGCACTCTATCTGTCACTTCAAGAAGCACGAGGAAATGACAAGTTCCAAGAACCGCTGTATCTGGCCTTGGAGCTGCTCAGGGCGAATGTGCTACATGCAGGCAAGTTTGGCGGAAAGATTTTGAGTGGTGGCCCGAACATTGGTTCAGGTGAGCGAGCACTGTTCTTGCTTCTTACGAGGCTGAGAGCGGTGTCCATTTCACAGAAGCGGATCAGAAGAGCATGCTGCTTGTCCTTCGCGTCACGAGTATTGTGCCGATCAACACTCCAGTTTGTCATCATGATAGGCAGCTTGGGTGCAGAACACTGATGTCTACTTTAGAATCAAGCATGGACTGGTCCTCTGTCGCGCGAGCTACTGGTCTTCAACTCTTTCCTTCGTGCTCTCAGCCGCTCTATCCGCGCTCTAGTGGAAGCAACAACAGCACACATGCTCCTTCGTTCAGACGCGCGTCGCTCGAGAGAAGACTGCTTGGAGATTGCGCTCAGCTTGCCGTTCCAGAACGATAGCAGTACAGGTATGGGTATTGTGGTTAAAGGGTACTGTGATGCAGTGTGGCATATGGGAATGCAAGTAGAAGGAGGAATGACGGGTCCGCAAGGGAAGGACATCAAGGAAGGTGCTGTAGAGCTGCTTGAGCAACCTTTTGGCGCGAGTGTGCGGAATGTCAAGGGCGAGTTGGAGCGAGGATTCCGCTTCTGGGACACTGTAAGGACTCAGTCGCAGCTATTATGGACATCCACTGATCAGAGACGCGTGTAATAGGTCTGTCGTGCTGTCAAGACGCTCAATAAGGAGCAGGCTATTTCGCCAGAATTGTCGAAGCAGTTTGATGATGCGGATATATGGCTCAGGCAGTTTCGCTGAAGGGGAATGCAATACTAGCTTGCGTTCAGAGAGATCGAGACTCTTTCGAAACCAACGGCCCTGCAAAGGGAAAGTTCAGTCACGTCGTTGGCAAAACGCCTTCCTGAGAGTTCTTCCCTACCACCGCGATATACTTTTCGAGTCACCTATTTGCTACATGCGATAGGAAGAGACGCGCTATACCACTGTGGAACATACCCTGCTAGCCTTTGATAGGCCGCAATACAACAATTCTCACCTTCCTTTGGCAAATCTCCGAACGCGATCACTCGACTTGACCGGGCTCATCTGACCCAGTACAACGCTCAGAAGGTAGGCCTAGCTATCTCTACACGTCCACAGCCAAATTCTAAAGCGCAAGACGCGCTTTTGACAGAATTTCTTCGCGATTCTCTCGTTTTCACACTTTCCCTTTCCTTTTCGCTGCAACAAGTCATGAGCGTCCCTGCTACGCCTGGACTGCTCTTTCCTGGCAATGACTCTCAAATGTCATCCTCCTCACCTGGTATCGCGACCCCTGCTGGTAATGGCTCGCACCAGCCCTTCATCGCAATGTCTTCCCCCGGCAACGCGCCTAGCTTTGCGATTTACGCGTCAAACAAGCCACAACACAATATACCTTATGGCCAGTATCAAGCAAACGCTGTTCCGCAATTCAAGGGGCAAGAACACTTTCAAATGCCGCCTTTTATGAGGTCAAACAGCTTTCCAGCTCTACCACCCGTGCCAGACCAGCAGCAACATGCTTCGCTAAATAGCCTGGCACCTCCATCGAATCAAAGACGCGCTGTTTCGGCTGAACCAATGCCTTCTCACGATAACGGCTTCTTCAACCATCCTTTACCCATGTCAGATCAGCCGTCCTCTCCTCGAAGAGCATCTCAACCATATCCTAACGCGGATGATTTCAGCGTTGGTCTGGGACTTGGATTTGGACCGTCGCCCAACAAGATTGGCCTGGGTCACGTCGCGCATATGATGCAATTCGCGTCGCCTAACAGTCGGGCAACACTCGATAGCTTTCTGAAGAGTCAGGCGCAGAAGCAACAGGGGCATCGGATGCATCAGCCTCTCGTACGTAGTCATCAAACGAAAACGTTTCTTAGGCTGATTCCTTGCATAGGTGTCGGCGAATGATTATCGCGACTTCTTCTCGGAAGCTTCGAACAATCAGTGCAGCGATGCGGCAGCACCTTCGTCCGGCAATTCGCAGCAACCGAATCGAAAGAAGCGCAAGGCATCAACCCAAAACGACGACCTCTCGCTTGATCAGGAAGCAACTCGCGAGCACGAACCCAGCTCACCCTCGCCATCAGTCTCTATTCCGTACAGTTCTTCGAGCCGCACCTCATCTCTCGTCGGTTCTCCTGCTAATGGCCAAGCCTCTCTGCCATCTACTCAAGACTGGCTAACGCTTCGCCGTGCTGCCCAGACTAGCAATCGCAAGAAATACGCTGAAGAATCTTCTGAGATTGGCGATCAAGATTCCGATTACCAGCCGGACTTTCCCATTCTAGAAGGCGCACCTCCTCGCTACATGGTTTCTGTTCCAATCGCTCAAGCGCCCAAGCCACCTCCAAAGGAGAAGAAGAAGAAAGCTCCAGCTGCCAAGAAGGAGAAGGCCGCGACAACCAGCTCAGACGCGGACTACTCCGCTGTTGCTGCTGCACCTCGCGACAAGTCTGCCAAACCGCCGTTCAGCTACGCTGCTCTAATCGGCCAAGCTATCCTCAGCGGAGCAGAGAAGAAACGCTCCTTGGCCGACATCTATGGCTACATTATGGAGTGCTACCCTTTCTATCGGAAAGAAGATGCAGGCTGGCAAAATTCGATTCGTCACAACCTTTCGCTTAACGAGTGCTTTGTCAAGACGATTCGGGATCCTGATAACCCGGGCAAGGGTAGTCTGTGGGCCATTTCAGAGGGCACGGAGCATCAATTTGCAAATGGTGGATTTGTGAAAAAGGGTGCTGCGCCATCGAAGAAGCGTTCTGGCAAGACCGCTATTCTTCCTCAACCTGCTCTCACCCTGCCGCAAGTCCTTCCACCTTCTCTTACCGGCGACGCGCTGCTTCCTCGAAAGAAGGCAAAGACAAAAAAGGCTGCTACAACGCCAGAACCAGAACCAGAACCTACTTTCACGGTCGAAGTAGATGAAGCGGACAGGCGGCCTCGTCGAGCTGCAGCCGTTGTGGCTGAACAGAAGCGAGTCGAGTGCACCATCTCGACTTCGGATATCGAGATCGACATTGAGGTCGCTGAACCGGTCAAGGCTGCTCGTGAATCGTCAACGCCTGCTCCGGAACAACCTGCTCACGATGAGTTTCCTCTTCTTACTCGGGAATTCTTTGCTTCGCCCGAACATCCAGCTCGAAAGCGTATGTCGACCGTGGACGGTCAACTATCGGGACCGAACTTCTTCCTGCCGCCTGCTCATATCAAGTCTGGTCCTTCTCCTTTTGCGCCTGCTTTCGAGGATTATGCGCCGCCCTTCCATAGTCAAGGAATCGCTTCACCTGGCGGTCATTTGCGAGGCAACTCTTTCTTGCCTAGTATTGGTTCACCTCTTCGCCGTGCTCGTGCTGGTAGCAGCCCTCCAAGACTTTCGGCCAAAAAGCAGTCATCAGCCAGCAACTCGGACGACGATGAAGATCCGCTTTCCCCTCTGTCGAGCACGATGGGTTCTCCTCGCTCACCACCGAAAGAGCAATCAACACCCAGAAGTCCCCACAAGCGCAGCGCTAGCTTGTTCGGCATCAACCTGCTCGGCTCGGCTACTTCACCCTCTCGCGCATTGCAGAACATCCAGAGCACGCCAAAAGGTCATTCGCGTCAGTTTACCGGTTTCAGCACGCCCGGTCGAACGATCCTCAATTCCAGCTACCAAGCCATCTATGCGGCTGATCCATACGACTTTGGCGGGCTCGTCCAATCCGAGCTTGATCGAATGGGTGAAGATTCGAGCTTTTCCGGTCCCAACTTTTTCGACACTGGTTTCATGTCTACACCTCGGCTCGGCAGTCATACACGAAGAGGCAGCAGCTCTGCTATGGGCTTTCACTCGCCATGGTAGTCGTCACGTTTGTGTGAATATACAATAAGAATTGGTCTATAATTGTTTGTGGAATACTGTTTTACTGTAGCTGTACTTGTCTAGGGAATCTTGCGTTGTATCTGTAGGAACTATTGATGTACTCGTTATTATATTGCATTGATGCTTTTCTGGCTTCGACCTCCATGTGAAACATCCCCAGCTTTTTCTTCGGTTGCGGAGTGAGAGAGCGATTTTGGACTCTAACAAGCATCAAGATGGCAGAAGCACTCGGAATCGTAAGCGAGCTCCATATCTGTGTCGTGCTCATACTGATCTTGCCATAGTCAAACCTCTTTAATGTCAAAGGCAAGACCGCTGTTGTGCGTCTACCAGGGAGCTCTGTATGCATCAACAGCAAGCTGACAGGTCTGTTGATAGGTCAGCGGAGGCGGCAGCGGTATCGGTCTGATGATCGCGACTGCTTTCGTCAAGAATGGTGGTCGGGTTATTATCGCTTCAAGGAAGGAGAAGCAATTGAAAGAGGTCAGCTTCGGGAGGGTTTACAGTGGGAGTGGATGCTGAAGATCGACAGGCCTGCGATGGATTGAACAAGATGGGTCCTGGTAAGTGCGAGTATGTCGTTGCGGATTTGGGCAGCAAGGCGGGTTGCGATGCTTTGAGCGCTGAAGTCAAGAAGAGAGTCAGTGATTCAGGGGTCAGAAGGTTATCTGATGCTGATGCTGGCTACCAGACAAACAAGGTCCATGTGCTTGTCAACAACTCTGTGCGTTGTATGCTGGTCGAACGAGCATTCGCTGACATGGATTGTGCAGGGAGCTACTTGGTATGTCTTTTATGCCTTTAGTCGCCAAAATGCTGAGCAAGATTAGGGGAGCGCCTTACAATGATGTTCCAGAAGCGCAAGGCTGGGACAAGATTCTCGCTTTGTAAGTTGTCGATTTCCCGGCAGCATGGGGCTAACATGAGCTGAAAGGAACGTCAAATCCCTCTTCTACATGACTCAAGGCTTGACTGAGCTACTAGCTAAAGACGCTACCAACATTGGTGCGCGCCTTAACGCACAAGACACGAATTCGCTTGCTGACCTGCAAAGGTAGACCCCGGTCGCGTCATCAACATCTCATCTGTAGCTGGTCTAGACCCTAGAGCAGAAGGAACTGGTCTCGGAGCTACCGGTACTGGATTGTGGAGCTACAACACTTCGAAAGGTAAGTCTCCGAAGATGATCAACTGCTATGCTAATGCCTTGTGGGTAGCCGCTGCCATTCATCTTTCAAAGACACTTGCTGTGACTCTTGGTATGTCTGCATGCGTGATTGGTATGAGGAGCTGCTGATTGATCGTAAAGGCCCTCGCTACATTACCGTCAACACTATCTGCCCTGGAGGTACGCTGCCATCTCCTACAGACTCTCAAAGAATAGCACTGACATGGTCATCGTAGTATATCCCTCAAAGGTCATTCTTCCATTCGCAGTCAGCCGGCGAAATTGACATGCTTTTTCCTAGATGACCGCTTACGGTATCAAGGAGAATGAGAAGGCACTCTCGGCATCTCAACCAATGGGCAGGGTGTAAGCTTACAAACTCTTCAAGAATACTCTGGCTGATGGGCTATTGTACAGAGGAACCCCAGAAGATATGGCTGGTCTTGTGCTCTTCCTCTCATCCAGGTAAGGACCATTTCTCGACAAGTCACTCTTGTGCTAAGGCAAAGAAACAGGGGCGCAGCCCATCTTTCCGGAGTCGTGATTGAGACTGACGGAGGAGCCCGAATGTCCGGTCGAGGCGCAATGAGCGAGAAGCAAGCTTCAAAGTTGTAGAAATAGCTCTATATACTCGTATCGCACATTGTCCAATTTGCACAAACTCGTCGCGGAACGACCAACTTTGTTTTCATGGAGTGCATGTCATGAGATTGATCACAGCAAGTCTGAGATCTCGTGTATACAGCTGTGGACTCATACTTGCTCTAGTGGAACATCAACGGGATAGGGACAATGCCCAAATACCATCCGTAAGAGCTGCTCTCGACTTCCAAACTGAAGGTCGTCTGATGTGAATCTGGCAGCTGGCTCAACTATAAGGATGATTGGGACAAGATTCTTGAGCAGCTTGGTGCAGATATTACTTGCGTTCAAGGTAAGACGTTCACCTGCTTTCCGCTCGACACAACAGCTGATCGACGTAATTTGAACTCACAGAAACCAAGATCGTCAAGCCCAAGATCACTAAAGCTATGGCTTGCTTGAATCGCCATGAAGGTTTCTTTTCTTCCAACAGGCGTATCCCAGCCAAGGTAATTGCAGCGTTACATGCTCTGTCTGTTTGTCTCATATCATGTCTAGGGCTATTCTGGTACTGGCATCTACACGAGACACGCAACGTGCATGCCAGTCAAAGCTGAAGAAGGCATTTCTGGCGTCTTGCAAGCGAATGACCGACCTATGATTCCAGTCAAAGATCGGATTGGCGGCTATCCCTCTTCTTCAGCTATTGACGATCTCGATCTCTCGCAACAAGAACTAGCAGACTTGGACACTGAAGGTCGAACTACAGTAGTCGACATGGGTCTTTTCGTCTTGATCAATGTCTATTGCCCGAATCAGACCAACGAAGAAAGGCTCATGTTCAAGATGGCTTTTAGTCAAGTCCTTGAAATGCGTATTCGAGCACTTATTGCTGCAGATCGAGAAGTTATCCTGGTTGGCGATATCAATGTAGTCGCTACCGAACTCGACCATTGTGATCCATCGCATTCGGGAGGTCCGGATGGTTATATGGACACCTTACCTCGCAAATGGTTTCAGCGTCTCATTGGTCCAGGTGGTCCGCTGACCGATGTCACTCGACGCTTTCATCCTGATCGGACTGGCATGTTCACTTGTTGGGAGACGAGAATCAATGCTCGCGAAGGCAATTATGGCACCAGGCTCGATTATATTTGCGTAACGCCTGCACTTTTGCCTTGGATCAAAGGTAGCGACATCATGAACACTGTCAAGGGCTCAGATCACTGTCCTGTCTATGTGGATTTCTTTGATCAGCGCACTTTGGATGATGGTACGACAGTCGATCTTTGGCCCCTGATCAATCCGCCCAACCGCTCTCGAGATGAAACGCCTGAAGCTCCGACCTTTTCAGCCCGCAATTATCAGGAATTCAAGGTTCGCAACTTGTCTTCGATGTGGAGCAAACAACCCAAACCATCTCCTTCTCCGTCACCTGCTTTGCCAGCACCCATTCTGCAAAGTCCAGCCAGCAGTCCGGAAGACGAACTCTCAGTTGACGCCGCTTTGGCCAAACTGCACACTGTTCCGGTCGAAGCAGAATCTGGTTCCCAGCTCAGACCTTCTTCATACATCCCCGAAGCTTCGTCGTCAAAGCTTCCAGCACCGAAGTCCGAACCGCGACCGCCTTTACAACCCTCTTCGCAGAAATCAAGCAGCAAATCTGTATCTACTACCAAGACGTCCAGTAAAGCAAAAGGCAAAAGTCCATCAGTCGAGCAGTCCTCTATCTCGAGCTTCTTTGCACCTCCGCCCAAGCCTGAAAAGAAGAAGAAGAAGAAAAAGCGTAAAGCAAGTGATGAAGAGCAAGAGGTATCAACAGCGAAAAAGGTCAAATCGCAAGAAGTGGTAGACATTTCAGGTGATGATGAGTTGCCAACGAGTTCAGGCGTGAGGGCAAGTCAGGAAGATAGGCTCGATGAAGCAGATGCTGTTGCGGTGGTCAATAGTGCGGAGGCTTGGTCTGCCATCTTCAAGAAGACGGAAGCGCCCTTGTGCTTTCACAACGAGCCTTGCAAAGAATGGTTGACGAACAAGCCTGGTCCGAATAAAGGTCGCAAGTTTTGGCTGTGCCAAAGACCAGTTGGTGAGGGTAGGTTTTTTTCCGCAGCCAGACGAATTTTCAGCACCTAATAGGTATATAGGCCATAGAAGCAAGAACAAACAACTAACACCACATCGCTGTGACTTTTTCAAGTTTTCTACGGACGTCGCTCGACCGTATGTAGTGTCTGACGACGCAAAGGCAAGGAGGACTAAATGAGGCAGGCATTCACTTTGTACATTATGCACCATTATCATCATCACTTTGATCATTCTACGATTGTTTTGCCAGCAAAGCCTTTACAGTGTCCGGATTGGGAGTCCATCTTATCCCATCTATCGCAGTTGGTCTTGATGGAAGAGGCCATTCCCAGATGGAAGAGCCCTGGTGTACATTAGCTTGGTTCCTATGGTGTATGCCGTGCTTACCAGTGCCATTCGTATATTACGAGCTGGAGCTAAGTCGAACAGGCGGATATCCAGCGGGACGGCAATATCGACAGTTGATCCGTCGGGCTGTGTTAAGCGATAATGCCTAGTCGGATCCCATACGACTGCATCATCGAGACGAGCAGCTGATCGGCGTTTATAGCTGCTGTATTTGCGCATTCGCCTGTTCCAAACATCAGTTTCTGAGTAATGATAAGGTCTGGACAGCGTACTCGATTTCGACCTGCACTAGGCCACGGCGCAGATTGGCAATTGATATTGCAATCATTGCGATTGCTACCAATGCGACCATGCCGGCAAAGACAGCAATGGACAAAGGCAAAAAGCGAGGACGAGACAGCCAAGACCATGTAGGAAGCAAAGGACTGGCTGGTGCTTCATAGTGCCCGTAGCAGCGGTGGAGAGCCATGACGTAGCGATAGACAGGACCGAGTGCCCAACTTCGCTTGCGATCCCACCATGTTTCGTGCCTAAGACGGTCAGCTGGGAAGCTTTGCAGCGTGTCTTCTTGCTTACAGCCAGGCAGAGTTCCATACTCCAGCAGTAACGGAGTCGATGTCCTGGTTGAGTAGCGGTACAAGGTGATATAGCCCGTGAAACACTAGGGGAGGAACCTTTCGAACGAAAGACAGATGTTTAGAGACACAAACAAGCGAAAATTAGTCCAGCGTACAGCCGATATGAAGAGAAGAAAGTGCTTGAAGCCCGCTCCTGATCGCAAAGAGATGCACTGATCAAACCCTACAAGCAGAATTCAGGCTTGATCAAGTAGTAGCGACAAAGGCCGAACAGACGCAACAATGATCCCAAGCGAGGCAGCACACATCGTGATTGCGGCAATGTCGAGCTCTTCCTGATCCATCAGAAAAGGTCGACTAGATGCATTCGACGAAATAGACTACCTCGCAGGCTTCCAAGCTCCCTTACATTTGCCCTCGTAGCACCTCGTGACCTGCCCATTGTGCTTGTTGATCTCCAGAGGATGTTGAAAGCCTTCTGGCGGATCAAATAGTGGCTTTGCGAACCCAACAGGAAGGAACGTCAGAAACGCATACGTCTTGCCCATAATCCAGAATTCGCATAAAGCAGCGCATCCCAGCAGAGCAGCGGCGAGCGTTCGGCCTTGCACGAGATGCAGATGCACGCATAGATCAACGACAAGCTTGATGCCTGCAAAATATACAGCAGCAAGAACTGTGGGTACCAGCTTGCGTAGGATGACATTCATTTCTACGCGAGCATTCTTCAGTCGTCTTCGTCGTGTAAGTTGACGACTTTTTCAGAACTGAAGAAGCGGAACTAGTCAACGACTCAAGATCGACAGCCAAATATTATTAGCGATACAAGTACAGGTTACAATATTATAGAGTGTCCATAAGTCAATCCCCATTACAACATGGCCAGGAAGACACCGCCAACAATAGCTGCCATTGACAATTCGACCTTGATGCTACTCGAATCCGGTGCGAGTGTGGGTGTCGCAGAGGCCGGTACGATGACGACGACATCGGCTCCAGTCTCCGTCGCAACTCGGGTCGATGTGCGAACAGGAACTTCTTCTGTTTGATCGGGCTGCGCGGTCACAGTGATTGTAGACGTCGACACCGGGGTGGACGTTTCGGAGCTTGAAGACATTGTCGTCGAGCTCTCCTCCGCTGCTGAGGAGCTGGATTCGGAACTTGAGCTTGATTCTGCACTTGAGCTTGAACTTTCGGCAGCGGAAGACGAAGCGCTGTGAGTAGGCCATCTCGATCGGCTCGGTAGCCTGCCTATCAAAATCAACGACTCACGAGCTACTGCTCTCTTCAGCGCTTGAGCTACTTTCTGCCGCACTCAAGCTACTGCTCTCTTCAGCGCTCGAGCTACTTTCTGCCGCACTCGAGCTACTTCTGTCCTGTCATTAGCTCACTTAAGAAGAATCTATTGACTCCACTCACGAAGCAGAACCAGACGAGGCAGAGCTACTGCTCGACTCTGATGCAGATCTGGCAAACAAGTCGTTCAGTTTGGTATATCTATCCAAACACTCGAGAACGTACGATGCGCTACTACTGGAGGTAATCTCGCTCGAGCTGGAAGCACCACTCGTTTCCGGTACTGATGACGAGCCGCCCGTCGGAACTGGAACAGCACCAATTCCGTCGCTAGCTGATGCCGAAGCTGAAGATGGACTTTCTGATACTGCTGAGGATTCGGAAGGTGATGCACTCATGCTGGCCATGCTAGCTTCACTCGCAAGACTAGCACTTTCGAATACTACAGATCTATGAGTGAAGAGCGAGAAGGTGATACTTTACACTGACCTGACGACAGTTGAGCAGAGGCGAAAGCAGACAAGCTAGGGTCGCTTGAAGGTGCCACAGAGTTGACCTCCACGCCTCTGTATATCACATTAGATGGGAATCTCCTTGCTTGCATATCCGACTCACGCAGCTGCGCACAAAGATCCGAGAGCCGCTTGACCTTCCGTCACTTCATCCTCCGACTCGCAATTATCCTCCAAGCATGTAGTGTATGCCGACAAGAATGTGTCGCTCTTCAGAGTACTTTAGCGATTGGACACAAGTCAAGTAGAGATGATTTGGACGAACCCCACAATTGCATGACAGAGACAAAGGATCGCATTCTGTCGTCTCTGCTGCATTTTGGAACTCGATATTGATGCACAGAGGTACACAGGCAGGCACATCCGCAGGCAATTGACGCTGGACGAGCGAAACTCCAGGCAGTGCAGACGCAGATTGTGCAAGCAGCACCAGTGTAAGCGAGAGGTATATGGTTTGGATCATGGTTGTGCTTTGATGGCCGTTACTAAACTAGACCACAATGCTCTGACTTGCGCACGAGCTAGCGCCCTGATGAAAAGAGATGTAATCCACAAAAGGTCAAAGGTGGCTTGGAGCGGACAGATGACGCTTTTGGTAATTTATAGCATGCAATACGAGCTATTAGTAGCGTACAGTGCAGCTTTCAGCCTTGTGTAGTATGCTGTGTCGCCCTGACGGCTGTGCTGGACAAGCTGTCAGTCGGGTCATGGCATGATGAAAGGTAAGAGAAGCGCGCTCAAACACTTATAGAGTACTACTGCAAGGCCTGTACAGCGTTCGCAATCCCCCCAGTTCTGCGCTCATTGGACAAGGACCGCTTCCTCTCATACGCCCAGCACTTCATCCGCTCTGAGTAACACTCCTGCAGCGAAACGAGTACTGCCTGCCTCTTGCTGCGCCTGAGGACCTTCCCATATCGATTCAGCAAAGTCCTTGACTTTCCATACCAATTCCCTGTAATTGACTCGGAGTGTTCTCCCAGCGTCAAGCGCTACACTTGTGTTCAAGGCTGTCAACATCGTTTGCAGTTGGCCAGCCAGAACTTGCTCTTCTGACGAAACACCTCGCATGCCAAGACAGAGCTCAATACATTCAGGTACCAAGACAGCCAGGAAGTGTGCTGAATGTCTCGAGGCGTCCAACATGACTGTCAAGCACGAGTAGAAGCGAGATAGCGTGACGGAAGATAGGATGATGCCATCTGACCCGGCAGTGAAAGTTTGATGAGAGACGTCGCGTAAGTAAAGCCACATTCGGTTGATCAGAGGCATGAGAAAGCATTCGCTGGCGACCGTTGCAAAGCGAGGGGCAGAAGCCATTGCTTGGGCTTTAGATGTGTTTGCTCGAGTGACCTTGCCGACGCTGAGCAGCTTTTCGCGTGAAGCAGCTGGTATTCGATCTGTTGTTGCGCTTCGAGTGTCGGAAATGCTGGTTTGAGCCAGGCTTGCGTTGATAGCGTCGATAGATGCTACAGGTAAGCTTCCAGTAACTTTGTCAGCCGCAACTTCTTGATCTTGAATGAGTTGTTTATGCAATTTGTCTGGTAAAGTCTTGCTAGGAAAGTTGTTTGTTTGAATGTAGTTTGAGGGCGAAGGAGAAGAGAGCCCAGCTAACTCTCTAGATGAAAGAGCTAGAGCAGCTAAGACGGCCATTCGTTGAGCAACGGAGTATTGATGTAGGAAGAATTGTTCGATGAGAGCTCTATAAAGCAAATTCAATCAACCCTCTCATCACATCATAGAGCTAAAGCGCACGGTGCGGCCTTGTCCGGACATCCAACCAGAAGGGCGACCATCGCATCCTGTTTGCGTTGATCGAATTCTGCCAGGTCAAAATTGTCTTGCAAACCCAACAAAGCAAAAGCGAGATCCACAGCGTGCTCCTCTACGGCGATAATGTCAGCCAAGGTCCCGAGCTGAGATAAGCTGCTCACCTAATTCTAGCCCCCAGCCGGTCTTCTGACGAATCAACCCTGCTGCCTCTTGCAAAGCCATACCTACTTTTTCAGCATCGTCTGTTGCTCTTAGATAGGCCGTCAAGTCTGGGATATATACAGGAGGGGGTGCTTTCTTCTTGTTTGACGTATAAGCACTCGGGTCGTCAAGGTCAGAATCTGATTCTTCGGCCGTCGCATCTGGCATGCTGTACGGGACCAAGTCGTCGTCCGAGTCGGAGGAGAGTGTGGAAGAGTCTATGATCTGGATCTTTCGATTGGTCTGTGCTGATTTGGCCTTGCTTTTCTTCTTCTTAGTAGCTTCTGGCTTTGCCTTCTCAGGAATTGGCGCGGCACGAGATTCGTTCAACGATGTCTGGAAGCTGTCGGACCGCCCATTCTCGCCTTGAGTTGGTCTCGATATCGTCAGCTCTTCGACATTCATATCTGAATAGTCGTTCAGCAATTTGCGCAAGGCCGCGCATTCCCGCTGGAATTGTCCGTCGCCATGCCAGATCTCGCCACCGAAATCGAGAGGCGCGACAGTCGAACCAGGAGCAAGTGATTGTTGGGAAACAATTTCGGCAGCCAGCATGCCCATCAAGCGAATTGGTATCCGTAGACAGGACAGATGGGCCTGCACAGCATTGAGAAAAGTCGACTTGCTGGAAAGTGAGACTACGGCTGGGTGTGCTTGAGGTAGGGAAGAGGCACAAAGAAGAAAGATTGCCGTAAGGTAGGTGTGATATGGTATGGGCGAATGCTCGATCACATTGGCGTTGACCCAATTCGAGACAGTCTCTTCTAAAAGCCATTCGAGACCTATGAATGTATGAGTCGATGATCAATCGTAAGAGATCAGACGGACCTGCAGTAATACTGATATCTGGCTCCGGCCAAGCACTCCAGCACACTACCACCCTGCTCCAACCTATCTGCCACCCTTCCTTCTGCAGAAAGCAACTCCTGATGATAAATCTCGCCATGTCTCCCTCGCTTCCCTGTTTGACTGGACCGAAAAGCTTTCGGAGCAAATTAGCGACTGTCTTGACTCGTTGCCTGGCTTCTTTCGTTTGCGAGAAAGGCTCAATGTCGAATTGCATGATAGAGTCTGACGAAGAGATGTAGGAGCACAGACTGGAAGCAAAAGATATCAGGTCGCTTTTGGGTAGTTCTTGCATTCCCTGCTGCCATTTGATAGTTGTTTCGCTACTTTGTAACCGAGGCCAGAGACGAGGTAGCACCGCATGCCAGAAAGAGGTTCTCGATGATCCAGATAGATGGTACGTCTTTAAGAATCCTACTCTAGCGAATTTACTGAGTACTTCTGCTGCTTGAGCTGGAACAATCGAAATAGAAGGCGTCGACAGAAGAATTTCAGAATCCTGGGCCAGACTTGACATATACGTCGTCCATTGCAATGTGTCTGGTATAATACATTGCTTGACCCTGCTGTGTGCGTTGGCGACTTTTGCTGGTACAGCAAAGAGAGATTGGATGATATCTGTCCATGTCGAACGCTTTTTGAGACCATCTTTGCTTTCATTCAACAGACGAGAGTAGAGAGCATCGATGGAATAGTCGGTCGAGAGCGAGGAGAGCAACGCACAGCTATTAGAGAACGTTGAAGGATGCAGGTCGACTGTCTTCGTCTCGAGAGGATTGCCAGTCGGCGCGAGAACGCTTAGAATTGACTTGTAGGCTGATAGGGCTACTAAAGCTTGATGCTCTGGAGGCGCTTGACAGTTGCCAGACGGGCAGAACCACTGCTCGAAGAGTTCGCCGAAACACTTCTTGTCTCGCAGCTGTTGATGCCAGTCCAGATAAACCTTTTGTATCAAGATGACTTGAATGCCTGGCAGATAGCGCTCGATGAAGACCAGTCGGAACTCATCAGGCAGCTCTGTCCACGGGTTTCGCTGTAAAGTGCTGTCACGGAGTTGCACGAATTGCAAGGGCGGGAGCAGCAAGTCACACAAGGTCTCTACGCTTGGGATTCTCTCGTTCAAGGCTATCTTCAATTGTGCATTCAGACTGCGTAGGTCGTCCATCGTCAGCCTGTCTTCGAAACGTGTTTTCTGATTGGCCAGATCTGTCAGGATCCGAAGGCTATTTTACTGCTCTGGTACCCTCCTATTCTCCATGCACAGCATCTACTCTGCATGCCTTGTCCTGCTATTCATTGACAAGCTGTCCGTGAAGCTCGAAAGCATTGCGAGCAGTCCTTCTTGCCAAAGGGTCACCTGCTGTGCTCTTTGGATGCCTTCAACTGGTGATGGAAGCTGGCATCCTGCGAACATCTTATCTCCGCTCAACTGTTCATTCTCAGTGGACCATATTCGAAGCTGAACCTTTGCACATTATTGGCTTCCTTTGTTCGAATCGGCTTTCAAATGTCAGGCGGCCAGACAGCTTCTTCTTGACGAATGAATTGATCACAAGCTTGCTACCGGACCAAACTAATAGCGTCAAGAAGCCTCATTATCCCATTATGCTGCCATACTCCTTCTTGTTCGCCTCACGAGACTCTTCTGTCTGCCTCGTCCACAAAACCGCTCTGATTTGCTCTTTCCTATCTTGTTCTGCAAACCTCATCTCCTTCTTCACGCCTAAGACAACATCATGCTTTCAAAAATCATCTTTGCCTTTATCGGTCTAGCTGCTTCTACCTATGCTGCTCCTGCTTTGGGTGACGATCGTGAGTCTACTTCCTCTCTCGTTGCTCTGATTCAGCAGCTGAAGATGCCTCTTTCCACTTAAGCCGTGTCCACCTGTATGGCAAAAGCATGCGGTAAGTAATACTCCTTCAGTCCTTTTTCTTGCGCTTACACTTCCTTGCAGGTCGCCAATTGACCGAGAATGGTTGGTCAACTTTGACCAAAGGCGGACGTGTACAGAGGGCCGAGCTGGCTTCGTGCTCAGCTTACACCGACTGCGTGAGCATATCACTGTCTGGAACAATGCTCATACTGATGTTATGCTTTTCAGTTGGCTTCTGATGAATGTGGCAGCGACATTGTTCAAGCTGATCTCGTGGAGCTCGATTTTTGTACCGCTACGGACGATGCCGCAGATGTCGCTGCGTTGGCGGCTGACGATAGCCCGGTTCTGGGTGATGATCGTAAGCTCTTCCGCTTGTGTTCAGTCCGACCGCTAACATGGCTCCAGCTACATCTCAATGCATGGCAAAAACCTGTGGTATGCCCTAATCTCACTTCAAGTCTTTCTTTTCGCTTATTCACTTCAGGTCGTCAACTCACTGAGAACGGATGGTCCACTCTCACCAAAGGCAAAAGAGCCGCGCTGGCTGCGTGCTCTGAGTACACCAGCTGTGTACGCTCTTCTGCACCTGTCCCCATGCCTGGTCATAGCTGACGCATCTCAAAGCTCGCCGAGGACGATTGCGGCACGGACATTAAAGAAGCCGACTTGGTCAAATTGGGCTTCTGTTCCGCCGAGGGTTCAGCTGGTGCTGATGGCGGAAGCACCATGGATGGCTTTGCGACTGCTTCAGATGGCTTCGTCACTGTACGTACATTCTCTCTTCGGCCACTATTGCTCATATTTATGCTCAGCAATTTGTTCCCGGTGTCTCTCTTACTGGAGCGTAAGTCTGACCGCAATTGGCAATTGACCTTTGCACACTGAATTATATGGTCTCTAGTGCCGCGGAAGCTACCGCTGCAGCACAGGAGCAAGTCGCCGGCGTAGAACCAACCAGCTCAGCCTCTGTCCTGGCGATTCCCGGCGCTGCAGTGTTCGCCATGCTCTCCGCCATCCTGGTCTGAAGAAGTCCAAAGTTTCCGGTTCAAGGGATCTATGTGTATAGTATGGGTTTTACTGGCTGTCAGTTGTACTTTACCTTCGTCATTCATTTCGAACAACATGCAAAGTCATTAGGCTTCTGTAGCCATGTCAGTTATCATCCTAAGAGCGCTCGCTTTGCATTTTCAATGGAATTGATTGCAACTTCTACTGTTCTGGTTGCATGTCTTCTCCCATCTGGCCCATCGGTGAAGGCCCTGGACCTCCCCCTCCGCCCTTTTTGCGCGCACTGAGAATGTCATCGACTCTGAGGATCAAGCAGGCCGACTCTATCGCCGTCTTGATGATCTGGACCTTGACTGCCGCTGACTCCATAAGACCATACTCCTTCATGCTGCAGACTTTGCCAGTGTCGCCATCTACACCGAACTCATGTTCTCCTGACGCATGTTTGGCCTGTGACACACGACCTTTGTTAGCCGTCATTTCGGGCAAAAAATCGACTCGTCTCACCCTCAGCTGAGTCAAAACTCGAATGGCATTACCACCGGCGTTCTGGATCAGAGTTCTTGGAATGACCTCCATCGCCTCGCTGACAGCCTTGAATGGCCAACCCTCAACACCCTCAATGCTCTTTGCCTTTTTCGCCAGTCCAACGGAAATAGCCATCTCTGTGGCACCACCTCCTGGAGCCAACCTCGGATCAAAGACGACGTTCCTCGCTACACCCATTGCATCAGCCAAATTCCGGTCAATCTCGTTGAGAATGTCTTTTGAAGGCCCGCGAAGAAGAATGGTGCAGGCTTTTGGTGATTTGCACTTGGTCAGGTAGGTAAAGTATTCGTCGCCGAGCTTGTTGATCTCGAACAGACCGCATTCGGTACCGACATCTGATGCGCGCAGGTCTTCTATCCGGTTGACAATGGTAGCACCGACGGCACGAGCGATTCGGTTGTTGTCTGACTTGCGAACACGGCGTAGAGCAGTAATGTTGGCTTTGAGAAGGTGATGTTGCGCGAGATCTGTCAGTCAATAGATCATGAGCATCACACAAAGACCAAGCGACATCTCGACTAACCAGAAACACCCTTTTCGGTAAAGACTATATCAGGCTTGAATTCTATTATCTTGTCGCACATGGTCTTGATCTGCTCTTCTTCAATCTCGAGCACTCTGTTCCAGTCTGCCTCTTGAGTGATCTCGATAGCTGTTTGCGATTCTCCCTTCTTGTATTCAAGGGGGCAATCGAGCAGGACGATTCTTGGGTTCTCGATCCGTCTTCTCATGCCTGGGTGGGTAACATCCTTGTTGACCATGATACCATCCAGAACTTCCGAATCCTCAATTTCACCGCCTGGGACTTTTTCTACTCGAGCATACCGCTTGACGTCAACTTCTTTTCGCCCATTCTCTTCCTGAGAGACTGTCCGGATAGCCTTGAGCGCAAGCTTGCACATAAGATCCGACCAGCCCTTGACGAATTTTGTTCCGATAGAACCTTTGATGAGCTCGAGCATTTCTTCCTCATTGTCTGGGTTGACTGGAACGGAGATTTGATCTATGATGGCCAGGGCTTCAAGTAGAGCTTTCTTGTATGCGCGAATGATGACTACTGGATGGATGTTGCGCTCGAGATCCGGTAGGGCTTGCGCGAGAATCTCTCCAGCTATACGATCTGTCAGCAATGGTCTGATGTTATAGATGATATATAAATACCTAGGATGATAACTGAGGTAGTGCCGTCTCCGCACTCTTCATCTTGCGTCCTGCTGAGCTCGAGCATGCTTTTCGCTGCTGGATGTGCGACTTCGATTTCCCGCAAAATGGCATGCCCGTCATTTGTCAGGCTGAGAGAGATCACACTGGTTAAGCCGACAGAAGCTGCTGAGGCCAGAAGAACGCTCACAGAATGCCGCCCATAGGATCCAAAATCTGTCGTTACGATGTCAGCTCGCTGAGCGCTGTAAGCGCAGCAGATACACACCATCTTCATCATGGCCTTTGGCCCTAAGCAAGTACGGATGACATCTGCAACAGTCTTTGCGGCTTGAATGTTTGAAATTTGAGCTTTACGGCCAGATTCTGTGACGAAGGATAAAGCAAGCTCAGACCGCGGTACAGCATGAGGGGGGCGTCCTCTCTCACCTCTCTGCTTGTCGGTATTCACGACAAACGCTGGCATGCCTGCATGACCAAAAACGCACACATGAGATTTTCGTAAAACGTATTCACGGGACGGTCTAGAGCTCGCCTTGTCCTTGCATAATGACTGAAAGTTATGGAAGCGAACGGGTATAAGAGACACCAGAGATCCAGCTGGTTTGAAAGCGAGAGTTCAAAAATTAGAGAAGCGCGTCGAGCAAGGCAGTCTATCTGGCACGAAGTACTGCATTGCAGAAAGCACTTCACAACGCACTACCAACAATCCCTGTCGACCCTTCTATAATATCGATATAATCACCCGAGTGTCCCTCTTTCGAAGGTCAGTGCGAATGCTGATGGGCAGAAAGTTTGTGTGTATGACCGTGACCCGCTCTACGGTGTCCAGCAGCCTTGTGCCTTCGCTTAGCCGAGTCCATGCTGGTGGAACGGTTCGTCAACTTGGCTTGACATGTTTCGCCAACCAGTTCGTAACCAGGTTTGCAGCTGAACACGACACATTTCCCTTGGGAACACTGCAGCATGTGTCAGACATAGCACTTAAGAAAGAGGAAGAAGGTGAACGTACGCCTACTCCAATGGTATTGGGCAACTTTGAACAATCCTCTCCCTGTCCAGCAGAAGAGCATCCACCGCAACTTTCAAGCGAAGTCTTGGTGTCGAGGCATTCATACCCATCCGATCCTTTGACGAGATCCGTAGTGCGTAGAGCAGTAACATTATGGTGAGTAGAGAAAGAGAAGGAAGCGGCTCCAGCGATTGGGCAAGCAGTTTCTCCAGTAGGGCACAAGCTGACGTCCTTGTTGAGCTTTCTCTTCTTGGGCGCTTGTGAAGCCGCTATCGGACACTTGCCATTTTGCAAATAGCCGCTCAAGCATTCAATGGCGCAAGTCGTTCCGTAGCAGACTGCTTTGCCATTTGTTATCGAAGGACATTTCTTGCCGACAGCACCGCTGATCAATCTGTCAGTAAAGTGATTCAACATCGTAAAGTGGAGCTCACCAATTGTCAGGATCATTGAAGAGTGGTATACATGTAGACCCATTGTCTCCAAAACCAGACCAACAAGTGTAACCGCATTGCGAGTTGGAGCAGGTCGGGTTGGCATTGTTTGGCGCTACGCAGGCTTTTCCTCGAGCACCACTGGTCAAATAATCAGCTGCAGTTCAGAAGAAGCAGGGTGTCCGCACGCACCAATTGAAAATGTCATCTACCGTACTGATGCAGTACCAGCCATCGGCGCTCAACGCGTAACCAGTATTGCATTGTAGTGAACATTTGCCGACTGAACAAACCGCCTTTGCATTGGAGGTCGTAAAACTAAAGCAATCGGACAAGACCTGAGCGATTGCAAAGGGCTGCTGAAGAGACTGTAGACTGACCAGCGATTGCCTATGCCACCACAATTCTCCACGTCCGAGTCTGTCGCTTTGCAAGCACCATTGTCGTAAGTGAAGCCGGACAAACAAGTTGCCGTGCATTGTCCGGCTTGACATGCAGCTGATGCGCCATTGGCTGGTACTGGACACGAGCGACCGATGGAACCGCAATTCTTGACATCATTCGTGCTGATACAGCTGCCATTCGAAAGTCCGAAGCCATTTTGACACACAGGTAGACAAGCACCATTGACGCAATTGTTCGAAAGGCCATTGACAGGAACTTGACATGTCTTTCCTGAGCCGCCACAGTTCAAGGGATCGCTGGAGAAGTTGACACATTTGCCGTTGGAGAGTGAATAGTTGGAATTACATTTGATGGTACAGACACCAGCTGAACACTGAGGTGCTCCATTGTCGGTGGTAGGACAGCTGAAATTAGGTGAACCGCAATTCTTGACGTCGGAGTCTGTTGGTATGCACTGGCCAGCAGAAAGAGATGTGCCAGGCTTGCAGGTCATGACGCACGAGCCGTTTGTACAGGTGTTTGAAACGGCGTTCGTGACCAGCTGGCAGACATTTCCTTGACGACCACAGTTGTTCTGATCCTTGCTCAGGTCTAGGCATTGACCATTGACGGATGAGAAGTTATTGTTGCACTGAGTTCCGCAGACTCCGGCAGTACAGGTTGGCGAAGCGTTTGCGATCAAAGTTGTGCACTTGGTGCCAACTTTACCACTATACATGGCGATCAGTACTTGATGAAGATGTGTTTCTAAGGTTATTTACCAGTTATTGATATCGTTCGTGGTCGCAACACAAGCTGAACCGTTGGAGCCAAAGCCAGTATTACAGCTATACGCATCGATGAGTACAAGCATGGAAGCTGACGTTGTAGAGCCTTACGTAAAAGCACAGTTGCCATTGGTGCATGAAGCAACACCGTTGGCTGGAGTAGGACAAACGAAGCCTCCTTTGCCGCAGCTTCGAAACTCATCAGGATATTATCCTGCAGCGAGAGGGATCTCTTACTTGTTGATGTCCGAGCCCAGATTGACACAAGTATTGCCAACGGCTGAAAAGCCCTTCGCAAAACGAGATTAGTCATAGCCTTCTGAACAGCAAGATCAAACTCACTGATGCACACGATATCCCGCATTGACCATTGTTGCACACTGGCGATCCGTTATCAGGGTCTAAACATTTCCTATCTTTCCCGCCCTGAAACACGAAATGAGTCCAAAAAGTCCCAAGGTTGAGGCTTGAGCAACCTACGCAATTCAAGGGATCTGAAGCGGTGTTCAAGCAAGAGGTACCAGTGTTGAGCCAGTTGTTGTTGCAAGTAAAAGAACATGCTCCGTTTGCGCAAACGGCTGAAGCACCAGCTGGCGCTATGCAGGTTTTCCCCTGTGATCCACAGCTTAAGGAGGTATGAGCACAGTACATAGTGATAGAGCAAGGTACCCACTTTTGAACGTCCGTCTTGAAATTATAGCAAACGCGGCCAGTGTTGGTTGAGGTCATAGTCGCGCCAGCAGGACATGTGTAGGAACATTGACCGGAAGTACAATCTGCTGAACCGTTCTGGACAGAGTCACACGAAAAATCTATTCTTCCGCAACTACAGGGTCATGTCAGCACGATGTCATGGATTGGAACATCGGTATTGCACTGACTTGTCTGAATCGTTGTTGATGTCGACACAGTATCCCTGACTGTTGATGCTGTAGCCATAGACGAAACGACAGAGGAAAGCCGACAAGTTGTAGTACCTTTTCCGTAAATGATTTTCAGGCGCAGGCGAGGTTGCCGGCGAAGTGAGTGCCGAAGGGTCGGATGGGAAGTCCGATGCAGCGACGAGTGAGAGAAGGGACAGTGCAAAGATGAGGATAGCTTGAGTCGACTTCATATTGCGCGATTATATACTTGATGCGGAAGACGATCTTGCTGAGGTTTGGTTGTTGTATGAGACTACTACCTGGCTAGCAGCTCTTGTAATGTTGTGATAGAGTACACGGAAGTGAAAGGAATGACTTGAAACTAGAGACGAATGGTAGTGAAACGGTAAAGACAAAGACGAAATGGATGCTTGGAAGAGAAAAGTCCAGCCTACTTCTTAGACCACTAAGCATAATTGGGTCTGGGCTTAGATGACTGCGCGTCGAATCATGCCCAGCTCTGCCCTGAGACGGATAAGAGGCAGGTCAAGATCATCGAAAAGCCGGAATAGGAAAATTTCGCAGAGAATACCTAAAGCGGCTTGATTGATGTACGAGAGTTTATAGGCTAGCAGAGCACGCCCAGGCTGAGTGTAAGGATGTGATACGACGTCGCGATAGAGAAGTCAAACCCGCCATGTCTGAGTTGCACGATACGGTGAATGTTCGAGAGTTGCATGTATTCGCTGCAATGTTACAGCCATTGGTGTTATGCAGAGCAGCCAGGTATCAACTCCGGACTGATGGCTTGCATTGACAGCGTTGCTGGTCGGTTCACGCCAAACAGCGTCAACTTGAAGTGCTGCCAGCTCTGTTTTCGTCTGATGTCTACTTCTACGGGCCAGAAGCCTTACACCTTTGATCTTACCGTCGAGCATGCTTCCTTCCGAGCTGTCCTTTCCTCTATCCTGCATTCAATTCTCTTTCAGCGCGTACTCGGTTCGCTCAGCTGATCACAGACTCCTTCTACATCTCTCATGTGTAGCCCTTTCTAGGCACATTGTCGCCCAAGACCATCGACGCGCTCAATTTGACCTTCTGCGCGGTACAAGATGCCTCCATCGAGTCTCTAATCAATGCCCGAGTCATCAGCGCAGAAGAGGTCGCTCGCAACAGCACAGCGCGGGTCAGCATTCGTTTCTCGCAGAAAGGGGTAGCAAAGAAGGCTGGCTGGTTTGCTCACCCGCAACTTGACGAGCCGCCTTTTGAGACTTGGGATATTCATGTTACGCGAGCGAGGGGTTCTACTGAACGAGGTAGGCCTTTCTTTCCCTACCACTTGCCTGGGCTTAGTGCAACTCAAGAGCGGAACAAGATAGATGCGTTGACGCGGGAACAATTGATAGCCTTCCAATATCGCATGCTTGAATTGTGTTGCGAAAAGGGAGACAAGGACAAGCTACCCCCTATCACATCCAGCGATATATCTCCGGTATGCTTTGCCTACGTCCGTCCGGAAACGAGTCTGGCTGACTTCCGCTACAGTATAATCTAGAAATCATCTGCTCGCCTGCTGAACGGTCAAAGTCTGGCTATAGTCCGCGATTGGGCACGGCTGGAAACGAACCAAGACCGGCGAGTGGGTTTTGGGCTTGGTAGGGAGCTGTGTCATCAGGTATGCTTGGTTCCCTCACGTTTCGCTTGTCGGAACCTGATCACTATAGGCGAAACAGGGAAGTCTGCTCCAAGCGCTGCTCACTCAAGCGTCATTCACCATGTCAGATACTGTGCAATAATGTTTATACGACTGCCTCATCTCATGCTGGACATGGACTTGTAAACTGGAAGTTGCGGATGCTAAGGACCAAAGCCTCGTTGCAGGTACACTGTAGCTAGCTACTGTAGTTAAGCCGTTGCCTTGAGCATCCGACGTCACCTCGAACGTACTTGACCCACTCTTCCGGTCACGTTCTTTCAACTGTGAACGTCATGTCGGATTCAGATGCCAGTCTCTCGCCTGCGCAAGGCATACGCCGTCTCAAGAAAGGCAGAAGCTTCTTCATTCCGCGTTCAAAGCGTGCCAATCTGTCAAAGTACAAGTACAGTTCCATCGACTTGTCACTGTTGAGCCGTTACATTCTCTCGCCGTATTGGAGTATGTTCTACAGCCTGTGGTGTTTGATTCAAGCTGATTCACATTGGTCAGATGGCCTGGTCAAGCTGTTTCCCGTTGGCATGGCGCCGAATGCGATTACGCTCCTGGTCAGATCTCTTTGCGTTTATTAGGTCTATTACTACGGCTGATTTAAAAGGAGCAGGGATTATGCATTGTCGTCCTGAACGTGCTCACAATGCTCATCTTCCTGCCTGCAATGTCGTGCACGCCAAAACCTTTACACAAGGTGAGAGCACTTGATCCTGCTCAAGCATCGTGTACAATTGCTCAGATATCCCCAACAGTCACTGGGCGGACCTTGGGATCCATTTCATGTCCCTTCAAACGATCAAAAGCTGTTTCAAAACTCTATATCTTGGGCAGCGAATATGCTAGGCGGTTGGGTCCCTGAAAAGTATACAGTCGAGCAGACGTGTCCAGGAAGCTGGATCTACTTCTCGTAAGTCTCTATGGAAAGGAAGGCTTCGAGCGAGTGTTTAAAGTTTCGGGTAGATGGGCAATTGGACTTTGGATGTACCAAAGTTTAGACGCGATAGATGGTAAGCAGGCTAGAAGGACGGGCACCAGCGGACCTTTGGGCGAGATGTTTGACCATGGCGTGAGTCCCTTGCTTGCTCGACCGGTATGTTGCTGATAGTCAGCCAGTGTGATGCTATCAATACTACTGTGAGCCACAGTGATTTGTTTGGCCTCGATTGGTTCTCATACATCCCTCTGTTGCAGCTGGAGACACTACTGACAGCCTCGGCGCTGAACCTCGGTCAAAGCTGGTTGACCGTCGTTGCGCAAGTCGGCACTATTGGGAACTTTTACCTGTCAACGTGGGAAGAATATCACACAGGAGTGGGTCAGATGATGTGCGGATCAGCTTCATACTGATACTCATGACTCTGTACCACAGACACTATACCTTTCTGCCTTTTCTGGACCGATCGAGGGCATAGTAATCATTATCGTTCTTTACGTGATCACCGGCTTCAAAGGTACGTCTGGATGGGCTCTAATTACGCTAGCTAAGCCCTTTGGGCTATGCAGGTCCGGCCTTCTGGGATCAAGGCATCTTGTCAACTATAGGCATCAACGACTCGAGCATCGTCAACACACTTCACATCAAAGATCTGCCGCTCAACGAATGCTTCATCATATTTGGCGGTGTAGGTTGCGCTTTCAACATCTTGACAAGGTAGATCTGCATGCTGCAAATCAGTCTTGTGCTGACGGTGCGGCTCCTACGTTTCTACAGTTGGAAGAACGTAGCCAAAGCACGAAAAGCCAAGAACCTCAACATCATTACACCGCTCTTCGGTCTGCTACCCTTTATTTTCCAAGCGACCTGTAATATCATCTGGCTACAAAACGCACCATCCATAATGGACAACGGTCACCTGGTCGCCTTTTCTCTCTATTGGTGTCTAGCCTTTGCCTACCAAGTCGGCATCCTCATCACAGCGCATACGACCGGCCAGAATTTCCCATGGTTCAATGTTCTACAAGTTGTCAGCGTGATCGGCGCGTCTGATGCGTATTTCGCTACGCATGGCAAGGACTTTGCCTTCCAAACGACAAAAGGCAAAGCTCTCGGAGCTGTGTACCTTGCGCTTGCTGTTTCCTTTGCTGCATACTCGTTCTTCATCTGGGATGTGGTTGGCGAGGTATGCCCCTTTGCTTAATGTGACAAGGAATGAATGCTGAAGACATGTAGATCTGCGACTACTTTGACATCAACTGCTTGACGGTTAGTGGGCCTCTGTGTCTATTGCCTTGCATCTCACTCCAGAGCGATCGATACAGATCAAGCACAAAGATAAGCACGGAATTCCGCTCAAAGCCTCACAAGAGACGAGGGCCAAGGCAATGCGCAGAAGAGGTCACAAGGAGTTTTAAATGCTGATAAGGAATGGGAGCTAGGCGGATAGAAGCTATAGCCAATCAAGAAGTGTATCTAGGAAATACCCATGCAATCCCAAAAGCAGCTATCTCGTTGCATACCAGAACAAGAAAATCAGCAATACCCCTATAAGTGTCCCTAATATTAGCGAGTCCCTCCTCCGTCTCGCGTTGATCATGTTGAGCAGAGAGTTGATGCCGGGCATGGATGCTGTATTTCGCATCGTTCGCTGAGTACCAGGTTCGGAGAAGTGGAGACATACCTAAGACACCATTCATCCTCGTATTGACTCCGCTGAGCATATTTCGCTGTTGCTGAAATTCGTAACGCGTCTCATATGCTTGTCTGGAAAGACGTTAGAGAATATCAGCCTGAAAGACCTAGTGCTCACCCTAATATATCATCTGCCATTCGATGACTTGAATCTATATGCCCTCGTTCCGATAGTAACTTGTCTGTGTCTGCCGAAGAAGAAGATGTCGAAGCCTTGAAAGCGGAAATCTCGTCCCGCACGCTGCCTAGGAGATTCGAGCGTTGCTCTGCTTCCCGTAGTGATGTCTGCGAACACAAATGAGCTGATAAGAGGCGGAAAGACAGTCAATAATACCTGTGTCCGCCTGAAATCTCGCTGGTAGTCTGACAATATCTCTTCATGCCGACGTGCAGTATGCTGCATTGTCGTAGTCGACTTGGGATCCTTCTCTACTAGCGCAGACATCTGATCTACGAGCTCTTCCAGCTGTGCGATATCGACATCGAAATATGAGCTGGAGGCCCAATCTGGTTCTCCGGCCGCACCTTGACCAAGCCATCCTTGATCTCTTCTTCCAGCCGCTTGTACTCGCCTTTGAGATCCGAATTGAGGGAGCCAGAGGAGGAATACGCGTTCGAAGCAGAGGCAGCAGCTTTATTGAAGTTTGTGAGAGAAGTTTCGAGGGCGTTCTCTAGTGATCGCGTTCGCCTGCGGAGCTCGTCCCCTAATCAGGAAGCTCTATGAGCTACGCGGAAGGCCCAGAGTAGCACGAGATCTACATGAAAGCGAGCCAGAGGATGACATGGCCAAATGTATCACGGGAAGGCAACGTCAAGCGCTTGAGGATGATAGACACAGCCAGTTATAGGCTTGATGCAGGGTATGATACAGGCTCAAGGGTATTACGACTTTACTCGTCCGAGGTTGACCTGCTGCAGCGCGTCGCAATAGGGTCGCAGTATGGCCAGCAGCTTCGCGGTGCCGAAACCAGGAAGCCTACTGCGAAGACTTCATATACCAGTCTAATAGTATGCAATACAAAGTGTTACAAAGGGGCATGTCCTTACTTCCTCGACTTCTTCGCCTTGCTTGGAGCAGTCTCGCTAGTCTCGGACGCAGCGGACTTTCGCTTCTTGCCGTTTGCAGAAGTCGACGCGACGGGCGTGCCTTCCTTCTTGACCGCAGCTTTTCCCTTGCCCTTGTCTTTTTCATCCTGGAGTCAAAGCTTTAGCTAATGCAATCCTCGCAAGCGACTGATCACTCACTGCTTCTTTCTGCACAAGCGAGATCAAAGTAGTGCACCGCCGCTGAAGTTCAATGGGTGTGCGCGACTTGATGAACCAGTCAAAGCGGAAAGCTGGCCAATTGGAAATGTCCTTCTTGATCTTGTCATAGACTCCTTCTGATGTCAAACCATACTTGTTGAGCTGGACGAGCAAGAAGCGATCTTCCTCTTCAGTGTAGGTCTTTCCCTTGGTCTGATCTAAAAAGTAGGGACGTAAGATACGGCTCAATTCCACGACTTTACACTTACTCGCATAGGCAACAGTGAGAGACTGGAAAGGATGACGAGTAGACTCGACCTTGTCTTTGAGCAGGCGTTCAATGTAGCGATCCTTGTCTCGGCGAGCTTCGGCGTCTTCGATCTTCTTCATCTGCCTCTCCCAATCCTCAATCTCTTTGTAGCGCTGCCAGAAGACTTTGCCATAGCTCTCCACTTCCTCCACAGTCTTGTCGGGAATCTCCTTTTGGATGCCTTCGTAGTCCGTTCTGTGAGCAGACGGCAGGTCAGCTTTGATCCAGCATACCCAAAGAGATAGCTACTCACTTGCCGGAAGCCTCGCAGCCTCGGATAAACGCCTGATAATGCCGCTTTTGCCAATCTTCGAAACCTTCTGAAAGAAGAGCAGTCTTCTCTTCCTCCTCCTCTTCAGTCAAAGGCTCGGCTGGAAAAACATTGGTCATTTATGAAGGTGCAGCCGAGAGTGAGACGCATACCATTGTCAATGACTTCTTGCGCAATACGACGTTCTTCTTCTCGTTCTTCAGCTGTCTTCGTCCCTGTTTCGACAAGGGGCACAACGTAGTCTTGAGATTTCTGTAAGATACGTGTACATTAAGCCTTCGTTAGACTTGGATTCGACAACTTGCTCACCCTGAAGTGTGCCAGCTCCTTATCGACAAGAGCATACAGTCGAGGGGGAAAGAATTGGAAGTCGTATCGCTTGACACCAGTAGTCGGTGCTTTGACGATACCTTTTGGAAGGGGACCTTTGCGAGCGCCAGTCGACATTGTTTCGCGATAGTAGCCATCGACATCGTAATTCGCTCCTCGTCGTTCACGCTTGCTAGGCTCGATCCAAAGGTTTCCAATGGTCTTGCGCTTGCCAAACTCCTCTCCTTCCCAAGCTGTTGTTGCGCCAGCTTCTGAAGCAAAGTTGGCCAAATCATGAATGTTGAGCGATGAATACTTTTCGTTCAGCTGTTGAGTACGTTCTTCACCACGCTTGATGATGTCTTCGATGTCAGCTGTAACTGACATGTCTTCCTTGCTGTTGATGATCTTTTCTGCACCGTGCTGAATCATATCTAGAATATCGTCTTTGGATTGATCTGTCCGAAAAAGTAAGCCGCAGACTTGTGAATGATACCTGCCACTTACTCTTGTTTGCAGGCGTAGCACGACCTTGCTGAATTACAAGTTGGTCAAGTCGGAGCTTCTGCGCGGCTCTTTCCAGGACCTTCTCTTCCACAGCATTCTGCAAAGCATCGGATCAGTATGAAATTACCATCCTGCGCAAAATCGACTCACTTCAGTCACGAAGCGGAACACGTAGACCTGCTTCTTCTGGCCAATGCGATGAGCTCGGTCCATAGCTTGAAGGTCAGCTTGAGGATTCCTGTAGCACGAACTTCTGCTTAGTCTAAACCAGACAACAGATAGGCAGCACATACCAATCGCTGTCGAAGAGCACGACAACATCGGCCGTAGTCAAGTTGATACCGAGACCACCAGCACGAGTGGTAAGCAGGAAGACGAATTTCTCAGAGTCAGGCTTGTTGTAGGCGTCAATAGCTGCCATTCGATCTTCGTGAGCTGTTTGACCATCGAGTCGGCAGTATTCTGTCGACCGGCTTGTTGTTAGCGAAGCGATCAACGCCGCGAATACGACACCTACCGAATTCTCGGAACTGGCAATAGTCTTCTAGAATGTCCAATACTCGGCTCATTTGCGAAAAGATGAGGACTCGCGATCCCTTGGCTTTCATGTTCTTGAGCAGCTTGTCAAGTACAACCATCTTGCCTGAGTTGTCTACGAGGTGCTCGTCTGTGGTGTAAGGTGGGCCAGGTTCCTGTTGGGCAAAAGTCAGCTTGAGACAATAAGCCCATTAGGCGACTAACAGCGCCATCGAAGAGGTAGGGGTGATTACAGCACTTTCGCAGCTGCATGACAATGTTGAGCAAGCGTGTCTTGCCCTCTTTCTTGCCGCTGGCACCTATAACAAGCATCAGTAATCAGAAGTATGGCAGAAAGAGATTGATCTACCATTAACAGCATCAATGTCCTTCTCTAGAATGCTCCTGTACCATTTCCGCTGCATCTCGGTCATGCCAACATAGACATTGATCTCCTTCTTCGGTAAGAGACTCTTCTCCACATCTGCCTTGACTCGACGCAACAAGAATGGACGCAAAACTTTGTGCAGCTGCTGTACAACCTGATCGCTGTCTTGACCTTCGCCTTTCGATTGGAACCACTTGTCAAAGTCTTCCGAATTGCTAAAGACGTCTGGTAGAAGGAAGTTGAGAAGTGCCCAAAGTTCTTGTAAATTGTTCTGTCAGGCAACGACAACGATCAGCTTTGACAATAAGCAGACCAACGCGCAGACTGACCTGTAAAGGTGTACCAGTGATCAACAACCGATGCCTACAATTGAAAAGTCGGACGATCTGAGATAACAGGGAATCGACATTCTTGATACGATGCGCTTCGTCGATGATGATGTACTCCCAGCTGATCTTCTTCAAGCTAGACTTTTCACGTTGACAGATCTCGTAAGAAGTGATGCAAATGTCGAAGGACTGAGTGAGGATCGATTCTTGTATCAGCGAAGCCTGTACCCGAAGGAAAGCAAAATATCAGCTGGGCCGATATTTGTATCGTTCGGCGCACCCTTTCTTCCTTGGTCCCTCTCAACATGACCACATTGAAGCCAGGTACCCAATGAGCGACTTCTCTGGACCAATTGTCTAGCGTAGACTTTGGTACGATAATCAAGTGAGGGCCGGTGATGTTGCGAATGAATTTCAAGTAGCCAAGGAAAGAGACAGTCTGCAAGGTCTTGCCGAGACCCTGTCATCCATCGATCCTATATGAGCTACTACTCGGCAACACAGGAACAGAAAGGCTGACCATCTCGTCTGCAAGAATACCATTGATACCGTTATGGTTCAAGCTGACCATCCAGTTCAAGCCTTGTACCTGATAGTCGCGCATTTGACCACCTTTCACGACTATGCATGCCCGACAATCAATCAGATCGGTAGAGCAAGCTGTCTCGAATACGCACAGACTGGACTCTCGGTAAAGACAAAAGGCGCATCCTCCACATCTTCGCCATCTTCACCTTGAAGCAGCTCAGCATCCTCTTCCTTTTCAGTCTTGCGTCTTCGATTGTCTTTGGCCTTGGCACCTTTGCGAGTCATCTTGTCTGAAGCTACACCTTCGGCTTCAGCTAACAGACGAGCAAACTCAGGATCGCGTTCTTTCTATAAGACACTATCAGCTTGATGGAATGACCATTGCTCTAGACTTACCTTGAGATCGCAGAAATGCGAGAATAGATCAGTCTGGCCTAGAAGATACGAGAAGCGCTTGATGGAGTCTGCCATCTGTGCAAGGATCATTCATCTGAGCCCAAGAGATCGCGCCTGGCAAGCATGAACACTCACCTTCTTGTTGTCAACACCAGCTCGACGCTCATTGAGCTTGTCATTCCTCGCATTCTTCTGATCCTTGGCTGCCTTTTTCTGGTTTGCCCTCTCAGCACGAGCAGCTTCACGTCTCAATTGAGCTTCAGTAGGTGGTTTCTGGCTTTTCGGGCTTTTGGTCTCTTTCTCCTCCTCTTCTTCCTCTTCTGGCTCGGATTCAGACTGCTCAGACATGATTTCATCCTCTGAAACTGGCGCTGATGGTCTGACAGAGGGCTAAATAATGATGTTTGAGCGTATTCGAAATGTGCCAATGAGCAATACTTACCTGGCGAGAGGCATTGGCAGAGCCTACGATATCAGACAGCTTGTCATCATCGTTTGATGGGAGATTAAGTGACTAGAATAGGCGTAGCAAAGACAGTCAGCCAGAGTAGGATGAGCATGAGAAGGGAGATTCACCATGTCGCGTTATTTCTGATTGTGCAGCTCTAACACGCGAACGATGCTGCTGCAAGATGACTGCGACGTCTCTCTGGTGTTTAGGCTGAATGCAAAGATCGACGTTTTCGACAGAATGCAAAGCAAGGGCGTGGACGCACAGCGGGCAGAGGCATGTCCCGTCGGACGGCGGGATGTCCTGTCACGGCTGCTGTCCCACCCTCCGGACCTTACCCTAAGGTTATCTTGCATAACCCGTGGGTTACATGTGTACCGCGGGACAGGACATCCCGACATCCCGTGGCACATGCCCTTGCCCGCAGTGACAGTTCTGCGTGCTGTATCGCGTAGTACTGATGCAAGCTGCTATTGCGCTTTGATCGTAAATGGTCCAGCCGGATGTGTCTACAAGAAAAGCCCTCTGCTCAAACATTCGCCTCGAGCTCCCTAATGAGCGCGACGAACGTGCAGCATCCGCTTGCGCAGACTGTTGCACTGTCCATTGATCGCCTGGCAAGACGAAAAGTCTTTGGCTCCACCTCCAGGAACTGCATTGATCTTGTTCATGCACTCGTTCTGATCAAATCAGGCTTATCTCAGTATCGGTTGCAAGAGAGCAAAGGCAAAAGGAAGGACAAACCATTGCGGACATGCAACCTGAATAATCGACCCATGATCCACTGCCACCGGTCGCTGGAGCTGGAGATGAAGGAGTATTCGAGGCGGAAGGTTGACCAGCAGGTGCAGGTGGATTGGCAGGAACACTGCACCTCTGTTAGTACCAGGCTTATAGTAGGCTGAAGCACTTACTTGGCAGTAGGTGGATTGGCAGGGACTGGAGTTGACGCGGTAGCCTCGGGTGCATTCGCACTCGACGAGCTGCTTGGAATCATAGATGCTCCGCTACTGGTCGCTGAAGAGCCTTCAGATTGAGTTGCAGATACGCTAAGCGAGGAGAATGAGTATTCCTATAGCATCAAAATCGGGAGACTGACTTTGCAATCTCGCTATCTGTCTCCTGGCCAACTGGTACTTCGACATCTGGACTTTCGACGGGTTCATCGGGAGTAACAGGTGTATCAGGGACAGCTGGCTGCTCGACAGGCTCGTCTGGAGTTGAAGGCGTGTCTTCCGCTGGAGTCTCGCCAGTGGATGGGTCGGTCTCTTCCTCTGCAGGGGCAGGTGTTGCAGGAGCGCCAGCGCTCGCTCCATCCCATAGTGAAGGTCCAGGAATAGGATCTACGTTCCAGGTCAGTGAGATCCTCTATCTGAGCGAGTCAAGTGGCTGACATTCTGATGGTGGAGACTCGGCAGCGTTGTATGCGTTGAACAGGACACCTTCCTCCTTTGTTCCCTTGTAGTAACCAGCGAAATTGACACCTTCAGGTAGGGTAGTAGTTCCGGAACCGCCAACGCGGATTTGAGTGCCTAGGAATAAGTCAGAAGGCGGCCGATGAAAGAAGACTGAAGCGCACAGGAAGGATAGAACTGCACAACTATCAGTAGGTATATGATCGCAACGATTGTGACTCACCTGAGCTCCTCGTTGACCAGCAGGTGGTTGGCTGGGGTCGTAGAGAGCGTCCGCCCTGCATATGGTCAGTCATAGTCGGATTTGTAGACAGGTAAACTGACTCGCTGAAGCGAAGAATTGTATCAGTAGGGTGCCAAAGATCATGATCATCGACTTACTGCAGACCAATGAATTGGGCCATGAGCAAATAGTCTAAAGGGATCTCTTCTGCACGGTCCGAAGGTGTATGAATGTATGAACGTACCTCCCGGAGCGAGACCTTCGGGGATCGTAACGTCTTGAGCGCCGCCTGCGGCTATGAGCTGATCGGTAGCCCAAGAGCCGTCGTAGCCAGCCTCTGTCAACTTTACGAACGAGAGATCTGCAGCTGGCGAGATGAAGCTCAAGACAGGTCCCTATAATGCTCCATGAGATACAGTAGTGCACGATCTAAGGCATACGCACGACATGGCTGGAAGCAAACACATCTCCTGGTGAAGAACCGACTTCATGTTCCCAATGAAGGGTGACGGCTAAGCGAAAAAGGACAGATTGGTAGTGGTCACTTGACAAAGGCCGAAACGTCACTGACTATCTCCTGGAACCACAGCTAGCCATTCCGGAACCCTGAAATCGTAGATATCAGCACAGAGTCGCCTGAAGACGGAAAAGGAAGACGTACTCGATGTTGTTATTGTTACAGTTCATATCATCGGACGTCAGATCCTTGACAGGTCCATTGTAGCTGCGACCAGATCAGCGTGTACACTTGGGCGTACAGATCCAATTACTTACTACGGAGTCTGGGCATCCGGGTTTTTAGGTGTGCGGATGTAAACCTGTTCAACTCAGGGGTAAGCGATGGACAGCTACTGGCAGAGAATACCTACCTTCTCCCCGTATGGTTGCTTCTCGCCGTTGATGTCGGCGAAAGTGACAGTAGCATGCGCCGAGACAGATGAGACGATTCCAGCGACAACAATAACAGATGAGGCGAAGTGGTACTTCATATTGCCGGTCAACGGTGGTATGAAGTATAGAGTATACAAAAGAGAGACGAGGTTGGATGGAACAGAAACAAGACAGAGAAGAAGCAAACAGACAGCTCGTGTGCTTCCTCTCGACAGATGTCTTTCGAAGCTTGCATCTTGAAAACCTTGACAACAGATACGGAGCACGATTAGACTACTTTGGAGAGCCCTTCTAGGCATTGAAGGGCATCAGAGAATGACACGGAATCACGTCTGTCGTTTGCAATCGAGAATCGATGTGTCCAGGCGCAGCGCCTCTTGAGAGACTGTCAGAGGATGATTTACGCGTCTGTTGCGGTAAAGCCAAAGTACCACAAGGTGGTTACATGCTGCATGCAGGAAGCGGACGTGACAGGACGACAAGGGCAAATGGTTTACAGCCGTGTATACACTGTATACACGGCCTCGGATGTCTGTGCATGAGTTTCCATAGCATCGCTTTCGGGCAAAAGGCGCTGGCGTTTGGCATCTAGTACCCGGAATCTTGCAGCTTCAGCTTCATTCTCAGCTTGCAGAACCTCGCTCCGCTTCGAAGCACTTTCTGATAATCGATTTTTGAAGGCAGCGCAAGTGCTGAGGTGATATTTGATCTTGATGACAGACGCATCGCACCACTTGCACTTTGTTGCAGACATATTGTTGCAGACATAGAACCTTGCGTACGGCTACTAGTTCTTCGCAAAAGGGTTGCTTCGGATGTTTCGACAAGTCACTGAATATCTCGGGCAGGTACTTCAGAAGAGCAGTATTGGGAGGCAGCCAGAGCAAGATCTGTCAGATTCAATACGCATTGAAGAATGGCGCAGCCTAACAGTGAGGCGGACGAGGGTTTTCAGGTGAGTGTTCAATGACTTAGCCGATTTTCATAGGCAAATTGCGGAGTACGGGTATCTATGAGCTATCTGGCAGGCTTTGCTAGATCCTTGTGATCTATTAGATACGGTCGCAGATCAAAGGGCATCTAATTAGGACACAGGCAGATCTATTTCCCATCTACTGCCGCTCCAGATCGAAGTCGTGATGCACGCAAGGGATGCCAACTCAATGCTAATATCAAGGTCAAGTTCATGAGAAGCAGTACTAGATTCGCAATGGCACAGCCAATTACACAAATCCCATTAAGAAATCAACCCTTCAAGGGGAAATACTTGACCATTGCTTCATAGGCATTGCGAGTCTATCGATCAATCAGCTCGGGGTATCAACTTGAGTTGACGAAGAACTCACAGTACTCGTTCGAGAAGGTACACTTTGTGCCAGAGACACATTTGGTAGGACCGCTGAAGCCTTTTCCACTGTGACAGATAGACATGAGCGAATCGAAGCGTTTCTAAGGGTGAAGACTTGCCCGCATTGTGCCCATTTCTAATAAAGAGTCAGTATAGGTGTCATGTAGATCAAACGACATACAGCAGCAGTTCCAGCGTTGTTGGTTGGAGCTGGAGTGGATGCCTTGGTCGTGGAAGTAGGCTTGACTGAGGTGACCATACGTGTAGTCGAGGCGGTTGGCTTGGCCGAGGTAGTGACTGGTGCATCTTGAGCGGGAGGAGCAGATCCACCGGAAGCTCCATTCCAGACAGCCGGGCCAGGGATCTTGTAGGTTGTTGGGTCACCACCGTACATGTTGAATTGCACACCTGCGAGAGAAAGGTAAGCGAGTATTCCAGTCCGGTCAGCCGATAACGTACCAGGAGTCGAGTCAGTGTATGCGCCAGGGAAGCTAACGCCAGCGGGAAGAGTCTTGGTGGAAGAGCCTTTGATGGTAATTTGCGTGCACTATGAGCGCGATCGCAGATAAGCTCTTGCGTTATCGGAAGAAGGAAGGAAACTCGCCGACGGGCTGAGAAGAATAGAGATTAGCGAAGCGCTATTGAGAAAGAGGGCAGTCATCTCACTAGAATTGAGCACCGCGGGCTGCGTTTTGCGTGTAAAGAGCGTCGGCTTCGTGAAGACCAATGAACTCGTGCCTCTGAAAAAGAAAGATCAGTTCCAACCCAGGTGCGAGGCGAGCAAACAAACGAGCAGGTACTTTCCAGGAGCGAGTTCAGGAATAGTAGCTGAACACAAGGGCATCATCAACAAAGCAACAGATGTAAGATGCGGAAAGGCTGACCATAAGCGACACCTGTACGAGGGGTAGAATGTGAGATAACGATCAACGCGATATGAAGCAAAACAGACCAGCGTTGGCAATCATTGCGTCCTATCATCGAATGAGCAAATTGACCATTACTAAACCACAGAACTCACAGTAGCCCATTGGTTGTTTCCCAAGTAGCCTGATTCATAGGCTGAACATCAACTCTTCAGACATTGCCTTTGCTGAGCTTACCTGATTGAGCGATCTTGTTCCAGTTTGAGCCTGAAGCAGATCCGATGTAGGTCATGACTATAATTTCTCGTCAGCTTAATCGCCCGCAGACAAAGTAATCCTACTGACCTGGGCCGTGGTGAGAAGGGTCTAGAACTTCGGCTCCTCCATCGCGCGACCACTTGAAGCCGATCTAAAAGCCTCGTCAACGATAGTTCCTGAAGAAAGGACTGGCAGGCATACCTTGTCACCTGCTTGAACCTCAACCCAGGTAGGGACTTCGACGTTGTTGTTGTCTGGCGAGTATATGAGCAAAGCAACAGTATACGGATACGGAGACTTGCTGCACTTCATGTCTGCGGACTTCAAGTCCTTTACAGGTCCATTGTTGTACGACAAACCAGGTGGGTTCTTTGCTGAAACACAAGGATTTAGCCACTTGTGCAAAGATGTATAAGAAAGCAACTCACGAGTTCTGGTGTACTTGTTGACGCCATCACCTTGGGACTTGCCGTTGACGGAAATCTCATGGACGGTAGAGTGACCTTCGACAAGAGCAATAGCCAAGAAAGCAGTGGCTGCAAAGATGCTGAAAGATTTCATCGTGAGGGGTGATCTAGTGAGAACGGCACAGCCGGTTGAAATGAAAGTAGTAAGGAAAGGAACGTGGTGGATGAGAGAGAGAGCGAGAGAGAGCATTTTGCAAAGGGCCTGCATCGACGTAGCCACTGTAAATGCGAAACACGGCCATCGAACAGTTTCGCCTAAACGGAAGCTTGCTCGCGTGAAATCTTTGCTTAGCGTTATCTGGAAGTTGCTGCCCTGAGGTCCGGTGGTGGACGTACGCGCACACAGCCAGGCCTACACCCAGACAGAAGACACGACAGCGATAAGTAGCAGAAGGACTTTCATCTGCAACGATTCCGACATGAATTTGGCAGGCGATCGAATTCGGACAGACAAGCCTATCGTTGATCCAGAATGGGAGCACATGAACGAATCAGACGAGGACGATGAAGATTGGGAACACGAAGAGGTATGTGAAAACATCTCTGCCCAAGTCAAGTCTGACGCGTTGAGCCCATCAGGTCTCTTATCTGGTCTTGGACGCTGGACAGGATTTGACAGCGCAACAATTGGCCAGTTGTAGAGAGATCCAAATATCTGCAAGTCACTGTCTTGCTCCGAGTCTCACGAAGGAAAGCTGAAAGCTCTAGCTAAAGGGCCTCAATACACCTCATCCCTATGTCCGAATAGGCTCAAACGTCTACGAGACACAGCATGAGAACCTGATTGGGTCTGAGCTGCTGTTGAAGGAACACCCGCCTACCGATTCTGGCAATAACGAGAAGCCAATTCCCTCTCATACGCCCTTTGCATTGACCAGCAAGCGTCTACGCATGCAAAAGGTCGATCTAGTACCAAAGAATGATGCAGCGGAAGCAATTTCGACTAAAGGAGGACCCAAGAAACGCACAGCAAAGACGACAAAGGCAAAGAATACATCTAAAAGTACAACAAGCAAAGCACCTTCCCCTCCTGCAGATTCTGATCCCTTACTTGGCTGATCGCTCAACTCGGCCAAATCAGTTGCTTCGATACCAAGAATCCCTTGTCGTTGAAATCGACACCTTCAGCTTTCAATAACGCAAGCTTGTCGACGCAATTCGCTCCGGTTCCCTTTTGGTTCTTGGACCCGTCTGTTCCCCATTCACCTCCAAAGCCTCCGATGAAACCTGTACCAGCTATAATTCGACTTATACTGAAAATCAGCTCTAGCAAATCAGGTTGAATGAGAAACGGACTGGCATGGGACAAGAGGAGCGAAAGGGTTATTTCGCAAGGCAGAGCCCACTATTCGCCTCCATCAGTTCCAGCACATACCGCGCAAGTGAAAGGATTTACCAGCTCTTGGCGAAGAATCCAGCGCTTTACTGATCAGCCCATATGTCGTAACTCGGCCTTTCGGTATAGTAGATCTACATCAATCAGTTGGGATCCAGAGGCAGAAGGGGAAATCATGCACATGTAATCGTAGATCTTCCATTGGAAAGCTGTGACTTTCTTGCCTGTCTTTGGATTCGAGTAGAAGGCGCGCTCAGAGGGTGTCAGAGGGAAGTCGAGCTGAGTGCCAGTGATCGGTGATTCGTAGCTGTTTGTTTTGCTCGAGGGAACCTTGTCTGTACGGCTGTACGGCTTCGCTTTCGTCTGCTTGCTTGTTCTTGTAGCCATGCTTATGGTATTTGCTCTCTATGCGATGGCCGTCTCTCGAAGAACGCGTACAATTCAAGGTGGACGACTCGACGTCAACAGCGAGCGCGTCATTTGTGCACTATCATAACAATAATGGATGCTCTACACTCTATACATCTTTAAGACCGGCTCTCCTACGCTTCTTCCGTCTTGGGCTCGACAACCTCAGCTTCAGGCATGTGCACTTCGCCCGAAACCGAAGTGAAGCCTTCAGGCAAAGGGTGCAATCCAGTAAGCACCGCAGCAGCATCTTCAACATGCGGAGGAGCACTATCGCTGTCTTCGACTTTGGCTTTCTTTGGCGATGCGCGTTTCTTAGCTGGTTTGATGACTTCGTCCATATCTTCGTCCTCCTGCTGTGATTCTTCTTTGACTGCCTTCTTCGCTGGTGTTTTCTTAGCAGGCGTCTTTTTGGCAGGTGTTTTACGCTTGGGTTTCACTTCTTCCATCTCCTCGTCGATATCCTCTTCATTCTTTGCAGCCTTTTTCTTAACTGGAGTCTTTCTTTTAGGCTTGACATCCTTCTCGCCCTCCTCGCCAGCCTCAGCCTTCTTCTTGGCTGGCGTAGCTCGCTTCCTTTTCTTGGGCGCAGGATTGATCGGATTCCCATCCTCGTCTACTTCTGGGTTCTCAAGACCTTCATCCTCATCGTCTTCTGCTTTGGCCTTCTTTTTCTTGTTTGACTTGCGGCCATTAGTATGGAGCGTTTCGACTTCAGCAGGCGGTCGAAGGGATTCTGTCAAATAGTCAGCCATGTTCGACTCGTGACGGTATCAACCCACTATGAATAGTAGGATGGAGGTTGTACATTCTATACATCTCAAACACAGCTTGCTCCTTATCCTTCGCTTCAAGCATGAGATCCATGTCATCCGGCAAATCAGCAGGCAAAGTCTTGCATCGATCTGAATGTGCTCGTCGTTCCATGATGGTCACTGCGCCTGGACGAGGCTCGGAAAGATGCTGCTTTGGCTTGATTCCTTTCCTTGTCCAGGTTGCGAGGATGCGAGGCATGAGAGCGAAAACCGGTTGCGAAGATGGAAAGATCCAGTCGTGGTGATAATCAAAGACCATAGGAATGTTGACTACACAGCAAGCTCATCTGTAAGCGAAAATATCGAGAACATGAAGAACGCTTACGATCCTCGCAGACAGGCAACAAGTCATCAACATTGTAGCAAATCTCGTCGTTTTCCAGCACCAATCTACCCTTGACGTTCTCAGGTAGCTTCACGTAATTCTCCTTCAAGCGCAAAAGCGTAGCGGGCTTGTCTTGGAAGACACCGCCGCCGTGAATGATCATCACACTGTCTTGGTCGAGACCCATTCTGTCAATCATTTCGCAATGATCTGATCGCGGAATAAGTACGAGAGATAGAGACAACGTCAGGACGTACATTTGAGATCTCTAAAAGCGTTATCGACGACTTGCTGTCTCGGTGATCCCAACTGAGTGAATTGTCCAGGATGCCTGTTCAACACTAGCTTCAACGACTACTCACATGGCTGCATTTGATGACTGACGTAGTCAGACGATGCCCATACTTCTTCGCGAGGTCGCCAGCAGCTTTCAACTCTTCTGCAGCGTATTCGAGATCGTAGCCATAATCAGGATGGGAAGCGAAAGGAAACATTTCAGATGACATGCGCATGAATTTGATGTTGCTATCGTGAACGTCTCAGCATACGATCAGGTGGAAAAAGCAAAAACATACTGATCCTCGTTCCACTGAATGAGCTGACACAAATCCTGCGACAGAGCTCAGCACAGCACTGAAACGCAAAGAAGTAGCAGCGGACTCTCATATTCTGCTTGCCAAGCTCCTTCATGTACTCGACACCCTTCTCCTTGATTGTAGCAATTCTCAAAGTGCGCGAGCAGAAGATAGGATCCGGTTTGGACTTGCGCAGAATCGTATTGAGACAAGCATATCCTGTATGATCCAACTTAGCATGCACTCTTGACGAGTCTAGCAGCTGCAGCAACATACCTAATCGGCCTTTGAAGGTAGTCTCCTTTTTGACGACTTCTGGAATCTCATAGACAGGCGAAGGTTTCCTAGCTCTAGGCTTTCTAGGCTTGGGTGTCTTCTTGGGCTTCTTCTCCTCCTCTTCCAATTCAGAGTGCAACGGCGTCAAGTCAGACCCTGAAGCTTTCGCGCCTTCGTCACCAGAATAATCGGCGGTGGACGTGATTTGTGACTTTGCCTGAGTTGCTGCTCTACGTTTGGGTGTCTTCAAAGGCGTGTGCATGTCAACAGTCATGCCAGTAATGTCTGGCAAGGGAATCGCTGCGGATTCGCCATTTTCGGCAGTTTGAGCAGCCATGAGAAAGAGACTTCGTGAGAGGACAGGTGTTGGATATCTGAATGGAGTGATCTGTCTGCTGCTGTGTCTGAGAAGGTATCTAAAGAGCATGCACTGGCTTGAGAGAGACCCGCTAGCAGGGAAAAATGCAAGATCGCGAATCCCTTCACGACGGGCAAAGGAGGTGTCAAGTTCTGTAACTTGACCAGCTGTCAAGTTCTGCACGGTCCGGAGATAAGCCAAACCGGTAAATACTTCATCCGGCTCGATCTGTAATGCCATTCTGTGCAAATGCTTGTTTGGACGGCTTACACGCTAGTACTATATACGCGATTCGTATGAAGGGCTTATGTTGACAAGAACAAACAGACAAACTACTACTGCATGCCAGATGAAGGCAAGCGTTCTTTCCGTCAAATAAGGAACTTCCAGATTGGTCACCTGCACGCAGTCCTGCGGCACACGTTACGCTGTTCCGGCCTAAACTATGCGGGCTCGGCACAGTCTTCTCTATCAGGCATATATGGTTATATTGTCTTTTGAATGTTGCCTTGTCTGCTTAGTGCTTGACCTTCCTTTGGTCCCGCTGCTTCATTCTCAGCAGTATTCGCCCTCCTTGCAGTGGTGTGCAGCCGCAAAGTGCGACACCTGCTAAGTGATTCAACATGAAAAACAGGCGCTGGAACATTTTGAGCCGTGTATTTGAAGATCGCTCAATATGCAGTAAACTCATGTCTTACTTCATATAACAATATCTGCTAGCCGCGCACTATACATGTATGGAAACCCAGCGCTGAAGCTACAACACCCATACCTGTGGGCTTAGGTTACATTGCGCCCCTATGAATGTTCACACTGCAAAGCAAATAGGCAGTACTGTAAACATACATACAGGTATGGCACGTACCAATCTTCGTCCGCATCGTAGAAGGATTCACCATCACTTAGAGTCATAAGGGATTCGCCATCTAAGTTCAATTACGTAGTCAGCATTGGTAAGATAGACACCATCGGACTGATTCGCATACCGCTTGTGTCAATCCGAAAAATCGATCCAGTGCTTCGGTAATCCGCACGACGGTGTGCGTGTTGAACGGCCGGACCTTCGTATGGCGGAGGCGCAACAGCGAGATTGTCGCTGCCTAAGTCCAAGCGACGCACAGCTCCATCCAGTGCAGTCACTTCATCATCAAGCAGACCTTGAGAAAGAGCTTCGCGTTCTAGCAAAGCTTGATATGGCCACAATTGGTGACTGATGCTAGTCGCCGGATCGTTTTGGCTACGAGTTTCGTATTCGACGTATTCACCCACAAGGCGGGCCCAATGTGCTTTGCCCATCTCCCTCTTGGCAATGGAGGGACTGGCTTGTCGAAGATCGCGGAACTTCTTGGCTGGATCTTTTGATCTTGCAGTTGAATGTTCGTAGATGACCATTTGCTGGTCTATACAAGTATCAGACACACATTTGGTAGGCTGCCGTGCTCGACGGTACATACCGTTGTGCGGGTTCGAAGTTGGCCTATCGGCATTGAGAATGACGAAGGCTATAATTCATGCTGTTGATCAGTGGTAGCACACTCTAGGCCCAAGCGTTGCGATTCACTTGTATAACGAAAAGCAGCTTTATCGCCTACTTGCTCGCGCCATTGTTGATAGCCACGCTGATGCACTTTTAGCGTTCATCAAAGTTTAGATATTGCTTTGATGCTTCAGAACCTTACTACTCCAAGGGCCATGATCACGGCCGGTGAACGGTGCAGGCCCAAAGAAAGGGGAGCGCATTGTGTGGGAAATTCGAACAATTAGAAGGGACGAAACAGGCTGTTTGAGCAAGCAGTACTACTTCCAAAAAAGAGATTTGGGCGCATTCAGAGGCTCGAGCATAGAGGTTCGTGTTTGAAGGTCCAAACGCAAATGGATCAATTGTCTTGATTGAGAGTTGGTGTTGCCATACTCGATGCGCGGGTAAAACGAGTCTTGCCATATGAACAGACAGTCGCGGACAGTCGCGGACAGTCTCAGTCAATGGCAGGCTTCTTCGTACAACCAAACAACTTCTCTTTTGTTTGCTATGATGCTTGCCGGCTTCTGCGACTACGGCTCTAGCTCTTTGTTCGCTTTGACCTTCTGCTCTTTTGAGCGCTGGCGCTTCTTTGTTTGGTTTATGCGACCGTCGTACTGCGTCAAGTTGTGTCCTGCATTGTAAAGCAAAGATGGCAACCTTACTGCCTGGAGAGACTCTCGACGACTTTGCGAAGCGCAAATTGCGCCTCGAGATGAGTCAAATGCAAGGTCAATTCACAAAGGCCATGGACTAAAGAAATCATTCGCCTTCGTGGCAATCAATCACCATCTGCGAACCGAGCGGCTTCGTATTCTATGAATGGCTCAAACGTTGTACTTCCCATCGACAACTCGCCATCAGCGCGAACCTCTGCTCCGCCAATTCAAGCATTCAATCGATATGCGGAGGCTGCTTCTGAGCTCACCGCTCAATCATCTGCAACGGGCGCTTTACCACCTTCATCAACCTTGCCTTCGTCGCAAGTCGGTTCATCCTTGGTGAGAGTAGTACCAATACGATCAAGCATCCATCGGTCTGGTGTCCCTTCTTCAACGCAATCTGCAGAATCGCTCAAAAGCCCAACCGCTGGCTTGGGCTCAAATCCGTCCGAGCGTCCAGGGAAGACCAGCGGAGGCATAGAGGAGTCGGTGAAGGGCGAAGTGATGGCGCGAAGGATTCCAAGGAGTACTTGCTGATTCTTCTGTCAAGATATATCAGCTCAAACAATGATGAAACAGCGAGCAGTGCGTGCGTGCATCCGCATGCCATGGATACTATACGACAATTCGCCCGCTCGTCAGGGCACGTTCTATCCCTGATACCTGTGGCAAATAGTGGGGCACTTGTGGGACCGCTAAGCTTCGATGCCCCAATTCGTTTGGTTTGCATCACGACCACACTGTACTAATCTTCTGTATATTCTATATTCTACTCACCTTTCTATCTATCGTCCTCTAACATATTGTTAACAAAATAGGTATATCACCCCTGATGTTTGGTAAGAAGAATCCTTTTCCAGATAATGGGCAATCTCCTCCAAAGCACTCTCAGGAGGCTCCGAAACACGTAGAGAGACTCAGTGCAGCACAAATAAGCAAACGTCAGTTATAGCTCTCCTCGACCACTATCCAACTGACTGTACTTTTACAGAATTGTTCACTAGTCTTGGATGGCTAGACCGCTTGCTGGCACCTATTATTTTGGTTGACATGATTATCGCAGTAGCTGTATGTTGCATGCCATTTGATTCGTCTCGTCTTATGCATCGCTTCAGGTCGGAGCAACAACAGGCGACGCTATACCAAACGCGTTCGATACCGTACAATTGAAAGGCGTATCCCTTCCCATTGTTGTTGGCCTTATCGTAATGATGGTTCCGCCGTTGGCCAAAGTCCAATATGAGCAATTGCCGGTCATCTTTGGTACACGCAAAGTCTGGTTCCACCTCGGTATTTCCTTGGTCCTGAACTGGGTTGTGGGACCATTTGTATGTCAAACGCATCCGTCCCTGCAACTGCTCAATCTGCCTTCAGGTGATGCTCGCATGTGCTTGGGCAGCTTTGCCCGACTTGCCCACCTAGTGAGTATAGTGGTCACCGTAATGTACGACCTCACTTTGTACAACCAGTCGGTCTGGAGTAATACTGGTGGGTATTGCAAGATGCATAGCGAGTAAGTAAGTCACTTGCTGTCTCCTTCGCTAAGTTCAATCGCTGGACAGTGGTCATGATCTGGAACGGCTTGGCGGGAGGCGATCATAACTACTGCGCAATCCTCGTGGCTTTCAATTCGCTTCTTCGTAGGTTCAGTTGTGCGACACCCTGATCAGGCTCACTGGATTTGACAGAAATCGTTCTCTATGCTCCATATGCCCTGTTTCTAAGTTAGTTGGCTGCCTGAGTTATCGCAACTTGCAAAGTGAGACTGATATGTTACCATAAGTCAACGTGATTGGGGAAAGTGATGATTTGAAGATCGATTATGGTAGTACGCGCCTCTCACCAAATCTGTTCGCTGTTTCAAGTGACCCATTGGTGACAGCCGTTGCTATCCAAGTGCTCATTTACCTCGGAATTCCACTGGTTGCGGGCGTGGTCGTTCGCTATTCAGTATGGGCTTTGAAAGGCAAACAGTGGCTGGAAAGCAGATTCATGCCTTGGTTCGCACCTTTGGCACTAGTCGGCTTGCTCTACACCATCTTCGTCATCTTCGCATACAAGGTGGGTCCCCGATACTGCCTACACCAGTGTTGACTAATGGCACTTAGGGCAATGATATCATTGAGTAGGCCTGTGCTGCCTGCACAATATCTTTCGTACTTACAGTGATCACAGTAATATTGGCGATGTCTTTCGAGTAGTCGGTGAGCGTCGGGATATCATATATTTAAAGCATGGCTTACACACACCCTCAGTTCCTCTTCTCATGTACTTCGTTGCGATGTCTGTCATTGAACTGTCCAGGCTGTTGTTATAATTGATTCTTATGTTTTTGCGATTGCAGGTGGTTTGCGGCCTTCTTCTTCATGTTCTGGCTATCCCTCAAGAACAAGAAATACTTTAGCTATGAAATGTGAGCTTGCTCATAATAAGTGTTTAAGATACACAAGCTAAACCAAAATAAGGGCTGTTGTGCAATCTTTCACTGCTGGAAGCAACAATTTCGAACTTGCCATAGCTATTGCGATAGGCACTTACGGCATTAGCAGTGATCAAGCGTCAGTGTTTGAACCGCCGTCGCCAGTAAGCCTTCACATGTTGACGCTCTGTTCATACAGGCTGGCAGCTACCATCGGGCCTCTAGTAGGTGCGTGGTTTGTCCTGGTCCTCAGCGGATTCTGAAAGCCGTTGTGTCTTATTGCAGAAGTACCGGTACTTTTGGCATTGACCTACGTGAGCTTGCTCCTGAAGAGAAAGTTGGGATGGCCAGATCAATCCGATGAAGAAGCAGAGCTACGGCTGGAGCAGAATCAGAAGGCTGAAAGTGTTCCCCAGGCTTAGAATCGAAGGAGGTCGAAAGTGGCTGCTGAAATGGCCTTTCCATATTGTCCATCGCACTGAACAGTTGCAATGAAGGCGTTTCTGAAATTACATTTGGCTCTTTGAGCACAATCAGGTCCCACACTTCCCGGCCGAGCAGGTGGGACAAACGCTTGTGCATTGAAGGAGAACTTTGCCAATATATTCCTGCTCTCCTTCGAACCCTTGCGCTATTCAGCTACGATGCGGCTCAACTCGCACGGGGAAGCACTCACCATAGAATCTACTGAACGTGCTTCAGAAGAGATTCCGGATGGAGGGTTAGATCATACCCTTTCCCGCCCCTCACAGCGTCTTATTGCGCACAGCTACGGTTGGATTGTCATACTCTGCATTTTTGCTGCGAACGCAGTGAGCGCAATTGTTTCCTCTTGATCTTGAATCATTCATGTGTACAAGACAACGTGGGGAATTAATGTTACTCTAGGCGTCACTTTATCCTTCCTGATAGCCAACGATATCTACCCTGGAGCTACGCCATTACAGTACAGCTTGGTATGTGCTGTATCCATTTGATTTCTGCTAACCTACGAGCTTTACGTACAAGGTCGCGGGACTATCTTTTGGCCTTGCACTACTCATGGCTCCCATGTCGAACTACATATCAAAAAGATTCGGCTTTAAGTATTCGATGGTTTTGGGCATCTTCTTGTTTTGCGGAGGCCAAATAGCGGCTGCCTTCGCCACTCAGGTCTGGCATCTGTTCATCACTCTAGGAGTAATGTTCGGTACAGGCAATGGTTTCATCTTCATTGCAATCCTGCCTCTCGCTTCACAATGGTTCGATCACAAGCGCGCAATGGCGTCTGGTCTGTCAGCGGCTGGTTCTGGAGTGGGCGGCCTGATCTTCTCCATCACAACGCGAATTATCATTGAAAAACATTCAATCAAAATGGCTCTTATAGCAAATGGATGCATCGCTCTCACCATTCTAATACCCGTAACGATTTTCATCCGATGTTAGTGTGGCTATTGTCTCCTATTAGGCGAAGGCTGAACCACATAGATACTAGCGCGCTCTGGCCAGTTGAATGCCAAGTTCGAATGCCTGCGGGCTATTTGTCTTATACATCCCTCCTTCCGATACGTATGGAGTGAGTCGCGTTACATACAATAACCGCAGTGATACTTACTGTAGAGCAGTGTGGGGATGGTTCAGCATGTTTGGATACTTGATTGCTCTTTATAATCTACCGACCTTCGCAGTCCAAGGCCTCGGGTTGACACAGGCTCAAGGCTCCAGTAGGCGCTTATCTTCAATGAGCTGGCACCAAAGGTTCACGTTCTCTTGCAATGGTCTTACAAGCGGGTCTATGTGCAGGCCAAGCTATTGGTAGGCCCCTCATGGGACTTGCTCTGGATCGTCTTGGCCGTATCAACATTGCTGCCGCTTGTACCATGATGAGTGGATTGACTATTTTGTGCATCTGGTAAGTTAACTTGTATCTCCCTACTACGGTAGCATACTCATATAGATCACAAATAGGAGGTTTGCAAGATCATTTGGAGTCCTGCTGTTTTTTGCCATTGCACAAGGTGTGCATGCTTTCTTTGGCATCTACACAACACTAGAATATTCTCAAATAGGGTTGTTTGGGGGAGTGTTCTGGTCTACGTGCGCACCTGTCTCGGCGGAAGCAGTTGGTGTGCAAGACCTCGGTTCTGCGTTTCGTCCTTTCTTCTAGATCTTATTCAAATGGATCATTAATGAAACTCGGATAGGCTGGTTGTTCTATATCTGGTCGTGGCAATACCATGCATCACCTCTTCTGCGATTGGTACTCTGGTTTCTGATCAGTAAGCTGGTGTGCAGCTAAGTCCTATAGTCGGAGTGCCTGACATCTGTGTTATATAGCATGCGGAGTGACCTAAACCTCACTGGGTAAGGTCAACGCTCTTGAGATCTTGACTAGATGCTCATCACATGGGCTTATATACAGAGTCTCCGTCTACCTGCCTGCTATTGGCTTCTCCGGTGGTAGTTCGCTAATCTTTCGGCGCCGGATCTTTATACCAGCGCTGATCTTGCTGTATGGCAGGCTTCGTCCTGGCTGCTATATTACTATTACCAGCAAAATTTGTCCTGCAGGGCAATTATAATCTCTTTGTAAGAACATAGCCGGATTCATGCTTCAATGTACTCTGTCTCCCGACCGTTTATATTCCCAGTTGCTAGGTGTGTATACTCAGGTTTCCTGATGGGGTGGACTACCTGCAGTTGGTGAATCCCAAGAAGGCGTGAAAAGTCGGCCCGCACAATTGCGACCGTACACCTTTGGTCCAGGATGCACTATCTCCATTTGGCATAGATGGCACTACTGTGCGTCAATTAATGCCCCTTCTCTGGCGCCATTTCGCTGCCTTTCCATTCGTGCCAGGCTGCATACCCGCCCTGCATTATCAAGGCTTTACTCTCCTTGATACCCGCTACAGTTAGCGCATCTTGGTGCCATCTTGCGCATCTGGGACCACGCCCGTTGGATTTGCTGCAGAAAAATATGGCAGCAGGGTAGTTTCTTAATCTTTGTGCAATTTCCATTCGCCTGGGGTAGAAGGTCTGTGCACGATAGTTGAGAGCGCCATCGATCCCGCCTTTCTGTGTGGGACCTCAGTAACCGGTAAGAAGTACCAGGACGTCAATTACCTCTATTTCATCTGCTGAGCGGACATCCACGAAGCAAGCCTTTCCACCTGCTACCAATTGTACAGCCTCTGTAACTACAATTTCCTGAACTGGTGTGTTGGAGACTGGGAAGGCATCCCACCAGTTTGTTGTAGTACCTTGGGCCATGAACAAGATTGAAACCGGTGATCCTAGTCCAATAATGACAAAGCTCTCACGCCCATGGTGATCGCCGAATTTGACTTACTGGTTACTTCGAGGTGCTGAGCTTTCGTAGTGGGGTTCCGTGGTAGCTCGACGATGACAAGTAAAGTGATCAGTACGTAATCCGCTAAAACAAACAGAACTTGTCTTCGATGTGGGCCGGTCCCACAACAAGTACTTGCGAACGTTTTCGATCAGATTGCACTTGTCATCAGCAGCGAGCTTATGCTCTTTTCCCCTCATCGATTTATCCCCATCCGACGACCTCTCATAGACTTGGGCCGTTGCATGAGCACCATTGCCGCTTCGCCAGAATTTCTAGACGAAGAATGGAAAATAGCTGATCTTGGTTGGATCGAGGACTTGGAGCTCGAGGCAGTGAAAGAGATGACAATCGCCCTCGACCAGCCAATCAAAGTCTTGGTCCTGTACGGGTCATTGAGGTGTGAGATGCTTTCGGCATTGGCTAGATCCCACCTCTGATATATTCGCAGCTGAGAGTTATTCTCGCGCTATGGCATTCGAGGCGTCCAGAATCTTACAGGTTATGAACGCAGACGTCAAGGTTTTTCGGGCCGCGTCCTTGCCGCTCAGTGCGCCCCTAATACGCTTTTTGTCCTGCATTCGGCTGACTGACTGCTGACTGAAATTCAGAGAACGACGAAGACCACGACCGGCCTGCCGTCAAGAGTATTCGTGAACTGTCACTTTGGTCAGATGCGCACTTTTGGGTTTCCCCCGAGCAGGTACATTGCTTCTTTTCAAATTGCGCTGCCGAGCTTAAAGGATATCAGCACGGTACAGTTACCGCAGCTTTCAAGAACCAAATAGACTGGATCCCTCTTTCCACAGGGCAAGTTGGATAACTGTCGCTTGGGCTTTGTTAATTCTCGCATTCTGCGTCAGTTCGGTCCGACCAACCCAAGGCAGAACATTGGCAATTGCCCAAGTCAATGGTGGTTCGCAATCGTTCAAGTGGGTTAAAACTCTATATCCATACCGGGTCGCCCTACTGATCTTCACTGATAGCACTGTGAATACTTTACGTATCCTCGGTCGTTGGATGCGCATGTTTACCATACCAAACCAAGCCTCTTTGCCGCAAGCCTATACGCATTTTGTCGACGGTCGTATGAAGGCAAGCGGAAATCGAGATCGTTTGGTGGACGTTTGTGAAGAAGTAAGCTGGATGAAATTGCCAGCGCATCGATCCTGACGGAATCTCCCAGCTCATCAAGACAACCCTACTCTTGCGACCGAACAAGGCACTATTCGACGACCGATTCTCGGAAAGGAAGGAGAAGGCTCTACACGGCCGATTAAAGACGGCAGATGAGCGATTCGCTGCACCAGGCGCCGCAAATGATACCGCGAACGGCCCTTCCTTGCATGTCGACACCACAAAATAGGCTAAATCTTCATTCACATAGTTCGCACTTGCATTGTATGTTTCGCAGAACGTTTTGTTCAACGCGGGATTTGACCCCATCGTCGGCGCTGAGGAAAGTCATGTTGTCCCGTTATTCTAACATCAATTCAAAGCTCGCAAGGTTTGTTTAGAATCAGAATCATATTTGCACGTGCTACAATATCTCTACAACTCCCGCCCCATTGTTGCGAGCTCCGTTTCATCTCGGTGTCGCAGACGCAACCTCTGCCTCATGGCGGAAGATCTGACTACACCAGCTACCGTTCCAAAGACTGACATGGAGGCGGAAGATGTTTGGGAGGCCGCATCATCTGCCACATCTTCCGCTTGAGTACGAGTCGGCGAGCTGTTGATGATGTATTGTCTGAGGTTGAAGACCACGCCCAAAACCATCATTCCGATCCACAAGGCTAGTTCCGAGCCGTAGATGACAGTGGCCCAGATGTCGAGAGGCGAAGCTAAAACTACTCCACGCCTTGATTAGGCTAGGTCGGCAAGACGTGAATTTCTATGCTCATTGATGGCCAAAAGCGATGTTAGATCACCCGCGGCATCCAATCCAACAAAAGCCCAGCTGATGCCACGAACAGTTCGATGCTCGTAAATATCGTAGTAATGTCGGAGTACGCCTAGTGCTAGACCGAGAGCTGAAAGCACCGCCATGGCATGGACGGTCTTAGTGCGATGGCTTTCTGCGATGCCCATAAGCTGCGAACACAATCATGAGTGCGAAGATGAAAGGTTCGACAGCTCGAATTACTTTGAATGGCAAAACAAATGCAGCTTCCATCAGGCCAGCGCCGATTGACAAGCCTACCACCCAGGTCAAGCATTTGGTGATGGGCCATTTCTGCAGCACAGTTCTTCATCAATACTTGCCTACAACAGAAAAGCTTGTTCATAACTTACATACAGGCATGGCACGTACCAATCTTCGTCTGCATCGTAGAAGGATTCACCATCACTCAAAGTCATAAGGGATTCGCCATCTAAGTTCAATTATGTAGTCAGCATTGGTAAGACAGACACCATCAGACCGATTCGCATACCGCTTGAGTCAATCCGGAAAATCGATCCAGTGCTTCGGTAATTCCCGCGACGGTGGGCGTGTTGAACGGCCGGACCTTCGTATGCTGGAGGCGCAACAGCGAGATTGTCGCCGCCTAGGATCAAGCGACGCACAGCCTCATCCAGTGCAGTCACTTCATCATCAAGCAGACCTTGAGAAAGAGCTTCGCGTTCGAGCCAAGCTTGATATGGCCACAGCTGGTGACTGATGCTGGTCGCCGGATCGTTTTGGCTACGAGTTTCGTATTCGACGTATTCACCCACAAGGCGGGCCCAATGTGCTTTGCCCATCTCCCTCTTGGCAATGGAGGGACTGGCTTGTCGAAGATCGCGGAACTTCTTGGCTGGATCTTTTGATCTTGCAGTTGAATGTTCGTAGATGACCATTTGCTGGTCTATACAAGTATCAAACACACATTTGGTAGGCTGCCGTGCTCCATGGTACATACTATCGGACGGAAGCGAAGTTGGCCTATCGGCATTGAGAATGACGAAGGCTGTGATCAATGCTGTTGATCAGTCCATGGAGCATACACTGGGTCCAAGCGTTGAGACTCACTTGTATAACGAAAAGCAGCTTTATCGCCTACTTGCTCGCGCCATTGTTGATAACCATGCTGGTGCACTTTAGCGGTCATCAGAGCTTAGATATTGCTTTGATGCTTCAGAACGACTTACTACTCCACGGCCCATGATCACGGCCGGTGAACGGTGCAGGCCCAAAGAAAGGGGAGCGCATTGTGTGGGAAATTCGAACAATTAGAAGGGACGAAACAGGCTGTTTGAGCAAGCAGTACTACTTCCAAAAAAGAGATTTGGGCGCATTCAGAGGCTCGAGCATAGAGGTTCGTGTTTGGAGGTTCAAACGCAAATGGAACAATTGTCTTGGTCGAGAACTGGTGCTGCCATACTCGATGCGCGAATAAAAGGAGTCTTGCGATATGAAGAGACAGTTGCGGACAGGCTTACATTAGCAGGCTTCTCCGGACACAACCTAACGAGTTCTCTTTTGTTTGCCATGATGCTTGCCGGCTTCCGCGACTGAGGCTCTAGCTTTTTATTCGCTTTGACCTTCTGTGTAAGAAGTGCGAAAGTCACGCGTATGGTCAAATGCCGGCGGATGTGTTCATGAAGCATCTTGTCTCGACCGACACTATCAATACTATTCTCACAAGGAATTGTTTACAATATGTATTGATACCAAGTTCAGAAGTGCTATGGTATGTCCTGCCAACACTGATCCTGAAATTGCTCTACATCACGGGGCACCTTGAAAGTGTAGCGGAGCAGCAAAGAGCTGAAGACAACGCTGAGACTGGAGAGAGCCATAGCAAGCGAAGCCACTGCATATTGAGGTATTTCGATGGATATCAGCTCGACGGACAAAAGCCTATCATGATATACGAAGTGCTTACAAACAGCAGGTAGCTTGATCCTGCCAAAATCATAGAATGCACCAGCGGCCAGCGGAATCAGCACGATATTGTATACACACGCCCAGCCGAAATTGCCGATGATGCGTCGATGCGTCACTCTAGCGATGGCCTGCAGCGTAATCAGAGACAGGAGATTCTCACTGATCAAAGCGAAGTCGGCCGTCGCAGTAGCTGAGTGACTGCCACTACCTTGCGCGATTGAAACATCGGCTTGAGCAAGTGCTTACAGCAAAATAGGTCAGCATATTTAGCTGATCGTACACATGATTGCCCACCGATTGAATCGTTAATGCCATCACCCACGAAGGCAACCAGACGCCGTTGCGTTTGCAGCTTGCCGTTCCAGCATCTGACCTCTTTCGTTTGGTTTTGCAGTTGCTCGACGAACTGGCGTTTGTCTTCAGGTAAGGCACCACCGATGACCCGATTTGAAGGCAGGTTGAGTATTGCTCCGACAGCTTCTACCGTTGTGTACCCGTCTCCGGAGACGATGTATGTTGCTATCCCTTTTGACTTGAAGTAATCAAACACGAAATGGGCTTCAGGTCTCAATGGATCCGCGACCGCGAGCAAGGCCGCAATCTTATAGTCTTCAACATCGGGAGAACCTGCATGGTTCTCTCTTATTGCGATTAGCACAACGCTCTTGCCTTGGAGTTGCCAAGCTTTCAGTTGCTGCGTAATAGCGGTTGAGACACTGCAGCCGTTCTCCATGAGAATTTTCTCGTTGCCGACTAAAACTTCGAGCGTAGAGTCTTCCTGGAGTGAAACTTTGGCCTTCATGCCTCGGCCTGGTACTTCTTCTATTCCAAGAATATTTGGTCTGACGAATTTCTTAATATCGTAGGCTTCAATTTTCAGCGAAGCAGCAATATCTACTGCTCGTGCGACAGGATGACTGGAGCCTTGTTCAATGGCGGAGATGAGACGCCATAGATCTGGTTCTGCTAGTACTCCAAATAAAATCTCGTCTGAAAGTTGAAATTTTCCTGTTGTGATAGTACCAGTTTTGTCGAAAGCTATTGCATCGATGCGTGTGAAAGACTGGAATGCTTCGCCGCCTCCGTTTGGCAGTATACCGTTTCTTGCAGCGAGGCCTATCCCAACATATTGAGCTGTTGGCGCTGCAAGACCTAAACCGCAAGGGCATGCTGCACAATAGAATCGCAGTCAGCCGCTATTACGTACGGCATTCCGTACAGTTGACGCACCTACAATTAGGGTAGCAATAGTGAACTGAAGAGCGAAGAGAGTCCAACCACCAGCTTTTGAGTTATCAAGCCAATCTTGCGGTACATAGCCAGTATATGCGCGAAGCATCCAGGCCATAAAAACAATACAACTAATAGCCACGATGCAGGGGACAAAAATAGCAGTAACAGCGTCGGCCAAGCGTTCAATGCTTGCTTTCTTTGACATGGCGAGACTCACTCCGGACGCAATGTTATCGATGACCGTGTCGCCGTCGTACGTTGATGCCACCACAATGGCTGGGGAAGGACCGGTATTGTATGTACCAGAATAGACCATTTCTCCAACCTTCTTGGCTACAGGACGAGATTCGCCAGTCAAAGACGCCTCGTCGAAAGAGGTTGTAGAACTATTCTTCGCTAATCGGCAATCTACAGGTGGAGACATGCCGACATGGATGATCAAACGATCTCCGATTTCTATGAATCCACTTTCGATTTCTGCGATCGCTTTCCCGTCTTCGTAAAGCATACCATGCTTCGGTCGAAGCTTGCCTAGTTCACTTATTGCATCGCTGGTACGGACTTTGCTGATGCCCTCCTGCAGACAGAATAGACATTAGAAGCTTTTCACATTCGACATCTCCTTTCACGCACAAGGTAGCGGCCAGCCAGGATAAAAGTCACCAGGAAGACACTAGTGTCAAAGTATGCCATTTGTCCCGAGCCAAGACCAGCAATGTCCAAAATCATGTAAGCGGCGGACGAAAACCAAGCGGTTGTTGTACCAAGGGCCACGAGGGTATCCATGGAACCCCATCTGAACAAGCGATCGATCCACACTCTCTTCAAGTTTACTCTTCCTTTCCTCCTCCGCCATACACCGCGTAAGCTCTTGTAGGCTCGATTGTAAAAAATTTGTCCTATGCCAAATTGTATAGGCGTAGCCAACGCGAAGAGAGCCACTGTGACACGGGAAGCACCTCCCCAAATCGGTGTGTGCCAATATGTCTTCACTGAACTACCTGCGGGCAGGAATTCGGCGAAGACGACACCAATGATGAAAGTTGGAATGCAGAAAATGCCGCATATAATAAGACGAACAAGGATACGCCTCCTTTCTTGAACTTGATTTCTATGGGCGAGATCTTGGGAGCTTTCCGGTGCCTTGATGTTCATAGTAAAGCCGATTTCCGTTACAGAGGTGCGAATTGACCGAAGAGTGAAAGCAGGCGGCCGGGCAATGTAGGTGAGCTTAGAAGTTGGTTGTTCAAGACTTAAAGGAGTATAGTTCATCGGAAAGCATTTGCTGAGATCTTCGAGCAGCTTGTTGGCTTTGGCGGGACATTGCTGGCAGAAGAAACCATCGATTCTGACATGCACTGTCCTCGGCGACTGGGCTTGCTGTTTGGTCTTGCCTCCGTCCAGAAGTACATCTTTTGCGACCTCCACGCTCACAACTTTTGCGTCATATCCCAAATCATTTATCTCGCTTTCGACAATTGATCCAAAAGACGTGTCGGCAACAATGACATATCCCGAGTGGCCCAACAAGTCTACACTGAAGTCCCTGACCCCTTCCATCGACTTGAGCAGATTGGTGACAGCACCGGTGCATGAGGAACATGTCATGCCGCCAATACTGAGGTTTAAGCGGTACAGCTTCTCTTCTGCTTGAATTACATCTGGTATTTGTGATGAGGCTGTATTGCTTCCAAAGAAAGGTTTGCATGATACAAGTTTGGCGCTGCATCCCAACGCTTCGATATGCTCCACAATTTCTTCATGGCTGAGTATAGCTGAGTCATAGACTACAATGGCGGAATCGTCCAACAAAGCCATTTGAACTGAGACTACACCCAAAACACTTTCCGGCCTCAATGTTGACTCTACCGAAGAGGTAGATAGGCTGTGAAATAGCTGATAAGCAATAATATTTGTATATATGCTGCAAGCCTCACCAGCCTGCCATCCCCTCAATGGCAAATACGCCTTGCATGTAGTCCAGATGACTTTGCTGAGTCGATTGATCTGGATCTCTGGTGCTTTCATGCACTTCGACGGTGTCAGGTCCGACAGTATGTGGAAGGGACATGACTGTGCGTTGGGGTGACTGTCTGGACAGCCTGTCGAATTGACCTGGATCCTCTTCTTGACATGCCACGCAATACTCTTCGTGCACCTTGCGCTTGGGCTTTGAGGTGAAGAAGTCCGAGAATCTTGGCCAAACGAATTCTGCATCCAGGGAAGACCGATCATGCCGATAACGAGGCTCGTAAACACTGCAGCCCTGCGTCTGGATAATATCGAAACCAGCGTTTTCTAATTCTGCTGATAATGCACTCAGGGGTAGCCCCGGAGTGTGCTCGAATGACACGGTGCCATTGATGGCGGAAACATCCAATTTCCTGTAGCCGGACTTGGCCTTTTGTTGTGTGCCTGTGGATGTGCAGAAGAATAAAGATAGATTGATGGGTTAATTCCCGTTAGGTAGAAATCAATGGTAATATGCTAGCACACTTACGGGGCGAGCCGACTTCCCTATCTAGACCCAGATGGCCCGCAAAGATTGATTGAATTTTGCTGACACATGAAGGACAGTGTATATTTCCTGCAGGATAAGCACCCGGGTTTCGTTCAATTGAATAACTTCCACGTGACATCCAAAACTCACCTATAACAAGCGTCGTGTTGTGAAAATGAGCCTCCATGTAATTCGCTTGGTTGTGTTGCTGGAAGACATTGCGCCACTTAACCCAGACTGATTTGCGTCCCCGGTCTCTTCCGATGAGTACTTGCTCTCTAATTTCCTGCTTTGTTACCATCTAATGAGCCTGTGCGATCAGACGACTAACGCGATCGCAAGGCCTAAGTAGGAAGAGACCACGACGCGCCTGCCTAGTCGGAGACCTTCGCGTTCTGCGTTCTGTATGTGTTCCGAGATAAAGACGTGGATGATGCTAATTCAGGCGACACAGGATTTCTTTCAGATGACAAGGAAGAATCAGGTCAGCAGTCTGAAGGGTCGATTCATGGGCGATAGGAATAGTAGATCGAATGTGGAGTGTAGAGCATTCTTGTCTCCGCGGACTCTGACTCATGCGCTTGAATAGTGGAAACTATCCCTTCGGCAGATGCATCACGCGCGACCTCGCCTATTCCCGCAAATGCGGTTGAAGATAGGGGTACTCATGATGCTGAATTAGCTCAAGTCTTTAAGAAGGCGAAGAAGCAAGGGACGCAGGTTGCTGAGTTTAATATGGATGCATTCGGATTTTGAACTTGTATCAAAGTGAAACCGATGTACTCCCAACAATCCCGTTGCGACTATGTAGATGATGGAGACTAGGAGGGCGACTTCCAAGAAAATGCCAAACCACTGTACGCCGACAGCTGACCCTCTTCCATCATAGCTGCTCTCTATTATAGCTTGCCCAATGAAAGCCGTAAGCCAGCCAATAAGCCCTAGAACCAGACTAGCTCCAACCAAGAGATTTGAGAAACGAAGCGTAAAATCGAACGGCATGGCCGCGCGTGCGTTGATATAGCAGAGGACGGCTATATGAAGAGAGAGTCAATTCGTTATTAGTTCGTAGGTCGTAAGCAGCGGTATTTTAATTCTGAAAGGGTTATTGTTTGAGGACAACAAGATATATAGTAGCCTGTACATGTTGCGCCCAAACCGCGTGACATGTATCGGAGCTAGCTCTTGTACTTTGCCTGTGACGAACAGAACAGGAAGACTGGAGCCGAAAGGGACAGCCTCAACATTGAGTCAGTAGTACACCGCCACCTTCCACAGCGTGAAGCAGAAACGTCTATTCACGGGTTAACTCAAACGACCGTCGAATATGGAATGCAGCAAGCCTCCGAACGTCTGGGGGCAAGTTGCGCCTGAAATTAAAGCTCCGTGCAAAAGCAAATGTGCGCCAGACAGCGCCTGTGGCGAAAAGGTGGAAACTGCTCGGGGCGAAGAGTTGGTGGAAAGCAAAGCAAAGCAGCCTCTGGTTGACATCGGTTCGTCGATTCAATACAATTTTCCTTTTTTACTGATTAGCTGTTCTCTAGACATGCTATGCTACTGCTGTGCTACTATCTTGGTCCAGCAGCTGCCAGCTATCCCCAAAGACGAGATTGTCGTCAGCAAGTCCGAATTGGTTGGCAAGACTGGCACTGCAAACGGGTACGTGGCTTGCTATATTGCTTATATCCTTCAAGTGCTAAGACGTTGTGCCAGCCCTTCGACCACAATAATTGAACTCGCCCGCATTTTGAAACGTTGCTGTCAACGATTGCGGTCGATTTGTCCAGCAAACGATTGCTGCTTCGTTTCATTTCCCCAAGGTGTGGCAAGTTCAGTGATCAGTAATGGCGAGATTGATTTGAAGCTGGATTCCGCCTTGCCCCCCGATTCACCCTGCTTCAATAAGCCCACTTCTCAATCCCAAGTGACCGACTCCACGACGCGTCTTACGCTGGAAGTGTCTGGCATGGATTGTGCAGATTGCGCGATGAAAGTGACGCGGGCTGTCGAGCGCTTGGCGAATGTCGATCTGCTTGATTTCAATTACTTCACCGGTCATGCAACTGTTACCCACGATCCCGAGATCACTACGGCTCGTTCTATCACAAATTTCGTCGCTAGAGCCACCGGTTTCGCAGTGAATCCTCTGATACAAGACGACACCAACGATCCTACCACGCACAACTCTCTTCCGCTCAAATTCAGCAAGCCAATACCAGAAGACGTTTTGAGCCGTTTCGACGTGAGATCGAAGGGTGAAGCTGGCGGTTACATGGAGGTATCCTTTATGGCGAAAGGGGCGGCTGCGCGTAGTTCTCGGGAAGTTATGGCAGAGTTGGCTGCATATGGTCCGACCCTCGTCGATGCAGACCTGATCCAGAAGGCACGAGATCGAGTCACCCACGATTTCAAATCAGTCGGTCTTCGCACGAGTGCAATCATTATTTTGGCTATCCCTGTTTTGATCTTGGCTTGGGCACCACTTCCAAGAAATCCCATCGCTTACGGCGCGGCATCAGTGGCTCTCACCACACTAATTCAAGGGCTTGCAATGCCTATAGTCATGTCATCTGTCCGATCGATACTATTCCTCCATCAAGCTGACATGGCTGTCCTTATAACTGTCAGCACTTTGACGGCATATATCTTCAGCCTCGTCGCATTCGGCCTTGAAGTCGCCGGTACACCCTTCGCTGAACCATTTTTCGAAACAACGGCATTGCTTATTCCTCTAATCTACCTTGGCCGCTTCATACAAGCCTCCTGTCGCAAATCCGCGAAATCCACCGTCGCGGCTCTTCAGCAACTACAGTCCAAAGAGGTCGTACTTGTGGTGGGTGATGGCTCGTCAGCTGTCGAGCAACCTCTCGACATTCGGTAAGCACAGCATTGCCGCGATATCTGCCCAACTGACCTTCATTGTGCAGACTCCTTCATTATGGTGATATCATCCGCATTCGACCAAATACTCGTCTTCCAACCGATGGTACAGTTGTTGCTGGCACGGGTCAAGTTAATGAAGCATCTGCGACAGGTGAAAGTCTCCCCGTCACTAAGAAGTTTGGTGACTCCGCAATCGCGGCTACTCTCAACGTGAACGGTACTTTCGATTTACAAGTCGATTCTCTAGCCCATGAAAACTCTTTATCCCGTGTTTGCGCCTTGGTTCAGCAAGCTCAGAATTCACGCTCGCCTTATCAAGATCGGGCCGACCGCTTTGCTGCTGCCATCTTACCCATCGCGAGCACACTTGCTCTGGTCGCTTTCATTGCATGGATGCTGGTCAATCGATTTGCCAAGCGCCTGTCGCCCGTTGACTCCTTCGTCAGCGCACTCACCTACGCTCTTTCGATTCTGATTGTCAGCTGTCCTTGTGCCATCGGGCTGGCCGTAAGAGATCCCTCTTCTTCTGCTTATGCATGCTGTAGGCTCATTGATTCTGTTAGATTCCTTTGGTAATGTCATCGGCTATGCGTATCGGTCTCCGCGAGAAGGTTTTGTTCAGATCAGCGGAGGCCATTCAAGCTACGAACTCGGCCGACACATTTATCTTCGACAAGACGGGCACACTCAGTCAAGGAAAGTTCTGTATCCAACACCAAAACGTAGTGATTTCCGATTGCGAACGTCTGCTGTTTGGTCTGGTGTCATCAAGTGATCATCCTATCTCCAAAGCAATTGCTCAACACCTTAGCATTGAACAAAGTCAAACATCCAACGATCAATTGTCAATTTTCGACAACGTAGAAGTCTTACCTGGTTTGGGCATCAAAACTCGACACGCCGGTTACGATTTATTGGGCGGCAGTCCGAAATTCACCGACACTCTGCAACACCCCTTTGTTAAACGACTGGAAAGCCTCTCCTTATCCATCTTCGTAGTTACTTTCGGCGGACGACTCCTTGCCGCTTTCGGGCTGGCCGACGCTCCTCGTGAAGATTCAGCAGCACTTGTTGAAGATTTGAAGGCGCGAAACAAACGGGTCGTCATGCTCTCTGGCGACAATCTACCAGCAGCACGGCGGTTCGCACGACTCGTCAACATTCCAGATGAAGATGTGGAAGCTTCCTGCACGCCGGCATCAAAAGCGGACTACATAAAGGATGTTCAGCAACAAGGTCACAAAGTTTGTTTCGTTGGCGATGGAGTGAATGACGGGCCTGCATTGGCTCAAGCAAACATTGGCGTCGCTATGGGTTCTGGCTCTGATGTCGCTATATCAGCATCTGGCGCAGTCTTTCTCAACGACAACCTACATCGTTCCGTTGTTGTGGCCGCTGACTTAGCAGTCCAAGCTCGACAACACTCTATCGCCGCTCTTGCATGGTGTTTTGTCTATTTTATTCTTGCCTTTTTGCTGGCGTCTGGCGTACTTATCAAAGTCAAGCTTGAACCTCAATGGGCCGGCTTGGGGGAATTGATGAGTGTAGTTCCGGTGATTGTGATTGGCTTGAGTTTGCACTTGCGATGGATCCGGTACAACCCAGCAGGTATTTGATGGTCAAAGCAACTGCAAGTAATAGGATGAACATTGTTTTTGCATTTGGCTACTTTCTGTTTAAGCGGACGAAAGCGTCTGTTGTAGTGCTTTGTTTCATAAATATGTCATATGTGATGTGTGAACTCATAGATAGTAGTGCTGCATGCTAATTCCGGGTAGTTGCGCATTGAAGGGCGACAATATCGCGCTTATCAGTTCTCACCAGTTAATGCTTGGAACTAGCCCTGCAACGCAAGAGTATTGCAATAGGCAAATAAAATTGAATGAACTTTCTTGTTAACATAAGAGAGGAAAACGAATGTGCAGTTACATAACCGGGCTCGACTCCGACTGTTGTACTTGAGCACGAAGCCCGACCATCACTACCATGCAGGTGTGCCAGTGCGTTGACTGCTGCAAATCGCTGTACACGGACGAGTCGGATGGAACCACCAAGTCGGGTCGCCGCTTCAAAACCAGTGCATACAAAACGCATCAAGTTTCCCTTCGCCAGCAACGCGGACCCCCTGTTCTCGCTGTTGTCTACCCTGGCGCAGAGTCTGAGGAGACTGTTGTGCCTCACAAAACGAGTCAAATCAGAGGGGTAGACGGTAAGGCTTCGACGAATCAATCTGCTGCTTCTCCCTAATCTGCGTCTGGAACGTGTAGACAAGGAAGGGGCTCAGAGGCGCTTCCCGGCGTTGGACTTGGAGCCAGTCGTCTCTGTCCTTCTCACCCTCGCGGTATGGCTTTATCTTGCATGCGGTATCAGCAGAAATAGCGCCTCCTTGCTTCTCAAAGCCTTTGGTCTGGTCATTGAACATATCTCTACTGCATTTGGTTCATTTGAAAGTGTGCCGAAAGATATCCGCACAGCCGTTTCGCAACTGGCACTGGAACCCAAAATTATACGCGTGATGGTCTGCTCTGGCTGCTTCACCCAGTACGAACTCACAGGAGCACCGCGCCTTTGTCCGTGGCGAAAGTCTCCAGGTAGTCGCTCTTGTAACACACCATTATTTCGGGTTCAGCAAAGCGGACGCGGCTTGCCCAAGTTTGTCCCGAATCGACTGTACAGCACTCAAGATCTGCCTGATTGGTTGTCTTGGTTCTTGCAAAGAGACGGAATCGAAGAAGAGCTGGATAGCTCGTTAAGCGCAGTGAAATCTGAAGTCATGCGGGATGTTTGGCAATCTCCTGCTTGGGAGTCAATGGGTGATTTCCGGTTGAAAAGCGGCAATTTGGTCTTTGGTATCTTCATCGACTGGTACAATCCTTTGACGAACAAGATCGCCGGCAAGAAGATGTCACTTGGCGTGATTCTTCTCGTCTGCTACTCGTTGCCATACGAAATTCGCTGGCTGCCTGTCAATCTATTCATGCTAGGCATCACTCCAGGCCTCAAAGAACCAACAGTCACTACCCTTAACCACATACTCAAGCCAACTATTGATGCTTTGCTGCGTTTTGAAGATGGTGAATACGTCGTAACGCGTCGAGCTCCAGCTGGTCGACTAATCAAGGCACGCTTGCTACCATCCATCAAAGACGCTGTGGCTGGGCAGAAATTAGAGGGCCACGCATCTCACTCTGCCAAGCAATTCTGTCCGTACTGTGAAGTGCCGCGCTCAAAATTGGGTCAAATGACGCTTTCAGCACCTCAACGTACCAACGCATCGATTTTACGAGACGCTGCAGCATATAAACTACTCACAACAGAGAAAGCAAGAGCGGCGCATGTGAAAAAGACGGGTATGCGTTGGAGCGAGATGCATAGACTCCCGTATAGAGACCAGCTGCTCTGCAACATCCTTGGTATGATGCACAACTGGCCTATCGGTATACTGCAGCACCATGCCAGGCGTAAATGGGGATTGGATATTGAAAGAGCCAACAATTCCGACGACTCGTTCAAATCAGCACCGGTTTCAGATAACATTATGGCTCTGGATTTGGATAACGACGAAGATCTGGAAGAAGAGGTTCAGGACTTATTGATGGATGCGGCAGCTGATCTGCAAGACGTGGCCAATTCCCAGCGGACGATCTTTCCTCGTGAAGGCACAGCTCCCGTGGAAGAGGATGAGGAAACGGATAGTACGTTTGTACCGGACGCCGACGATGAAGAAGCAGAAGTGGATGGGCCAGAAGAGGCTGAAGAACCGGTAGCCAGCGTTTTCAGTAAAGACCAGATCGCTCGAATTCGTGCTGCAATAGCAGATTCTTATCTACCGTCATGGATAGACCGACCGCCTTCCAATCTGGGCGAGAAAGCACATGGCAAGCTCAAAGCCGACAATTGGCATGTCCTCTTCTCAATCCTATTCGTCTTCAGCCTGCCGGAAATGTGGCTCCTACAAGACACCAAGACATCCTTGAAGTTGCTGGACAACTTTTACGATCTTGCTGGCTGTACCAACATCCTGTTCAACTACACAACAAGTTCACGCGCTGCAAAAATTTTCAGCAACTTGTACAACTCTTATCATACAACGCTCTCCGAACTCTTTCCTGGCGCTGGCCTAGTACCGAACCATCATTACGCTTTGCATTTGGGAATGCTCATGGAACATTGGGGTCCCTTGATCAGAGTAAGCGAGTTTGGGGGCGAAAGGGTTATTGGTCAACTACAGCAGATCAAAACAAATCACAAAACTTGCACGTCACCATGTCTCTGTCTTCACTTGACGTCGCTGACAGCCATTCTAGACCAATTCGATTTTACAGCGCTACGACAGATCTGCAGGAAATCCCGACTGATTGCCTTTCTGCAAAGCACTACTGAGGGGTCATCTTTACCCCTACGTCTCAAGACTCTGCTTTTGCCTGCAGTGACCGAGCCAAGTACAAGTTCGAAATGCTTGACAGGAATTGAGCGGGCGGCGTTTAACAAGTTTGGACAATACATGCCCACGCAAGTGTATAATGGAATTCTCTTAATCGCTAACAAAACACGCTCACGCGGCAATCAGCTTCGACACTATACAAATTTGCCCTATCCGCGGACATGCGAAGTTCTCAGCAGAATTGGTCAAGAAGCTCTCATTTTCCAAAAAAATGATCGGTCTATTTCGCTGTTCGAGAGGAACGCCAATAACGGGATTATCTGGCTTCAGGATCCGCGAACGAAAGAGAAACAGGCCGCCAAAGTGACTTCAATTTGGCGTGTCGAGGTTTCCGGATTTGTTCGCACCTTCGTGGAAGTTGGTTTCTTCGACCTTCTATCGGATATCGATCAAGCACTCAATTGGTGCCGCCGATACCCCTTCTTCTTTGTGTCACTGTTCTACACACAAAGCTCTCACACTGCGATGATTGAAGATTGCGATATTATCTGTCAAGGTGCAGCTCTTGTGAGGCCAAGTGGGACGTTTGGAATCAAGCAAGAGACTATATTGATTGCAGATCTAGATCGCCGCCGATCAATGTAAGAAATTACCAATGTATACTGCCCTGTACATCAAGATATTCAGTCGCTCCTCATTTCAAGATTCACCCAACTCCACAGCCTATTCTGCGTTAATGCGCCTCACAACCGGTGTCGGGCGCTTTCCTTGTTTCATCGGCTGCCCTTCTGACAGCGGTTCTGCAGGGTGCGTTGAGAAAGGGACTCCAGACCGATGGATGCTTGATCATATTGGCACTACTCTCACCAAGGATGAACCGACTTGCGACGAAGGCAAGGTTGATGAAGTTGGCAAAGGGCGGTTCGCAGATGATGATTGACTGCCACGAAGGCGAATGGTTTCCTTATCTTAGGAGTCCATGGCCTCGGTGAATTGGCCTTGCATTTGAATCATCTCCAAACGCAATTCAGTTGCGGCCTAGCATATGTTGGATCAGTATGGGCATGATAAGAAGCACAGGCTCCCAGAAGGCCTTACAGCTTCGGTTATGCGCTTTGCAAAGTCGTCGAGACTCTCTCCAGGCAGTAAGGTTGCCATCTTTGCTTTGCTTTACAATGCAGGATACAACTTGACGGAGTACGATCGAATCTACAATTTGATAAGCTCCGTCCCTTAAATAGCATCCCAGAATACAGATGTGAAACCAAAAACTCATCTACCGCAATGGGATGTTTGTAACTGCCTAAGATACTGTTTTCTTCCTTGCAGCCTTGAAACCGTAGCAGCGTTGTCCATTTCCTTCTTGGTCATTAGATTGCTTTTGCACAGATCGCCAAACCCGACTCTTGACACCACCTTCAAATACGCTGTTTGGACTTGCTCGGTTCCTCCGTCAGCGCCTGTAGCGTAAAGCTCAGCGATGTTCATTAACGCAATAGTTGTCCAGAATTTGCCGAGCCGGCAACTCTCTGGTAAGCCATACCATTCTCGCAGGGTTTTGCGAGGCATTCGCTTATCTAAAGCCAATACTTAATGACTACAAGCCATATCAGCTACGATTACTGGCAGCCCAACGGGCTTACTGGCGCCACACATCTCTCGTGGCCTGAAGTATACTGAAAGAGTGTAATTCCAGCACGTCAGGAGCCTTGAGGTTTCCGTCCAGGAATTCCGACATCATTCTCTCACACTCCATTTTCTCCTTCATCATTTGCAATCCCACATCAATTTGGCTTTGCCAACCGACTTCGGTGCCCCCGTGCTTGTCAGCGAAAACTTGTATAATGCGGTTGTTCCATGGATCGTTGGCGACAGAGTTCCCCAGTTCTGCTCGTATAGCCGAGATTGAGTCCCGAAGACTCTGAAATGCCGCAAGAGCCGCAACAGCAGCAGTGCCCCAACCCGATAGGGGAGCAGAACGATTGAATGTGGTCCAGACTCTTTGTATCGCGGTAGTTTGAATTCAACCGGCGGGTGAAGCAAACCCGCTTAAACCCGCTATGCACAAACCTTGACAGCTGACATTACAGCTGGTCAATTTCAGATTTGGCACCTCCTTTGCCCGTTTTGATAGCGCACAGGCAGCAAATCACCAAGCTGTATACGTCAAATGTCCCGATACGCATACAACCTAGGCAGTTTCATCTTTTCAGTCAAATAAAAACATTGGTGCACCCATCTGCCGCACACAGCGCTCGTTGCAGACCTACTGGACTTGTGCTTCGTTGTATTGTGGCCCGGTCCGTCTCTGATCATTTAATTGTCGACGGCCATGTGCTGCCCCTCTTCGTCCGACACGTCGGTTTCTGCTACATCTTTCTCCGCCATGTCCAGATCTCTATTGCCAAGCATTTCCTCATCCCCGTCTTCGTCTTCGCCTTCTTCTTCATTATCTGCGTCGGATGCATAATAGTCGTAGATTTCAAGAGCTTGGCCGTATACACGTTCGAACTCCTTGTCTGACATTCTGTCTGAGTCATGCGTATTGGCATGCTCCAAAGTGTCGGAAGGGAAGGTGACTTTGTATTGGGCTAGCTTTTGCTTGAGCGGGCGAGAGAGCTTGTTGAACTGTTTTGCTTCATAATATTGAATGCCAATTCCGAGTGGTTGCGCTTTGTAAGGCGACGGCTTTGCATCGACAATGCGCCTGCGAATGCGAAACTGATCCCTCCGGCCGATCAACGCATGCTCCTCTTGGATGGCTTTGTCGACACCCTCCAACATAATATACATCTCATCACTTCGTAACGGCATATCGTGAACTTCAAAGGTGCCGTCCGGCAGACGTTCGTCGCTAGACATCGCTTTCGTTACGCACATATCCATCTTCCGTTGGGGAAATCCGTGGTCTTTCATATACTTCAGTCGCCTGAGCTTCAGCTGCAGCACCTTTTCTTAGCAATGGAACGAGAGATCGAGTAAGATGCGCACCCTATGCCGATTTTGATACACGCTCTGTTGAGCAAAAGCCTTTGCTGTACTTCCAGGCTGAAGGCGCTCGCGCTCAAAGATACTGAACATATAATGATGAACGAAATGATCGTAGATCTTCACTGTAAATTTGATGTTGGCCAAATAATCCAGATCGGGTGAAAGATCTGCAAAGGCGTGAGCTCGAGCTGCTTGTTCGAAGGCTGCTAAGAAAGTTAGGCGATGGGCGGAATTGTAGGCAGAGTAGGCGTTCTCGTCGAGTTTGGGATTGAAGCGCTCCAAGCCGTAACGAGCGACAAGCATTTGCATATATTTGATGACAACGTGATCCACATAGATCAGTGATTTTGCATTTCTCGCGCCTTGCAAGCGGTAGTGAGAACCCACGGCGACTGTTTCGCTGGCGATGGAGTAAAGGTCATCCTGACCCTTGTTATAACGTTGAACAGCCTTGGATGAGGGGAATCGAGTGTAAAAGCCATTAACCAGATCGTCCGGGGGCGCAATTGGTGCCTGTGAATTGTCGTACAGCATCCAGAGCATACGAATGCACGCACGGACTGCTGCCTAGTTGATATGGGTTGAGTTGATTGCTGCTGGCAGAAGAATTAGCAGGTACTCACTTGATACCCTCTGCTGTCTTTTGGCGCCTCTGCTCTCATCATACGATACACATGGGTTCCTGGCTTGACCACTTCTCCCTTCGCCGAGTTCTCCATACTTCCGCTCATCTTCTCTACACGCTCGTAAAAATCTCTTGAGCCCAAGCCAGGATTTGGGCTTTTGGGCTGTTCTACAGGTTGAGTTGAGGAAGGGACACCAGACCGATGGATGCTTGATCGTATTGGTACTACTCTCACCAAGGATGAACCGACTTGCGACGAAGGCAAGGTTGATGAAGTTGGCAAAGGGCCCATTGCAGATAACTGATCGGTAAGCTCTGAAGCAGCTGCATATCCATTGCGTGATTGAGCTGATGGAGCAGAAATCCTTGCTGATAGCGAGTTATCCATTAAAAGATCAGCGCTTGAGCCATTCTTGGAGTTCGAGGCCGCTCGGTTCGCAGATGATGATTGACTGCCACGAAGGCGAATGATTTCCTTATCTTTGGAGTCCATGGCCTCGGTGAATTGGCCTTGCATTTGACTCATCTCCAAACGCAATTCAGTTGCGGCCTAGCATATGTTGGATCAGTATGGGCATGATAAGAAGCACAGGCTCCCAGAAGGCCTTACAGCTTCGGTTATGCGCTTTGCAAAGTCGTCGAGACTCTCTCCAGGCAGTAAGGTTGCCATCTTTGCTTTGCTTTACAATGCAGGATACAACTTGACGGAGTACGACGGTCGCATAAATCAAAGAAACAAGCGCCAGCGCTCAAAAGAGCAGAAGGTCAAAGCGAACAAAGAGCCAGAGTGAACAAAGAGGTAGAGCGAACAAAGGAGCTAGAGCTATAGTCGCAGAAGCCGGCAAGCAACATTGCAAACAAAAGAGGAGTTGTCTGGTTGTATGTGGAGAAGCCTGCCATTGAGTGAGACTGTCCGCAACTGTCTGTTTCTGTCGCAAGACTCTTTTTACCTGCGCATCGAGTATGGCAAGATCAACTCTCGATCAAGACAATTGATCCATTTGCGTTTGGACCTCCAAACACGAACCTCTATGCTCGAGCCTCTGAATGCGCTCAAAACTCTTTGTGGAAGCTGTACTGCTTGCTCAAACAGCCTTTTCCGTCCCTCCTGATTGTTCGACAATGCGCTTCCCTTTCATTGGGCCTGCACCCTTTACCGGCCGTGATCATGGCCCTTGGAGTAGTAAGTCGTTCAGTAGTCTCAAAGCAATATATAAGCTCTAATAACCGCTAAAAGTGCACCAGCATGATTATCAACAATGGCGCGAGCAAGTAGGCGACAAAGCTGCTTTTCGTTATACGAGTGAGTCGCAACTCCTAGGTCCAAAATGTATGCTACCACTGATCCATAGAAAAAATAACAGCCTTCGTGATTTTCAATGCCGATATGCCAACTTCGAATCCTCCCAATGGTATGTACCAAGTGGTACGACAACCTACCAAGTGCGTCTCTGATACTTGTATAGACCACCAGATTGTCATCTACGAACATTCAACAGCAAGGTCAAGAGATCCAGCCAAGAAGTTTCGCGATCTTCGGCAAGCCAGTCCCTCCAGTGCCAAAAGGGAAATGGGCAAAGCACATTGGGGCCGTCTGATTGGTGCATACGTTGAATACGAAGTTCGTAGGCAAAACGATCCGGCGACTAGCATCAGTCACCAATTGCGGCCATATCAAGCTTTGCTCGAACGCGAGGCTCTTCCTCAAGGTCTGCTTGATGATGAAGTGACTGCACTGGATGGGGCTGTGCGTCGCTTGAACTTAGGCAGCGAAACTCTCACTGTTGCGCCTCCGCCATACGAAGGTCCGGCCGTTCAACACGCAAACCGTCGCGCGGATTACCGAAGCAATGGATCCATTTCTCGGGTTGACACAAGCGGTATGCGAATCGGGCTGATAATGTCTATCTTACCAATGCTGAATACGTAATTAAACTTAGATGGCGAATCCATGATGACTTTGAGCGATGGTGAATCCTTCTACGATGCGGACGACACTGGTACATAATATGCCTGTATGTTTTTTTTTGGCAATGCTGACTGTTGATTTGTAGTATGAACATTCACCAGGGCGCATTGTAACCTAGGCCCACAGGTATGGGTGTTGAAGTTTCAGGGATGAGTTACGGTACATGGATCGTGCGCGGCTAGCAGATATTGTTATGTAAAGCAAGACCTGAATATATTGCATATTGAGCGATCTTCAAATACACAGCTCAAAATGCTTCAGCGCCTGTTTTTCATGTTGAATACTTTAGCAGGTGTCACACTTGGCGGAGCTGCACCAGTGCAAGGAGGGCGAATACTGCTGAGAATGAAGCAGCGGGACCAAAGAAAGGTTAAGCACTACTAAGCAGACAAGGCAACGTTCAAAAGACAACATAACCATATAGCCTTACAGAGAAGACTGTGCCGAGCGCGCGTTGATTGGGCCGGAACAGCGTAACGTGCGCCGTGTGACTGCGTGTAGATAATCAATCTGGAAGTTCCTTACTAGACGGAAAGAACGCTTGACTTCATCTGGCATGCAGTAGAAGTTTGTCTGTTTGTTCTTGTCAATATGAGCTCTTCATACGAATCGCATATGTAGTAGTAGCGCGTAAGCCGTTTAAACAAGCATTTGCACAGAATGGCATTACAAATCCGACCGGATGAAGTATTTACCGGTTTAGCTTATCTCCGAACAGCGCAAAACTTGACAGCCGGTCAAGTTACAAAACTTGACACCTCCTTTGCCCCTCGTGCTTCAAGTGTAATGACGGATCGCTAATGTCAATTTTCTTCTTCGCTTATCGCTTGCTTCCGCCATGCTGCTTCGCCCTCTCTCAAGAAACGCGCTCCGATCGTCAGCGCGATTCCAACTGCTATCAGAAACACCCATATCCTGACAAATTCATCAATGGTAGCTGAACTCATGGGTCATGACGACTTACAGGTTACCGTTCAACACATTCTTATCCACAGAAAGCGCAAACAGCGTAGATGCCAAAGCTGGCGTCCTATCAACCTATCAGCTAAATTCTAAATCTGTACTCCAAACTCACAAAGCCCGCATCAAGCTCGCACAACTCTGCACCAGCCCGTTCAACGCCCCTAACGAGTTCCTCGATGGACTCGCCTCAGTGACCAGCACACTATTACAGCTGAACGCCATCGAGCCAACCGACCAAAGAGTCATGCAAAACGCTAAGCCTGTCCAAACGATTGCTTCTCGACCAGCAATGGCGAAAGGTAGCATTGCTGGGTAGAGAGCAAAGATGAGCGGAAAGAACAGGACGAGCCATTTGGTGAGTGCGACAGCGCCGTATCTTCTTTCGAGAGGTGGAAAGAGAAAGACTTGTACTAGGATAATGCCGGCGCCTTATAGTTGAGCTTAGTAATAGCTTGATCGGAAGAAAGCAAAGCAAACCTCTACCGGCTAGCAAAGTACCGGTTTTTGACTGACTAAAGCCAAGACCTTTTGGTGGATCTGTATATGTGAATAGAGGCGTTATCCTATACTAGTGTTAAGCTAATGAGTGCTATCTACAGCAAGAAGAAGACACACGCAAGAAAGCCAGTCGAGCAAAGAATGAGAAGCGAGTAATTCAGCAAAATGTATCGCACTTGAGGCGATAACAGTTCTCTGACCGAGATGAGGCGCGCCGAGGTTGCAGAAGATGTCGATGCTGAACGCCTTCTTAGTTTCGGCGGTAATGTCTCTTTGAGTAATGGTAAAGCTAATAGAAAGCCAGACAAGGGAATCAATGCGCTGACGAAGCAGGGTAGGAAGTATGGTTTCGCGCGTAGAAAGGGATAGTCTAGTGATGCGTATTTTGTAGCTGGGTCAGCCAGATAACCGCCTGTGACATGAAGAGCTTAGCGGAACCGAAGTTGCAGATCGGTATAGAGCGGACCTATCAGTGGACCCAGAGCTGTACCGAGATCAGTCAAGATAATGCGAACAGCTTGTAACGTACAAGAGCCGACACCAGCGATGATTGGAAATAGAGTGAATGCTCTGGCTTGGTTCGTCTTGTCTGTGTTTTCGGCGATCATTGACCGAATACATCCTGCATTGCTGCAGAACAGTGAGACTCATGTCCGCGCCTTACTGAACCCGACTAGCTTACCCATTCAATGCTCCGTTCAAACATCTCGACGCTACTATAAGCCAAAAGTTGCTGCTAAGGCCAAACGCGACCTGAGAGACCGCTGATCTGCTGAAAGTTAGTACTAGTAAGGAATAAGATGAAGAAGAGGGTCACCCTAAAAGACCAATTGCGAGCACAGGCTTGCGGCCCACTGGGTGTATAGTCAACACAAGCTTGCAGCATGATAAATCTCGTCGTACCTCGATCAGAAACACGACCAAAGTAGAAGAGGGTGCACTAGAAGACCCATCAGACCAGGTCAGACCAGCGTGACTGCTCGTACATACAAATTGCGTCAAGGCTGCGATAGCGTTGATTAGCTGTGCGGGACCTTCCTAGTAGGAGGGCATACCAAACATGGACTCGACAATACCTGCAAAATAGCCTGCCTGCCCCTTCTCCGAGACGATTCCACTGTCAAAGACCATACCTGCGTTATTATTAGGGTTATTTCTAATAACGCAGGGAAAATAAAATCACCAGGGAGAAAAGGAAAGACAACATAGAAGGCGCATGGTTCTGCCAGCCGTATCCAGGCTAATAGGGCAAGCTGGAGCTTTGGCAAAGGCGTGATAGCAGCAGGCCTCGTTGAATCTTCGACTTCGATTTGTTCATGCTGGCTTAGGAACGGGTCTTGTTCTGTAACATCCAGCTCTGTATCGATCGAATCCGCATGCTTGTGCTTTGGGGTAGGGCTCATCGTGCGATGCAAAGATGGAAGACTCGTCCTTTAGCTTTGCCAGGAAATGTCGACGGTCCGATATCGCGATAAGCACGTAATGAAGAAAGCCACGTGGTCCTGTTTCGTCGCTTTCACATCAAGCGATCCAAGGAAGTGATAACGCAGCAAAGACGCTGCTCTTGGTATCGCGGTATCGCCCAAACAGGCATCGCATGTACAAGTTGAGGCTGTGCTCCTGAAGAGCATTCGCCCGTTTCTATCATCATCATCATCATCATCTGTTTGTTGCCGCTGAATCCTGTCATCGTATCGTTCCTTGCAATTCTACATATCCGTTTCACTGTCAATTGCAAGTGATTTGCCATCTTTGACTATTCTGACTAGCGCGCACTATGCCTTGGCCGTTCTCGCTCTCTTTGCATCGTCGGTTCATTGTCGATATGTCTGTGGATCAATATGTGGACAATCTGGTCGAGGCCTCCTGCTTGTCCTCTGATCATTATTGGCGGTCGCACTTCTTTCGTATTCTGAAGGCGTTCTCGAATCGTATACTTCCAACGGCTCTCGCTCTACCCTTCTCTTTCCACCAAGCGCAGCAGCCGATAACCATTGGAAGTCCACTTTACGCACATCGAGAACAAATACCGTTTGTGAGCAGGCCTGACGCAATGTAAGCCGGCGATACGCTTACGGTGCCCTCTGTGAACCAGACAATGGCCAACAGCGTGTCTCTCACCTTAACCTTCGTCTCTCCTCCAGCTCCCGCTACTTCCGTCGATGAGCAATTGGTCCAATTCGGGCAAACTACCACTCCACAGCTCGTAAAGATGAGCACTCTGGTTGCTAAAGCCTACGATGACATCTATCAAGCTATCAACGGCGGCGGGAAAGACTTTGCTGGGTCCGTCAAGGAGTGCGCTACTTCGGAGACGAGAATTACACAGCCAGATGGGACCGTGCGTGTCTTCCTTGCCGTTAATACTTGCAGCAGTGCGCTGAATTGTCCCTTAGGTGGTTACTACCACTGTCACCACTTGCATCGAGCGAAAGTGACGTACTATTGTGATTATGGATTATGGGAAAGGGCAAGCTGGACATTTTGGTTAGGGTCTGGGTTGCAGAACAAGGACGTTTGAAATGATACGTCCACAGCGGACAGTCTGTCAATTCCCGGATGAAGTGCATTTGAACAGATGCTGTAATTACAAAACAGATTACTTCCTGTTCTTGAGCTGCTGCGCCAAAGCTTCTAGCATAGCATTATTGCCTCCTGCTCCACCATTGACTGATCCGCGCGGAGCTGAGACAAGATTAGACATGTCCAACACTAGCAGATGCAAGACTCACTTGAATCTTGGGGCGTTGATGTTCCGCTGCCGTTTGGCTTCTTTGGCTTGGGTGGAGGGCCTCTAGCAGAACCTTTGATAGCTTCAAGGTAATTCGACGGAGCGTAGCCTTCTTTTCCACCCTTCTTGATCAACCACCAGCCTGTTTAAGATGATGAGATCGTGTACAAACCGAACAAATTGGACTGACCGCTGTCCTCTTGCTTGACTAGTTCAACTGTCTCTCCTTTGCTCAGCCCAATCTCGCCTTCTTGTTCAGCAGCAAAATCAAACAGGCACTTGTATTGAGGTAAAGAAGGCTTTGAAGGAGGTGGTGGAGCGGGCGCTCTAGTCGGTGCAGGCGGTGGTAGAGGAGCTGCCCTCCCTGTCGATGGTACGGGCGCAGCAGGCTTTGATGTAGATGTCATGGGTATTGCGGCAGGCATTGGTTTGGACGGAATGTTGGCGGGTGGAGCTGGTGCAACAGGTTTCGCTCGTCCATTTTGCATAGGCGGAGGAGGGGGCGCAGGTGCACGAGATGCGGCAGATTGCATAGCAGGTTTCGGTGGAATTGACGAGCCAGGGAAAGGTTTCGCAGCAGGAGGTTTTCGCTATCAAAAGAGTTATTACGATATGAAATACTGGTGGTCAAGGCTTACAGAAGTAGGTGCGGGTGCAGCAGCTCTAGGCCTGCTGCTGGTCGAAGGCATACCAGCATTGTTCCGTGCCGCAGGTGGCCGAGATTGGCTAGAAGCTGGTTCTCCGCTCGCAACGCTGACTGTTGAGCTCTTATAGGAGTCGCTGTTACCCATAGACTCGTCTTTGATAAACTTTATTGAAGCCTTTTTGTTCTTCTTCTTGGTATATTCAACCCTTGGACGAAGTCAGAATAAGCGACGGCTAATTCAGAGCAACTCACTGAGAGGCTATATTCACGTTCAGGCTACCATTCGTCTGTTGCATGAGATGTGTGAGAAATTCAGTCTTGAAGACACATGTCAGCACAGGGTCTTCCTCTACTCCTTGGACGTTCAGAATCTGCATCATCTATCAGCATACACTTCTGCATGGTGATTCGATTACTGACGATCCAATCGTCTTTTAGATTCGAAAGCTGGACACCGATCAAGGTGGTGAGCGGTATCTTCCGTTCTAAGGTAGTCTGCGGACGACCTTGTACTAGTTGTGTTATCGCTATATAGACTGCCTGGTTTGTCTACAACATCACATGAGCGTCGATCCTCACGAAGGTGCGCGAACTTACAAGGACAAGATATCGCGGACTTCGTGTGCTAGACCGGCCAAGTTTCGCTACAAGCATCTGACCGTTCATGCTGAATGCAACGTTTTCTCCTCCTGGCATAGGCTTAGTCTGCATTATATCCTATCGGTCGAATGACTCACGAGGAATACCACATGCTCCGCGAATCATGTCGCCTTGCGGAGAGTCCATTCCAACCTCAAGATAGTCGCCACGGAACTGCCGCATGCTGACAAGACTATATCGCCGCCTTTCTTTCCGGCCAGCCAAAACTTGGTGACTGTAATCTCGAAGCTGATAGTACGCCAAACCGTCCTTTTTGTCTTTCCAGAATCTTTGTATGCGGGAGACGCATTCTTCCTTATACCGGAGGTAGTTGCGCCATGCACGTTGTATCCGACTAGCCATGTTATGCCAGTATCGATCTCGCATATGTTCTAGGGCGAAGAGCTATCAAGCATTGACCTCGTCAGCCTGTCCAAGATACTGACTGTAGCGATACTCACTGTCTCAGGAGTCTTGATGAAAGCCTTTGTGGTGCCCATCTGCCATTCTTCTCTCGCAATACCGACATCTTTGAATATCCGCTCACATCCCGACCGAGCATCGCCTTGCCAGGTATAGTCACCTGCATAAGATGTCGCAGGCGATAATAGATAGAACCTAGTTCAAAATCAGGCGAAGCATGAAGAGCGAGACGAGATGCCCACCGCTCGACCATTTTCTCGAACGTATTCCTATATGCGAAACCTGCTCTTCGTACTCTGATGTTCTCCTGCAGACCAAGGTACTTGATCTGATGCATGATAGCCTTCGAATCATATTCAGATGGACTCTTGTGCTCATTAGGCTTGACTGTTCGAATATAACTCGGCTGAGATCGCATCAGCTTGTCGACTAGAGCATTCGCCGATGTCTTGATCCTATCTCCAGCAGTAGGTGGACGCTTCTTGCTGTCAGGATCAGGTCTTTCCGGGAACAATTTCTGCAAGAAGGCATTCGGGCTCGAGATGACCAGGTCGAGAAGGTCTTTGCTGAGCGTATCTTTATTCTTGTCGGTCATGCCAGAGATATTGTAAGTCACGTCTCCAGCATAGTGCTTCACTAGAAACTTGTCGCCGCGTCCTTCGAAATATTGGTTGGAGGAGAGGGAATTGAGGCGTTGGACAAAAGAGCTGTCTGCTGCTGTTGGATCGGCGTGCGCTGTTGCACAGGCATCGTTCAATGCTGCAAATACACCAGGAGGCCTCTTTTCTTCTATCAGATCACAAACAACCTGCATCAACATCAGCAAGATTCCCAAAACCTTGAAATAACCACTGACCTTGTTGTTGAAGTAGTCAATCGGCGTCCACTTGATTTGTTCGCGGACATATTCTTCCTGTTCCGTCTTCAGCGTGAGCTGAATGAAAATTTGCCTAACAGTCCTATGAGACTTTGTGAACAACAAGTTGCTGGCAAACACACTGTAACTTCTCGTTGACATAGTTAATACACAGCTGTTCGAAGGAGTTGTTCTAGAGCGTACGCGTCAGTTTAGCATATCAGGGCTGACGGATAGTCTCACCTGAAAGATCTCGAAGCCGTAAATATCAAGAATACCAATAATGATGTCCGATTGCGACGTAGCCTTCATAGCGACATTCACTCTGCCCACTATCCAATCGAACAAATGATCATACAGACTCTTGGCCAGCGCATCTCTCGCAGCTGTAGCTTGATTCTTGTTCATCGGTACTTCATATACTGATCCTCTTCGACCGATACCACGACTTGTTTCCATGATTCTTTGCGTCAAACCCTTCTGAACAGCAGCTGGATCCGCCTCCATAAGATACGCAACGAAATTCGGTACGCCCTCGTCTTCAATCGCAGCATTGCCTTCTTCATTGTTTTTGAAGCTGACATTGCCGAGCCAAAGGATAGTAGCGAGGACACGAAGAATGCTATCTTGTTCATCTGCTTGTATACCAATCGTCGACATTGCTTTCAAAGTATCGCGCCAGTCTGCTGCATCGTCTATGCCGTCTACATCTAGACAGCCGGCGTTGGCGGTATACGCATAAGCGGAGGGATCTTGTATGCCAAAGGCTTCTCGTTGAGCTGAGGAAGCGGCTTTGGTGAATTGGTAGAAGATGTGAAAGTTTCGCTCTTGCTTTAGTTGACCGACAACTCTGCCTTTTTCCAGCAGGTAATTTGTGATATGAGCTCCGACAGGTGAACCTTGAGTGTTGAATTCAATCTCTAGGTATTTGCCCTGTAGGTATCCCACAATTCTTAGCTCAGACGAGAGCAAAGCATTTCGGCTACCCACATGCCGCGAAGAGTTGTTATTCCTCAACGTCTTTGCACAACCAAAACTTTCCAGCAGCGGATTGGTCGCCAACACCATATCCTTGACTTTCGCTATGCCTCCGCTTCCTGCTCCGCCTGTACTACCAGCGACTGCTGCGATGTATTCCATAATCTTCTTGGCTGCTTCTGTTTTGCCTGCTCCTGATTCTCCAGAGATGATGACACATTGATTCTCCTTGTACGCGAGCATGTTGTAGTACATTGACTCGGCTGTGATTGGACCCGTTCATATCAGCTAGCTGGCCAGCAAAAGAAGCGGATCAATCACCTATACTGTAAACATGCGGAGGCATCTCGAGACGATTCTTGTTGCGGTATGAATGCAGAGTAGCATCATCATAGATAGCTGTGAGTATATTAGCCTTTCTGGCAGAAAAGAAGACAGGCTATCGGAACTCACGAAGGAGACGAAAGGGATTGACCGAGATTAACACATGACCGATGTAAGTCTTGATTTTTATCAGGCCAGCTCAGTAGCATGTACAGAAAGCACCTACATAGATGTCTGCATTCTCGAAACGCTTCTTCAAATTGTCATTGATGGAATCGTTGCTGATAGTGCTCAGCAGCGTCATGTCGCTAACACCCGCCTGTCTGTTTCGCCTGTCTCAGCTACACTGCCTGTGACATGCAGAGCTGCTCACTTCTTCTTGAAGCCTTCCTTCCAATCCGCCTGTTTATTTTGTTAAGTGACCCGCATCACCTCTCGCAGCGGTATAGCCTCACTTTGGCGAATTTGGCTTTCCCACCAGCTGCAGGCTGATCCGGTGCTGCATTGCTTGAGCCGCCCAGTGCCTTCTTGGCTGCTGCCCTTCGAGATGGCGCCTGTTTGCGATATATCGTCAGTCATCAATTCGTTCTCTTGGCCCCTGAAATGTTGCGCACCATGATAGAGCTCTATGGCCTTGATTCTGAGCCTGCGCGGCCTGCTGGCTTGAAATTAGGAAAGACCGAAGCTGGTTATCTCACAACAACCGAACGAACCGAACGAATACCCAGTGCATCGAGATACCACAGCCTCTCGCATAGGTTCAGCTACGTAAGTACTCGGTGCTGCTCTGTCGTATCTTGTTTGCGTCTTCGTTCTTTCCTCTTTGCGCGCTTTGAAGGAAATGCGCTTTCCGTCCTGCGCGCTATCTGTCAGTCGCAAGCTCCGTACTCGTTCTCTACTGCTCGAAACTGCCTACCCGCCCGACCTTGTCCTGCCCGCGTAGCCTCTTCGCGACTCATCTCGGGCCCAAGCTTCTGACTACTGTAGTTCTCACTTGACAGCTTTTCCTTCCGCATGCTTCATTGCTCTCGTGACAGAGTGCTTATCGGTCTTGCTGTGTGCAGTAACTATCTTCCCGAGAAGAAGCGTTTCATCCTCACTCGCCCCAACTCTACTACCGCATTACTTGATAACCATCATGCCCAAGGATACTTCCAAACCGAACACTTTGAAGCTCCGCCTTTTCAGCTGGCAAATCCGACATTATCCTGGTGTCATCGGATTCGATCACGTACAGGCTGCACCTGAAACATCTCGAAATCGCGTCAGAGCTGTTCTCCAGCATGGTCGAGGGAGCAAGTCAGCAACCCGGCGAAACTACCAAAATCGATCTGACGGACAAAGAGTGCGAACCAGCCGCTGTCATGGATCTGGTCGTGCCATACTTTTACAATTGCAAACCTCCCAAACTCGACGATACGCCAGATGAATTGCTCGTGCAGATGATCGCAATGTCACACAAATGGGGAATCCATAGATCTCATGAGGTGGCCGGTGTTGAGCTTGCCAACCGGTAAGCTAGTACCACATTGCATCTTCGCAATGCTCACGACAGATCTCTTAGAAATTCCGGAGACGCTCTGGAAATGTACTGCCTAGCAATCAAATACGAGCACGAGACCTTGCAGAAGGCAGTAGAAGTTCGCGCGGCAACGTCGAAAAGCTTTCGCAAGGATCCGGTCTCGTGGATAGGAATGCTTGGAGGCAAAGGTGTTGTCGAACTCGTTAGTGCAGCACTCAGTCTACACGACTATTGCTGAATCGATCCGATCAGCAAATCGTTCAAGCTAGAGAGCTTAAATCGGAGCGGAAGCAAATCGAGAAGCTCTTTCGCGATTACATGGATGAGACCGCTGGCGAAGGAAAAAATCAGACACGCAAGATGGAATTGGCCAGTAAGCAGTACAGCATCGACAGGGCTTTGCGCAATCAGGAGTCACGAGAGGCCATCCACTAGTCGGAATCAGATGAGCATGACGAGTATTCGGATTGAAGACTACGAGCTATAGCGTGACGAAACAGATGATCAACTTGGGGCAACTAGACACATGCGGTCTTCCTTGACAAATGTAAGGCTCCCTGCTGGTCTGTCGCCTTGACTCATTGTATCTGCCAGAGCCGCCATGGGTCTAGATTGATGATGGGCCTGCAGGAAATACAATTGACCCTTCACCGATGAACGTCACGTAATCTCAACTGAAATATCGGTTTCTTTCTTTCACATGCCTTGAATTCGCTTTCTTTTGCAAAGACTGGGCCCCGCTTTCCTTTGGCATCCACCATGGCTGGCCTTTCATCTGTGCTACTGTTCGTATTGGCACGTTCCGTGGTTGCTCAAGCCCAAGCACCTTCCATCGATGCGATCGGTCCTGCTCGGGTTCTGTACCAGAATGACTTGACTGGTACGGTCAATCAGACTGCTCTTCTACTCTCGGAGCCCGTGGTGTACGATCAAGCAAGTCAAAAGTGCCAGCTCGTATCGGAATCGATCTTGCCCGCTGTTGAAGACAATGTCTATGCCCAATTGCGCTACCTCGTGTTCAATGGAGAGATCAACGCAAGGTCCGCTTTCTGGGTAGGCGGCACACAACGTTCCTCTGCGCGGTTCAAGCGACAGCAAATCTGCGATGCATACGACTATAGTACGAATTCGATCACACAAGAGGATTGCAGCGCGAAGCTACCTGTGCTGTGCTCAAACACGGCTCAAGCCTTCACCGTTGCTGCTGATCTCGCACCTGCGGAAACTGCCGTCGTGGTACAAGCGGGAAATCTGTCTGTCACCGGATTCAGGGATGCTCGAGCATGGCGTTTCCTTGGTGTGCCATTCGCTGCTCGTTAGCCCTCTCCTTGACCACTTGTAACTGTACTGATTGCGCGCAGCACCTCTGAACGATCTACGTTTTGCGCCTGCTCAACCATATCAGGGCAGCAACAACATCAATGCTACAAGCTTCCAGTCAGCCTGTATCCAGCCTGTTTCCGAGATCAGTGCACCAGCGTCTGAGCAGAGTGAAGACTGCTTGACCCTCAACATCTATTCGCCAGCTTTGCCGACTGCGAATGCAAATTCTAAACCTCTGCCAGTGGCGGTATGGATCTACGGCGGGTTCGTGAATCGTCCTAGCTAGCTATCTCGAGTGGCTCACATTCTTTGCGATGGTATAGAGCCTTTGTCGCAGGCAGCGCTTCGAATTCTTACTATGATGGCGGAAATTTAGCAGCGAGGGGAGACGTGATCGTCGTAAGCTTCCATGGCGGCTTTCCCAATAGCGTTTCTCAAAGTCTTGATCAGGTGACGGCCAATTACCGCTTGGTATTTCAGCACACTCTTAACACCGTCACCTCGCTGATGCCCTCTCTCAATCATTCAGGGCGCTCTAGGACAACTAGCGACAGCTACTCAGCTTGACGGATCACAGAGTGTGACAGACAATCTTCAAGCTCTGCGCTGGGTTCAGGAGGTAAATCGCATGTTCGGCCCGATCTTGCGAATGACCTCTGATATGCGACTAATCAGTATATTCAATACTTTGGCGGTGTATGCTTCAGCCTTGTATTGATTGCCTGGGCTGATCTCTAGTCCAGGACCCAAACCGAGTGACAATATTTGGTGAATCAGCAGGCGGCGCGTCCGTGCTAGCCGTGGGTACCCTTCTTGCTGTATTTGTTGGTGTATGACTCACATGCCGCTCAGCTTCTCAGCTCCTCTGCGGCCCAAGGTCTCTTCCACGGAGCAATTGCTCAATCCGCACCTTTCTTGGCGTGGCAAGCACGCACGGTGTATACCGATAGCGTCACTCCTGCAGTCGGTCGAGCTGCGAACTGTACCAATGTGGAAGACGAAACAGCTCTTGTGTCTTGTTTGCGTGGCTTGGATGCTCGAGCTTTTGTCGACACTTCAGTGATTGGCGCTGCGGCGGCGGCTCTCCTCAATGCAACAGCCGACATCGGGGCTACAGAGTCTGGCACAGCGACAAGAACCTTCTTGCCTACTATCGGCGCAGACAATGGCATTATCGCAGGCCAATTCAACGACCTGCTACGAAGCGGTGAACTACCGATAAAGAATGTTTCTTTGATGATTGGAAATCTGCGGGATGAAGGGGTGAGTCGGACATTATGCGCTTTAGTAGCTATGCGCTGACGTGCCTCGAAGACATACTTCCTCGCCGGGAACGTGCCTCAACTACAGCCGACTTATGAGGCCTTGGATGCGGTCGCGCGCGCTGTCCTACCTAGCCAAGCCGCCGATGCTGTTGCTAACAATACAAATGCCGTAAATGTCTACTTCACTTCCTTCTGCCTGTTCTGAAGCCGCTTCCACAGTTTCCACTTAATACCACCAACCCATATGGACTGCTGTTGACAGGCTCTCAGCTTCTGACTCTGTACACTTGGCAATGTATGTCTGGCATGCTCACTTTGCATCTGTCTGACAAAGGCAATAGGTCCGCTCCAACAAGTTCTTTCAACTGCTGTCTCACAGCAGACCTTTACCAAGCTTTACACTTATCGCATGGATCGTGGTATTCTGCTCAACCCATTGCAGACCGAATTCTGCAGACCAGACAGTCCCACAATCAATGCTGCGTGCCATACGGAGGACCTTAGCGAGGTGAGATTCAGCTCATCACATTCATACAGCTACTTATTGCAATTACAAGCACAGGTTTTCGGCTCCTCAGACGTGCAGTTCAATCAGTACAATGAGAACAACCCGCTAGCCTATAACCAGCAGGTGATAGACAGCTGGATAGGTGAGCCAGTTTTATTGGATTCGTACCATACCTGACCAAAGTCTGCAGCCATGTTCCGTAACAGCGACCCTACCCCCAACACAGAATACCTTAGAGCTCGTGGACAAGGCTACGAAGCGACTTTGGCGGCATATCAGGCTGTCCCTTTCAGGGCTCTGACAGACTCCTCTGCCAGCCAATTACATCTGTTCGACTACCCGAGCGCCAACAATAGCGATTTCGTCTATCAAGAAGCTTGCTCTATTCTCCAAAATGTCGGCTTCCTTCCGCAACTGGCCGCAGCAAGCGATCTGTACTGATCTACAGGAGATGTGTAAGGGCGAAGGGGCAAAACCTGCTGTGCATATGTGTTCAATCGAAGTGGATCGTAATTTAGGACAATGGGTCCAATGCAAATGCCTTGCTCTGCAATAGCAATATTAACTCTACTACCATGTACAATCTATGCAAGTTGCGAATGTCCATATCCAACACAATAGGTACACTTGAAGATTTGTTCGTTCATGCAGACGAAGATGCAGAGCTAGGTGGTGGAGTTTGGAAGGATTCCGCGGCTGATGATGCAGCTGATGCGGCAGTCGCAGCTGGAGCATCGGTGCGTGGGTTGGGGCCGATAGAGCCTTGCTGTCCACCTCCAGTGCAAGGCGATCCTGGAATATCAGCGCCAACACCTGAGTAGGGCGATACGTAGTTGTTGCAACCTGAAATGGTGACGAGCCAGCCTGTTGTTGATGCATCGTTCAACCAACCTCCGGTGTCGGTGACGCCAGCTGACGGTTCTGCAGGAGACAGAGTGATTGGCGTCCCAGTAGGCGTGAGTTGAGGCAGACGAGATGCATTAGGAATGTTGGTGAGTGATGCAGGTGGCCAGTTGAGGCTTGCAGTGGCGATGGCAGGGATCTCGCCCGCGCCAGCTCCTCCAGTCATGTAGCTGTCGAGAGGTGGCTGCCATGGGTTGTTTACCTTGCCTGGTAGCCCGTATTGCTGAGATAGAGCGTCGCAGGCGCCTAGATACGATTGTGGTCGAGGGTCGCGAGGGATGTAGTTCTCTTGCAGGCCCAAAGAGTACGACCATAGCTGTTTGAACGATAAGATGTGAGGAAAACATACAAAGTGGCCCGCAGATGACCTACCGGGTTAGGCACCTTGCCATCTACAGAAGAGGCACCGACGCGCCATGTCCAGAAGCTGAAGAAAGGAAAGCGATGAGCGTAACGCAGGTGCCCAAGACGTTACAAACTTACAAAGTATTTCTTGTGGCATCTGCAGAAAGCGTCAGACGTGCAGCTTAAAATGAAGAAATATGACTGACCCCAGTAAGCAGTCATTAGGTCCCTGAGCTGCCTCTTGTACTCGTCCGAGAAAGTGTCGACATCGGTGAATTGAGAGCAATCGCCATAAGTTTGACCGGTTCCCCAAGAGTCATAAGTTCCGTCGTAATTTGCGCCAAGGTTGACACCGTTGAGGTATTTGCCGCAGTCATTGGTTGCTAGAGACCATTCACCGCTCAGGACGAAACCAAAGTTGTTGCGAGTGTCGTTGTAGCCTGCTGCCCAGTAGGAGCATGGTCGGGTAATGAGGGATTGCACGGATTGGCTGGAGCTATCTGGCGAGAAGGCGAGGTAGTGATGGGTTTCTAGGAACTGAATTAACGATGCAGAGAACAAAGTGTTAGATGAAAGCTTACCAAGAGCAAGTCGGTCAGCACCTGGCTGCAGGAAGTCGTGCCATTCAGATTGACCAATGAAGCTGAACACAAGTCAGCACGAGTAAAGGGCCAATAGGTAGGAGCGCACCCATCGTGAATGGTCATGAAAGGACCGTTGCCCTCACCAACGCCAGTGATGTTGCGCATCATGTCGTAAACTTCAAGGTACCATTCCCGCATGACTTGCGATCCAATGGTAGTAACGTAAGCCTCATTGACAGGCATGAACATCTGCGCAACATTGGCGTATTGTGGCTGAGAAATGAATTCGACGATGCTTCGGATGTAGTTGAGCGTTCTTTGTCCATTGGTCACGCCCATAACGCCTAAAAAGGGCAATGAGCGCATATACCAACAGAAGATCAAGAAAACAAACCGTTCAAGAAGCCAACTCTGCCGCCTGTTTTTCCTGAATGGTTCAAACCATTTTGCGAGCCAGGTACAGTATGCAGATCGACTTCGACACGGAGACCATACTTGCGAGCCCAGTTCAACGCTCTGTTCCGCATGAGTCCATGAATAAAGTGATGGATGAAAAAAGGCTCACTTGACGAAATATTGCCAAGAAACACCCTCAAGGAAAGGTTCACCAGTCCAAGTTTCGATAGCCCAGAACCCGATTGGTAAACGAACCCAATTCAGACCGGCGGCAGCGATTTCAGCAAAGTCGCGCTCGGTGATAAAGGTGCGGTAGTGCTCCTCAATAGTTTCTGCCATGGAGTCGCCGAGAGCGATGGAAAGGTCATATTCGTCCAGCACAGTCTATATCGAAGGTCAGCTAGGTTTTGCGCAAGCGATCAAAGGGCCTTACCTCGTTGTATCGTTCGAAAAGCGCAACTGTGATGAAAGGTTCAATGACTAGCCATCCACCAAGATTGACACCGCTACACCAGAGTTCAGCATGAGATGAACGAAAGAAGGAGAAAACATACTTGATAAAGTCTGTAGAATAGTCCCATGTCTCGTTGAGTGCTTTCGAATCGTTCCTCGGCCTTGCTTCATCGACGAAAGGTGTAGACACAAAGTAGCCGCCCCAAGAGTTGTTGTATACAAATGTAGAGCCGTCTCTGCAAGCATGCAATGAGCATGATCTGACCGTAAAGAGGTGTAGAAGCTCACTCCATCGTTACGATATCGCCAGGATAGCCATATTCGACTGGACCTGATACTGTCCCTTCCTCTGAAATGACCTGAGCATCATCGTTGCCATCTGGCCGGCCAGCAGCAACTCTTGCGTTGCCCGCAGCAGCTGAAGCATCATCATCCGATGACCTGCTGCCCAAAACACCGCCGAGCACAGACGCCAGAACGACAGCAACGAAAAGAGCAGAGCCGCCCATGAGCCACTTTTTCCTGTTTCCTTTGCTCAAAGCCGATCTTCGAGCTCCACTGCTATAGGCTTGTGCGGGTTCGCCCATAGCATAACTGTCTTGAGCATTGTCTTCGAAAGGATTTGGCGACGAAGGACGGTTCCGAACGCTTGAATACATGATGTTGATGGTTCAGAACCAAGGCGAGCTGACTGTTTTCTGTCTGCGCACAAGACTCGAAGCTAAGAAAAACATAAGATCTCTCAAGACTTGGCGAAAATATGCTGTGGCTGATCTCTGTCTCGCCCTAGCGGCTGTGATCAGATCTACGTCCACTCGACCGATGCTAAGAATACAGCACAGCTCCATCAGGGCAAGAATCGAGACTCGTACACATAGGCCCTCACCTGGACATGTCAAACATGCCGGCAATGAAAGGCAAACAAGTTAGCCAAGCCTGCTTTCTCCAGATACACAGCCTGCATGATGAAGCACACACGGGGCCCGACGAACAGATCCATCGAAGGCCTGACAAACTGCATGCTGATCAGAAGTCGAGCGGTAGCAAAGCGGTAGAGCAAGCAAGATTGAACTATCGGATTTGCCAATTATATAGCAAAGGAACTCTGAAGGCAAGACGCTCAGGTCAACTGCTGTACGCTTTACGTTATCGCTCGCCGCTAAGAGGACTTTGTTGCGCAACGTAAGACACTTCGTGATCCTGAAGCATATCAAGCGTTGTCCGCTTTTGCTTCTCGGGCGGGCTGTAGCTCATCACCTACCTATTCCTGCAGAGAGCTGCTGCCAATGGTCAATCGCAAGAGGTGACTCTAGCCGTTTCAGAGAGTTGGGAGGAACAGCAGCGAAATGGCAAATGTTCAAGGCAGTATTATCGCCTAGTATACTGCATCGCTCGCAAGCGTGTACTATTGTCCAACTAATGCATGGATCACATTCTCACTTTCTCGTTCAGAACTCGATTCGACGCTTTTGCCCTCTCACAACGATACCCTGCCAGTGTTGTATACCCTCGCTCGAACTCTTGAATGAGCCACGAGTCAGAAGATGAGGACAAACAATTGTACAGAGAGGCTTTCCTCAAGGTGAGACGTCGTCTAACGCGCGAGGTCGTGCAGCAAGCTGAGGATGTCGCTGCTAGCTCAAGCCTATATGCGTTTCACTGCTTCCAATAGTGCAAATCAAGACTGTACAAGTCTCGCAACTGCTAAGATTGCTCAAAGATTTGCGAGAAGCGCTGCTGTCCATTTCAAGTTCGACGCTTCAGAAGGGTCAACTCGCTTCTTATGCGTTCTATCCCCTCTCGCAATTGCTGCAACACAATGCTCTGCCTGTGTTGAATGCCCATCAATCCGTATTGGAGGAGTGTTTCCTGACAATTCGAGTCTTGGTCGATACTGGCAGTCTTGCAAGAGATACTCTACTGCAAGTATGGCTTGTCGCTATCCTCATATTGGGAGGTCCATTAGAATCTAGTCTGTCTAACAAGGGCAAGGCGAAAGAGAAACCAACTTGGTCAGAAGATGCCAGTCTCGCTGTTTCATCAGCATTACTAGCTATTCTGAAGCATGCAAAGGCGATAGAGAACGCCAAGAGCTCTACACGAGCACCTCAAAGTTTCTTCTCACCTTCTCCGAATGGCCAAACATCCATCAACTATGTGCCAAATCCTGTCCTCGCTCACACTCTCACTTCCTTACTCGACTTGGCCCCATCCAGCAAGCTATCCGAGCTCCGCCTTACATCTCTTAAGTGCCTCGATACGCTCATTACCGACTATATGCAAGTTGAACAAACGACAGACGACCTGGTTGTACAATTCTTGCCTGGCACAGTTTCGGGACTTTGCAAAATTGTCGTTGGTGGTAAAGCGAATGTGCAAGCTGGAGGTGAAAAGACGAATGTCTTGATTGCGGCTTTGTCAATCTTGAGAGTGATTATTGAGCGGGCTTTGGGTAATGAAGAGTGTGCGGATGTCTTGGCGGAACAAGCAAAGGAGGAACGTCGATTCGATAGGCTGGAAGACTTTGGTTCCTTTGCCTCGACTCCACCTCCTGCGGCAAAGTCCACTGCTCCCCAGACTGGGAAGGTATTGAAGACGACTTCTTGGCTTAGAGCAACGTCCCAGCAAGTTCACCTCGCGCTAGAGTCGGTCTTACCCATCTTGACAAATCACCTGTCAGCCAAAGTGCGCGAAGCATGCGTGTCGATGATCGCTAGTCTGCTCAAGATCTGCAGCAAGACACTTCAGCCTACGACTATACATCTTCTCCTCGAAAAATTCCTGCTTGCGACGGAAGATGCATGGCCACAAGTCTCTTCCAAAGCGACTCTTCACCTGACTAGCCTTCTGCAGACTAGTCCTCAGCACCTCGACACTATCACGGAATTGCTCAATTCCACTTTGTCAAATCTTCCTCAGCACATCCTCTCCTTTGGCGATGACGATAACAAGCTATCCAAGACTATCAACCTTCTCAATGCATGTGCTTCGGTCGTCTCTTCCGTTTCATCGCGATCGCATATTCAATTCAAAGGAGTAGAAAGATGGAGCTGGACTCTACTTCGCGCCATCGAGTTTGTCCGACTGCCAGGTTTCGACAACCAACCAGAAACAACTGCTCGAGCATGGATCACCCAATCATCTCATCTCGCAGAAGGCAAGAATGATCAACTCGTCCCTTTTCCTACGTTGGTCATGCGTCGAATACCTTCCGCGACGCTTCAGAAGCAGCTTGGGACGGCTATACAATCTTTGGCTAGAGCATTTGCGACTTCAGAGGAACAAGCTGCTTTGTTGGTCGAGCATTTCTTGAGCATCGCGACGGGTGGATTTGGTCCTGAATTAAAAGCGAGTGCTTGGTGGATGGTTAGCGTGCTGTTGCAGGGTCTGGCTGAGGAAGAAGTGTCAAGCGAAAGAGGAGCGAAATTAGCCAAGACTGTTGTGAAGGCGTTCATTCAAGCTGAAGGGTCTGAACAACAGAGTGAGGATGCAGGTCTGGGAATGATGGAAGAGAGCGAGGCACTGATACCTGTAGAGAGGACGAAAGGATCGACGGCGGTAGCAAGTCTTTTGGACGACTATGCCGGTGGATCAGGTCCGAAGGCAGCCATCGAGAACGCTAGAAGAGCGCGTCAGTCTCAGCAGATCGTCGCAACTTGTCTGTCTTTGCGGGCCTTGGCTGCATCTTCCGCCCTTTTGGCTTCTTCCTTCCGTATCGAGCTGTTGGCGACTCTCTATCTAATCCTCGCGCATCTCGGTCCATCAGCGCATCACCTTCTTCGAGAACATGCTGAAGTCTGCCTCGCTCATGTCGCCTTTCATTCCGGCTACGCATCATCGCAAAACCTGATTTTCGATAATGTGGACTACATCCTTAATTCTGTTTCCCAACGACTCACCGTCGCGCGGCTGGACCCTCGAGCACCAGCAGTCCTAGTCTCGGTCATACGCTTGGTTGGCTCCCGCATTGTCCCTCTCGTTCAAGATATCGTCGACGACGTCTTTGACGGTTTGGACAACTATCACGGCTACCACATCTTCTGCTCTCGATTACTCGCTGTCCTAGATTCGGTCATGAAGGCTTTGAACCAATCGAACGCTCTTACAGAACGTGTCAAGGTGGAAGCGATCAATAGACCCTATCCAGCGCCTGACTGTGAATCTGATCTTGCCGAGTTCTGCAAGTGGCATCAAGTACAGGACAGCACTCTTGCCGAGGCAGAGCCAGATGATGATCCGTTCAAGGGCAAAGCATCAGCCGAGGCTTTCCGGCATGCTGCAGCCGCCGGTCGACCTGAAGGAACAGAAGAACATGATATGGATGCAGCAAATTCGAAAGATGATGAAAAGCCGGAAGCAACTCGACCTCAAGCGATCTGTGCAGCTATCATATCGAAAGCGCTGTACTTCCTCAGTCACTCTTCAGCCTTTCTGCGAGCTCGAGTGCTATCTGTCATTACGTCTGGTGTACCTGTTCTCGGAGGCAATGCTCGTGAATCTGATCTACTACCGCTGATCAACAAAGCTTGGCCGATCATCCTCAACAGGCTAAAAGAGCGCGACCGTAGTGTGGTGCTAGAAGCAGCGAGTTTGATAGAGGCCCTGTCCAATTACGTAGGAGATTTCGTATGTCGGCGAATCTTGGACGACGTCTGGCCCATTTTTACCAAGCTGCTCGAAGAACAATCTCAACACGACTCAAAATCAGCTATAGCCGGGAGGTCACCATTCACAGCCTCGCACCGCTTGCACAAGTCTATCCTCACTACTATGCGCCACGTCGTTGTCGATATACCTCTACGAGACAACATAGAATGGGAATTCTGCGTGACTTTCGCTCGCTTTCTGGCGGACGACTTGGATCCGGCATTGCAGTCTGCTGCTATTCAGCTCTTTGAAGCGCTGAAAACCATCAATCCCGAAGCGGTCTGGCTGGTACTTGAAAGTGTCACCACTTCGGAGGGTACCGAGCTAGCAAGCGTCACATCCTTGAAGATGGACAACTGCAGGCAAAATGCCGATTTACTGCTCAGCGCTGAGTGATCGACGGGAGTCAAAGAGTCATCTTTGTGCTCTACTAGATTCATAGGTGTACACCGCATTGCTCAACATGGAGACGACAGGAGCTGACCCTTTTCAACAGTCCTTTCCCGGCAAGACCAGCGATAACGATAATGTCTTTAGGTGAGCTGCACTCGGCAATGGATAAACCTAGGAAGCCGTAGCTATAACATGACTACAAACGTGTAAGCCTACCAAGTGCTCTGCTAGAATCTTGCTGACCTGCTATTTAGTGCATCTTCGATCGATTCGCTCCTCTACGCAAGCACCCTGCGACTGTTAGCCATCGACCTCAACCCTATCGGAGGCAACTTCGTCTAGCCAGCGTCCTGTCTAGAGCTAAGGTGCATCGCTGGCAGTGGAAGACAAAGCCAGGCTTCGGATCTCTCGAGCAATAGCTCATGCGTTTGCAAGCACCTCGCATCTCATAGAGCAGACTACATAGCGCTGTATAGCCGCGGCAATGACTTGCCATACCTGTCCCTTTGGCCAATTTTTGAAACATGCATCTTGACCAGAACTACGGACGCGGAATTTCTGAAGAGTATGCAATCAGCCCCCTACACCTTGACCTATGATAGCATCTTGCTAGCGACCTGCTTGTCGATACCGCCTTTCAAGAATTTCGCAACTCTGAGACTGCAACAATATCGTCAGTGGAATGTCGTGATGCTGCTGTCCGCACCTTGCATGGGTCTACAGCCCCTCTGCAACTCCTATGTGCCATTACAAGACAGCCTGGTCCGCTTGGATTGGGTCATCCAAGTCTTTCGCCTATATCTCACCTGCCAGTGCATTTCTTGCTTTGAGATTTCGTTTGTCTGCTCTAAGACCATCTGGCGGTTCGTACCTATGCCTCACGAGTCTCTATGACGCCTACAAGAGCGTACATGAACATTCGAATGCTCTATGACCAGGAATGTTGCGACTCGCACGGGTCCTCGTCCGATTTGCAATGAGCAGGACCACTCAAAAGGGAACGCCTATATAAGGCTGTCTGCTGGTTCATTTCCTTCTTCTTCTCAACCAGCTACTTTCCTACATCTTACTCAATCACCACATATTCAAACCATCATGTCTTTGAACAAAGTCATCAAGATGCTCGCTGCTTGCTTTGCAATATGCATTGCGTTATTCTCTGCTCTCGCCTACTTCACTCCCAGCATTCCCTTCGTCGCCATTTCCTTCTTCGTCGCTGCTGGACAGCCGGACTTTGCACTTCAAACCGCTACTTTGCCAGTCACGCCTTTGCCTACTCTCGCTCGCGACATTGGCGACATCATTACTAACTCTTCTATCGACTCTCCAGCCAACACTATCAAAGTAAGTCCTGCAGATTGTGCTGTTCTTCTCGTAGCTAATATGAACCTTCTTTCAGTCTACCGGTAGCTTCTTTGAACTTGCAGCTTACCAACGCTCACTTCTTCAATGCTTCTCTGACAACACCAAGTCCTTCAGAACGCATCTCGCCCCACTCATCTCAGAGCTCAAGTCACTCAAACTCCAAGTCTCTACCAGCAAGTCTCTTGTCGTCTCCCAGCACGCTCAGATCGCCCGTCTCACCGCTACACTGTTGACAAAGGATGATTTGATTGAGGCTGGAAAGATGAAGCTGGCCAAGCAGAAGGAGGAAGTGTTTGGGAGCTATTTGTGCAAGGCACAGCTTGCCGCGTTCAAGTCGGATGATCTGTATTGGTTGTGGTGGGCGAAGACTGGCTTAGCAGGTGTTGGATTGTTAGCGATTGGATTGGCCTTGAATTGGTGCAAAAAGGGAAGCCTTTGCGGAAACTGTCAGTCTTTTTTTCGCTCCCCATTATCTTCACCATGCTCATTCTTATTGCACAGTCACAGATCGATCTGCTCTCGCTTCTTCTAAAGCAATGCTCTCCCACTCCGCCTCTCTTCAGCTTAAGACAGAGCTCGCCGATAGCAAGAAGCAGCTGTCGGACCTACAAGCCAGACTAGCAGCTCGCGACATTGCAGCCAAATCCTCTTCCAACTATACTATGCAGCAAAACTCTCGTCTTGCCCTCGAATGCACTCAGCTCAAACAACAGATCGCAGTCAGCAAGCAGGTTGCAAAACAAACCGCTGAAGATCATGCCTCTCTCCAGACCAAAGATTCTCACGAGCTCGCTCGACGTGAAATCAAGATTCGCTCGCTTGAAGAAAGCAATGCCAAGCTTTCTCTTCTACCAGATGTCTGTCTCGCTGTCGAACAAGCTGCTCGCATTGCGTCTTTAACTTCGCAAATCGCTTCTCTTACCGATCAGAAGGACGATCTACACCAAAAAGTTGCTTCAGCTCTTTCGGCAAACCTTGACTTGGAAGCTCAACTTGAAGCATCTCAGCTCGCAGCATAAACATCAGCCCAGCTGTCCTCATCTGCAACAGTCATCGATATCGTCAACTCAATGCATGCCAGCATTGAAGATCTCAATGACCAGCTCGACCGCGCCAACAAAAAGAATCTTCGCGTCTTGAAACTTCACAGCTCATCAGTTTCTGCCTCTGCTACCACTGTCAAGCATTTGCAGGCAACGCAAGCAGCACTACAAACTCAGCTGAACGACCTTCACAATCAAGCCTCCCGTGTCGTCTCAAGTCTCCGAAGCCAGATCGTCAGCGAGCAGAGAGTCACCACTACCGTGCCAGCTCTTCAAACGCAGAACTCTTTGCTCGCGGCGAGATTCCACTCCCTTGAACAGCAATTAGCGCACCATCACTACTGCTACTCAGAATATAGCTCAGAGGCTCAAGCCATGGAAATTGATCAAGATGATGCTATCGAAATTGAGACGGTTCAGTGTGCTAAGGGCATGAGCAAGCGTCCCGCTCTACGCAAGCTACCCAATGGCCTATATTGTCGTTAGTGGGAATTCGGTGTATTGGTCAGTCTTCTCGTTCTTTCGTTCTTTTCTGCTTGAATTCCGCTGACTTCTATGTTTAGGTTTTTGGTTTCCGCATTCTTGCTTCATGTATTCTTCGCTTGTCGTCAGTGCCTATACCCTGTAGATGTCGATAGTGTCTGCCGTCTGCCTGGTCAGCGCTCTAGTCTTGTGGTGGTCTCTTCAAGCGGTCGGGTCAGCAAGCGAGAAGCAACGTGTGTCTTGTGTCATCTGCTGCGGTATTGGAGAACAGCGGCCTAGCCGGTGGTATCGCAGCTGGGAGTCCAGGGCTCGATCTTTAGTAAGTTCTGCCTTCTCCATTCTTTCTTGAGCAATGCTAACTTCGTGTCTGCAGTATCAGACCTTATCTCGCATCTACCTTCGACTCTGCCGGAGCGAGATCGGCCCCTTGCAGCGATATTGGAGAACAGCGGCTTCGCCGGTGGTATCGCTTGCTTAGAGCTCGGGACTTGATCATTAGTAAGCTCTTGCTTCTAGCTTTCGAAGCAATACTTACTATCTATGACAGTATCAGTCTCTATCTCGCATTCACTTCGCCATATTTCCGGAGCGAGATCGGTTTCTCAGAGCCTTCATTATCCCGTTCAAGACACACACATTTCGTAAGCCTTCATTCTTCCACCCTCCATCTTTCGCTCATCTTGTTTCTGTAGTCGTTTGCTTATTTGCGCTACTTGATGGAGCTACCTGGGACTAGGAGTAAGGCTTTGTAGATGTCGGGCGCTCTTCGCATGGACATTTTGTTTCGTGTGCATCTTTTTGTTTCGTAGGTCGAATGTGAATGTAATGCATCGAAGCAAAGTCAATATTATACATTGTGACTCCTGCTTCACTTCACAGCCTCTTCTTTCTCCTTTGACTCAACATCAAACAATCCAGCCACACTCAACGCACTAGCTTCCGCATTCGCCCGCCTAGAAATCGTTCCTTGACCACTCATCAATCTCAGACTCGCTTTCCCGCTCGCTGCACCAAAAGAAAGCACACTTCCGGCCTGAGATGGACTGATAGACGTAGCGAACTGAGAATTTGAAAAACTGCCTTTGGTCCTTGTCCGCTGTCGAGCTTTGTGGTTGCTGGGCGAAGCGGGAGGAGAGAAGGAAACCGTCGTCTCTTCAGACAAAGCTGGCATATGCTGAGGTGGGCTTGAACTGGAAGTGTCAGTTGTTGTCGTTGATGAAGACAATTCTGGAGTATGTATAGCGGACGCGAGGAAGTCGATAGGTGCGACTAGGCGAGTATTGCTTTCGATAGATGGAAAGATTTCGTGATATCTGTCATATGAGAACTGCCAATGAGCGAAGCACTCCGCTTAGCACAGTTCACACTGACCTTGCTATCATAACTCGTAACATCGAGCCAAATGTGGGTCTATCCGAATTGAGCAAGTTCGACCAGCTCGACCCACTGCGCGATGGTTTATGCTTGTGTCGAAGCTTGCTGGGCGAAGATGTTTTCGATGCGAAAGGGTTGCTTCCAGCTACATGACAGAGCGATACGTCTCGTGCTAGATCATCTGAACGTAAAAAGACGGGCGCCATGCAGACAGCGAGGTTATATGCATCCATTTTGTTCGTTACTGTACAGCTCATCAGCTTCCGGATCGGAAGTATAAGACGGAGTGGACACGTACCCGACCGTAAGGAGATTTCATGCAGCAACTCAAGCACACTCGCCATCAAGACCACTTCACTTTGCCCTGACTCCCTCGCGCTCAATTCCGGCAACACCCTATCCCGTATGTACTCAACTACCTCCATACTGCCATCTTCAAAATCGCTATCTCTGATCGTAGGACATCGATCTATCAGAGCATAGTCTGAACTTGTTATCACAGGCATCGGTAATTCGCGAAGAAAGGTTTTGAGCAAAGAGGCGGCTAGATGCAGGGGTGCGTCGGGACCGGAGAGGTCATATGATGAAAGATTGACTGGATGACCGCGGTCGTAGGCTTCTCGTATCGTCCGGAGAGTTGATGCTGAGGGTGATACGCGGAATATGCCTTCGGTGTTGAAGCCTGTGCAGATTCAAAGCACTCAGCTTGAACGAGCAGAAACACCCAACACTCACCTTGGTTTCTTAGCAGCTTGATGCAGTCCTTGACTACAGCAGGTAATCCGGCATCGCCGTCTTTGCCCATTAACTGAACATGTTGCATAAGTAATGCGTAAGATCATTAAAGTAGACACTCACATCAGCTAACGGTACTCTAAAGCAAGGTTCCTTGTTGCCTCTATCCGCCGGTAACGTGATTGACGGCTCGACTTTCAGGTTGTGCTCGTAGACCAGCGGCGGTATTTCGATGCTGCTATACATCAGATGGGCACGTCAAATGGACCGCACAGACTCACAGGGTGATATTAATATTCTCAGCTAGCTCAGAGAGGCTCGACACAGCTTTTAGCTTTCCCTTTTTGTTGACCTGTGCAACAAGTGATTCTCATAAGCTAGTAAAGTAGCTCGAGAGCCGCCCAGCGCACCTTGCTACTGACTATCCCATTCAGGAACAACCTCATGATCATGCGTGTCCAAAAGCCAGGATGAACGATATAAAGCCTCTGAACATTCTTGCGTGCATTACGTGACAGGGACATGTATCGCTGAACGAGCATAGTAGTAGATAGCGTAGCCGAAGTCGGACTAGCAAAGAAGACCAACACATAAGGCGTTGAAACGTAAGGTTCTAAGCGAGTGATGAGTCGGTCAAGGATGTCGGTCACTTTGCCTTCTTTTGGTAGGCTGCATGGGCATAACACGAGCAGGGGAAGACCTTCATCTGTAGTACCCGCTTGGAAGAAGGCGCTGTTCACTTGACTGTCCAAGCGTTCGGTCTCTTGCTCATCCAGCGTGAGTCGTGAAGTGGAAGCTCGTGGGATTTCAGAGGGAAGCTGCCATTCCGTCAAAGGTTCAGTCTCTTCTTGAGCATCATGTGCTTTACTAGACGAGAAGACTTGCTGCAGAGAAGGGCGACGCTTGGACGAAGGTTTTCGAGTCTGGGGTGCAGGTCGCGTCGAAGGGTATCTGCCAGGAATAGCAGGGGAGGTATCTGGGCTGCTGTTGTCTTGTAGCAGACTCTGCAAGTTGCGTATCGTACTAGACACCTTGCTCATGGCTGTCACGCAGGAAGGAGAGGTCAGTGCATGTCTCCGGATCCAACACAGCGGAAAGCTCTAAGCGCGAACAGATACAGTCACAGCGTGATAAGTTCTGCAAAGTCCAATCCTTTTTGCAATGCATAATGTCTAGCTGAAACCCAATCCTTGAATTCGCATACATTATTCGCATCTCTTGCTGTGTCTTTTGACATTCTAGTTGATTTTGAGGAGCTCAACCTGCGTCAGGTAATCAGTTTCACGTTCGCTACGCTAATGTAGACGGGAGTAGCTGACTTCGAACTTGAGGCTATAGATAACCTGTATCAGTCAATGGTAAGCAAAACATTTAAAGCTACGTACGTCGAGTTGGCGCTGTAACGATCAAGAGACTCTCAGCTAGATCTAGAGGAGACTCTTTCGCACTCACGGGATGACTGGAGGGAAACCACGGGCTCGTATACAATATATCAGCTGCGGCTAATTGTCAGAAGTAAAGAACTTATCATAGGCGTAGTCAGGAGTGCACGTGAGGATAGCTTTCTGCCCTACGGAGAGTTGAGGGACACCCTCATCCCATCCTGCCAGAGCGTCAGTCTTTTGGCCGGAAAATGAAATATAGCATAGTACCTCTGATAACGCGGCCGACACCAATCTCGGTTTGGAAAGGTGTACCACGGTCACTGGTGCCCACTATTAGCTAGTGATGTCCAGACCGGTGTAGGCTTACCGGGAGCTGTCGAACTTGTTTCCGCTGCAAGAAACGAGTCAGTTGCGTGATCGCGTCGTTGCGACATAGACATACTCGAGGAGTGTGCCAACATAATGAATTTTCACACTTTTGAAGACGTTGTTATCAAGTATAACAGGGAGGAAAGAGCGCCGCACGTATCGCCCTTCTTGGGGAAGTTCTGCAAAACCAGATGATCAGCACCGCATAAAAGTGTTCAGGCTCTATATACCTGGCCATCACCAGGAGAAAGAGTTTCAATCTGTACGATAGGTCAGACAAATCGGCGGAGCGGGAGGAAAGCGACGCACTTCTACGCCCATCTTTGGAACTGTTGCGGTAAATTGTCTGACGAAAGGTCGAACGAGACGCTGTATCGTAGCTCGATCAGTATACTGCATGCTTTGAGCAAGGAAGACAGCTGACTTGAGATCTGCAGAGAGAAATGGTGGAAGATCGAGAAAAGACTGAAGCAGAGGAGAAGAGCATGTCCACGCTTTTATACCCGTTCCAGCGAAGAGGTCAATGTGGCATTAAACGATCGCTTATGCTCGTGGCAGAACTCTAATTCATCTTTGTATGTACAAGCCTTAATTTGCCCGACAATGGAAACTTCTTACGTCTCAGCCCACATTACCTAATCCTTTCACGGCAAATTCCTTTTCTAGTTGATCTATACAGAAAGATAATGATGGCCCACTTGTACGTAGAGGAGATTGGCGCTATCTAGGTTTTTGGGCGGTCGGTCGGACGGTGACTGTAAGGCAGATGAAGAGGGAAGCCAGAAATGGCCGAATCGACCTTCTGATGGAATGCAATTTGGCCGCGATTGCTGTTCTTGCGCTGGCTTCGCATTGGCCAGCTTGAAACAGGAAAGCGATGTGATGCGTAATCAGTAGCCGCGAGCCGGCCCAACCTTGCTGAAGCTCATGCGATGACTCTGCTGCTAATTCAGATCGCTACGAAGCCATCTCGACGTCGTCCTGGGCTTCTACTCCGTTCGTCTGTTGCTTTTTTAATGCTTCAACGCCAACTTCGGCTGGCAGAGCCTCTTTACTTGTTCTAGCCCATATCGAATTGATATTCTGTTGCTGCTCTTCGGCTAATGCAGCGGTCTCCATCAAAGTTGCGCCTTGACTGAGTGACGAAATGAGCATCCCAAGTCGATCAGACACGCCAGGTTCCTGTCAACCAATCTCTCGATTCAGCTACAGAGCTAGCTAGACAGGAATATGCTGACCTTGCGCATATCATCCAATTCTTTCCCAAACTTGTTGACCACAACCTTCAAATAATGCTTCTTCAGCGCAGCCTGTTCCTCATCCCAAGCTTTTCTCTGCTCATCCGTCGGCTCCGCTACTTTATCCTCTTCCAGTTCACCCCATAACATCGGCTTGTCCCTCTTACGCGAGTCGAAATCAGGGAAACCGAAATACGGCGGTGAAGGTGATCGTTGCCTATTCGATAATTCCGGTTGTGCGAAAGGCGTAAGGACAGATGCAGCGAAAGGCGTAAGGACAGATGCAGCGGTAGAAGTAGATGCAACGGGTATGTCAAAGTTGACAGGCGTCGGATCAATGTCAGACTCGGATGAAGAAGAGTCTGACGAAGATTCTTCGCTTGAGCTGGCCTCTTCCTGTGCTGACGTTGTACCATTCGTGATTACAGCTGCTGCTGGAGGCTACACTTGCGCATAAGCCTAGACTAGTTGGGCAAATTTGGGCAGACTGACATTTTCAGCTTCAGACTCTGAAGAACTGCTCGAGCTAGATGAAGAGAGGGAAAGCCTGCGCTTCCTTCGCCTGTTACGCTTGCGTTTTGGCTGTCCATTTTTGTCTAAAGTAGCTGCTGGCATGGCTGCGAAGGACTTGGAGAAATTTGCTTCCAAGACCAGAGCGCAGTAGGAAGGGCAGCGCCGAGTTGGGAAGGGTATAGGGAGCTAGCAAGAGCTGCTCAAGCTGCTTGCACAGGTATACAAAGCTATCGACCGCGGCGGTATTGAGATGATCTGCAAAATGCATGTTTGGCGAAAGACGTCGAAAATGTGCTATCAAAGTAAGACATGTTGCTTCAGCCCATACGCATACTGATATCCCTAACAGCAACTTGCAGGTGCTCCATACCCCAAAACACCTTCTGATTGTAACTCATGCTCTGACAGCTCTTGCGGCAGACCTACTTGGGCAGGCTGTGGGCAGCATGTCGAACGAGCTCTTGCCGATGTGCGCATGCCACACCTCTGACTTGCACCTCTGATCCTTGTCGTCCAGGTGCCCGTCGAACAACGCTGTGTCTGCCCCAGGAACACCAACAACCGCTGCCTCCTTCAATCTACCGACCATCGCTCTTGATCTCCTCTAGTAATTTAGTGAGAAGCGCTTGTATGCCATCAGCAGTCTGTTGCAATGTCTCGACTTTCGCAGCTAAATCCGGATCCGCTTGACTTCCTTTCGGTTTCTTCATCGAGAGTGAAGGCAACAGACTATGCAAGGCGTCCAACATGCCTACTTCAGACGCGACAGGTGAATGTGAGATGAGTTTGCTACTTTCGGGTGTAAGAGGAGGTTTAGCAGCTGAAGTGACTGGCCTTTCAAAGAGTCGTTCAGCGAGTGATTCGATGCGCGAGCTGGTCATTCTGCTGATTTGATCTGGGAGTCGGATTCCGTTCGTGTAGCGTGTGGTCGTCTTGAGTCGCTCTAGCCCAGCGAGAAACAAAAGAAGGGGAAAGCTGGTAACCTTGACAAAGGCCACATGAACCTTGTGCAAGCTGACAATGATAACATGAGCGTCGTCACCTAGCAAACTGGCCATACTTACTATCGAGGAGTGAGCACGTATTTGAGTGGAAAGATGCTATTCGATGGATCAGCCTAAGCTCTATTCACTACACCAAACTCACAACACCACAGCAAGGATATTGGCAGGCGGGACATATTCTAGCAAAGCATCCGACTTGAGTCGTTCGAGTGTTTTGACAGCCTTTTCGAAGAGCAATTCTTGCGTTGCGCCCTTCTGCACTCGGTCAAACGAGGATGAGAGGATAGCAATGAGCATGGTGATGAGCAGAATGTTGGTATACGAGGCGTATATCGTCTGTATGGTGATAGGTCAGACGGATGCTCTATCAGACAGAAGCCAATTACATACCATTAGAATAGGGCCAAACACATGGTGATACTGCTCTGCGACTTCAAAGCCAAGAAAGCTCGATCCAAACCATATCTAAGGCAACGTGAGCACTGCATCACCAGCTTTAAACACTTGCTTACTCTCAGCAAAAGCCACGAGATCTCCCTTATCGAACGTAACTTATTACTGAGGATATACAGCGCAAAGACAAAGCCCTGCATTTACGTAAGTACAGAACAGTACCAAACAGGCTAGACTCACCGAGCAACTGATGGTCGCTATTCCCATAAAGTAGAAGAATTGACCAAACAAGGATTGCAGGCCCATGAAGACGATATTGGAAGATATCTAGGAGTGTAGTCAGGTCCTCCCTAAGGCTGAATCAGCAGGAAAGCTTACGAGAGATCCAGCTAGACGCTACTGTCATGTCAGAAAGTCCAGCACGCAGGCAGAATGTAAGCTTACAGGCAGCAGAACTGTAGCACTAGCTGCCAGTAGCTTGAACGAGAGAAGAGAAAGGTCATCTCTTTGCTGCTGGATGCCCGCCAAACGCAAACATCTGGCAGCACAATGAGTTCATCATATACGCCAAATAGCTAGGTACGTACAAATACGATATGAAGATGACAGAATACATCGAGTCGACCCAATTCCAGGCAGAGTTGTAGTACGTGTCACTATGATTCGATCAGAATGGCTTCATCTAGAACGGAGCGCCTGACTTTAAGAATTGGCATGCTTCATCCAACAAGAACCCGAATGACCAAAGACCGAAAGCGACTTCCCAAGCGGATACCTTGACTGAATCTTGTGCTGTCGAAGCATCAGTCTTTGTATGCGATTGGCAGACGAGTGCTCACTGCCCAGAAAGACCATAAACAGGACGAGCATGATAAGGCTGATGCAGCCAGACTTCCATCAAAATTCATTGGTGGAGTTGATGGGTGCGACTTACAAGTTTATCGACTCCAAAGCAACGCGTATTCGAGGGACCTGCAGTCAATCAGGCCGCGTGTTGGGTATCAAAAGAGATGCTTACCCGCAATCGATGGTGATCAAGAAAGGGACTAGTTCGAGGGTCGTACCGCTCTGCTTTTCGCAGCTTGTAGTTGTCTTCGATGAACGAAGTCCGGGCAGCCGGCAGATATGTTACGCTGCCCTTGTAGATCAAATCGACTACCTCTTGTAAGATGGGTGTAGCGATGAAAGCTTTGGCTTCAGACTGGATCGCCAATTCCAGAGCGCTGCAAGATGCTTTCCATCCATCTTCCAGCAGACTGAAAGTTGCTTAAAGAAGCTCGTGCTGGTGCGAAAGAGAACACACTCTTGCCACTGGTTATCAGACATCTTATCATGAAACATTGCTCGCTCTGACCCGGCCATTGCATCATGCTCTTGTGTCAACACTCGTATTATGGTCATGTCGTATGTCGGTGCAGCGTAGACTTAGGAGCAACTTCAATGCTGCTGCTTCAGCATAAGTTTGTTTGGCTCACGAGTAGCCAAGCGTATGCATAGTAATTCGGCAACATCTGCACGCGTAAGTTGGAGTAGACTGGATGCGACGTTGTCTTCTGCTTCTCTGAGAAAGCCGACTCGACAGAACAGCAGACAGAAGAACAGAGACGGCGTGTGAGATGTGAACAATCTATCCCTGAGCGGCCTGAGGACCGTCAGCTCGAACCCAGCTGTTCGCATCTCGTCAAAGTTGTAGACGGCATCAATACGATTGAGAATTTCTTCGCGAATGAGGTGTATGAGCTGGAAGCAGGGCTCTTCGGTGCCAGCAGCAGAAGAACCAGCAGCAGCTTGACCAGACATGGCCATTGCGTGAAAAAAGGACAGCGGATGAAACGAGGACCGAGCGCGAATTGAGCAAGCTCTGCACATTGCGACGATAGACCAACAAGAGTACGCCTGTGAGTGCTTTGCAGGCTACTTTGCCGCGAGATTGACACTGCGAAACTCACAGATGTCGTCGCGTTTAGCTCCAAGTCAAAATCAGCATGCCCATCGCAGGTCTTGGTCGAATAGCACTCGCATATCCATGCCTGGCTCTTCGATGAACGATACGCTTACGGCCTCTGGTTCGCGCAAAGCTTCAAAACCTTTCTCGTCCCGTCATGCTGCATCACCTTTTCAGAACATACGCAGTTTTGTTCGCAGTCGACTGCGGCAGCTCCTCTTACCTCTGCTCTTCTTCATCTGCCTCGTCGTCTATCTCAGCCGCAACCGGAATGATAGCAATTCCAGCATGTGGTCTGTACGGCAGGAAGCAGATCCTGCAACGCAAGGCGTGTACAAAGTCGATAGAGATGCTTTAGCAAAGCTCAATAAGCTGGAAAAGTACTGGGCGAAAGAAGAGGATGAGGCAGCAAAGTCGAAACGGGAAGCGGCAGGCGAAGAGCATATTCCTTTACCGCGAGAAGAGACTGTTGATGCAGACGAAGAGCGGTATATAAACCGTCAGACAGAGAAGCTTCCTGGTCAAGTCCCTCTTGTCGACCATATACCTGAACCTCCCAAGATTCCCAAAGTCATTGTGCCGCCAGCTGGACCTATCAACCCAACACCGCCTGTCCCAGCAGCAGAGCTGGACGCACAGTTCTGTCCTGGGCAAGAAAGCTGCAAATTCCTCATACCGGCCTTCATTGGCGAGCAAGAGACGAAAGGCCAACAGCACCTTTACCAGATGGGTCTTCTTGCGGCATCACTCAACCGAACTCTTGTTTTGACAAACGTCATACGGTCTAGGATAGGCTCTTGTTATGCCAATCCTTTCTCCTTCTACTATTCGCCAGATTCCCTACAAGACCTCGGCTTCAACACCATTACACAAACGCAGATGCTCAGCTGGGCCGCTCAGCGATATCCTCCACCTACAGCTCAAATCATCGCAATGGGACAACCAAAGCCAGACTACCCAGCTGGAGCAATAGAAATAGATTCAACTTCAGATCCTTCGCTGGTACCCGGTCGAGCAGAAAGAAAGCTCTGCCTCACGCCTCCCAAATCCTGGTTGAACTTCGCCGATTTCTCTCCTCTTGCCGTCTTTCCCGGTACAGGCTGGCACAAGACAGAACCATCTCGCATGAGCTTTGGAGAAGGCGTGATCAATACGCTACGAAGTCCAGAAGTCGCGCTCAAATCATCTCGCCTGCTCACCAAGCAACAGCAGAAAGATCTGTCCACCCAACTCGACACACCAGATGCGCTCGTCGTCAATTTCGAACTTCGCTATCCTATATTATCGACCGCTACGCTGGAGCAAATGAGCTCTGAAGCAGGCAACGAATACCTTGCGTCCGCTTCTCAGATCCAGCCTTTCTCTCACTTCCCGTATTCCTCGACCTGGATCGATCTAGCTACATCCCTTGCATCAAACCTCAAACCTTATATCGCTATTCATTGGCGACAAGAAACTCTACCCGTAGAGAACCTCTCAGCATGCACAGACGCATTATTAGAAGTCCTTCGAGATATCGCAGCTCAATACCCAACGATCCAAACAGTCTACCTCGCTACCGACTATCCGATAGAAGATCTCGAAGCAGGTCACGACGGCATGGTCGCTCATTCCGGTACTTTTGCTCGTTTGATCACAGAAGATCATCATAGAGCTATGCGAGCGTTGCTCAATTCTTTCCGGACGGATGAGGTTGGCGGATTAAAGTTGACGACTTATGAGCGGGAGCAGAAAGCGGGCAGGTTGAGTTTGCCTGAATCAGCAGAAGAAGGGACGCATGTTGATCTAGCGCAGTTGGATTCTGGGTTGTTGGGGATAGTGGACAAGACTGTCGCTATGCAAGCGGAGGTGTTTGTTACTGGTTCAGCGGGGATATGTGGGAAGGAGAGCAGTTTCACAAGGCAGATTATTGCGGATAGGAAGGCCAAGATGGATTTGGCAGAGGCGGAGAAGGTCGAAGGGCAAGACGCATTGGCTGAAGGAGAAGTTTGGGAGAGCGTCAGGCATTTCACCCTGCCTGAACTGGAAGTGAAGGAGGATCCTGAAGAGCCTGTTGTGGAGCCGTAGTGTATGGACTATTATGTTTTGCGTTCAGTCGCATACATGCACTTTCACTTGCCAGTCTTCTCTAAACCATGATCTTGGTTCAATTCGAAGCGTGCTGGAACCAACAAGGCCCTCTTATGGCCGAGATTAATAATGACAACAGTGACTGCCGATTCTCGTCTTCTAGCTTCATCTTAGCAGAGATGTTGAAGTACAGCAGGGAATTTCTTCTTGCTTTCTCCCCTTTCCATTCAATGTGTTCATCTCGTAAATCTTTGTCTGTGATGCTAGTGCACCAGACTGCACACGAACGATCCTTCTCACAACGACATGATCCGCAAAAATCAAAACAAAGCTGTTCATGCGTCTGTATAGCAGCACTGCAGCTGCTGCTGTGTCTCGCGCTGCTCATACCTGGCTGCACTGCTCATCCGCGCAAGATCATGGATCTATTCGAGCCGGAGACTACTACGCTTCCGGCTTCGTACCATCAGCTGCTTCCTCGATGGCCAGGTAAGTGTACAGCTCGCTCAGTAGATAGTTCATTATGCTTATATCTAGACTACTGCAGGATGGGATACTAGCACAGTCAGTACTGCACCTGCTGCTTTGGCAGAGCGAGGTGCTGAGTGGGATTATGAGACTACTACAACGTAACTGCTCTTTATCCCATGATTACCTCACCTGATGCCTCTTTCGTAGTCTATACATCACAGGAGCTTTGTATGTCATTCCTGTTTTGTGTGTTACTTTGCTCATTCGTTCGTAGACCTGGCATCACGACGATTGGCGTGACTGGACCACCTCAGCCTTCAATAGTCACTCAAACTGTCACCTACCAGACACAACCTGGCACGGAGATCCAAACTGTCACAGTATACCCAACGTAAGTCCTCATCGTGAGGCATTCTAGCCAGTTCTAACACATTCACAGCACATATACTCCGCCACCACCTACACAAAGCACTATAACAGTCACAGAATACCCAGCTGGCGTAGATCCTCGAACGATAACGACTACAACGACAAGCGGTCGGTCTTCTGCTACTCGTACTCGAACAGCAGGAGATGGTCCAGAAGGTTTAGTGGAACGCAACGTCTGCGAAGAAGGAGATGCAAGCTATCAAGTCCCCGGTCGGGAGCGTCTCAAGCCTACAGGTCCAGCAGAAGTCACGCTCTATACAATCGCTATCATGCTGGTGGCTGGTTTCATCGCTTGGCATCTCGTTCTGGTGCGACAGCTCATCTATCCCGTCAAGCTCTGTGTGGTAGCTTGGCACGAGTTTGGACATTTGGCTGCTATTGTGTTGGCTGGCCGACATGTGGAAGCGGTTAGCATTGATCCGAATGAGGGTGGGTTAGGTATGTGCGATATTTAGGTTAAGACATGGACTGATTCTTGATTGAATAGTGACTCCTGCTGGCGGTATCACTGCTTATCCACTGGCGGCTCTACCTTGGGGATACTTGAGCTCGATATTGATAGGAGGAGCGCTGAGTAAGCTGCCTCAATGCATCTCACTTTTATTGCTAACACTCATGCAGCATTCACTGCCTTCAACACCACGGCATCCAAAGTATCTGGCTTTTTTGTGTACGTAACATAATCAGCTCTCGTCCTTTCGCTGATTTTGCTTTGCAGCGGCATTTCACTGGCTTGTGTCTGGGTCTTTAGCGCAGGGTTCGCTACCAAATTCCTCGTGACGCTCGCGATAGGGCTGTTGATCGGCTTCTACTTTATCGAGTACGTTCAAAGCTCAACTGACCAGCTGTCTTTGACATGCTGCTGTAGTCATGGCAGCGCTCTGCGTTTCTATATCTTGCAAGTCCCTTTCTTGTCGGATGACAAACACCGATTGACTATTTTCCAGATTCTATGGCGTCTTGTCGAGCTTCTATGTCATATATGACACGTCAGACGATTACATTTTCAAGAAACCAAATCCTTGCTGTTCAGCGTTGTTCCATCGGTATGTGGTGATTATGGATTCTCTTCTATGTCTTATCTGGTCATACAGAGTATCACCACGGATATCTGCATCAAGTAAGGCTTTCCTGGGTCCAGTCTGAACAAGCTCATATGAGATCGTTCAGCTTTTGCGCTGATTTGGTTGGCCGTATCGTGCGTATACCGAACGAAAGACTGCCTGCTATCTGACCCCTGGCCAGGATTATTCTCTTCGTTGGATTTGTATTGGCCGCGATAGCGACTTGGAGACAGTCAGGTCAGTGCAGCTGTTCATTTGCGTTGTTTAGCGCTAAAGTCGTCTGCGCCTGGCAGGACACGCGTACGCTCAATTTACTGTCTTGACAGAGATACTAATCTTCGCTCCTCTAGCATGTACTGTCAATCGTGCGTCTGCTCCTACTATACTCTTGTTATGTCATCTTGGTCTCAATTCCATTCTCGCAGGCAAAACTTCTTGGGCACATGATGAACGGCAATGGCACGATCTGTACAGTACATGGCAGGAGACGGAGCACGACAGTAATGCATCACGACATAGACACGGCATTGAAATTTGTATTTCAGTTCGTTCTTCTGCCTTTGCCATCGACATCACTGTGCTAGAGTCGTTGAATATCGTGCTACAACGCCCAACTCTCTATTATATCTATCATTCGTCACCGGCGATGTGATCTTCTGAAACATTCCCACCCTTTGGGAAAGAAGGCCTAAGCCAGATGTTTGCCCTTTTCTTCTGACCCTGCATCGTATACCCTCTCTGTCAGTGCTTGCAGCTGTTGATCAGCCTCTTATTCCCCCAATCATGTCATTTGTGCGGTCTGTTGCCTGGTTTGCCTCTTTGTCCCGAGGATCCGTCCGTGCGTCAATTGAAACTATGCTTTGCGCTTCTCTAACCCATCTGTATAGGTCACTAGCAGCTCTGTGAGCGCTCCGGTGGCTTTACCGACCCTGAATCCAGCGGATACGGCGAGAGAAGCCAGGGAAAGTCAGCGTCAAGCGGATGATGAGGTTTGGCGCGAGGCAGATGAAGCAAGACGTGAAGCTGAAGAGGAAAGTAGGCGAGAGGATGAAGAAGATGAAGAGGAGGACGAGGACGAGGAAATATCGAGCACATCGGTTTTGAGCACATCAACTGAATCCAGCTCGACACTCTCGACTACAAGCTCAGAATCCTCTACAAGCTCATTGATCTCAACGACGCCGACCAGAACCAGCTCCTCTACGCTCAGCTCTTCGTCTGTTCTGCAAACATCAGAAACTGGTCGGATGGTCACTATGCCTCGTCAAGGCCAACCCTTGACTACGGATACCGAATCTGTTTCGCTGACTCGACTATCTCGCTTTCCTACTGATGCAGCAGCCAGCGGATCTTCTTCAGCTTCACCAGCCGACACCAGTGAAACTACCAAAATCGCCGGTGCAGCAGTCGGTGGCATTGCTGCTATCGTCCTCCTCGCCATTCTCTTCTGGTATTGGCGTAAAGGACGTTCAGCAAACAAAGCCGAACTCCCTGAACCGCTTGGTTCAACAGACGATATCATTCGCGCTGGTCGACTTACTCCACCTCCTGCATCAATGCAAGAAACGTATGCTGTCCCGTCAATGAACAATCTAGGACGAAGAATGACCTTTTCCGGTCTCGAGCTCCCACCTTCGCTCTATGCTGGCAATCAAACCATGCCAGCTCGATCTTATGGTCCTCCTCGAGCCTCGTACCAACAACCACAATGGTCTCCCGCGCCAATGGAAGAACGACTCGCTTCACCTTATGCACCGGCAAACACACCGATCGCTAGTCCTGTCAAGCGTTTACCGACATTACCGCCCGTGATCGATTCGCCTTCAGCGGAAGGAAGATATAGCTTTGTTGATGGGTTGTTGGATCAGGGGTACAAGCAGAATGATCTAGCTCGAAGTGATACTGTGCGCAAGGTGTGTTCTTCTCCAACTCTGGCCTCTCACCTCGCTAAATTGTAAACGATCAGCCTGGTGCTATGCCATACGATTGATCTTTGTGTAGAATAGGCCAATTGTGTCGATGTATTCTATTTCCGAGTAATCCGAAGTCACGGCAAGCGGAATCGTCATTAGCATTACTCATCTTGATGCAACGAGTTTTCCCTCGACTTTCATCTCTACGAGCACATTTAAACACTACACGTTACTACAGCACAGTCTGCCTCTGTACTACAGCGGAGAGATCGCTTTGCTGACGCTTCACACGGACAGGAAATCATGTCCGGCGAGAAAGCACAAAAGGTCCCTAGGGAACAGCAGAAGGACTTGCATCTGCTCACTATGAACACTCCAAGTACGTCTTGTTGCTTTGTTCAGTAGCTTTGGATTGGCTGATCATGCTTTCCCGAATCGCTAGACGGGCGAGTCCTGCTTCGACCTGGTCTGCAGTGCCAAAGCTGATCTGCTTCTATTGTGTAGCAAAAAGGCGCAGATCGGAGTGCGCAGAATGACATCTCGAGCGAAGCTTTAGCTAACATGATGATGTCCCAGCTCGAAGAGTGCAAGGCTCTTTATGGAACTGACTTCTCATTCGAGGTCATCAACATCGTACGTGCCTGCATCTACCTATCAAGAGCAACCTAAACATGCAGAGCAGATGACCAACGCTCAGAAAGAGGATTGGTTCTTGAAGGTGCGCGTCGATTTGAAAGGCCTATGAGTTAGGCCGACGTGATTCACTCAAGTTGAACCCAAATGGACGCATTCCAGTCTTGTACGATCATCACTTGATCCTTTGTGCTTGAAATTCACGCTTTCTCAGGGTTGACAACAAGGTCGAGAACGGTTGTATGTCATTGCATTGTCAGGGAAGCCCAGATCGCTCACGCATATCATGCAGCATCCGAGCCATTCAGCGTCATGGAGACTGCTGCGATCTTGCTCTACCTTGGTCAGTCCGCTTCCTTCATCTTCTGAAGGCCAAAGTGCTGAATAGCATACAGCAAAGCGTGTCGACAAGAACGACACTTTTGGTTTCAAAGACGAGCTTGAGCGCAACCAGTGCTTGCAGTGGATGTTGTAAGTGAATATCGTACAGACTACTTTCAATACTTAACCGATCGTTCTTTCTCTGCGCAGTTGGCAGGTGAGCCAAACGCATTCACATTAGGCACTGCTGACAATTGAAAACCAGATGGGTGGTCAAGGTTTGCCTGTCCGCGCTTTGTTCGTACAGTCACTGACATCCGCGCAGGACCCATGCAAGGCCAACTGAAGTATATTTCAAATTTAGCCAGCCATAGCCAGGCTAATCGCTTGCACATAGCCACTTTGGCAAGCACGCCAAGGAAAAGATTCCTTACGGTATCAAGAGATACCACGATGGTACTTTGCCTGTCATGTGCTCACGATCGTTAGCTAATTCGGTTGTACAGAAACCCTTCGTTTGATCGATGTCCTTGACCGTGCGTAGTCCAAACGAGACAAGTGTATTGCTCAGCTGAGAGCGTTGATTCAGTCCATCTGTCTGGTCAGTGAAAATCTGACACAACTTCTTCACAAGCTGATCTTTTGTCCAGGCAAGTTCAACAACGGTGTTGCTCGTGACTATCTTGTCGGCAGCGACAACGGAAACAAGGGCAAGTACTCTTGGGCGTGAGTCCTTAGCCGTGCATTTAGATGCCTCCTGACCCGTGCTTGTTCAGTGACATTTGCTGCTACCCATGGTGAGCAGGCTTACCATGTACAAGCTAGCGCTGAACCTGTGCCCAGGGCCGCTTTGTCTGAAGGCAGTGGTATCGAAAAGGAAGAGCTCGAGAAGCGCAAGCACTTTGGTGCCTGGTTGGACCGGATCGCTGCTCGCCCCGCTGTCCAGACTGGAAGCGGAAGCAAGTACGACTTGCCCAAGTAGATAGTCGAGTAGGCGTAAACCACATGAATGTATACAATGCTTTGCATAGCGAGAAGATTCACTATCAACACACTGCGACCGCTCTGGCCATATTTCTCCAGCTGGACGCGGCACATGTGAAAGCATCAAAGATTGTACTATTCATTGCACATCAACGTATCACCATCGTCCGCCTGAGCCACCTGTCGGTCTAGACCCAGGAGGTCTGTATGCACCCTGCTTGACTGGCTGGAAACCATCGTCCTTTTTCTCTTCCGTCGGTGTACCATTTGTTACTGGCGCAGTACCATTGGCTGCTGCTGCAGCGTTTCCTACAAGCAAGCTTATCAGCTTGAACCAAACAAAAGATGAATAATCGCCGTACTCGCAGCTTGCTTTTCTCGCCATCCGCCTCCGGCCGGCACAACGCGAGGAGGTCCACTTGGAACTGGTGCTTGAGCAGGAGCTTGAGCTGGAGTCGGTGCAGGAGATGCAACAGGCGAGGCAGGTTGCGGTGAAGGGCCGCCGGCCTGAGCAGCTGCCTGAGCCGCTTGTTGCCTTGCACGCCATCCACCTGCAGTAGGCGTTGGAACAGCAGTGCGACCAAGAGAAGGCGCAGCTGTCGCTGCTTCTTGGTCTTTTGCTCGTTTCCAGCTTGCAGATCCGACCGGCGCAGGTGCTGCATGCGAGTCAGCCTGACATCGGGATAACGCGCAAAGCATCTCACCATTTCGCTTTTCTGCTGCCTTTCGCTCGATCTCCTCTTCTCGCTCTCGCTGTTTGCGAGCTTGTTCGTCGAGCTTGGCAAATTCGGCATCTCTCTCTGCTTTGCGTGCAGCAGCTTTGGCAGCAGCCTCTGCTGCTTCAGCTTCTCGTTTCGCTTCGGATGCAGCTCGCTCTTCTGCTTCACGGGCGACACGGTCTGCTTCCTCTTGCTCGTGTTCTAGAACGGAATCATCAGTAGCGTTCCAGTACATGTGCATCATGCATACCTTGACGCAGACGTTCTTCTTCTTCTTCTGCTCTACGCTGTGCCTCGAACTCTTCTTCTCGCTGTTGCCTTCTCTGCTCGCGCTCTTGCATGATCTGATTACGACGAGCCTTCTTCTCCGCTGCAATCTTTGATTTCGACTCTTCTTCAGCTTTGGCATTGTCAGCACGAGCTTGCTTCTCTTTCTCGGCACGGAATGCGTGGTAGTCAGGCAGAACAGATGCAAGGCGAGCTTTCGTTGCCAAATCATTCGCATGACGTTCCTTCATCTCAGCTACTCTCTGCTCGTGACCACGGTCGAAGGCTGCCCGATCACGAGTTTGCTGGCGGTGGTAATCTTGCACCAGCATTGGCTGTTCTTCTTTCCGGTTAGCACGCTCGAGATGGTCCATGCGCTTGCCAACAACACGAATCTTCTCTGCCAAATCCTTCTTTTCCTTTTCGATGGCTTCGACAGATATACGAACAAGGGTGCTGGTGTCGACAGTGTCGATGTCCTGTGAGAAACAAGAAGCCGAATTATCAGCAATCGTGGGCTGAAAACGATCGAACTTCTCACCTTGATTTTGAGGTCAATTCCGCTCTTTTTGGCAATGGACTCGGCCATAGCAGCAGCTTCCTGTCTCTTGATACGCTCGTTCTCCTTCTTGATCCGATCCAGCTCTCTCTGTCTCGCATCTTCACGCTCTTTTCGGGCGTGCTCCTCTGCACGAGCAGCAATGCGCTGAGCTCGGAGCTGCGCTTCTTCCTTCTCCTTACGCGCAGCAGACTCGTCGGCTTGTTCCTTGCGGCGCTCGATGATTTGTTTGCGAGCAAGAAGGGTCTTGCGTTCAGCAGCCATAGAAGTGAGCATAGCTTGCAGAGCGGAATCTTTGTTCTGCACAGCTTCTCCTTGAGGTGATGACTTGGGATCAATGACATCCACTGCTTTGTATAGACATTGCGCCAGTCTGCTGAGTTGGGTCCGGAGAAGAAGCGACGGAGCGGGTTGCAGCAATGTCTTTTCTAGCTCAGAGTTGTCATTGATGCTGATGGATGAACCAAAGACATCCTGGTCGAAAGAGATGGACGCGCCAGAGTGGTCGAAAGTGACGTCAAGGTCACCTCGGCGGCAAGCACCAGCGATGAAGCGTTCGATACGGGCACGGGCTTTTAGTGGATCTTGAGACTCGCTGGCGAAAGTGCTGAGTCGAATAGCGCGTTCCAGAGCGATAGAGTCGTAGACTTGACCGAGCTGGCTGAAAAGGCGAGCGAGGACCACTTCTTCTAGAGGCTTGACGTAACGAGCAGTATCCGGATCTTTAGCTAGGTCAGTGAGGATTGGGTCGATCTTCTTGGTGATTGAAAGAGGGTGGAAGTCAACTTCGAGAATGTTGTAAAGTGACCGAAGCTGAGGGGAGACTTTTCTCAATACATCGTGCTTGAGCTGCAGGGTTCATCAGTATCGTTGACATCTCAACAAAAGGATCGAGGCATACCGCGTCTCGGAGTAGATCAGCTCGAGTAGGCGTGCTGGTCAAACCAAGCAGCGCGGCCAGCCTGACAGCCTTGCTCCTCGCACTCTCACTTTCCTCAATGGCACTACCATCCCTTCGTCTAGCCATACCCTCGCCAGCAACGGGAACAGCCAAAGCACTCAACAAGACCAAACTCGCGGCTCTGCCGGTATCGGCCTCGTCTTTGCCCGCGGCGATCTGGGTCGAATGGTATTTCCCATAAGCTGCAGCATGGAAAAGGAAATTGTTGCCGACAGCAAAGACCTTGACGAGCTTTTCATAGTAGGAAATCATCATGCTTGCTTTAGGCATACGCTTGCTCATCGAGACCAAGCCGTGGATGTCTTCGGCTGTTCGGAAAGCTTCTTGCCATAGCTCGAGCTCGACAGCGGTGTTGAGCTGATGAAAGCGGGTGTCTAAGTGGCGCTGAAGGGTCTCTGGGTCAGAAAGGTTGATGGAATGAGGTTGATGCGAGTATTTTTGCGAAGATGCCAGATGTTGGCGGAGGATTTCACAAAGACGACGGAATTCGGTTTGACGCTTGTGTGTCAGGCAGAAAGTGAATGCTTCGTGTGCGATTTGCTACATCATTCGCATTAGCAGGGTCAAGCCTTTTCAAAAGGTGGGCTAACCTGATATAAGTTCTCTAGACGCGGGTTGTTGCGCAGGATATCGAGAGAAGTGCGGTATGCTTCCCAGAGGAAACGAAGCCAGGGTGTGACAATAGTCCTATACGTCCTGTCCCTGCTCTTCTCATCGCTGACCGAGCTGAGAAGAATGCTCTCGGGCGTTTCACTGGCCTCCAAATCTTCTACTTCAGCTTCACCCTTTTCGCCAGAAGCCTTTTCAGGACCTTCAATCTCGTCCACTTTCTGCAAAGCTTCTGCCAACTTGTCTTTGCTTCTAGTCAAGAACGAATTGATGACAGTTTCGACAGAGATGACGCTGGTATTTTGTGCTACATTCTTGTACATGTGTAGACCTTCTTTAGCAGTTCGGCCTTTCTTCAAGTCGACACAAAGTTCGAGGAATTTGAGCATGATGGGTTCTAAGGATGCCAAGGGAGTAGTCCTGAAGCGCTTGGACGAGAAGACTTCAGAGATGGAAGAGAGGGCTGCCATGGGTTGATTGACAGAGAGTAATTCCGCCGAGCGCTGTACATGATGGGGAATTTGAGACTTTGCTGTTCTCGGGAAGCATATAGGCTTACACGCAATACAGTCTCCGGACGGAATACATGTTGTTGTACCATGATGTGTTCAGGTATAAGGGGATCCCTTGAGGTGGATCACGGCTTGAAATATGACTTTTGCGAGTCCGCAGTCTTGACTTGGCAGAGGCTCAAAAGGAGTGGCCTGCTGGTCTGGAGTAGCGTGGTATAGAGTACGACCACGTATAGGTAGCAATGAGACAGCAAGTGTAAGCTTGACAGTCGTTGCCTTCGCTCAAAAGGTTGAAATTTTTGTGGATGGCACAACGAGCAATTTGACGCATCTCTACTCTAGCATGCATATGTATCGTCCCAATCGTGCTATCATGTACAAATACGTCCGTAATGCGAAAATTGCGATATCCCGGTCCTGCTTTATGCTCCAGCTCCAGCATGCCGTTCCGCTGCTGCATCAGTATAATGCCACTGGAGAGAGCGCGTAGTAAGGCCAATGTTGTGTTTTGAAGTTGGCCAGGCTATGTCGGCAAGAATTGCTGACTTTGGCAAAACTGTCGCAACAAGACATAGCATTAGACGGAGTTGACGACTCAGGGACGGAAATTTGCCATTCCATGACTTGTTTCCTAGTCGATAGAGTGAGACGTAGCGCGGGTGTAGAGATCATGAAGCGCACCCTGAAAGCAGCCTATTATTACGCGATATCAGCGAAATTTAAAACAGTGTATGATTGAGATTCTCACCAAACCCGCTATGATGAACAGGATGAAGAAGAAGATGGAGACACCAAACCACGCTAATCCCCATGTAGCGGTAGATGTGCGTGGGTTGGCTAAATACCATAATCTTGCGCAACTGCTAAGGTGTCAGGCGATGAATGAAAGAGGAATAGATGAAGGAACAGACCAGGGATGGACCTTGAGTACTGCAGAGTGAGTCCCGACTGAAATCGTCAATGCGCACGACTGACCTTCCGAAACACTAAGAAGAGGAAGATCAGTCAAGTAATCATAGGACCTGAAGACATTATACCCAGATCATCTATCAACTATGACAGTGAGCACATGTCAGTCTCCCACTGGTGCAAAGTAGTCGGAAGCCTTACGTCCCAAATCACATATAGTCTGCGAAATATTATCACCGATGGCCCTGAAGATCCAGTGGAGAAGCTCTACTCACGAAGACATGACTCCAAAGAAGAGGATATAGTAGCGTAGTATACTTCCATGATCAATGAACCAGCTGCTTCTGTCATCAGCAATCGTCGATTGACTTGAAGAGCAAAACTTGCAACCCAATGAGTAGCCCGATAGCTCCCGCTATAAGTAGCTTGGTAGCGAAGCCAGCAGCCCACCAAATGATGGCGAGCAGCGAAAGACCGAGGAAGAAGCTGGCCACTTTTGATGCCAGCGTGTTGAAACCCGCAAAGACTTTGCTCGAGTGTCAGCACAAATTGAACAGGGTACGATGTAGCACACCTAGTAGGCCACCGATCAAGATGCTGCCCAAAGATTAGCTGACAAAAGCAACACAAGGTTTATCTCGTACCTGAAGATAAATCCAGCAGCTAGTTCGTGTCAGCAACGAGCGAGCCAACTCATTCTGCAGCGGAAAACATACGCAAAGCCGCTGTTGCAGGCACGAGTGAGCCAACAAAACTAAAGATGAGAGACCTGACTAACCGACCGGGTAGCCAGCACCTTTCAACTGTTCAGCTCAGAAGAGCGGGACCGCGTACGCGCTCACCCTCTAGACTCAAAACAGTCAGCTTTAGGTCGTCGAAAAGAAAGGGGAACTTGCCTATTTGGATCAGACCACCCCTTTCAGATGTCAAAGTCAACCGATCCTAAGGTGCAGACAGACGTCAAGTAAACTCACTCATTGGGGTCGATTCTGACTGTGGGTGAGGTCATTTCCTTAGCGCGGTCAAGCGCACATCTTGAAATCCACTCACCACTGCTCAACCTTGATCCAGATGCGACGGCGCTGATAACCAGTCAGTACTTTTCCGCCGCGATGGGGGTTAGCATACGCTACCGCATGACCTGGACACCGAATGAGTACATTTTCTTGTTTACGATAAAAGGACTGACCAAATTCATGCCACGCAGTCACAACCTGGTCATGGTATGTCAGATAGTTCCCCCAGAGCCAGCAGAACAGTCAAAATACCATCTTGGCTGGATATAGAAGAGTGCGTATACCAAAGAAATTCCACCTATTCGCTCGTCAGCTACGTCCACAACGCTGAATACGCAACGGGCCCAATTAGAATCCCGATCGTGTAGATGCCTATAGCAATCAACGTTGCTCGCTGAGTGACTGTAGGGCTCAGCACGCCGCCAGCTTTTTCGCCTGCATCTCCCGGAGTGCAAGGTCTGGTAGGCCGTCTCTGAGCTGCAGCTGCAGTTGTAGCTGCCTTTATCTTTGATGTCACTGTTTTGGTCGAGCAGTTTTCAGAGCAAGTTGTCGTGGGAGGGTAAAATGTCGAAGTAGGTGGATAAGTCGTTTCTGTAAATGTAAGTGTGGCCAGTGAAACCGTATCAGTTGCTGTTGTGAGTTGGGCAGTCTCTGTGACAGTCGTCGGTAGAGGAGAAGGATCATAGGCTGTTTCTGTCGCTGTGACTTGAGACACGTATATTGTCCTGGTGAGTGTGCCGCCACCTGTTGCAGGTGCTGTCGGGTCAGGAGCGGAAGAAGATTGCCCACTGATCAAAATCATCAGCTCAAGATGTCAATGGCCAAACGAAAATAACGCACGGCGGTAAAGTGATTCTGACAGTTTCAGTCACCCAGTCTGTACCGAAGGATTGCCTCCGCATCAGCGAATCCGCGTAGCGCCTCTCCATTTGCTGCACTCTTTGCATGACGGGTTGAATTGTATGGAAACCTGGATCTCCTCTGCTTCCTCCGCTTCCATGTTGCGGCTTCGAATATACGCGAGCAAAGCAGAAAAGTAAGAGTAACGCCCTGCAAGCGACATCAAACTATAGTCTATCGCGAGAATAAACACTTTTGAACGAACGACAAGAGGTGTGGTCTCGCAAGTGAACTGGGCATGTTGTAGACGATCTCGTCTTAGTGGTGCGCTTAGAGATCATAAAGGAGCGGAACCAGAGATGTCGCTTTGCGAAAAGAGCGAGGACAAGATTAAATCATAACAAGAACCAAGCTGCGAGAAGTTTGAAGAAGTAGACTTCGGAGGCTGTTCGATCACTATGCAAGCATTTGCCTGGTTGAATGATGTAGCTGAAGAGACTCTTGAGTCAATGAGATTCTGCATGACGGTGGTTGAGGGCAAGACTCAGTCGAAAATCTCGGAAATGAAGCATCTCTATGCTATGCTGGGTATGCATTGAGGGAATCCCTTACAAACTGGTATACATCAATCTTCGTCCTCCAACCACTTGCTCTTTTTCATCGCGTCCAACACCTGAGCCTCATCAACGTATGCGGCAGACTCTCGCGAGGCTCTTCTGGGAGGGTTGCCTTCTCCAGACAGCCTGCTCGATTCTTGAGTGGGAGAGGGTGTACGCGAAACCCGGAAAGCTGCTGTGGGAGAAGGCGGTTGATACATTATGTCATCAAAGCTTGCAGACCGAAATGTTTCAGGTCGGGCAGCTTCTGGAGAGCCTTCGATTTGTATGACCGGGACTGCTTCCGTCGAGACCTGAATCAGCTGACTATAGGCCAGCTTTGGAAGTGCTCACCTGAGACTTGAGATCGCTTCTTCTGGTCTCGGTATGCTTGGAAACCGCGTCTATAATGGATGGTAGCGAGCAAACCTCGGACCTGAAAGCAATGAGATCGTAAGTCATCCAAATGATATCGCACTTACTTTGTCGAGGGAGATCAGATCGTCCACTTTACTAATCTTGGTATTCCGCTTTAGCAATTCATCAATTCTGATCAGCACATCAGTGAGTTAGACTCGCCGAAGCTGCTCAGCACGTACTGCAGCGCGTTGCTATCCTGCATGAGCTTGTAGTGCGAAAGCAGGATGAGCATATTAGTGAAGCTGATGCCTCGACCGGGCTCTTCCGTGATCGTGGCTTCGTGATAGAGATGCGCGTAAAGAGCTTTGCGCTTCGCTACTTGACGATAGTCAATTCGCTCCAATCGTTGCTGGAGTAGTGTGAGATCTAGCCCAGCCTCTTCATTTGCCTTATTGGGCTGCTTCGATGAGCGCAGTCTGTCGCGAGCGCTAGCTTGTCGACTAGCTTGTAGTAGTGCGGGTATCCGAGCCTCGGGAGGAAAGATTCGAACGTCAAAGACTCCAGTAAGGCGCTTTGCAGGCAATGCCTATCAGCATATGCGAGCCAAGTAGCGAAAAGTACTCACAGCAAAGAAGGGCGCCAGCTGGCGTCTTTTCAAGTAACCTGTACGTTGAATATCGATATCGGCCCAAGCTTTCTTGAAGCCACGCATGTCTTCGCGGTTGATAGACTTGACTCGCCCATACAGCTGAAAGACGTAGGAGAAATTTGCTGCCACCACACCTGCGCACAGATTTTCAGTCAAGCCTTCAGTGATCGCTCATCACACGCACCGGTAAACATGTTCACAAAGATATGCTACCAAATCACAACGTCATTGCCCGTCAGCAGCTGGAAGTCGCCGCTTACCATTGATAGGATACACCAGCTGATGTACAGTACGTAGGCCCAGGGCGCGCTTCCACAGTCAGAGAAGAGAAAATTCGACGAAGGAGTGCAATAGGGCGGGGAGATCGTGTAGTCGTGCATGATATCGTTCCAGCCCTCACTGTTTAGACTTCATCAGGTCAAACAGCATCTCTGAATGGTTCACTTGCCCATTGCTAGTCAAGGAAAGCATCACCATCGACTTGAAGAAGGTAGAGTAGTTCTTATTGTGTGACTCATTTGATTGCCATCGAGTCAGGCTGAAGATTTCCAGATGTAAGAGAGCCCAGACGAGAAACAGTGTCAACCAGAGCATGAAGAGGTTCATGATGGCCGGCAAGCTCGCCCTTTGATATAAAGCATCAAAGCATGCGTATAAGCATCCAGGGGAAGACCTACACCGCGTTCTTGAATAGCTGATTGAGAGCATTACTTTTCTGGGCTAATTTGAACGCGATGCTAACGAGAAAGAGCTTCTGATATTGAACGGACGTGAGGTTGTCCGAATTGATGAGAACATTGATTGTGGTTGTGAAAGTACCGACAACAGTGACGATATCGTAGAGATTCCACCAATTTTGTTTGAAGCTATGCCATCCGATGCCTAGCAGACGAACAGAGATGTCGATAGCGTAAAGCAGCGTGAGGAACAGAAAGGCGAGATCTGTACCATGGCATCAGTCGCCTGCTTGTGCTAAGCAAGGAGCTGAATATCACCTCTCAAGCGGATCACAGTGAAAGAGTCGCTGTTGGATTGAGTCATGAGGATGGCTATATGAATGACGTAGAACGTGGTTTGAGCCTTTGACCAATAGCCGTGCTTATGAGATGCTCGATCAAAGCACCATGCGCGTATACGACCAGCTGGCCGATGTCTTGGGCGTCTACTCGGCCTTTGTCGGATGATCAACTTTCGTAGATCGATCCATTGACGCTGTTCTGAGGTGAGTAGGGAGAGACCAGAGCGCTGGGTAAAATTTTCGATGATGACACTGACGAAGAGGCTGAGCACCAGCAGACCGCCAACAAGATTGTATATGAGCTGTACAATGATTTAGTCCTAACCAGATGATCGCCAAAAACGTGAGCTCACGAAGAATATGGCATTGTATTGCGCTGAATCCGGTTCCGGCTGTTGGTCAATACCAGTGATTGACACTACGAGTAGTGTGAATGTAAGGATGTGATCTGAATGCTTCAGGCTTACTAGCAGAAGTCATTACGCCGACCCATCCTTCTATGGAGATCAATTCAAACAGAATTAGGAAGGCAGATCTGAAAGAGTCGAAGCTGTAGACGTCTGGATTGCTCCATACTCTCGGTGCCAGAAATTCCCATTGCAGCGGAGACGCGAGATATTCGCCAACGCATTGCGTCTTGTTGCTGACCAACGCGTCGTTACAGAGGTACAGCTTTGACGAGAAGAGGTTCTGTCCCCAGACTGCGTAAGGTATGATGTATAGCAGAGCAAGTATAGAGGCATCAAAGAGCTTGGCCGCGCCGACAATGAGAACATCGTAGAAGGTTTTGCGCATTCGTTTGGACAGATTGATGAGCCGAAGAGCGCGAAAGGCCTTGAATGCTCTTGTGATGCTGAACAGAGTGGTAAATACAAGATAAGGGTTTGCCACTGGAGACATACCGACTGACATCCCCACCGCTGATCAAAGCCGTGACGATATTGACGATGAGGGTCAATAGGACAAAGAAGTCCAAGCCGTTCCATATACTGAGCAGATACGCGTTCGGCGTTAGGAGGAAGCCGTCTGCGATGATCTTCACAACGAATTCTAGAATGAAAACGGATCCTAAAGAGACTTCGGTGAGGTTGAACCAGCTCAAGCGCACGTCGCCCATGGTCTTGTAATATTCTTGACGATAAAGCGGCGTAGCTACAGCGGCGATGGCAACGGAAGCAGCCACAGCAGCAAATATGACAACCTTGAAGGCCAGAACTAGGCGCTCTCTTGGCTTGGCACCGAAGACGCGATCGCCGTTGCCCGGCTCAACGAAGGCCTGACACAGACGTCTCAGCGAATTCTTGTTGGTTAACAACCAAAGGGAATAATCGTAGGTAGGGTGCGTCAGAATAAAGTCGATCTGCCGGGCCTTGCGCTCTTCCACTGCTTGTTCAACCTCTAGGCCAGTATTCGTTCGCTTTGCAAGAAGTCCGCTGCCATGTACATCCTATCAGCCGGATAAATTTATCTGTCTTCTGGCCTCACAGATGTCGGTCCAAGCCTTCTTCGGCGTCGTCGTCCGCGTCCTCTTTCTCGAGCAAATTCACAGTACTGCCCTGCCTACGGAAGTTGAGCATCTTCCGTTTGGCGTGAGCCAGCTTGGCGCTTGTCACGGATGGCGTGCTGGCTCCCGTCTGTAGACAACGATGTCAGCTGCATATACGGACCATACAAGCGATGCAAACAACCTCGGAGCCGTCATTTGCCCAATCTCGAACGACTGCCTTACGCAGAGGGAGAGCCAGATTCGCAGGCAGGGTGCCTGAGGCGAGTGCTTTTGGTCGAGCTTTCACATAATTGTACGGGTTCATCCTGTCCATCCAGCCCGGAGCTTCCATTTTAGCTTGGGATCGCTTCACGAATCGCTCGAGCTGTTGCTTGTGCTTTTCGTCTTCTGCGACCGCGAAACCTTCGTTTATAACAGCGATGAATAGCTGTATCAAGATGACTGGGCCGAGTGTCAGGATAATCTCACAGTTGTGTACTGCCCCCTTACAATTTGCAAACATGAACCAGCCGGCGATCAAAAGCGCCACTACAACGAGCTGGAATACGCCTGTACTTGAGCCTGTGCCGGCATAAAGGATGTCCACCCAGCCTTCCGAAGAGAGAACCTAGCTCGTTGATCAACAATCTGAAGGCAGTAGACATCAAATGACCGACTTGATAGATTGCCAGAAAACTATTGTATAGCTGATAGAAAGTCATTTCGATCTCCTCGTCATCAATCTCGGCCGGTATGATGCCTCGAAGCATTTGAGACGCCTGCCAATGTTAGCCGGCTTGAGATGATGTCGTAGCTGGGCTCACGATCAAAGCTGTGATGAATGTCATGAGCATCACGAAGAAGACCATGTTGATGATGCCAGATCTAATTAGGATCAGCACATACACCTTCTCATCGTAATTGTTAACTTACATACTGCCAGTGAGCTTGACCTGCACTAGTCTGAGCGCGTTCTTAACTTGTTCCGACTGGACATACTAGCAATCGCCTGACTCTCGGGATGGCCAACATTACACGATAGAACCTGGCAAGCTGGAAAGCCGTAAACCAAGGATATGCCGCAGACTCGCGAATGAAGGGGATTTGTATGACAGTTGTCGCCACGACCAGGAAGGCGTCAGTTGCATTGCGGCCTGATTTGAAGAAGTCCATCCAATCCGGTGTATATGGAATGAAGCGAATAATGAGCTCGACGTCGAATGCGATGGTGAAGCCGAGCTCCATGTACTCTGCCAGACTGTCAGCCAGTGCCACGCCGACTGCGTGATTCGCTTACTTCTGATAACTTTATACTGTGGATCCTCGCCATGACGTTGAGTAGCTTGCGTCACAACACTTGCTAGAACAAGAGCGACCCAGAAGAGCTGCGTTTTGTTGTAAATCTTCTTTAGCCTGGTCTTGAAAGTATCCATCTTCTTGGTAGTAGCCATAGCATCTCCAGCTTGATCAAGGATGAGCATAGGTCTGCAAGACTGTCAGGAGAGCATTGTCGAGGAGACAGGATGACTGACGCGGATGAAGCAAATGCGGAGTGCTTTGTCTCGTCGACAATGGAAGCAAAGGTATTCGTGATGACGGCGACAAACATATTGAGCAACCAAAAATTGACGACCAGAAGACAAATGATGAAGAACAGGCAGGAGACGAAATAGTCTGCATCCATCATATCATACATTGGCGGAGTCCAATTATTGTTGGAGATGATGACCACAATCTGCAGGGCCGCTGCAGCGATATTGTCGTAGCTGACAGTACCATTGTAGGGATTATCACCTTCGATGCAGAGTTGACCAACAGGACAAAGATAGCCTTTCGCTGAAGTATTGGCCGATACATCGCTGAATTCGTTAAAGAAGCTCGTTTGATTACCGTCAGGAAGAATGCTGCCGCCGCATGTTTGGCCAGTTGAGAAATTCGCGGCATTTTCTGGGTCGATCCAGACGCATTCTCGCCGAAACGAGCCTTTGAAGCTCTGAATACCAATAATACTACGATGCGATAAGCATGCAGGCTGTATACAACGCATTTGGCATACCTGAACAAGATCATGGCGAATACCACAAAGAACGCGACGTTTACCAACAGCGGACCAGCCTTCTTGAGCGATTGCAAGATAGTCTGCTAAGTACATCAGCATGCGCCTACATCTTTCCAAATCACGCACCGTAGTCCCACTCGTGAAGGTCAATAATCGGACAGCCCTCAGGACACTCAACGCCCGAAAGATATACAACTCCTTCTCGCTTTCCACGCCAGCTATCGACAGACCAAAGCTGATCCAAAAGCAAACAATCGCCAACAGATCAATCCGATTCCAACTATGCCTCAGATAAGCACTGTGACCTGCTGTAGCTGCCCGCTGTCTTTCTACTGCTAATCGAAAAGGCGTGTCGTGCAAAAGGTTGTTGGCAGCTGAAGCAGCCCGTTTCTGAAGTATGCTAGATGAGCTGCTGTATTGATGTCGATCGTGCGAAGCTTGTTGTCCATAAGTCTGTTTGTTTAGATCGTGGCGTAGATCTTTGGGTCCCATACTGAATTGATCAGACAATGCATTGTAAGAGAGTCTTTTTCGAATGCGAGCTGAAAGTGGTTGTTTCGCTGTATAATTTTGGTTCTGATATAAGCCGGAAACGATTATTCGGGCTGCTGCTTCGAGCGTGAAAAGAATCATCATGACGAAAAGAACAGTGTCTTCCCATGTGTTGAAGTAACCTGGTCCAGCAGGTCGTGGATGCGAGAATACAGAAGGGGCAGATTGAATGCTGAGGATAACTACATAGGCGATAATGAGAACCAGGATAGCAGGTTCTGTCCATCTGTAGAGTAGGGCAGATCGAGCTAATTTTCGTAAACGATGATTTGGACCGAAGATGCCCAAACTCTTGCCTGGATTCGGCTCGACCTGCGGGTGATCAGCTTGACTTGTAGCACCATCCATAGCGTGATCCACTGGACCTTCATCGTCTAGGAGAACAGCTCCATTGCTTGACTGGTCTTGGCTTGTCAGATTGACGACTCGCACACTTGCGCGCTTGAACTCTCTAGCAGCGTTCTTCAGCAAAGATTGCCCACGAGTGAGAGATCTTGACAAGGGTGAGTTCTGACTCGGCGAATAATGAGTTCTATCGGTTGACCGCGAGTTGGGGTGAAAGGTTATGTTGGAAGTCAACCTCGCCGAATCAGAAGTATCTTCAGTATAAGAGATGCCTTGTTCAGACATGGCTGGGTATCGCATCAAGGAGTCGTCTGACTGGTCGAACCTTTCTTGACTAAACGAGAGATCATTTTGGCTCGCAAAGACGCCTTGAAGCTGAGCAGGTGGATATTGGCTTTGATCCGCGTGATAGTCTATCACATCTTCGAGTGGCCAACGTCCAGCAAGGTCCGCAGACGAAGAAGCAGAAGCATTGACGCGATGAGTTGGTTTGAAATCTGCGCGCATTTTAGGTAGGCCATGCTGCTCGTCATCTGACTTTGTAGGCGAACGCGAGCGATTGCTAAGAGAGCGACGCTTCAATCGAGGTTCTTCATCAGGTCCACCAGGAGATCCGTTGTTGCTTCGAGCGCTGCTCAGGCCTTCAGGGAGATCATCAAACTGGGAATCACTTTGCGCGGAGGGTATAGACAAATTTGACAGGCTAGGTCTGTGATTGGGCATCTTCTAAAGACTCTTGGTATATCTAAGCAGCTGCTCTACTTGACTATAGCTGCTTGCATGGCTGTTTTGGCGAAGACAGGTTATCCGTTGACAAGCGTGGTGTATATACCGAGGTCGCCTCTGAGGGATACCAGAGCCCTAGGATGCTTTTCAACAGATGCCCTAGTCTACTTTATACTACTCGCAGAGCTCTACATATCCGGCACAAGTCGTCGAAACCAGCTGGGCAACTCGATTTGACTGATCTTCCGCTTCGTTTGGCTGTGATAGGCAGCGGACCAGCTGGCTTTTATGCTGCTTCACGTATTCTTGGCCTTAAAGGCAGCCGGAATGTTCAGATTGACATGTACGAAGAGTTGCCTGTGCCCTTTGGACTAGTGCGTTATGGAGTAGCACCAGATCATCCTGAAGTCAAGGTGAGCTCCCATCGTGCTCCTGTATTCCATTATACTTATTGCGTGCATTGACAGAATTGCATACACAAATTTGAAGAGACAGCACAAGATTCTCGTTTCCGCTTCTTTGGCAATGTACAAATAGGCGGACCTACGCACTCTACATCTACTCCATTCAATCCACCGACACTGACTGATGGACCCCAACCATCTTCTTCCTCCATCCCTTTGAGTCTGCTCAAACCGCATTACCACTCTATCTTACTCACTTATGGCGCATCCTATGATCGACAACTCGGTATACCAGGCGAAGATCTAGCCAACGTTCTCTCAGCTCGCTCCTTTGTACACTTTTACAACGGTCATCCCTACGTCAATTCATATCCTGCAATTCAGAACTTGGACCTTTCCAAAATTTCGCATGTCACTATAGTTGGTCAAGGAAACGTCGCTATGGATTGCGCAAGAGTACTTTTATCGCCCATAGACGATCTCAGAGCGACTGACATACCTGAACCCGTTCTGGCCGAATTGGCTAGATCGCAAGTCAAGCGTGTCGATGTAGTAGGCCGAAGAGGTCCATTACAATTGGCCGCTACTACGAAAGAATTGAGGGAAATGTTGACGCTTCCTGGAGTGGGTTTCTATGTCGATCAAGAACAAGTGAAAGAAGCGGAAGATATGCTCGGTTCTTTTCCCGATATGGTCAGTGGGAGGATGAAGAAGCGGATGCTGGGGTTGATGAAAGAAGGAGCAAAGAAAGCGGGTCCAGCGCCAGAGAAAGAATGGTCTTTGCAATACTTGGCTTCGCCGATCGAATGTCTCCCATCACCTTATGCTTCAACAGAATCTCCACCCGTCAAATCGATGAATTGGCAAGTCAATCGGCTGCAAGTAGATCCAGAGAGAGATCCCGGCCAATGGAAGGTTCAAGGAACAGATGCGACCATTACCACCGAAACGGATTTGGTCTTGAAGAGTGTCGGCTATCGCTCGATAGGCATCGAGGGCATACCGTTTGACACAAAGTCAGGAACTGTGCCAAATGATGCTGGTCGGGTCATGTCCACAGATGGCCAGCAGGTAAGTAGACATTGGAAGCAGGTGACTCTCTAGCTGAACAGCATACACAGGTCGAAGGTTTGTATGTCTCTGGATGGCTAGCTCGAGGTCCAACAGGCGTAATAGCAACAACCATGATGGACGCCTATCTTACAGCAGAAACCATCATCCACGATTTTCTTGATAACAAGACTCGGGAGCAGGCGCTCGATGCATTGGGCCTTGATACAGCAACACAAGGCAAGAAGTCTGTCACTTGGCCGGATTGGCAAAAGATCGATCGAGCAGAACGAGAAAACGGTCGCAAACTTGGCAAAGAGCGAGAAAAGTATACGACAAGTCAGGCAATGCTCGACGTACTCCAATAAAGTAATGTACTCTGGGTCCTCAACCTCTTCTGGCTGGTTGTCCCTGCAGTACTTGTACATCCGCCTTCTGTTGGCTTCCCTCGTCTCTGGTTTTGACGCTTCTGCAAACAATGCCTTGAAGATGGCCGAGTCGAGTTCTTCTAGACCCAGACTTTGTCCGTCTGATGTGCAGAATTTCGCTTGTTTTAATATCGCTGCTTCAGGTGATTGGCTGTCGGCGTCAACTTTCCGCCTTTTTGTTGCTGGTGTGGAAGAGCTCGAATAGCGCGATGCGGCTTGATGGAGCGGGTCGAAGATGTTTTCAATGATGGTTTCGCAAACGGCTTTTTGTGGTGCTTGTGCGAGACATTGTACAAAAGGTTGTAAGAGGAGGACTAGCGGGAGAGGTGCATCGGACATCGGATTCTGAGATGGAGATGCATTCTTGCAAAGAGGAGAAGAAGACTTGCGAGTAATGTACGGATATCGAGATGGGCATTACGCCTGATACGCAAAATCTCTGCGGCTTCGGGCGAAGTAAGGTCGACTACCAGCTTGCCAAAGCTGGTTTCTATGACTCTTTCGTCTTTACGCGCCCTTAGATGCTCAATGGAGGCTTTCCTCCACGAGCATGCAGTGCACCCAGCGGAGAGCTTTGCTTCAAACGACCGGCTCTTGCCAGTCATCACAGCGAGTGTGAACGGACCTCCCATCGCATACTCTACCTGATCCAGAGAACACAAAGACCTTCATGCGGTTTCACTTCCTGCATGATCGGGGTGCTTTCCTAAAGCGCTGAAGCTTTGAAAGTATATCTTCTACATCTCTTCGGTGTATCAGAATCCCCTTAGATGAAGCTGGAGCTATTCCAAGCTCGGCAGTCAGCGATACAGAGGAACACAGCCAGTGGTATTTATAGCGATGACCTTGATGATCCGAACCCCGTTGCCTCTTTGTTCTTTCTTCCAGCTACGACTGCAGCGCCACTCTTCTCTTGCTCTGATTTGCTTTTTCTAATCCCAAGTGGAATCTGTCGAAATGCTATCAGTCTTTCTTTTTCTTGCTGCCTCATCAACGGCATTGGCGCAATCGGCCAGTGGTGCAGTATCAGTCGCAGAAGAGACTGGGTGAGCTGGTGATCTACTTACCACAATCAAAGCTAATGCGCTCGAGTAGTCTCTTCTCTTTTGCACCGAGTGAGCGTCAATTGCGCAGACCCAGCCAATGCTCATAATCTGCGACTAGCTGGTACGCGCCCTCCGCTCCAAGATACACCAGTAGGCACTGGAATTGGCTATACGTAGGCTTTCCGTCCGGGTGTATCGTGAAATCAGAAAAGACTGATTGTCAATGTCTTGCCAGACCACTCAATCGCCAAAACTTTACCTACGGTGATCTGCCAAACAAAGCCGATCCTGCTGCTTTTGGGCGTGGACCTCAGTCCGGTACCAATCTTTGCAACTCGACTACCGCTGGTCCTGATAGCCAATGCCAAACTGCTATAGTTAACTCCATTGATGTAAGCTTCAACGGATCACTCGTGTCTTCGGCGCTGAGCGTTTAGTCATCTGACAGGACTTTTGTCTGTGGGGCATGCCTACCTTATCGAATGTGGGAGATAACGAAGCAGCGGCTGTGGCTTATTGCACCAATTCTTCGTATGGAGCAAGAGACATACCAGCAGGAACCATCACCGGAGCACAATGGCTTTACACGCCCGAATACATTCAGGTATGCTGTTTGCTCTAGCCTCGCGGGATATGGTGCTTAGTGATTGATCAGATTACGGGCTCTTTAGACCAGACGCAGCTCCTGCTTCAGGCTGATGATGCTGGAGGAGAATTGGACCCTGTTGGTGCAGACTACAGAGGAGTACATCCCTTTCCTCTTCCACTGCGCTCCACATCGTGCTTACAATTCTCACCCAGAACCCTCTTGGTGGATTGATGTTCTCTTCTGCATTCTCCGATGATGGATCGCTTCAGCAAGTTCAGCATTGGACCAACTTCATTGGGGGCGTAAGTACTATTCACTTAGACTTGAAGATGTCCTGCTCACTAATCTCGTCAGGGTTCCTTCTGCTTGCGCCTGTGCCAGCCTGGATCATACAATGCAACGCTCAATTGTGAGCATGTATTTGATAGAATAGGTACAGCAGTCGCCTCTGTCATTTGCTCTCCTTTCTGATCTTCCTGCAACAGGCTGCCAGTACAATATGCCTCACACCGTCGAACCCGAAGGGTCATTTGAAGTCTGCTACGCCGACGTTGGACTACCCGCTGGACAATACTATGAATCTGGCGTCTTGCAGACCTACACTCAACCTCCGGAAGCCAATGGTCCAATCACTTCCATCCCATACGAACCTTCAACACCAGCTTCATCTAATTGCTCCTCTCTTACTTCTACTCCTGCAGCTTTTCTCGACCCTGCCAACCCACCAGCATCAGGTTCTGTCTCAGCATTGGAATCGGTGGTTGAATCCTTTGCACCCGCTCGTCGTCGTGCGCTCAGATGGGAACGTGATGGTGTATAGCACAGCGGTCTGTAGAGTACGCGGTTGATGTGGGGCCTTCAAGTGAATTGCGGCGAGCTATCAACTACAAGGACAATTGCAATCTCCGATACTAGTGTTAACGTTACCGGCTTCCGACTTCTGCAGCTCTGCTCTTGCGGTTTCTTCCAATCCTTTTTCTGCAATACTTCAGACTTTACTTGATGTTGAAACTACTCCAGTTCTTCGTTTTCTTGAAGTTTTCAATATCCCCTCAATTTAGTCTCCCATCTCTCAAAGCGACCAGGGCTTTTGCTCCTTCTTCTCTGCCTTTCTGGTTACCCGAATTCTTCCTATCCAACCAAGTCTTGACCCTAAACGCCTCCAGAACTCCCACTTTCTCACAGCTTGTTTGTATATGACTCACAGTGTTTGAAACTGCACACTCTCTTTATAGTTCCTGCTGCCGATTGCAGACTCAGCTAGACTTCGGCTGAAGTTGCTGTTATTATGTGCTTGCGCATTGCTATTCTGACCGAGCAAACTTTGGGAAATGGTCTTTCTTCCCGCGCTCGTCCTATGTATAACACACTAGAACACGACGATGAAACGTATCCTGCAGTACTTCAACTTGTGCCCTACGGAAGAGGAAGAACGATTGCTGCAAAGCGGCTCAGATCAGCTCGACCTCTCAGTCAACCGCCTTCACGTCAAACTATCAAATGAAGGCAAGCCTTTGCTCGTGTACTGGCACTACAGTAAGATCGGCGGCGACTTCCGAACTAGAGGAGATCATGCTGCTATGAGTCCTGAAACCTATCAAGAACTCAAGGATTCACTTTCGCAACGCAGCTTTGTCATTCCTTGTCACCTCTTCATCTTTCTCTCTCAAGTCTCGGAGCTATCCTGTTTGCCTTACGTCGATTGGCCAAATCTTTATCCTGATGAAACGCCTATCTACAACACCAAAGGCTACCTCAAGGATGACTTTGGCTCAGATGGTCTGGTCTTTGTAAAGAGTCGGCTTAGGAAGGTACACGAGCTTGGAGGTGATTATGAAAGAGCTGCATTGGAGGACTTGGAAGCTATGCGAGAGCAAGTTGGAGATTCGAAATCGCGTATGAAGGAATACAACATCGCCTCGGGCAGTTATGATCGTGAGTCTTCTTATAACGATCTGCTGGATAATGTGCTCATTGAATTGCAGTAGCGAAAGCGCGATTGAAATCCAACTTGAGTGCGTTCGTAACCATGTTCTGCTTTCGTGTCAACTGATCTGTTGTTCATCTTAGTCTCACTTACATCTATTGTCGATTACTTCTCAGCTCACAAGCATGCGCTTACTGATGAAGAGAAAGAAGTACCATTGCTGGATCTGGTCGAACACAAACTTTCGTTGGCACGCAGACATTAGATGGGTCTGCTCAGTCTCTCTTAGCTGCTACGTCTTAGACAATGCTCGACGTGGTCCAATAAAATAATCTACTCTGGGTCTTCAACCTCTTCTGGCTGGTTGTCCCTGCAGTACTTGTACATCCGCCTTCTGTTGGCTTCCCTCGTCTCTGGTTTTGACGCTTCCGCAAACAATGCCTTGAAGATGGCCGAGTCGAGATCTTCTAGATCCAGACTTGGTTCGTCCGATGTGCAGATTTTCGCTTGTTCTAATATCGCTGCTTCAGGTGATTGGCTGTCCGCATCTACTTTCCGCCTTTTTGTTGCTGGAGTGGAAGAGCTCGAATAGCGCGATGCGGCTTGGTGGAGCGGGTCAAAGATGTTTTCAATGATGGTTTCGCAAACGGCTTTCTGTGGTGCTTGTGCGAGACATTGAATAAAAGGTTGCAAGAGGAGGACTAGCGGGAGAGGTGCATCGGATTCTGAGGTGGAGATGCACTCTTGCAAAGAGGAGAAGAAGACTTGCGAGTAGTGAACGGGTATCGAGATGGGTATTTTGGCATTGGTCGGACTTTTGAGAGATAGGCGATCAGTCTCGTTTTACGTAACGTACAACAATAGATAGCCTACCATAGAGGACCGTTCTCACTTGATATCAGAGCGTTGTACTCCGCTATCGCTGTTGCATTCCAATCTTCTCTCGCCAACATTCGCAAAGACGCCGTGACATAACGACGCAGGAACATGTAGTATTTGTCCATCCTGCAGGCTAATATAAGCACAACGACAGCACATCAACGACAAGACTTACCTATGCCTATCTATGCTAGGCCATTGTCGCAATACAGTTGTCCAAAAAGCGCGAAGAAAAGCCAAAGCTGTCCTGAATCTTGCTACAGAGCTGTTTGTCTCTTGCGGTCGTATGAGAAGCAGCAGATCTGCGAGCGTGGTTGCCAATTGCTGTTGTACCAAAGGCTTGTCCGACATGTACATGCAATAGTACAGAGCTTTCCACAGCTTGAGCAGCTCTAACTCCGAGTACCTCGCTTCCATTTCTGTTTCTGCTGCCCAATCATCATCCACTTCCACTGCTACCTCTGCCCTTTTGCCCGCCAGAAAAGATTTCAACGATTTGACTGCTTTGTCTCGCACTTTCTTGTCGTTCGACGCCAGCTGCTTGCCCAATGGTGGAATATTAGTGCCGCTCATGGTATCGCTATCTATACTGCTATGATTTGGGTATCACACTTGGTGCTGGCTGCTAGTGAAAGAAAAATTTGCTTGCATCTTGAGCAGGAAGAAGCGAGGGTCTATTTGTGCCGATTTGTCGCTATATACAAGCTACTCGTGTTGCGCCGCTCTGACATATCATCAGCCATGTCCCGGGAACTCTACACATCTGACAGATATATGGCATGACAGCCGGATAATGAATCGTCTGACTACCAGCACGATCCAAACTTATCGAGCAGAAGAATAATGAGGAGTGGAGCTAGCACGTCACGCGCAGACGAAAACAAGCTGGAGTTTCGGGGTAGAACAGCTCTCGCTTGAAGCAAGCAACATTCCCTTGACCTCATTGCGCTCAGATGTTTGATAGACACAAGAGTAAAGAAGATACGAAGGGGATGTAGATGTAGTGCAACGTGATGTAGACCGCAATGCGATCAAAGAGGACCAAGCATATCACACTGGGCAGGACAGCTCAAAACAGCTAGATTAGAAGAACGAGAAAACGAGCACGAGAAGCACGAGAAGCAGAGCTCGGAGAATCTCTTGCAGCTGATAGACAGAGACTAGGTAGAGCAATGCGCGACATGCACTTCCCATCAGCCAAAGTTGGACGGCCAGGTTTGGCTCGCGCAGGCCTCAAATCGCGCTCGGCTTTGGACAGAGGTCTTTGAATAGTGCATAGATGCATGAATCCAGAAGAAGAGAGCGGAAGAGAACCTCTTCGGCCTTCGGGCAGTCGATGACGCTCTGAAAACGGCTGACCGTCCTGCTCGCCCAAGAACCACCAGAGCTCTTACACACTTCCACAAACATGTCTGCCAAATACGACTTTTCAGGAAAATCGGTTGTACGTAGACAAAAGCACAGCGTCGAGGTTCAAGGCAAAGCGCTGATGTTCCGACTTCACACAGATTGTCACCGGCGGTTCGTTCCATTGAAGCACTTCTTCGCTTGTATTCATATACATATACAGGTAACCGTGGTATTGGTCATGCCATCTCCGTCCGCCTTGCGCAGTCTGGCGCCGATGTAGCCATTATCTACCGCAGCTCGAAGGATGCAACTCAGGTCGCTGAAGACATTGCCAAAAAGTACAATGTCAAATGCCAGGCATACCAGTGCGATGTAAGACTACCCATGCACGCTTTGATTCATGCTGACGTTGCATTGCAGGTCGGTGACCAGGGTGGGTTTGATGGCTCATCACAAATTCCTGCGGCTCACTCTGCCCTGTAGAACTGGTCAAGAAGACCTTCTTGCAGATCAACGAAGACTTCAAGGAAGTCACTGGTGTTGTGGCTAATGCTGGTATGCTTCGTCGCTATTCTTAGACTTGCGGATGACTGATATCGGTTCAAGGTGTTTCCGTCGTCAAGCCAGCACTTGAGATGAAGAAAGAGGACTTTAGCTACGTCTGTATGTCTTTGTTGCTGCTTCACCGAGGCTATCGCTGATCGTATTACATTAGACGACGCTAACGTCTTCGGGTCGGTTGATTCTGTTGCTTCGTCTTCATAGACTGAGTATCCGTTTCCTCGACAGTCAATTCTGCACTGCTCAGGCCGCTGCTGAGGTACATCATTTCGTTTCTCAACACTTGATGCGCTGACACTCTCACAGATGTGGATCAAGTCTGGCTACAAGAAGGGCTCAATCGTTCTCACTTCCAGCATGTCTTCTCAGATCGTCAACAGAGGTATCAACCAGGTGTTCTAGTAACGTTGTCCCCCGCGCTTTATCTTCTCTTGCTAACTATTGTACTTCTTTGTCCTGCAGCAACTCGAGCAAGGCTGCCGCTTCGTCCATTGTCAAGTGCTTGGCTGTCGAATGGGCTGACAAGCACATTCGTATCAACGCTTTGTGCCCCGTCAGTCCTGCGTGCCTCAGTCTTTGTACATGACTGAACAAGCCGTTGGTGATTGACAGGGTTACGTCAAGACTGAGTAAGTTTCTCCCAGTAGTCGTGTAGAACAGCAGCTAACATTCTTTCCACAGCCAAACTCAAAACATGCCCAAGGACTTCCTCGAGTACCAAAACACTCTTGTCCCTCTTCACCGCTTCTCCGAGCCCGAAGAGCAGACTGGAATGTGCCTTTTGCTCTTGTCTGATGATTCTACCTGTACGTGCGGATTTTGCTTGGGTGATTTTGTGCTCATGGCGACTATCCATTCAACAGATTGTACAGGCCAAGAATATTTCGTAGATGGGGGTGCTCAGACGTGCGAACAAACACGCGGCACAATGCTTCGCTTACTGACTATAGTCTCACAGCTGGTAAACCACCCGCCCACAAGCGATCAAAGATGTAAGGGATCAACTAGAGTAGAGTCAAAGCAAATGCAGAGAGGATTTCAACATGCAAAACAGATGATCGTTCAGAATCGAGCTAGACAACAGTTAACAACAGCGTTCTACAAGTGCGCCTTGACATTGTGCCTCTTCATGACCTCTTGGGACTGTCTCTCGCGTCTTTGAGCATTTTCGTGGATTGCCTTTGATCGCTTGAGTTCGCCCTTGCCAAGTTGCATCTGCACACTAGATGAGACAAAGCACATAGCAAATACGAGGAAGCATACAGTGTGGACTTCATCAGGACCATCAGCGTATCTGAGAGTGCGGTTCATAGCCCACATGTAGGCCAAAGGTAGAGCCTGGTACGTGTGTCAGCTGCTGCAGACAATTTGGAAAAGGCAAAGGCTTACTCCATCAATACCTTCACCACCGTGAACTTGCATAGCCCGATCAATAACATGTTGAGCCATGGTGAAGACCGCGATCTACCCCTACCATCAGTCTAGCTCCATATGTGAAACAAAGAGAACGAACCTTAGCTTCACTAATTTCCTTCAAAGCGCTCTTGGCATCACCCGCATCGACTTGGTTGGCGGCGGATAGAACGAGCCATCTGCATTGATCGATCGCAATTCGAGCATTCGCAATGTCCGCTACGACTGTTCCATGTTCATGCATGTATTTACCAAATGTCTTTCTTGATGGTTCGGTAGCGCGAGCGATAAGCAGATCGAGAGCGCGGGATGCTACACCGATGCCGCGCATGCTGTTCGACCACCAGGAATTATTAGTCTTTGGAGAAGACTGAAACATCACAGTGAACGAACCAGTGGTGAAGACGACCGGGACCTAATCTGCCTTGAAGGACTTCGAAACCTCTACCCCAACCAGCGACAATGTTCTCTTTAGGTACACGAACGTTCTCGTACTTGACTTCGAAGTGGCCCTGGACAATCGGTGAGACAGGATCAAGGGTAAAGTGAGAAGATCTACTTCAGGTGCATCATCGTAGCCGAACACGGTCATTGGGCGAACGAGCTTGACACCTGGGTGATTGGCTGGGACGAGGACGATAGATTGCTGGAGGTAGGAGTTCTTATTGTTTGGGTCAGATTTGCCGACGACAATCTATCTGTTATGTCAGCCTGGAGTCTAGCGAGGGAGAAGAGGTTTGCCTACGTGAACGCCATTTCGTGGATCACCAGCACCAGAGATCCACTGCTTGTGCGCATTAATGACAATCTCATCGCCTTCCTGCTTGATGGAACCAGAAATATTCTTTGCGTCAGATGAAGAGATGCCCTTTTCCGTCATGGCGAAAGAAGATCGGATTTCGCCTTTGAGAAGAGGTTCAAGCCATTGCTTTTGCTGTTCTGGTGTCTGCGCGTAAAAACAGTCAATAGATGAAGTAGAAGGAAAGATGTGACTTACTCCATATTTGGCAAAAACCTCTATCGATCAGATGCGAGATCAGTGGACTGTTTCTGATAGCTAATGGATAGCGTACCCATGTTACCAGTATCACTGCACCACGGGATAAAGTAAGCATGTGAAAATTGGTTCAAAGTGGCACACTACTCACGGAGCAGAACAGTTCATAGCCTGAGGAGCGATGGTGATACATCTTCCCATGATCTCACACATGACACCATACTCCAAATTAGACAGAGGCATGCCATGTTTCGGGTAATGCTTCTTGCTCAAAAACAAGTTCCATAAACCGCGAGCTTTGGCTTTCTTTTTCAATTCTTCCATTACGGGTGGCACGACCTTCCATCTTTGCTTTAGATCGTGTGGAACTTGAGCATGGAACTGAATACATCGGGTTATCAGATATACGTCTTGCGAAGGCCAGGGAAAAAGGGACAAACGGTAGCTTCGGCGGGCATACATTCATTCTCTACGAAATCAATGACTTTGGCCAGAGTTTCTTTGCCATAGTCTGAGAATCTGTAATAGCGGTTAATATTCACATGCATCGAGACATGGCAAGTGAAGGAAGCTAGCTCACTTGTTTTCGATCAAGGACCAAGTGCCCTTGCCTATGTAGTCTTCAACGACGTGGTATGGCATGACTGAGAGTGGAAGTAGAGAGGGAAGCGGAGTATTGAGAGTCGAGCCAAAAGTATTTGCGATGGTCCGTTGAAACAAGGGAGATCAAAGAGATACGCAAGTCCGATTGCTTTCCGTGTCTATAAAGAGAGTCGGCAAGCTGTAGCAGGTCAAGATAGTAAGCGGAGAAGCCGCACTAGAACGAGGAGTGGCCACTTTACCCCGCAAGACATCCCAAGAATGTCTACAGATTGAGGAAGTTTAAGTACAAGACCGCCAAATTCCAAGGCCTGAATTCCTGGCCCGCGCGTCGCATAGCAAGACCACCTTCGCGTTGCAGCAGCGTCTTGATTGCACATAGATCGCCTGTGTTTGTGTCTTTCCCGACAAGACGCCCAACAAACGACTATCGCGACCCGGCTGTTTTTGAGCGATACCTGTTGAAGACGATATCTCGTTGGCTAGCTAGACAGTCGCAAATATGGGCCGTGGAGGGTGAGTACCAGCCTTATCGAGACTTTATGACACGCTCAAGGGAGGATGCTATACAGTCTCAGAGGGCTTGATGCCTTTGGCAAGGTTTGACTGAGTCCAGGTGCAAGCTTGTGTATAGCCTGCTGATACGAGTCTCTCGCGGCGAAACAGACAATGGACGACGTCAAAGTCAAGACTGGCTTTGGAGGAATGCGTGCGTTCATCTTTGCTGATGGCTGGAGCTACTATTGAATGTCTGTGTAAACCAGTCTCGCTCGTCTCCTTCTTTCTTATCGCCAGTCTGACAATCGCCGAATTCATGGAATACCGTAAAGTGACTATGAAACCTGCTATAGTCGTGGACAAATCTAGAGGGGAGAAGCTCGTCGTTAACCTGAATGTGACCTTTCCGAGAGTACCTTGCTATCGTACGTGCCTCGCTTGGTCTGCTGTCAGTAGCTCAACATCTTTTGGGCATGTACAGTGCTCAGCGTGGATATCATGGACATTTCTGGCGAACATCAGAATGGTTCGTCTTGCTTCTTCAGTGGTCAAACACCATCTGATCTAAAGAACAGATGTCAACCATGACATGACCAAAACTCGTCTAGATAAGACTGGTGTTCCCTTGAACTTTCCAGGAGCTAAAGGTCCGTTGAATGTCAGTCTGCGCGCTCGAGTGCTTGATCTGAAGGCCTTCCGCGGACAGACCTCAAAGGCGAGCTAGAAAGAGCAGCTGGCGTTACGTCGCAAGATCCAAACTGTAGGTCTCGCGCAATGTTTAGCATGCTAGCCATGCTGACAAGTTCGTCAATAACTACAGACTGTGGATCTTGTTTCGGTGGCACTCCTCCTCCAAGCGGCTGTTGTAACACCTGTGGTATGCTCTGATCTACCTCTGCGGCTTTACAGTGGCTGAGGTGGTACTTGACATCGGCAGAGGAAGTAAGAGAAGCCTACGTACGAAGAGGATGGAGCTTCAACAACCCAGAAACGATAGATCAGGTGCGTCTTGCATTGAAGATTAGCGTATATCCGCTTATGTTTCTTGGTCGATGCACAGTGCGTGAAAGAAGGCTGGTCAGAAAAGATTGCGGAACAATCTACCGAGGGATGCAACATTGCCGGTCGTGTGAGCGTAAACAAGGTCATTGGCAACTTTCATCTTTCGCCTGGTCGCTCGTTCCAATCCAATGCTATGCACGTACACGATTTGGTACCTTACCTTCAAGGTGGAAGCAACCATGACTTTGGGCATATGTGAGCAGAGGTGTATTGTTCTTCGGCATTGTGCTGATCATAGTGATCTCGATCACAGCATCCACAAGTTCTCCTTTGGTTCTGAAGGCGAAGAGCTCGCTATGAACGAAGCTGAACGATTCAAGAAAGCTTTAGGCATTGTCAACCCTCTGGATGGTGTCAAGGCGCATACAGAGGAATGTACGTTGCCTCGAGTCTATGTGCTGTACCAGTGCTTAGGGGTTTCTTGTCAACGTACAGCCAATTACATGTTCCAATATTTCCTCAAAGTCGTATCAACCAAGCTCATTACCCTATCTGGAGAAGTTCTCAACACGCATCAATACTCAGTAACCGAGTATGAGCGAGATCTATCACAAGGCAACAAGCCGGGGAAAGACGATCATGGACATCAAACATCGTACGTGCTTTAGCTCTTTAACGTTCGCATGGCATTTCTGAAGTCGCGTACAGACATGGCTTCTCCGGAGTTCCCGGCTTGTTCTTCTCCTATGAGATCTCACCCATGCTAGTCATTCAGAAAGAGACAAGACAAACTTTGGCGCATTTCTTGACTGATACGCTGGCCATTGTGGGAGGTGTTTTGACTATGGCTGGATTGATTGTAGATCCTTCTATTTCATTGCTTGGTGCGCCTTGTCTGATGTCACAATCTACAGGACTCTTTGGTCTATGTCGGACGATCGCGAATCAAGGGTGGCGAAAGCGGCGAAGGGCTAGGGTGAGTCACACCGAGTAATAAGCAAGGATAGAGCTGATCTCTCTGGCAGATTTGGGTCGATAAAGGGTCGCATGCTATAGAGAGAAGGAAACAACACTCATGCATTCATATGTCCATCGATTAAGCTTACAAGCTCGTTCGCGGGAGAACTACACTGACACGAGGAACCGAAAGACGTCATGTACTTTTGTATTTCTCCTTGTTCCACATCGCTCAAAACAGGCTATCTCTTGCATCACTGTACTTGCTCGCCGAGTTTCTTCCAGTCGGTGACCAAGGTCTGGTGTTGTGAAGTGTGTACTGATCTTGAGGATAGCACGGCTCGTAAAGAGATGTATTGGCGGTCGGCGGCTCCTGCTGGTAAGAGAAGCGCTGTTCAACTGGCGAAAGTGACGCCGAACTCTCGCGAGCTGGAAGGATCATCGGGTAAGATGCAGAGCAGTTCGGTACTGCCGGAGGGAATTTGTAAGGTAGCAGCGTTGGTGTAGGTCTCTGTTCTTGAGGTGGACTAGTTAGAATTGAGCGGTAGTAATCGTTCTCCCTAGTGTATACTGTCAGCACGGTATAAGGGGTTCAGAAGACTGGCGCACCTTTTTAGATCCTCATTAGACTGCTTTACTGTGGCCAATTCTGACCTTGCCGAGAACAACTCGTCCTAGTATTGTCTTAGCTCAGCATCTATGTAGAGAGCAAGCAAGTTCACCTTCAGCTGGCTGATCTCATTAGTCTTTTTCTGCCTGGCCGCCCGCTGGCTATCCCTGTTTGACTGCTTCCTGCGCGCCTGACCATATCACGTAAGCTTACATTTCCCTCTTTTCTTGTCAAATTGTCAGGACAAACCTCTCGAGCGGCATCTCGATCGTAATCCTCCTCTGTACATGATATGAGCTAGAGTGTACACAGAAGCGAGGAAGAGGCCTACTCGTTCGTGGCGGACCATAGGGACAGGCGTTCGCGCCACCAGGCTGGGGCAAGGAAGAGAATGGCGCAGAGGGGGAAAGCAGAGTATTCATTTGATCAGGGGAGCGAGGAGGCGGAATAAGGGCAGAATGGAGGGAAGGAGCAAGCCAAGAAAAGAAGGAGTGAAGGCTGGTACTGAATAGGATCTTAATTTTCGCTTACTTGATGAAAGAACAGAAGAAGAGATGTGTAAAGCGGAGATGCGCACTAATAAGCTTACGACCTTTGGGTCCGTTGCATGCTGCTCAACTACGAAATGACACACCGACAACCGCCTTTATGCCCGTCCATCCCTTCTTTCTTCTGAGCTTTATCAGTCGACGGCCGGACGGTCTGTTCGCCGGCCTTACGCTGCCGTAAAGTCTCTTTGGCGATAGTCGGACTTGCAAGAGCTGGATGTTGCCAAGCTTCTTGATGCGTTTGTACAAGTTGAGGAACGCGCTTGACCTGTGCTTCTTGCATCTGCATATCTTCTGGTTGGATTTGTGTAGGTTCTAAAGGTCTAGAAGATGAGGCTTCTTCGGGCAACGGAATTGGATCGAGAGTGATCGAGACCGCCTCCGATTGGAGATTGAGTGATTTGGAGGAGAGCAGACTTGGCATAGTGACTGATCGAGCGGGCATGCCATCCCTTGTCCACTCTTCGATCAATTCATCTGGATTAGAATCTTGAAGCATCATTTTCTGATGTATCTGCTTGGCAACAGTCGGTATAATGACACTAAGTAACACAGTCTGAGAACGATCCGATGTTCTGTTGAGAGGTGGACTCACTCATCCCAAGTCCTACTCTGCGACCGCGGCAATCCTTCCTCGCCCATAGACACATCACCCACTTCATCCCTCTCGCTCTTGTACAACAAAGGACTAGCATTCTTTTCCCAAGGCGCTTTCGGGCTGGGTTCAAAATCGCTCAAGAGTGAAGTGGAAACTGATCTAGGTCTAGGCTTGTTCAAAGGCGTAGTCGGTAATGGCTTGACTATCCCAGGTCGTTTACGTGATGTCAGATTACCAGTTACTGCGCGTGCTCTTTCGCTTCTAGGTGTAGAGGGAGAAGTAGAAGCTGATCGAGTGGTAGACGCAGGTGTGGAACGTGAGAGGGAAGCTTTTCTAGTGGGTGGAAATTGTGCCGATTTGGATGGAGATCGTTTGATGCTTGATGGTGTTGAGGCGAGGGAATCGAGATCGCGAGAAAGACGTCGTTTAGCATTCGCTTGAGTTGAGCTGAGCGGTTGACGTTTCTCTTCACTTCGTCTAGGTGTGGTAGGTGCTTCAGTCGAAGGAAAAGAGACGTCTTCGGGTGTTTGTCGTGAACGAGATCGATTAAGTGGAACAGGAGGAGGTTGCATAGCTGATGTAGTGAAATGTTGATCTAATGGTGGAGATACAGGTGAAGTAGATACAAGTGAGTTAAGGGTATAAGATGAATTGGAGTTGCTGGAATTGCCGAAGCGCGGAATTTTCGAGCCTTTTAATGCTGGGCTGCTGAGTATTTCCGCATCTTGATCATTTGGATAATAGGATACTTCATTTTCTGATCCGGAAGCTTCTCTTCTTGATGCTGAAGAGCGAAGATCGGCTGATGAACCTCTTCGAGAATGCACCGGTCGCGGTATTGAGCTTTGTGAAGAGATGGAAGACGTTCTCGTCAAACCAGGAGAATAGGCGACCGATCCCGGCGTTGCATAGCCTAATGACTCAGCTTGATCAGGCATTGAAGGTCTTCTAGGTGATGCAGATGGAAAGAAGGATTCTGGAGCTCGAGATTTACTGGATTTGCCCTTTGCTTTTAGTCGACTTGAGATCAACTCTTCAGATATCGGCAGTCTGTCGAAGCAAAAGGACATTCAGAGCATGCACCAGTCATCTGATGAGCATTATTATTCACTTGACTAGATCTTCCATAGAGTCCTCTAACATGGGATTGCTTTCATCCCTCGGTAGCGGTCGTTCGTTCAAGAGCAAAGAGGTGCGTTTGCCAGCAGACGAAGCACGAGAGTGGTTGTACACATGATGATGCTCTGTTTGGACTGCAGACATGCGCGAAGCCAACAGGAGCCGTGAAACGATGAAAGCGGAAAGAGTTTCGAAGCACGTCCTTCAGCGTCAAAGCTCTTCTGGTATCTCAAGTTGTTCGTGATATCTCAGCTCAGTACGGGTATCAAAGGACAGCTGTGGGTTCCCTGCCAGAAGGATATTCTGCTGTCTTCACCTCGACGCGGTTCGAGAGCAACCGCCATTTCGTGTCAAGATCAGCCAAAATGACAGCAGGAGCATCTACAAGATTCGTGCAGCAGGCGAGTCTCCCTCAGGCCTTCAGGCAGTCTCGACACTGGCTGATGCAGTTTACAGGTCTTTCGCGATTTCGTCAAACAAAATGGCCATGACGCAGTGTGCATTCCACATCTGATAGTCACCAAAGCCGTTCCAGGCAAAGTCTCTGCTACTCTAAAGATCGAACAGAAGAACGGTCAGTCACCTACTCAGACTATCGATCGGCTGGCTATCCAATTTCTGACGCGAAGACAGTGAATCGCTTGAATGGACTTCATGGGGGCCTCATTTCCAGTCTTGTGGATACTATGGGCAGTCTAGCTTTGTCTAGTAAGGGATATTGGATGACGGGAGTGTGAGCTTTCACCTCGTAGCCCATCGCTTCTCAGCTCACGTCAGTCTGGGTAGGACTACTGATATGTCTACTACGTAAGCACAGAGTCATATGGTTCCTTTTACAAGGTCCCGAAGCTTTGTGTATACAGTTTCATCCGCGGAGCTGGTTCCCCAGGCGATTCAATACGCATCGAAGGCCATCTCCTAAACATGGGCAAAACGCTTGCATTCACTCGGGTGGATATCTATGGAAAGAACGATAAGCTCGCAGCTACAGGCATGCATACAAAGTATATTGCGCAAGCGCTCAAGAATGATCACGGAAAGAATATCGTGTTTGATGATTCTGGGTCGAATGTCATCGAAGGGCAGCTGCAAGATGATCCAGCGATGGATGCCGAGGAAACAAAGTAGTTACAAGTGTCCGCAATGTACAATGAGCATTCGAGTGTCATCCTCTAGCTTGGTGAACACAGTCTGTTCAGCCTCTGGCGACAGTATTGTATATACACTCGGTCTACAGGGTTGGTAGCTCGTACCCGTTCTTCTCGAGATCAGCTTTGACCGAGTCAAATACATCATAAGTATGTTGCAGCGCACTATAAAGCCATCAGTAAAATCAATCTATTCTCACAAGTACGCACTCGAAGCCCAAAAGCCATTCCTCCCTAGGCAGCTTGATCGATTCCGGATTCGCGACAGCAGCTTCCACATCAGTCTTGTGCAATTTGTCCCTATTCGCTTTTTGAGTACATATGCACCTAGCTTAGAAGGAAACTTACCGATTCGTCTCTCCACCTCGTTGTGCTCGCCTGACTCGAGGGTATCGGATCTTCTCGAATGCTTGTGCTGCTAGCTTTACGTCCTTCTTGCCTGCGAGGCGGAGAGTAGCCGCAAGTGTCACACCATCTTCTATGGCTTGAGATGCGCCTATGATTGTGATCAGCTTAAGATTACGCCGGATCGATTTCGTTCACCTTGAATGCTTGTCGGAAGGAAAGGATGCTGGCGAGTGAATATCAAATCATGTCGAAAGCACATCGATAGTTGACTTACAGCCGCATCTCCGATCAAGACTAGCCTTCCATGATCGCTGATCCACCTGAGCTCCATTGGTCAATCATGTCATGTCATGTCATGTATGCCTGAACATACTTCGGTAAGGGATCACGGTAGACCAACTTCCAATCAAAGCAACGAGGCGCTTTCTTGACTATCGCTGCGCATCTTGGATCCCAATCTTTGACGAGTTTGGCTGCTTCTTCTACACTACCTTCAAGACTCCAGCTTTCTTTGATTTCATGCTCGTCCTAGATCCAACATGAGTAAACTTTTGGCACGAACTGTGCGAGCTACTTTGTGCGTCATCACCCAACAGACATCTGTGTTGCGCATTCAGCTGGATCGAGCACAATATCGAGTCGCCTGACCTTTGCCCTTATTGAGCACATTCACGATGAAATGGATGTCGCTGCCGATGAAGAGCGCGAACTGGTCTTCATCTTTGACGAGCCAATTGGTGAGCGGATCATCTGCAAAACCAGTACCCTCTGTTTTAAACCAGGTTCGATAGATTGCTGTTTGGGCGAGCAATCAGATGAGAGTTTGTTCGAGATCATTGACTTACCATAGCCTGAGCTCTTCGGAGGATCTGGTAGCATGGTGAGCTTACTCAGTGACAGGCAATCATGATCTACCTTCGTAGCCCTGAGGTAGATTCAGCGAGAAGTCGGAAATGCCCGAAGTATTCGCACATACCAGCACCAGTGTCCTCGCCTTACTCTTGACTCCATCTGCGCCTACGACCATATCTGCATGCAATCTCTCACCATTGCATATCACGCCGCTTTCTGTTTCAGTCTCCCAGTACTGCTTGACTATCAGCCAAGCCCTGCTGTCCCGCGACGAGCTGCTCACCTCAGACACTTTCGAATTGCATCTAATCTCTATGCCTTGATCGAGCACGTGTTGCCAAAGGATGGCATGAAGCTCTCCTCTATGACCCTGATAGGACATTGAGCAACGACAATCTCAAGACAGGCAGGCCAACCCACATTATAGCTTCTATGGCCGAATTCGACCTGCGGCCGTTTCTCGTTGAGGATCAGGCGACCATCATAGGCGTAGGTAGGCCAGTAATGTAGCTTTGCGCAGACTTTCCACATCTCGTCGCCTGTACTACCAAATCAGTGTTGTCTCTTGTATAGCTGGATCAACCTACCGATTTGCCAACGATCAAAGATCCTTCCAGCATTCGGTCCCTAGCGAGCATACAAGTCAGCTTCGCATACGCGATTTGGACAGCAACTCACGAACGACAAAATATCGCCCAGGACCTTCAACGAAGGAAAGGACTCGAGCACAATCACTTCATGTCCTTGCAAGTAGCATTCCAGCGCGCATCCGAGTCCAGCAAAACCTGCTCCGACCACAAACACTTTGATGCCGGTCGGTGGAAGAGGTTGTAATTTCTTGCCCATCCCGTCAATCGCGTCAGATGCTGCACACGCTTCGAGATAAGCTCGACAAGAGTAGGATACAGCGCAAGGGGCACCGCGCGGCATTTATCCGGGGCATGAATAGGCAACGGCAGAATGGTTCTAGGCAGTAGAAGGGGAGAAAGAGAAGCAAAAGGCGGCAGCGCTGCTTGATAGCTTGAAGGATTCGGCTAAGGATTGCATTCGCAAGCATGCAGGCATCTTTGAGCAGCTGGCAGAGCATTTGCAAATTTCCAGCTTGTTGGCTACCGACCAACCACCACGGACACAGCGAAGCAATGCATCCTGCAGCACAGGGCGTGACTACGACCGAACTTCGCTATGACAGCATTGCAGCCGAAAAGTGACTCGCTGGGCGATAGAAAGCATCTAGAACTTCTGAACTTGAAGAAAGCGCAAAGCTTCCAGTTTCGATCTCGAAGGCTGTTATAATATCCTGAGCTCGTCTTGGTCGCAATTATGTATCGTGGTCGAGTCAAGTAGCCTTTGCTGCTTATCCCCGCAACTTGCGGTTACCGATTAATGCGAGGCGGTGCATGTCTTGGAAATGCAAAAACACATGAGCCTTCTTTGCAAAGTCCATGCTGCCTATATCAATCTGCTTGAATTCAGCCGCCGTATCCTTGAACGGGTCCAGTTGTGCAGGACACTGAATAGCAAGTCTGCTGTCCTGGCAACATGATTTCTCCTTTGCATTCTGCACGTCTAGGCCGAAGCCTGAGCAGGAGCTATGCTACTCCTGCTACTCGCATTGGTGATACCAAAGTCCAGATGTCGAGATTTGACGAGGGCAAGTATATCAATTACCAGGCGAGTCATTAGTTATGGTGCCTCAGACGCGTCTGATGATGTTGTTTAGAGGATAGAAGACAATCTTGCAGTCGTGCGGAACCGGTGAGCTGGTTGTTCCGCGCAGTCATTGTTTGGCTGATCACCTGGATAGCTTGCAACGCCCTTTGACAATGTCAGAGAAGATTCTGGTATGCTAGACATTCACCTCACAAGATGTCGTGCTGATTTCTGAATAGTATGGGCATCTTGATAATCCACACGAGCAAAATATCGTCCGAGGAGGTTCCTATCTCAAGCTTCGTCCTGATGTAGGTGGTGTTCCTTGCACACCTTAGTACTACGCTTAATGATGTATACAGAGAGTGACATGCCACGATTGCACAGCTCAAATGGCCCTACTTCAGTTCATGTCTGCAGGCCTACCCACGGCAGCCGTACCAGCGACAGTGCACGCCGATCATCTGGTAGAAGCGCAAATAGAAGCTGTGTCTGACTTGAAGAGGGCTAATGAGCTGCATAAAGAGGTCTACGACTTTTTGGCCAGCACATGTGCAAAGTACGGGAGTGAGCCAATTCCTGTTCAGTCGCTATCGATCATTGCTGAGGAGCGATAGTCGGTTTTTGGAAACCTGGTTCTGGCATCCTTCATCAGATCCTATTCGAACATTATGTCTTTCCAGGTGGCTTGATGATCGGGACCGACTCGCATACTCCGAATGCTGGTGGAATGGGAATGATTGGAATAGGAGTTGGTGGAGCGGATGCAGTTGATGTGCTCGCTGACTTTCCTTGGGAGCTCAAGTGTCCGAAAGTCATTGGCGTTAATCTGACGGGCAAGATTTCTGGTTGGACAACACCGAAAGGTGGGCTGCTCATTTTCCCTAACCAGACCTCCGCTAAGCTGGCGCTCGTCTATAGATGTCATCCTCAAGCTAGCTGGTATCCTAACAGTCAAGGGCGGTACTGGATCAATCATCGAATACAAAGGACCTGGCGTCGATTCTCTTTCAGCAACCGGTCAGGCCACAATTTGCAACATGGGGGCTGAGATTGGCGCTACCTCAAATCTCTTCCCTCACAACTCTCGTCAAGCCGATTATTTGGTTGCTACGAATCGATCTCACATTGCCGACTATGCCAAACGCTTCGCACACAACCTGGAGGCGGACACCAATGCAGAATACGACCGGGTCATTGATATCGACCTGAACGAGCTTGAACCTCATATCAATGGGCCTTTTACGCCTGATCTCGCTACGCCTCTGTCCAAGTTCAAAGATGCTGTTGCAAGCAATGGTTGGCCTGCGGGGCTCAAAGTTGGTCTTGTCGGATCCTGCACAAATGGCTCGTACGAAGACATGGGTCGATCTGCTTTCATTGCTCAAGAAGCGCTTGATCATGGACTGAAGACTGCTGCGATCTTTAATGTCACACCTGGATCTGAACAAGTCCGCGCTACAATTCAAAGAGATGGTATTCTAGGCACTCTGGAAGAAGCAGGCGCGGTCGTGCTTGCGAGCGCATGTGGACCTTGCATAGGTCAATGGGATAGAACCGACATACCGAAAAGAGAGAAGAACAGCATCATCACTTCATACAATCGCAACTTTACCGGTCGTCAAGATGCGAACCCAAACACTCACGCTTTCGTCGCTTCTCCTGAAATTGTCACTGCAATGTCTTTTGCCGGAACACTCAACTTCAACCCCATTACTGATTCTCTGAAAGGAGCAGACGGTACCGAATTCAAATTCTCAGATCCGACAGCGAAAGACTTGCCTGCTCGAGGTTATGATCCTGGTCTTGACATGTACCAAGCACCGCCTAAAGATAGCTCATCGCTGGAAGTCATTGTCTCGCCTACTAGTGACCGTCTACAATTGTTGAAGCCGTTCAAAAAGTGGAACGGAGAGGACTTTACGCAATGTCCCATTCTTGTGAAAGCAGTTGGCAAATGCACAACAGATCACAGTGAGTCAGTACTCGTTGAAGAGGGTTGTCAAGCTTACGAGAAACAGTCACACCATCTGGACCCTGGCTCAGATATCGCGGACATCTCGAGAATATCAGCCAGAATTGCTTGATTGGTGCGGGATTTCGACTTACAGACCAAACAGCATCTGACCTGGGTGCTAGGTGCCATAAACGCTGCCAACGGGCTGCCAAACTCGGTACAGAACCAGCTGACTGGAGAATGGAACGCTACGCCTACTGTTGCAGAGCAATATCGGTCAGCAGGCGTGCCATGGTAATGCTGCTACCGTCAAGCCTGTCTGATGTTGCTTACACTCGATGCAGGGTGGTTGTGGGCGATGTAAATTATGGAGAGGGTAGCTCTAGAGAGCACGCAGGTCAGTGCATTATCTTCTGGGACAGCAATAATACTAATTTTCCTCTGGCTAAAGCTCTCGAGCCTCGTTACCTCGGCGCATGTGCAATCATTGCGCGCTCTTTCGCTCGAATTCGCGAGTTTCCCGTTCCTTGATACAAGGCTAGTCCTGATCCATCGCGTGCAGACGAAGCAAACTGCAAGAAGCAAGGTCTGCTACCGCTCACCTTTGTCGACGAGAAGGACTATGATCGTGTGCAACCAGAAGACAGAGTGGATCTCATTGGTGTCAAAGAGCTCGCACCAGGGTCGCAAATGACTATCAAGCTGACACACAAGGACGGATCGACGGAAGATATCCCGTTGCAGCATACCTTCAAGTGAGTCAATTGATACTACCTGCGCTTTTTGCTGATGATAGAGCAGCGCGGATCACGTCTCTTGGTTCAAGGCTGGATCTGCGTTGAACTATGCTATGGAGGTCAAGAAAGCCGCTCTCGAGGCTCGCTGAACTGGGAACGCCGGCTTAGCTTTCGAATTCCGGCCAAGGACAGATGTAAATATGCGGATAGATGTAAGACCAGGACATGGAATGTGTGTGTGAATACTAGGCATGTTTGGATTGGATTGCCTTCTTGTTGTAAAATGTCACAAGACCCTTGACAAGGCATACCAAATATGCCAGGCCCAGTGCGCGTGCTAGCGAGAAAGTTTGACATGCATTACGATACCCGTCGTGTATATATCTGATGTTTTTGACGTCGCTAGTCTCGGCTTCTTGTATTCACAATGTTGACAATGTCGTGTATAGTGTCGTGATGATGAAGATGCTGCGTATAGAATGAATCAGGCCTACGGTTCAGTCGTTCTGGGGCAGAGTCCAGGAAAGTAGTGCTGAGCTGTATATCGAGTGTCTTCCCTCATACAGCTGAGAACAGAGGCCACCTTCTTGCCTTACGTTGCGTCCAGACCCGCATCACTCTGGCCCAATCTTTCACCTCCTCCCTTCTTGCACTGCTTGCCCACATGGCCTTGACGAGCTCTCGCAATTCTCGAGCTTGTTCGTATGCTTTCCACATGCCCACATCCCTTTCTTTGATCCTTGACATGAACACCTGTCCCATCTCTGGTCCAGCATCGATGTTGCCTTCTGGCTTCCACACCCATTTAGGTGCGCCTATCAACGGAAAGTCTTCACGCGGTCGAGGATAGTCCTGCTTCTGGTCAGGCTGCATGCTGATCGACTTTGCTTGCGCTTACTGTGATAAAGTATGGTAAATGCTGCCACACAGGCCGTGAAAGAGCGCGCTCTCAGTCTGCATCAATCTATTAGCTTGCCATACCCTGCTGAAGAAGCAGAAGAATGTACCCAAGAGTGAGGTCAAATGACCGCTTTCGGCGTCGACCAAGATGTTTCCTCCGGCCTTCTCGTCTATCAGCCAAGTCAAGAGCATGATTACAAGCTCACATAGTTGAAGTCATTCTGATCCAGAGTCATACGGTCGAGTGACGAGGAAGTCGGATCAGGATGCAGAGATATGAGTCCGTCCAGGATAGCGAGAAGATTGCGTTCTAGTTCTGGTTCGTAGATATCAAACCGAGCTGATATATCTTCTGCCAGTATACTATGAGCAGTGCGAGAGCCCAGCAGTTCTTCTTGTCTCTTAATCGGAGGTGGTATCCCACAGCTTGCCAATTCAACAAACATGTCTGCAAAGTCGCGTAAAAATGTCTTGCGCTGGTCTTTCTTCCAACTATCCCAGTGATTCGGCATATAGACGCCGGGCTCTTCTGGTGTTACTATGAAACTGGACGACAATTCTTCTGACAGCTGTAAAGCGCGCTGGACTGGAATAGTAGAGTGATCTACCGCAAATACATCAGCTAGCACTCGAAGACGAGCAGCAAACTTACTGCCAACGTGATGCATGATCTCTACCATGTCGGTAAAAGATACAACCGGCGGTTCACCGATCGGTGCTGCACGAACAAAGTAATTGGTGCCAGTGAGTGTCTTGAGCTTCCAGGTTGACACATGGTTCTGCCAGACGTGAAAGGTCGACACGTTGACGAAAGACGCGTCTTTTGCGCTGAGATGATCGAGTAGCGGTTTGATCTGGCATGGATCAGGTATACTTGATGTACGTTGAGTGAGGCGAGTGACAATTGGACAGATTGCTGTACAGAAAAGAGCTGAAAGTAGCGTGACCATTCAATGCCCTGGATATGCAGCGAGGCTTTCAATAAGCGGTATATTCGGTAACGATTAGCTCCAGCTGATATTGACCAATGACGAGTGCTTGCTTGTTAGGGGAAGGGCTGAAAATTTCTCCAAGCCTGGGCACGGGGCTGAAACACATAATATATGGAACGAAGACGTTTGAAGAAGATGACCGATAGAACGGTCAATGCGGAAAGAAGGAAACATGAAGTCACGGTAATAGTAAAGAGCGATGCAGGACCATGCTCCAACAGCAGACAGGACTTCCTTGAGCTAGTTGATATCTGGTCTCCTTCAAGCTATCGCAAGAGTGCTCGAAAGCTTTCTCAGATCGAGTGCGCGTATCGTACATCAAGTCAGGTCTGAGTGCATCGTTGTCGAACAATTCTGTCTTGGTTTGAAGATCGACGTGAAGGGGATGTCAGGTCAATTCGCTCGTTTGCTGACCGTCACTAGCGTGTTGGCTCGTCCTTACAGCTTTGTGCATTGGTGCTCGTGCAAACAGAGACGAGCTGACATCCTTACCTGGAGCTTTGTGTCGGTCTTCAACAGTAGCCTTGCAGATGAGACATTCTGCAGGCCTACTCGATGTTTTCTGGCTGATCCGGTTCTTCATAAGTGGTCCCCAACGCTAGCCTATCTGCATCTGCTTTATTCTTCTCCAGCTGATAGTAGATGATTACCGGCTGTCGAGCTTTTGACTTCTGTTGCATGACATGCGTTCTGCCGCCGAGATAGAGTCATTTTGCTGCCTTCCAGTGAGACGTATTGCAAGCGCCAGCGAGCACAAACGAGTCAGACAAGGCGAGAGCAGCTCGTAGGCACCTCCAAGATGTTTAACAGTCATTGATAGTCAATGATAGCGACATGAGATTTGACATTGACTCGGTCAGTTTGGCTCTGAGCAGCTCCAGCTTTGGCAAATGGTTCCAGAGCGAAATTGGAAGAGTCTCTCGCTATCAAGACAGCTTGAATGCGTCGAACAAGGCACTGCAAGCAGTCTTCGAGCAAACTTGAGGAGCTTGTCATTCGACAATGACTTGGTTCGGGAGCAGCACAGCCAAATTCACAGCAGTCCCGATAGAGCTGGCCTCGACTGGAATTCTCTATACATGCTATTGGAATCTGAGACATGGCGAGCAGCAAGGATTGGCAAAGTCGAGCATCTTCAGCGTTCAGGACAGCCAGGTTCAAAGCGATAACGTAGCAGCAGCAAGATCTGTTCCTCGCATGCTTCGTGAGCCGTAGCTTCGCGAACGAGTTCGGTCGCCAATGCTTGACCTTCAAGAGTCCCATTATGCTGTCAAGGAGGCTTTGCTCTCAAACGTCGCTATACTCAATTGCTAATCTCCCTCGCTGCTTCTTGTCCATGCGCTCGTATCCTTATATCGAATCGTGCTCTCTCGCTTTCACTGTTGTTCTTGTTCTCGGTAGAAATCGTGAATATGTCGACTCCAGCGACAAGCAGTCTACTCGTTGGATAGCTGGCCAGGCAGCAGCCAAGCTGTTGTCCTTGAACGATCTCCTTGCCGTCGCCATCAGCAATTTCACTCTGTCCAGATTACCTGCTCTTCTGCGATATCTTACGGCTCGTTTATCTATGCTGCCTTTACTTCGCAAGACTCGCAGCGTCGCGCAACTTACCGCTCCTTACCGTCAACAAGCTCGTTATGCTGAGCTGAGCTGGTGCGCCCAAAGCAAAGTCGCTCAAAGCAGCCTCTTCCCGCTATTCCAGCCTTTACATCGGGAAAAAGAAACAAGTAGATGTTCTCGGGCAACTGATGGTTCTTTTTTTTCTGGAATCCGACTGGGACCAAATGGTACTCGAATGGAAGTTATGTCATCAAGCACTGATTTGTCCATGTTCGGGTTTGTCCATGTTCGGGCAAGCTCTGTCTGTGTCTCAATCTCACGCGCCTCGGATTTACCTTTTTCGGTCTTTGATAAGCTGTCTTTTCATTCTCGCGGCTTTCCCCTTGGCCCTTGCCTCTCCTCGTCTCGTCACTTCCCGAATCACCTGTGCTCTGTAGCTGAAAGGACACGAGAAGGTGCCTCAAAAATCGTTGTCAAAATCGGTCCTGCGACACGGCAGGTCAACAGCCAAGCTACTAGTAGACCTCTCCGCACAGCCCAAACCTTGCAAGTGCTTCGATGTAGTGCTCTGATTGCACCCGAGTCACTGTTTGTGACTATTGTCTTTACTCATTTGCCATTCAGGAGTGATGACCGACACGTATCGCAGCTCCTGGGCTGCTGGAACAACTGTGCTTGTCCAGGTGCTGCCGTGCTGGCCCGAAGCAAAAAGGACGCGCATCAGCTAGAGGATTTGAACCTCTGCACTCAAAGAGTAATACGTAACAAGGGTGTAACTTAAATTACAGCCTTCGAGCGTACCGCCTTAACCACTCGGCCAAACTGATTGTTATAGGAGCATTGCAGCGAGAGAGGAAATGCCAAAAGCCATATACAATATCTCAAAAATCAGGAAGCCAACTTTCCTTTTTGAATGAGTTGCTTGCAAATCCCGGCCCGCATCCGAAGAGCCGGCTCTCCTCTCTCCCAAGAACCTTGAGAGGCAGTTGAGAGGCAGACGATAACGATGTTGTCGATTGGCATCGCTTCAAGAGTATAGCGAGAGGTTCCGATATAGCAAAATCGGGGCAAGCAAGGGTCTACCCTGATGCCGCTCTACCTATACACATTGATTGTCGGAGAGTTGAAGATGAAGAGCTGACTTGTAGAAAGGGTTGAGAAAGGTCAAGCTAAGCTTGCTTCGGGAAAATTGCTTTCGGAGCAGATCAAGGGTATACAGGGATACACCTGCACAATGAGAAAGAGATGACATACATGTGATGATCTGGTAGGCACAGAGAAGAGCGGTACACAAGCGAGAATGAACTTGACCCGCAGACGATCGAGCATGCGGACCAGCAACAAGGGAATCATGTTGGGCAGAACCTGAGTACACAAGAGAGCGAAAGCATGTATAGAGACATAGATGTGCTCCAAGAAAGCGCTGCAAGAGCGCAAAACAGCTCCGACCTGTTAATCAACTGGGCAAGAAGCGAAAGAAGGAGGTAGGAGACACTTGAGATTCTGGGTATCCCAGCATAAAATTCCAGCATACAAACGAGACGCATTATGTACAGCCACTGCCAGGAAACTGTCAAACCAGTCCAACGAAAGGTAGATCCGAGAGTGCTCACGCAACAAAGAGAGGTCGAAGTCCAACCCAAAGCATAAATGGATCAAGATGGCAAGCAACTAGCCTTGCGCTGCATAACAATGAATCAAGGATCAGAGAGATGGCCCAAAGAGCATCGAGGATGCACGACTGCTCGATGACTGCCTTTAGCAAGTTCCGACGCATCTCATCCCCTGAACGTCGAGTGAAGCAACTTCTGTGCAGTACTTTGAGCCAAGGGTCTTCCTTGCCGTCGCGAGGCTTGGTATTGGGCACCCATTCGAGCAATTCTGCGTTCAGCATGCTGGACACGCTCGGGCCTTCCAAGTAGGCAACCAGGCAATAGGCGAGGCCGGATGCGCCTGTGGTTCGAATGCTTGGACCTTTGTGCGGTAGGCCTTTGAGGAGAGATAGTCTAAGCACTGGAAGTCTGGAACGATGCGAGGGATGACCAGCTGAGCCAGTTCTTGCGGCGTGCAGAAGCAAAAAGCGGACTCAGGCGATATCCTATAGATGTATGACAGCGCGCATGTGAGCAGCAGCACACTTTGGAAAGCGTCGAGGCAGCGAACACGCTGTGACATAGTCTGCACTCGTCAACAATGTTTGCGTAGGTCCAGGACATGCTCGTTGCAAATTGCCAACAACGGACCTAGCCAGGCTGCCTGTCTGTAAAGATGCCAGTGCGCAGCTGAATACAGGTGATGACATCGGTGGTCGAGACAGAGCGACTCTGGGGAAAGGCAGAAGATAGGTTTGAGTTTCTAAGAGCTTACAAAACAAGCTTTCCAGTGATCTGTGTACCGCGAAGACACTCTGCGACGATGGCATGGGGCAATGCGGCGCAGACCCAAGCTTCATACAGGACTTGTTGAAATTAATGGCAAAGCATATACAAGAAAAAGCAATAGATCAGCGCCGGCACTTCACACTTGCCCAAGACCGGCGTGAAAATCCTCAGGATCCAGTGGAGGAGCGCCCAGATAGTCAGAGCCAGAGCGAGTGGTGCAGACCCGAATCGCCAAACTCGGTGTCAACTCACTGCAACACCAATGCCACGGCAACTTTACAGTACCAACCCGATTTCGAACGCGTTAGGACCAGCTAGGGCAGAAGGAAGTGGAAGAACAGGAAACGGAAGACGAGTACGAGGAGAGAGTCTTGGAAGGCAGGCGTCTCCGACGGCGATGTTATACGGCCGGAACTTACTTGCATGTCATAACATTGCACACTTCAAGTATCGATCACGTCCGCTTGCTGCTCTTACTACCAGACATGGCTCTGACACCAAGTACGACAATCGCAAAGAGCGCAAGTCCAGCGCCATAGTGCATGATACCAAATGAAGATGATGCCCTGTCCGAACGTTAGACGTGCATTGGAAGAATTTGCATGACTCACCCTTGGCACAGTGCCTCTAATTGGCCAGACTCTTCCAAAGCAGAGACTGCATCCGAGCCTACAACACTAAGCCTGATCCTTTCCACAATTCGCAGCACTCACCTCCAATATGCTGTTGCCCAATATAGACATTAGGCACGGTCCGCTGGCCACTCTTTTGCAGGAGGTAATCTTGCATGCGTCCACCTTCTTCGCCGAGCAGGTCCAGCTCAAAGATCTTTGGTTCCGACTTCTTGTTTGGGACTGCTGCAATGGCCTTCTTGGCCTTCTTTGACCCTATTTGGATGTCAGCTGTAGTAAAAAGAGCTAAGATGGAACAGTACATGGGCAATAGCTCTTGCTAAAGATGACAATGTGGTTTTGGGCAATCGCGTCCTGTTCACGTTTCACCCAAATCAGTGCTATAAAACGCAGACCAGATGAAGCCACGGACATCGACCTCCTGCTTGACATCTACCTGGCCCACTGCCGCAGCAGGCTTACGGTTCTACACAAGTCTTCAGCTTGCAATTGCTGCATGAGAGTTGAGCTCACCAGAATGTCAAGAAGCTCGACATCGAATGTTAAAGTCGCATCGGCCGGGATCACAGGTGGATATCCGCGGGCGCCATAGCCTGTAGTGAAGCGCATCTCGTCGGCTACCTGGTCTGAGACTGAGACATGCTTGGACGCACCCATTGAACTTGGGATGGTCAGGATCCGAGTCTCTCCAATCTATCCACAGAAACGCAATCAGTAAGAACACTTGCTATACGGTCTCGCTACGCACACACATGTCAAGCAGGCCTTTCTCCCATCCCTGAATAACTTGCTGTACGCGATTGGTCTCATAATAAGAGAAGACACAGATGGATGACAATCGCACAACGTACTCCTGCTCCTATAGTGAACTGAAAAGGGCTTCCTCTAGTTCTGGACGAGTCGAACGTATCATCGTTTTCGAGCGTTCCGGTGTAGTGCTGCATCAAATATCAAAATTGAGCATGCAGACCTACGTACATACTCACCATAGACAGCTTGTCGCCATTTTGTGTTTGGATAGAACATTCCGAAGGCTTGTTGACGGTCTCTATAGAATCGCGTCATAAGCCTCAATTGGGGTCAACCTGCAGGCAGAAGGCCTTACTGATGTTGAGCTCTATTACTTTGGCACAGGCTGTAGCCAATAGGGCTAATAGAGGTAGAAGTGAGAGGTGCATCATGGTCACTCGCTGAGCAGCAGATCAATGCATCAACGCATTCGACAGTCTCCGCGTTGTACGCTGGCAAGACTGCAGTCGAATGGAAACGTAGAGTTACCACTGTAGTGCATTCGTTATATTGTCCTTCCGCAACTCCAAGCAGATGCCCTTTCGTAATGTCGAGTCGGCGACTCCGTTCTTGTCAAAACAACGCAACACCTACACATAGGTCAGTTTCACTCGCTAGTGGGACCAGCATTATTCGCTTGATGATCGCTTGTGTCAGGCATCGGCATCTCTAGGTCTTGCAACCCCAGCTCCTTCTGTCATGTAGCTCCCGCAGTAGCTTGGGCTGCAAGGCTGATATGATTCGCACAATCCTTCATCCTTTGCCTAGCCTTTCGCGAGCTCTTTTGTGCAGTGCATGGGCTCATGCTGCTGCTGAGACAACAGGAACATTGCTCAGCGCTGGTCCTTGGCTGGCTTCGCTTTCGCTAGACCAGCCAGTCACAATGACTCCGCTGATCGCAAGCGCTGTCTTTCTCGCGTAATTGCCAATGCCAATCTAGAGAAGCGAGCTGAGCTTCTTTGACTAAATCCTCTGTTCTGTAATCGGGAATCCGGACAGATCGCTTCACTCGTCCCCGGCTCCTTCAGGCCTGGAGTATCCTGTTATCTTATCTCAGCTCGTCTGCTTGTTTCTATTTCTTTCTGCTTTTGAATGTATTGGGCGATCTTGCCTTTGCGTGTCCTACACCTATCTATCCGAGCAACGAGCTAGGACTAGGCCCGGTTATGATTCGTTCTGCGCGCTGACTCTCCGTCCGTATGATCAGCGGCCACTCAATCCTCCACGATATCAACTTGTGCTGGGACATAGGTAAGCGATCAATTGAAGCGAAGCGCGGATACCAATTGTTTCAGCGAAACGAGGCTATTGGGATGAAAGGAATTATATAGAGTTTGGCTGATTGAGGCTATGGATTAAATTACATAATGCGTAGGAGAATAGGAGAAAGTCTACTGTACAGGATAGTTGACACGCCTTTGCATCACTCTACTCCGCAGCAGCAAGCTCCTTGCAAGCCGAGTGAACCATGATCATACGGTTTTGGTGCATCGCCCTGCGGCACTCGTCTGTATTAGATGTGAGCATAGTACACTGAGGCCTGCTTACCGCATCTCTTCGCCAACTTGAAGTTTGTTGTAGCCGATTTCTGGTTGCATGTTCTTTGCAAGAGGGTCTGGGCCATTCATCCATTGACCAACCCAACGACGCAAGTCGAATTGTTCCCCTCGTGCTGCAGATTGGGTCTGCATAATGAACATCAGGACTTGACGAACACCCAGCAATTAAGATAGCTTGCCTTCTTTGCTATCATGTCGTAAGCTTCAACTAGAAGTGGCTTCCAATCTTGAACTGCAGCTGCTATCTTATCGTGCGCCCTAGTGAGATCGCGCTCCAACTTGTCCACGGTAGGGTAGCTCGTTCCGTCTCCTAACGAGCGCTGGCTGAGTGTTCCCCATCGAGCTGTTCCTTGCTTATCCAGGTACAAGTGGACTATGGCAAGGGTACCGACTGGATCGAACATATCCGGTGGAGGCGGAGGACTCATCGGTTTCGTCAGGGCTGCGACGATCTTGCGGCTCTCGTGAAAGACTAGGTACAAAATCATTAGCGCCGTGTAGATAAGATTACACGAACAAGTACCTAGACGTACTGTCAAACCCTCCATTTGGTAGCACATACCAAAGGTATCCTCTTCTAAGCCGGGCCACCCAAATCGACTGTAGAATTGTGGTGTCCGCCCCAAGATGACGGGGGTTTTAGCGCTTCTTGCAGGAGACTTCATTAGAAAGGCTATGCAATAATTTATAAGCCACGAAGCCACGAATGCAACATCGACATACGAGGAAGAACCTGTTGAGGAAGATCATACAAGCTAGCAGCCCATGAGCCAAGAACGATAGCTGCAGCAAGGTCGTTGACGATTTGCGGAGTCGTGTGCTCATCTAAGATCAGCTGAGCTTGGCCCAAAAATGATCTAATTCCAGTGGACATACCTCCCCAGGAATGCCCGCAAGCGCTGCGAATGTAGTCCAGCTCGAGAACGCGGCATTGTCTGTAGACTATTTGCCGATCAGACCAGCCCTTGAGAGATGCCTCGGTCGCCTTCAGAGCATTGTCCACCTTCTCTTTGCGAGTGTAATGTCTGATAGCTTCTTCGATATGGCCAATGTGCTGATTGAGAAGGGCTGGTATGTTCGCCTTCGTTTTGTACGATGCGTGCTCAGCGTGGCAGACCTTCAAGGCCATCTCAGCCTCCTTCTTGTTCCCGATACGCCTGGCCATGATTGACGCCAAAGAAAGGTGCCGTGTCAACACAGCCACATGTCGGCGGGCCTCGATGGCAACAGCCTCCTGATGGTTCTTCTGAATTTGTTCGATATCTTGATCCGGCAGGAAAGGGGGAATATCTGGTAGCTTCTCTTGATACTTTTTTAGGCTACCGGCAAGAGACACTCCTGCTCCGCGTGTAGTGTCGACTGCCTTGGTCGGGGTTCCATCACGAAGGATGAAGGCTTCTCTGCAGTCAACTGCCCAAGATTGTAGTTCTCCCTTGCCAACGAGCGCCAACATCTCTTGTTCGCGAGTCTTTTCCATCCATGAGTATTCCGCCCGTGCCTTGATGAGATCTCTTCTGGCTTGGGCATTCTTAGCGACAGCTTGTTGGTACTTAGCCGGTGCTGCCTTCGCGAGCTCAACGAGCAAGAGGCCGGCCTTTAGCTTTGCCTGATGCTGTGTTACCGCTTTCAGAAATGCAGATCTTGCAGCCTCGCGCTGTTCGCCCAAGAGCTCAAGCCTCGCTAAGAGTTTTGCTTGGGCAGCAAAACGCGTGTTTTCGAACTTCGCATGACTCCAGCTTGCTAAGTCGCGAGCCAGCATTTCCCGCAAGTGCAGCAGGCTTGCACTCAAATCGTTTTGCTATGTTGACTAGCTGAGCACATCCACGTCGAGTCGGTAGAAACGAACCTACAGTCTGATGACTGATCTTAAGATCCCAGATAGTCCCGATGGCGCTGGCTAGCTGCAATGCTGTGGTATTGGCGTTGTCGAGCTTGAAACTTCGGACGAAAGCGGTTGATGCGGATGCCCATGCCTATTGGTTCAATGATCACAGTTTCGGATAAGGGTCTGCATGTGACGCACGACAAATTCGGCCTTGACGGCAAAAGATGGATGATTGGCTACTTCCTTGTCCATTTCATGCAGGTTGCGCACAATCGAAGGCTCTTGGTAGGCAGGCAGGCTGGACAACTTATCAGCTTGGACACGACACAAAGGACAGAAGAGGTAAGCGGAGCTTACTTTGCTCTGCCATCATTCCAATACTTCTTTGCTGCGTTGAGCATCAGCTTGCGGAATCTCTTCAAGTCAAAAGGAACAAGATTGGAGCCATTGCCGCATTTCCGTAGCTCTTCTAGCAGGTCTGTAGAAAGAGGCGTGGGCATCGTTGTTATGCTTGTGCTTGCAAGTATATCGATGGAAGAGCACGATCGCTATGGAAGAGGAAGAGGCGCATGGAGGTCAGGAAGAAGAGCGACGGCGAACAGAAGACTTAGGCTGTATCCGAAATAGAGACAAAGGATTTTTGGAATGAACATTCTACATTGACCTCAATCACGTCGATATCGTACTTGTAGAGAACTTCTGAAATAAGATAGCTTTCAACTCAAATAGGAAGTTGAAACTAGAAAGACAGCTGTTGCCTGTCCAACGTTCGTGGTATCTTGTAGCGTCAATGCGCCGAAGCAATCCAGCATTCACGATAACGTGCGACAGCTGGACACTAGCTCAAAACGCGAGGAGTAGGCTTGCGGAGAACAAGGCCACATGCTATCTTCAACCGTTCTGTTTGTCCAATCCCGAAGATCAAGGCTGTGCGATGCTTCATTAGGAAGGAGTTGTACGAGCCAAATAAGACTCTTTTGCTGGCCTCTGACAGATGGATAGAGCATTCTGAAGGCTTGTTGACGGTTTCTATAGATTCGCGTCATAAGCCTCAATTGGGTTCAACCTGCAGGCAGAAGACCATACTGATGTCGAGCCCTGTCACTTTGGCGCAGGCTGTAGCCTGAATAGAGCTAATAGAGGTAGAAGTGAGAGGTGCATCATGGTTGCTCGCTTAGCGTCAATGCATGAACTCATCCGACAGTCTCAGCACCGTCTCGCATGACTGGCATCGTGACGCAAAAGCTGCAGCAGTGGAGAAATGCAAGCGGCTTGTAGCTCGATCCAGCCCAAACCGTATTCCATGAGGGTATTCCATGCTTCTTATCTCGACTGAACCCCTTTCACTTTAACTCGGTCTTATACCTCTCCATGCCCCTCACCAAACGTCTCATAGCCTTCTCGCACCCTCTTCTTGACCGGACTGCCCATACTGTCCCTCTGCAAGCTCCTACTGCTCATTCGGCTCCTCATCGTATGACCCGCATCCAAAGCAGTAGCCGGCGTAACAACAGGTTCAATATCAATGATTTCGTTCTCATCTTCCGAAAGCGAATCTTCGTCATCTGAACCCATTGCATCAGCGATACTTTCTTCATCTACGTCGACTAGGCGTTCGCGATAATGATAGCTTGCGTATCCTAGACCGAATGGGTTTTGTGCACGTCGAATACCGATAACGAGGACGAAACAGAGCCAGTGCGCTATGCTGAACAACAGTTGCGAGAGGAGGTAGATGGGGAACAGAGCCGAATACTTTGATGGTTCGTCTGTCCGGATATGTTGTACTAGCGCATTCGAGTAGAAGAGTAGCAGCAACAGGGTAATCTGTCAAGACGTTAACACTGCATGCAATGTTGGAGACCAGTCTCACAATGCAGCACGTTCCCACTACCCATGCTCTTTCTCTGATACGCCTACTGACACCTATAGCAACGAGCACCAATGCCCTAGCGTGGTTCCATGCGAGCAACCAAGAAGCTTCTTTGCCTTGATCGATTTTGGACAGCAGGACAGCAAACACCACAGCCGATATCAAGTCACACAAGGCCAACAGGGGGATCAGAAAGAAGCCCTGCTATGGTATAAGAAAGACGCTGGAGAGCTGGCATCCTAATCTACCTTTGGGCGCGGAAATGCCAAGTCATAGGATTCTGCTGCTTCCTTCGGTGTAATCAACAGGTAGGTAGACGAGGAACGATGCAAGATTGGATGTGCGGGCGCATCATCTTGTGTTGGAGATTCGTTCATGACATGGCGGTCTGAGCGAGACCAGGTCGTGAAGAAGTAATACAAGTGCATTGTTCGCACAGACTTTGTATACTTTTGCATTGCTCAGTATGGCCAGTACGACTCGTCCTATCGCTCCCGCTTCGTGTCTTCAGCAGATAAAGCACCTTCCATAGATGTATGGGCTTGAACATTGATGGCACCTGCGAAGCGCTTAGGCCCTTTCAAGCAACGCGATGCATCAGCTTACTGGGGTGTGTACCAGAGTGCAGACAGCTTCGAGTAAGAGGGGAACTTTACGTTGGTTTGGTTGAAGTAGACAAAGTCTGCGATGACACAATATCAGCTATAGCACATCTTAATGAGAACCGACTTGCGTTGTTGTTGTTGCTACCGAACTAACCAGCAATGACAGAGCAGGCGGTTGAGCTAAACGGCAAGCTCCGCCAACCTAGCTCAAACATCAGTAACAGTTGTAAGCTAGGGACCGACAGCCTACATGGGCCAATACGCGTTCATTAGTCTATTCGCTTCGCCCAATTGGCGCGTCCCCGTTGACTGCCTTCATGCTTATTCGACCAGATATTACTCGAACATACGGACGGCAGCTCAAGAGCATTCTTCAATGACCAGTGATCATCACATTCATAGAAAGCAATGTTCAACAAATAAGAGAGCAAGCACGTAGCCAGGGGATGAAGTCGCGGTTTCCAGTAGACATAGAGCGTGCACACATAACGATCCTGTCGAGGAGGGACTCCAGGGCGCTCAAGAGGCCCAGACGAGACTAGTCTGAGTGAGATAAGTGCATCATGTAACAGAGTGCGTAAAAAGGAGAAAATGTGAAGAAAGAGAGAGAGCGCTGAGTTGCGCTGAGATGGACTTGACTGTTGCTTGCGTTGCTCTTGCATAGCTCGAATAATCGAGCAGAGACCGTTGCAGACCATGCATCCGACGCCGTAAAGCCAGCAAGCGTGAATGACGCAAAGGCGTTGATATTTATAATGTCACGACACAGATATCGCAGATCTAGGCTGAAACACTTAACAAAGCATTGGGTCATCTTTTCCCGTTTCTTTATACGCTGTGCAGCAGCAGTGCAACATATAGCAGTGCAGAAACGCGTGCAAAAGGAGCAGAGTTTCGAGCAAGGGGCCTAATTGCAAGCTATGACGCGACGAACAGAACGCGACGAATGCTCGCTCATACCCTCCTTGATGAGACCAAAGCCTGCACGGCACGGGAGACAGAAGGGCAGAGAATAGACTTTAGCAACTGACAAACTGAATAGATAACGAGAGACGAGCTAGCCAACGCCAAACGGTTCAAACTGACGCGCTGAATGTCTCTCCCCAAATCTCCCACGAGTCTATTAATTGAAGCTTGCTCTCTCTCTCACCCAACTGCTCCTTCCTTCACGAAAAAGCCTGGTGCTTCAACACGCCTCACGCCGTCGAGATACTATACTTCTGCAAAGTTCACTTTGAAGGGACCAAGCTTTGCCTGAACCCGTGAAATTTTGGCGTCTATCTTGCCCTCCTCCCATTCATCAAACACTTTTCTTCTCACTTCTGCATTCAGCCTCAAGCCTCGCTCCCACTCACACGACATCTTCAATCTGAACTTCTAATAATTGCACAAACATGGCAGCGACTTCGACCATGCACCCTTTGGCCATGCGCAGCTCTGGAGCGGGTAATGGACACACGTCAACAGTACAAAAAGCTTCACAAGCTGCTTCTCAACAATTGCGCTCGTCCACTTGCCAGGCTGCAAAGGAGTCGGCTGCACTTACCGCTCACATTCCCGCTACACGCTCACCTCGACCTGCACACAAAGTTTCTAAATCTCATGTACATGGCTTGCAACGCGTAGAAGACTATCCTTCCCATCCAGCAAACCCAGAAATCAAAGTCTTGTCTGCTGCTCAGTACCACTCGCTTCAAGCTCAAGAGTCTGTGCTGGAAACACCCGAATCCATCCTTTTTCCTTGGCTCCATGGTGCTGATCAACGCGGAACTCAGCAAGCGTATTACTTTGGTTATGGTACGGGAGGTCTCAAAACACCAAGGTCCGTTCACACATTGAATGAAGATTCAACTAGATCTGACAGTTGCATCAGATTCCGTGGCTTGACTACAGTCACATGCGACAACGAAGCCATGTTCTTCCGTCCTCACTCGCGTCTCAACTCGCTCGCTTCCATTTCATCATACGCTTCTTCAGCCAGCTCTTCTTCCACTTCCAGCTCCGCCTCTTCCTTTGACAGCTCACTAGACCCATCACTACTCAGCGGGTCCTCGTCAGGCTATGGACCAGAAGCTCGCGGCGCTCTCCTCACTTCCGCTTTCCTACCCGAAGATCTGCTCCTCAAATCCGCCAACCCACGCTTCTCTCGCCCAGCCGTCCCCTTCAACATTAACCTTCGCAACTTCCGTCTTCAAGCAACCAAACTAGCCTCAGTCTCAGACATTATCATCTACTCTGCTGATGGTCTCGCTTCACCCGATCTTTTACCTACCGCAGAACGCTTCCTTGCGGCTCAGAAAGAAATGCGAGCGACTCGACTGGCCGACGCCGACACTGTCGACGACCTGGTCGAATATCGCGTCTTTGTCGTTGAAGACCGATTCGAAATCTTTGAGCAATGCTACCCAGATCTGGTCGCTGTCGACATGAATGGTTTCGTACGCAACAAGGTCGACTTCTTTGATCGGGAAAAGGAAGAAATGCGTGTGTTGACGGAGGCGAGTCCGATTGCTGAAGGTGTTTGGTTGGGCAACACTCAAGATGTGCCTATTGCTCGAAATGGACATTTGGACCAAGCGAGAGTGGATTCAAGTGATGATTTGGGTATCCTCGTCGCCGCGTTGGAAACCGACACCTTGACCTACAACTCAATGCCGCTTCCCAAGCGAACGAAAATGTGCAGCAGCGATTCGTCTTCTTCTTTGGATCGGGATGAAATGGAGGATGGCAACCCGCATGGATTCAGTATCTGCATCGAGGCGCACGATAAGGCTCTAATGGCTTCAAGTGAAGGGTTGAAGGGTTACGAGAACATGCTCGACCGCATTCACCGCAACGTCAAGCCTGGTCAGAATGTCGACCCAGCTCATATCGTGCACTTGGAGTGTCTGTCTACTGGCGATGCTTGCACTACTCAGCATGCTTTGGACAGCTTGTAAGTTCCTTTTCCGCATTCCAATCATCGGTGTGCTCAAGAATTGGAATTACAGTGTCGAAAACATTGTACAATTGGTCCTTTGGATCCGCAGACAGACCAAGCGCCCGGAACCGATGCCGGCATCACCAGCTTCCATCTTCTCTCGTGGTCGAAAGGCTAAGAGCTCGCTCGGTCCAGAAGATGCCTCTCGCTCTCCTCGCAACGTTCTCATTCACACCACCGATGGCTACACTGACACTTCTGTTCTCGCTCTCTGCTATGTCATGTACGACCGCGGCTGCAGCCTTCCTCAAGCCTACCTCCATCTTCAGCAAGAAGCGAACCGAAGCTTCTTTGTCTACCCGAACGATGTCGAGCTCCTCACTGTGCTGGAAACGCGTCTGCTCAGCTTGGCACATGAAGAGCGCCGTCTGGTACAGCCTGTTGAAGAGTCTTCTCCTCCGCCTGCTCCAGCTCTTTTCCGCTCTCGGTTCTCTCGCTCAAATTCGCCCTCTCTACCTATGCTCTCTCGCCAAGGATCATACCAGCAACCATCCATTTCAGAAAAGATGATTGCCGCTCCTTGGTTTTACAACATGCGCTTTGACGGTCACTTTCCTTCTCGCATTCTGCCTCATCTCTACCTTGGCAACTTGAACCACGCAACCAACGCGCTCATGCTCAAGGAACTTGGCATCACTCATGTTGTCTCTATTGGCGAGTCTGCTCTGATTCCACCTCAAGACGGCAATGAATCGCCTGCCGCAACGGGCTTCGGCAATGTTCCTACCCATCTAAAAGCTCGCTTGCCTACTAATTCACTCTGGATCGAGCAAAAGATGGGCAACATTGAAGTGCTCGACTTGCAAGGCATCAGCGACGACGGTATTGATCCAATCAAGGGATTGTTTGACCGGTCGAACGAATTCATCGAGGATGCTAGGCTCAAGGGTGGAAAAGTGTTGGTGCATTGTCGCGTTGGCGTGTCGAGGTCTTCATCTTTGGTCATTGCGTATGTTATGAAGCATTGCGAGATGGATCTGCAATCAGCGTACTTGCTGGTGCGCAGCAGGAGATTGAACATTCTCATTCAGGTGAGCAGAATGAGATTCTTTTCTGAGCTGTTAGCTTAGTGTTTTGTCCTTGCTGTCTTGCAGCCTACGGTCCTCTTCATGTGGTCTCTCCAATGGTTCGAAGCAGAACTCAACCGTCGTCGCGTCGAAGCTGGCAAGCGTCCGATTGGCGGTCGATTGACTTGGGGCTACCTCTCTCGCGAGATGTGCGACCTCAACTACCGCTATCTTGGCTGCTGAGCACGTCCAGAAGGCAACAACTGTATCAAGCGATTCTAATTCTCCTTCATCACCTAATCACGTCAAGTCTTTCAACATTCACTGCATTTCACCATCGGAAAACCAAACAGTTGTACTACACGCCTTTTCTTCATTCATCTACATCAATCAGGGTCTCTTCATTCGCTCACTCATTCCAATGAAAATGTATCATCTTTCCAACGCATCAGGACAAGCAATTATGGGCAGGGTCATTCGTGGGTATTCGGGGCTGGGACGGGAACAGGGGTCTGCAAAATTGTATTACTAGCTTGTGTTTTATCATTATTCATCTGGGTTTCATTCTCGTGTTTGCTTTAAGTGTGCGGGCGGTCACGTGACATCTTGCCTTGCGAATTCGTCGAAGTCCTGAATTGCTTGTTGGACAACAACGATTTGACTATGTCTGGTGGTGCGTTGCTCGCGGCCAGCTCAGTACAGAGACTGATTCACGGTCGGCATCATCTCACAGCCTCTCACTTAGCTGTGAGTCTGCCTTGCTCCAAAACAAGAATTCCATTCTCATTGCTTCCCACATCTTTCAGGCCATTTATGGTTCAGAGCAAGATAAAGTCAACTGCAGGTAAGCTTAGACGACTGTACTCACTACTTTGTAGCTAACAACGACTCTGAACCTGCAGTTTCTACCTGAAAATTGGCGCTTGCCGACATGGAGACCGCTGCTCTCGAAAGCACATCAAGCCGCAGTATTCTCAAACGCTGGTCATTCAGAACATGTACACCAATCCAGCTCATGCGAATGACAGCATGTCGGACGAGTGGGTCTTCCATTTTATATTGGCTTGACAATGGCTTAATATGATCGGGGTTCTCGCAGAGCTAGGAAGAAGCACTTTGACGAATTCTATGATGATGTTTATTGCCAGCTCGTCAAGTATGGCCATTTGCTAGAGATGCATGTGTGCGATAATGTGGGTTGCAAAGGGAAAATGCCATGTCAAATGGCTGACTCTGATTGGCAATTCACAGGTTGGTGATCATTTGATTGGCAATGTTTATGCTCGCTATGATTGTGAGCAATTCCTACGTATACAAATGCCAGTTTTGATGCTTCGGTGTAGGGGAAGATGAAGCTCAAGCAGCAGTAGAAGATTTGAACAACCAGTGGTATGCAGGTAGGTTGGTCCGACACTGCTGTCAGCTTCGTGCTGATGCATGTCGGCCTGGAATCTGCAGGCAAACCTCTTTTCGCAGAACTGTCACCAGTCACAGATTTTAGAGAAGGTGAGCGCGTCACTTTATGTGCTTTAGATCAAAGCTCATGTTGCTATGTGTATGGCAGCGTAAGTCATGCCAGTTCTTCGACAGTGATATTACTTACGTCCACCTAGATGCTGTCGGCAGCACGAAATGGGTGAGTCAAGGGGGTGACGGTCTCAGTCAGCACTGATGCTGAATTTTCCGATTTCACAGGCTCCTGCAATCGAGGAGGTTTCTGTAATTTGTAAGTCGCTTGCCTGCTGCCAAAGTATAAGCTCTAATTGCGTACTATTTAGCATTCATCGCTCTGCTCCCTCACCAGGCATGCTGTAAGTCCTCTCCTCCTCTACCTCTGCCGAGCCGAGCTCAGTTCATATCTAGATCCGAGCTAGAAGCACAGCAGCGGGTCGAAAGGAAACTATTCCCTTCAGCCAAAGATAAAGAGCGAGAAGCAGAAATGAAGATAATAGGCGGTGGTGCACCTGCACCTAATGGATCTGACAGAGGTGGAGAGAGGGACGACAGACGTCGCAGGCGCGACGATAGAGATGACCGTGGGGATGATAGAGATTCTAGGAGACGTCGATATGATTGATTTAGGGGAGTGTGAATGGATTAAAACTATATGCTCTTGGAGCTGTATCACTCTCTGTTCGCACTTGGTAGGATGTCTTGCTCAGAACTCGCGCGTGTTGTGCTTGTCTGTGAACCGTCATGTCGGGAACACCTCAAAAGAAACAAGCTGCTTTGCTGCAAGACCCGAATATTACGAGTCCTCAAGAGCTCGTGGGTGCTGCGAGAAGGATATCAGTCCTCGGGCTGATAGACACGCCTCCAATCTCACAGATCAGCTTCGTCGAGACTTCTTTAGACACGCTCGAATCCTCCCTGGACACGCTTTCCGTTCAAGCGGCTGAACGATGTATGTTCTCTCCTGTCTGTTTGCAAGCTAGCTGATGCGCCGACAGTACAATCACTTTCAAGTCGAATAGACGCGTTAGAGAAATCGATAGTGGAAGAGCTTACTGAGGTACGTTCCTGGTTTATGGATGTAGGTACGGTACTGATGCAGAATAGGGCGCGGCCATACCTGAGGCGCCGAGGGAATGAAGCGTTCAAGCGCGGACGGACTCTGGCATCAAGCGACTACGAAGATGTTAAAGCTTTCGACAATGGCAAGTCAGCATATACTAGCTGTACAAAGAGTATCAAGCCATTGAGGGCTTTGATCGAAAGGCCTGGCGAAGGAGCAGCCAGACTCTATGTGAAGATATTCCAGAACGTCTAGCACAGCAACACCTCGGCGTGGTCAGCTTCAGCAGATGCTGTCGTGCTACTCTTCCGGAGTACTGAATGAAGAGCAGGATCTGTATGGGTCAAAAGCTTCGGACAGGCAGGTGCAGCAGATTGCCGCAGAGCTGAGGTCACGTACGAGATCGTATCCATCGGAGCTAGGAGGCAGCTGCATGTACATAAGGAAGCAGATAGTAACAGCCAGCGTGTCCATGGATCCCTACCACCTGTCGGACAATTGCTGCTTTGATATTTTGCAAGCTCTTCCCAATACCATCAAGCCGCTGCTGTAATACCTCATATACATCCGCTTTACTGTGCCTGTGTCCCTATTATCATGCCGAATTACGATTTCAGCCTCGTCTATGACAATTTCCAATTTTCTGCAGATGGCTTGCCAATTTGCCCTTGACATAGTCTCAAGCCTCTCTCTGTATAATCTCTCCTGTGGCTGGTACACTGGCTGTCTAATATATCCTGAGCTGGTCTCTCTTGCTTTTGATCATACCATTTCACATCAGTCCATTCATTTTCAATACCCGCAAAAAAAGGATCATGTACACCACGACTTCTTCATTCCTCTTCACCCTGCTGGCAGGGTCAAGCTACTATGCAAAATCAGTCCAGGCTGTACCAACGCCGCAATTCACACCACCGACTAGCAACATCCTGCCCATCACTCATGTCAAGACGAGCTTTGCTTTCCCAGCAGCGGCGGCAAAGGTAGCAGCAAGAGCAATCTCTAATCCGAAACACGCTGCCCGCGATCTGGCTGCTCAAGTCTTCCCTGTCGCGGCTAAGAAGACCAAGAGGCAAATGATGAAAAGGGCCGCCGAAGCTGCTTCCAACCCTTCTGTCACGCAACAAATAACCAACTTATTCGATAAGCACAACAGATGGTTCCCTGCTACTATAGCTGTTACATGTGTATCTGGTAAGTCCTACCTCAGCTCTCCTAAGAAGAAACTCCGGCTGATTTTTCGAAATCTCAGGCTTTATCATTTGCTTAGTGCTCATCTATATACTACAAAAGATTGCACACATGAAACGATTCGCCGATCCTGAAGATCAACCTTTTGTCGAAGAAAAGACTACAATTTTCCCTCATTCAAGAGCCGCGTCTGGCAAACACCTACCGAGCTATGACATGCCTGTAGTACCAGAATTGAGGGTCAGCACGAGTCCGGATGTGCGGAGCATGGATGAGAAAAAGCGATTCTCTCGAGAGGTTTGTCTCCTCGTCTTTGCCTCGTGACAATTAGCTGATCTTTCTTTTAGTTATTGTTACCTCCTGGTCAATATCAATTACCACGCTACTCGGAAGAACCACAATACGTCAATAGACCAGCTCCAGCAGTCAGGTCACCGCGTCGTCATCGCTCTATCACACCTTCATACCGACCAGGTCGAACATCGAGAAACAAGAAGGGTCAAGCGCAGCTGGGAGTAGGACAGCCACAGGGACGAAAGAGTTATGCTAGGGTCATTACGCAATAGGGTCAAGTGTTTGAGGGGTTGTTGATAGAAGAATTGCGAAATTGGACAAATGTGCATGACTGTGCTTTACAAACCCATCTCTTCCCTTTTCTCTTGCACTACAGCCTCAGTCCATCGTTCCACAGCAAGACTCAACATGTCTTCCCAACCCGCGTCTTTCCTCGCTATGTATATCAGGTCGAAAGATCCGGCATCATCTTTACTTGACGCTCGATCCCTTCCTAAATGTATACCATAGCGTAATTTGATTGCCGCTACCCAGACTCTTAGATTCTCTAACCGCCGAAACGTTAGCCCGACACGCGCTGTGCCGCCTTCGCTCATTTCCGAGACTTGTCTTCTGTTAAAAGTATCGAGGGAGAAAACATGTATCGCATCATGAGGAATGAAACCCCATGGTCGGGTTGATTGACGGACAGCGGCGTTGAAAGAGAGACAGAGGAGTTGGCCATTTGATAGTGATTCGAGGAAGAGTGAAGAGTTGCCTGATGGTGATTCTAGGTGTGAGAGAAGTTCGGTAGGTAGATGATCTCGGATTAAGTGATGTGCTTGTACTGAATACTAGCATCAGCCTAGACAATGGAACAGGAGAGTGACACTCACACAGGGTATCGCCTTCAAAGTCTTCGCTCTTTGCCCAACCAGGACTCTCTACGGACAAAGGACTCAGGCTCCTCTCTTCTCCTAAACCGCTCTTGCGCATGGTAGCAAACAATGTCCGATCAACTATCTGGATCCACTGCCGAACCTCTTCTTTCTCTTTACTCAATTCCTGCAAGCTCGCTTCTCGATAGACTCTTTCTTCCCCTTCAACATCATTGACGCGGTAATTCAAATCCATCTCTTTCAATGTACCCAATACGTCTAGACAAGCTGTTCGGAGTTCGTTTGAAGGGTTGCTGGGATCTCGTTTCATTGAAGTGGAAGAAGGGAGAGGTAAGGCATTCAGGCTGGTTCGAGGTCTAGAAGCGGTAGATATGTTTAATTGTGAAGTATGTCGTGCAGTGAGCGTTGATCCAAGAGTCAGCGAACCAAATTCGGTTGGCAGGGAAATGACGAAATGCTGTACTGAGCGAATGGCTGTAGTCGTTGATGTGATTAGATCGAGTACTAGATGTGCTGAAGGTGGAGAAGAAGGTATAGGTGAACCTTGTGATCTGCTAGAGGACATTTCTGGTGCTGTAGAAGTATCGCGCTTGATATGGTCGACTATATTCCATCTGGGACGTTATTAGAGATGGGAAGTCAAGACAGTACGACAACAGACGAACCTCTGGCAGACTTGATCAATCTCCTTCCACACATTTTCGCGCATCTCTCTCCAGCCTACACGCTCTTCAGGCTCATCCCATTCAAACACTTGTTTCTTCGGTTCAGCTTTAGGCGTCGCAGGCATTGCATCCTCCTCTTCCTCAGGCATCTCGACTACATTCTCTTGCCCGGCGTATATAGGCAGCGGTCCATTAGATTCTTTGTGCACTCGACGAGCTTCTCGAGCGAAATAATGCTGCAAGTGATCGATGCGACCTAACGCCATGACAGAGGACCGTTTCGCTGCAGAAGAGCTAAAAGGGCGTTCCCTGTGCTGCATGAGCATTTTGGACACACAGGCAGAGCTAGCGAGCTGACGTACTCTGTTGGCTTCGTGTATGTGAATCTGTTGGCGCGCTGAATTGGCTTCGAGCTAGATGGGTCCGCCATGGTATCAATGCTATGTCAGTGGGTATCCAGAGCCTGTGTTATATCATCCAAGTAAAGAGTCGTGAGAGTCGTTAATGATCGTCGCTTCCGGAAGACAGTAAACAATGCACGCAGACCCTGGTAACAGCATCACACCCTTGTAGAAGCACGGGAGGATGCAGCAGCTCTTGATCATGTTGACGAAAGACCCGGGCACTCTGACAGTCCACTCTGGACTTGCTTGAACAGTCTGCGAACGAGAGGAGCTACGAGTAGTCAACTCCCTCAAGGCCAGCAATGCGCGTTGGGTAATGGCCTGAACAGCAGCGCATCAGCGAATACTCAAAAGGCTAAAGATGAGTAAGCATACCTTTCAGGCCACCTTCGTTGTCCGCGTCGTTATCATCTCTATCATGCGCAGGCTGCATCTCATCAGTTCCGATAGCCGCTACTCGAGTCAATAAGCTCTCTACGCATAGTAGAAGGGACCAAGAAGCAAACCTTTCAAATTATCAGCTTGCATCTGCGAGCGTTCTTCCTGCATTTCTGGATTTGCGAGTTCCTCATTCGACATGCTGACTAGCTTTTCAGGAGTGATCGAGCCTGAGAGTACTCTTTCCCTTAATGCGGGATTGTCCTGTTCTATATCAGCATGGCTAGCAGCCGAAGAGGGCCAGACTCGCTTTCTTGAACGTCAACAGAAGCGAACGCGCTTCCTGCCTGAACCCAGAATCTGTGTTGCCTTCATACTTCTTCAACAGAGCTTCTACTATCTGTTCAGATATCCCTGTAGCGAACCTAAGCGGCGTGACAAGGGCGAACGCTGATGTGACGTACTTTGAGCTTTTGGATGGCCTTCTGGTGAAAGAGCTGAAGCGAGGGCGCCTTGAGCTGCGTATTGGGATCAGTAAGCACTGTCTGCTGTTGCGGAAGGCTTACAATTCGTTATATCGGCAGACATGGTTTCGGAATAAGCTTGCTGAGCGAGCGACCGCCATCTCGACCAGAAGGATGATACCTATTACGACTAGATCTTGCATAGATACCCCGTTTTGCGGTGCATCTGCTCTGAGCTGTCCTAGTCAACAGCAAGGCTGTCTGCCATGCAACATCAAATCCTAGACCTTGAGCAACAGCAAGTGGAACGTGCCGTGCAATTGCTATGACAAGTCATGAATGCCTACCACTTTGATTCAAAGAAAACTCGGATCCATACTCTTCGGAGGGAGGACTGATATGTACCAAACCCTTGAACAAGACCGGTCGACTCTTAATCTGCAGTGATATATCGCTGCTTGCTACACCTCCTTATGCGCTGGTGTGCAATCCAGAATGATCTGATTGAAGAAAACTCGTCCTTTTCAAGCACATAATGAACCAGATAGCCTGCAGCCAATAGCTTCCCAAGATCGCAATACTTCCACTTTTCCGCTCGATAGTAATCAATCATCACCGTACCATTCTACGCGCGAAATCAGCAGCATTTTGGAAAGTTCGATCATTATACGTACGCAAAAGATGCACTGGCAAGGGGGATTCTCCCCAATTTCTTTCTCGCTTGCAAAGTCCGGCATCTGATGGAAGTAGGCTACCAGCTTTCTTTGAACCCTCTTGACGACCAAATCTACCTGTACCGGCTCGCAACAAGGCCACTTCAGCATCCTCTCGTCAAGTCGTCTTTGCGCGAAACGTCGGTGCAAGGTGTCTGATTCAAGAGGACCAGCTTTCATCATTCTGTCAGACAAATTTACTCACGGACAGCATGGTGCATATGATCAAGTGTATCCCTGATCATTCTCAATCGTACCGTCAGACTTGGCAATTCCCCTTGCGCCTCAGGTAAAGACCGCTTTTCCTGTACTTGCTCCAACAGACGCTCGGCGATCAACGCTTCCGCTTTCAGACACCTTTGCATCCTCCGCATAATGATAGTACGAGGCTCATTGATCTCTACTTGAGTCCTGAGATTCTCTGCGCGCGTCCAATCTGCTACGATACGTTCATGATGGCCAGCCCAAGTATACTAGAGCGGAATATGCCAGAGCAATCTAGCAAGTTTGATATATCTCAGATGTCTCTTTGAACGCGTCTTGGACATGGTGCTTCGAAAGCAGATGATTCTACGTGTACCGTGAACCTATTTGATGTTTCAACTTGGCCTGAACAACAATATCTGCCGCGACTGGTGTGCATGAACGTATGACTACTATCAGCTATCCGGTCTCTCCAGCCGATTCGCGGCCCGAAGTACGCCAAGTGAAGGGATACAGTCGACCGAAAGAATGGAATGGAAATGTCAAGACTGGTCTCGCTGTTCCTGCGATGTGCCATCGTATCCACGACGGAGACAAGCAAATGACCTAGCCAATCATGTCTGGACAGCATGCCTAACGTCCTCAGAATTGATACCGCTCTGGCAAAGAAGTCTGATATCGCTTGCCCTGCCTCAGCAAGCGCTTTCACATCCTTCCAATAGCTCGCAAATCCTTATCATGGGATATGCGTCGTGTAACAGCTATCTAGAACAAACACCACCGTTTTTTGCTCGATCGCGAATTATCAAATTTGTTGCTCACGCACGGTCGTCTATTCTTCCTCCTTTGGGAATAGCAAGAAATTGGCTCAGATATGCATAAGAACTGCTCTACGAAGCGTTAGGTTGATACGACGAGGTTTGGGCAAGACAATCATCGATATATTTTGCCGCCGAGAAAATCGCAGAAATCTCATAACACTTTGAACGCCACCCTAACACGAAACTTGAACTTGAAACTTGAAACTTGAAACTCCTACGGCTCAGATTCTGCCTCGCTATGCGTCTCTCTTGTACGGCTGTTATCCCCTTGATACCCATCTGCAAAAGCAAGACTTCGCAATAGATTTCTTCTCCGGACTGTTTCCCGAATGATACTTCTACGAAGAATGACTCTCAGAGTGTTCCTTCTTCCGGTTGGGTCACGAAGCTCTGAAACACGTTTGACGCTTTTGCTCCTTGTCGTTTTGCAAGCCATTGACAGAAGAGTCGTCATATTACGATCAGTCTATGATGAGCAACAAACCTGAAGCCTATCTATCTTTGCCCGAGCAAGCGCTTTTCGAAGCCGACGGAAGGAAGATACTACCTTTCCATACGTCAATTCGACTTTGCCTCCAACTGACTCCTCACGATACTATCATCCGCGCCCTCCGCGATGTTGCTCTGAACAAGGAAGCCTCGGGCGATATCTCCACCGCGGTTAACAATGTTAGATGACTCCGACATGCTATTCGCGCTGTTGACCCGGTTGATGTCAGTCGCCCAAGCAAAGGGGAGATGAATCAACCTTGCCGCCTCGTTACTGCTCTCGACCAGTTGCAATCGCGCGAAGACGCCATTCTGCACTTGGCTCGCTCTCATATTGCGCACAACCTGGTCAGTTGCTTCTGCACCAGTCGCCAAGATTGTCTGAATGCCCGATAAGTTCTTACAGGCCGAACATGAGACCGAGGTTGTAAGTTTCTGCCACTTGCTCAGATTATTCGGCCTCATGTTCCGCTCGTAGCTAATCAAAGCCAACACTCATTACATGTCGACGCATACGCTTGGTGCGAGGGCGAATGAAGACAAGTTGCACAATGTCTTGCGATGTCTAAGCCATCTTCTTGGCGAGGTGCGTCATCACTTGTCTTTTGCTTGCCTGTGCTCACTTCTACATGTAGCTGTCATTAGAATTTAGGACTATCAAAGTCAACAATGAGGTGAACCAAGTTGCTGGGCTAGCTTGACCTCGCAAGCTCATTCCTAGCAGAACAGTAAACTCCATGAAGTAACCGCTGACTTCATCAAGAGCTACCACGATGCGAACGTCAGTCGGTCTCTCTTTGGGCTTTTGGCTTTTCTTAGAAAGATACAGTGTCGACCTCACGTTCAAGATCATGAAGAGTACTGGCAGCAAGTCAACGAAGCGAAACACACACTGCCTCGAAATCATCTCCAGGGCGCGTTTCACCAGTACGCGACGAAGGCATATGCAGATCACCACGTGCCGGCTCAGTCACCTCCTCTTGGCCCCGAACCAGTCAACCAGTCAAAGGGAACGACCAGAAGATCACGATTTGTTCCATCCGGTCTAAGGATACTCACTGGTCGCCGTACGTAATGAACGACGCAGGATGGACATGTTATAGTCAATCTGCAGGCTGCCAGTAATTTTATAATGAGCTTATTCTCTTGGAGACTTGACTCAAAACCTGGGCAAGGCTGATCGAGACTTGTGCTGGCCAGTCGGCAATCTTCTTTGCCTTCTTCTGTCCCTTACCACCATGACGGAATGTTATACCCTCTGCCCTTGATTCCCTCAGCCACGGAGATACCTTACTATGTCTACTGGCCAGACGGCCTAGACAAGCCAATCATCACTGAACAGCGGCCTGGAGAAGTGAACAAAAATGATATACTTTGCTGCCGATACGAGGTTTCGGAACAGATCTTAGCCTATCTAACAGTGCGCCATCGTCCATCTCATCTCCTCTGTACGTAGCGTCCGGCTCATTGATCCATGCAGACTTTGCAAGGTCTTCGCAATTTTCTTGTGCAAGAACATCCTTGTCAGTCTGCACGCGTCTACGAAGAACTTCTGGAACAGAATCTCTGCAGTACAGCTATTCTTTCAGACTGGTTGATGATGAAAGGACGAGAAATCGGACTGCAGCGTTGGCAGGGATACATGTATACAATCCAGGGACCCTGGACTTGCTCATTGATCGGTCTTTCTCGGTTCGTACTTGCCTGGAGATATGGTATGATCGGCTCATGTCTGCTCAGTAGAGCGCTCAACGAATCAGATCGCGATAGGTGCAATCTGTGGGTGTCCAAATTATTTCTGAACGCTTGCTATGCGTATGGAGGTGAGAGTCATGCAATACACTCTTCATAGTAGTCTGACAGAATGTGCAGAGGAATTGGAAGCTGCTGTATCCCGCTTGACATCACCCCTTGCACTAGCCAGGCGGGGAGCCAACTTCTTTAATTGGTCAACAGCAACCACCGAGACGCAGCCTCGCTATCGCACCCAGTCCAGCAGCTCAAGTAAACCAGACGCTTCCTCTATTCTTGCTATACATTCGCCTGGACATATCACTACTCCAGAGGACGGCTTCGGCCAAACTTGGTATGAGAAGTGATAGATGCACTGCTGGCATTCTCCCTCGCTATTCGTAAATCTGCTCGAGCAGATTTACAGCATCCAATCTTTGGCGACAAAACGAGTCGCTTCCATCGTGATTATTTCCCTATCATGACCACCGACTTGGGTTCTGCGGCAACTTCATGATTCAGAAGACATCAACATATGCTCCTTGAAGGTTTTCCGAGCTGTGCTGCACACTGCTGCCCAATATGCTGGACATTCAGGACACTGCCTTGCGGGTCATCAAAATGATGGTTAGCCCAAGAGACGCGCGGGATACAAGGGAGCATCGCGTTGCTGTGAACGTATAGAGTGCACTGCTGTGCAAGCAATTGAATACCTTAACCGAGACTTCTGGGTGTCAAAGAGTGGAACTCATTTTCTACTTCTTGAACCATCATCTTTCCTTTCCGGTACCTACTTTGACCAGCAGACGACCGAGATGGCAGCTCTACGCAAAGTGCCCAGTGAGATCAGTGAAGACGATGCGCTGGCTGAAGGCAAGCATTATTACACTTCTCGTCACAACACTTGGAAGACTCGAACGCAGTCTGTGTCTGGTGGCCAGCTTGCGGGCAAGGCGAACTTCAATGGAGAAGCCATCAGGCGCAACAGGCGCCTGTCGCACGGTAAGGCTCATTCACTGCTTGTCTGCTATTTTGCTCTACTCTGTCATTTTCGTCTATGTCGCGTCTATGCACTTGCTTCTCTCTTTATAGTATTGGCACAGCTGATGACTATGCTGCTGAACAGACGAACAGCCTATCAGACCTCGCAAATTTCTGATTGATGTGAGGCTGATGTGATTGGTGTTCTGTGACAACACTCAGCTCAAGCCTTGCCAGGTCGATTCTACACTCAGACTAGTACTGGAACAAGAAGACACGGATGGAGAGTGAGTCTGTAAGGTATTTGCCCGGAGCCATGCTAATCAGAAATTGCCGATCTAGCTTCCAGGTCAGTGTGAACAGAGACGCTGTGGACACTGTTTCACTGCGCGCGTATTCCCTGACAGATCTGTATTACCGACGCTGGACCCAAAGTATACAGCGTAGGCACTGCAACGAGCAATGGCTTCAAGTCGTTCGACAGTCAGTCATCCATCTTCTGACCCCAAAGGCGTATCTGATAAAGGACTGCAGTCAGAGGTAATTGGATGCTTTCAGTTCTACTGCAAGAACTAGCTCTGGCAAAAGATCACGGCCGCAAGACCATCATCCTGCACGAATCCCGCTTATCCGAGAACCCCGTCACCCGTTTATCGCGCATGATACGCACTTCTTTCTGGGACGGCCTGACACGGCGCATCGATGCTGAAGGACTAGAAATCATCTGCACAGACCCAAAGAACACGACTGCGAACCAGTCACCGCGCATCTACGTTCCTGAAGGCGAGCCGGAAATGTATCAGTACTATCTAGACGTAGCAAAGTCGAAACCACATTTGGACTTGCAGGTGGATTTGTTGCCCAAAGATTTCGATGCTCGTTATGTCAAAGATCTGAATTCAAAACCTGGCATCTTGGCTTTGGCCATGAACAAGGTGATCAAAACGGATGGATCGACCGAGTTGCAAGGCATTCCTTTTGTTGTTCCGTGAGTCGAAGCGCATTGCTCATGCGGATGCGTTGCTGATTATCTACTCTCACAGCGGCGCTCGGTTCAATGAAGTGAGTTTCTGATTAAGTTCTCGCTTGGCAGCTTAGTGACTAGGAAGCTTACAGCTGTACAACTGGGTAGGATTCGGTATAGGTAGCTTGAAGAGTCGCTAAGGTTTCATTGCAGGATTCATACTTCATCTCGCTGGGTCTACTTGTCGATGGCAAAGTAGACATGGCCAAAGGCATTGTCGACCATTTCATCTTCCAAATCAAGCATTATGGGAAAATCCTCAACGGCAATCGATCCTAGTGAGTTTCCCTGCCTTGGTTGTATTCCTACGCAAGCTAACCTATGAAATAGCTACCTCTCTCGAAGCCAACCTCCCTTCCTTACCGACGTATGCGGTCGATGCAGATATCGTCAAATTGATGACTTACTTCTCCTTCCATATACAGTTTGCTTTACAGATCTACGGTCGTCTAGAGCCAGAGAACGAAGCAGAGAACAAGGCTTGGCTGAGAAGAGCTATTCAAGCTGCCATCAAAGAATACCACAATGTCTGGGTCTCTGAGCCGCGCCTGGATCCAAAGACTGGCTTGTCAAGGTATAGGCCAGATGGAATGGGTGTGCCGTCCGAGACAGAAGCTTCACATTTTACGCACATCCTCAAACCTTATGCCGACAAGCATGGGATCGCGGTCAATGAGTTGGTGCAGAAGTACAATGACGGAGAAGTGCATGAGCCTGAGTTGGACATTTACTTCTTGCACGATCGCGCTGTTCGGGAAAGCGGGCATGACAGTCAGTATGTTCAGCAATTATGTATCCTATGCTGATAGCTTTGCTTTGGTGTCTTTAGCTAGTAAGCTTTTGGACTAGGAAAGACGAAAGACGCTCTTGCCATACTGATGTATGGCAGCTTACCGATTCGAGAAGAAGTGCGCTAACCTGGCCACCATCGACTTGAACGCGCTACTCTTCAAGTACGAATGTGACATTGCCTACGCGATCAAGGAGTTCTTCGGCGATTCGCTAGACCTGGAAGATGATTTCGAGCTCCAGTCGTTCCCCTTCGGCACCGCAGTTCCATTTGACGCGTCTGCGGGGGCAACATCGCCTGATGAACTCGATCTTGATCAATTGAACTTGTCTGGCAGAAGAAGTGTCGGAGCAAAGCAGACGTCAAGTGAATGGGTAGCTCGAGCGACAAGACGGCGGCAGCTTATGGACCACTATCTGTGCGTTTCCCGTACATGATCGTGCTTAGCTAATAGCCTGCCGTAGCTGGGATGCTGGCAAAGGCATGTACACCGACTACGATACAGTCAAGGAGAAGAAGAGTCTCTACGAGACCGTCACCTGTTTCTGGGCTATGTGGGCTGGCGCGGCGTCCGAAGAGCAAGCAGCAAAGATGATGAAACATGCTCTGCCAAAGTTTGAAGTGCCTGGCGGTATGGGATCTTTGCGATATGCTAGCCGATAGCTGACATCTACCTCACAGGGCTTGTACCTGGCACGGAGCAGTCTAGAGGTCCTATCAGCTTAGACAGGCCAAACAGACAGTAAGCCTTTTCTAACTTTCCCTGCCGCCTCGAGGCTAGATTCTTGCTGTTTCAGATGGGATTATCCGTAAGGTTTTAGACACTTATATATGGCTTTTACTAAGTCCTGCATCAGAACGGCCTGGCCACCTCATCAGAGTGAGCTGAGTAGCTTCGCTTCAAAATGTTTGTTCTGACTGTTCCATAGTCCTTGCTTGGATCGGTCTCGACCGGTATGGCTACACCGAAGCCGCTCAGCGTCTTGCCTATCGGTGGACTTACATGTTGACCAAGGGCTTTGTGTAGGTCGTTTGCCTGTGCTCCCGCACACCGGCTGACACTGTGTCTAGCGACTACAATGGAGTGGTGCCCGAAAAGGTCGACGCTGTGGCCATGTCTCACTTTGTGACAGGTAAGTGTCGGTTTGAGTAGCCATTGAGTCGTGAGCTGATCTGTCAAGGATAGCCGAGTATGGAGTATGTTTTGTCTATATAAAGGAGACCTATACTCACCTAGTCTCGTAGAATCAAGGTCTCGATTTCCGTCACTACAACAAAGAGGGCTTTGGGTAAGTCGATGTTCCACCATAGCGCGGTATCACTGATGGATACATTTAGCTGGACTAATTCCTCGGTCGGTCTTCTGCTTAAAGGTTGTTTTGACTTACTCATTCTTCAACAGATTCAAATTGGCATTTCTTTCCTACCACCTGCCATGTTGCGACACCTGGGCGCTCTCACTCATCCGGAGACGCTCTTTGCTCCGCTGCCTGTTTAAAATTGCTACCGACAACACCACCACACTCGTTTGATAAACTAGACATTGGTAATTGGGCGGAGTAATCGTTTTGATGTGTATACCCTCTCATCAATATTCCTTGCAATTGTACGTTCGATCGGAACAAATCTACCTTGAGGCTAGGCAAATCCCTCGGCAATCACACAAGGCTACACAATACATAATTGAAAGCGAATAGTTCAGCACGCATTTGGAACTGGAGCAGGAATGAACGAGTAGGTCACCCCTGGTTGCTCCTCGGCGCGCCAGCGTTTAATGGACTGAAGAGCCTGTTGAGAAACATGAATGTCGATGTTCCGATATCGTGCACTTACAGTAGCAAATGCGCTCATACGACGATCTTGGGCCTTGGAACGTTTCAAGTTCTCGTTGAGCAGTCGATCGAGACCTTGCTGCCACTTCTGAAGGTCGGTAGTCGTATCCCTTGGCGATTGGAATACGTCCGAATCAGCATTTCGCATAAACTTTTGACTTCGGTATATCCATCCTATGCAATTACCATTGAAATGAGCAATGCTGACTCCGTTCAGGGGACGGGTATGATGACTCACTGAGGATCAATGGTGGAGCCAAGTCGAGGGACGAGAGGATCTTGAAGACATTCAAAGACAGCGGATGCTTGCGTGTCATGATTCTGAGGATCATTTTGTCATTGCTGCCAAGAATCGCGCTGGACATGCACCGATCAGAAAAAGACAGGATTCGGCTGTCTAGACTCACTGTAGCAGCAGCAGCTCCATCACTTCGGTGTTTTGCGTAAAATAATCCTGTCACAAGCTGTCAATAAAGTGTCGAATCCGTCACGTAGAAAAGCTCACGACCAGGACTTCTCCAAGGCAGAATGTGAAATCTCCATTTCCTTGAATTGAACACGACTTGCGGGTTATCTTTGCGGTCGATTTGTAGACTCCAACAGCAAATGGCGCGCCATTCCAGCAATCGGTTCTCGATGCATTCAGAGGCGACAAAAATCGGAACCTCGTGCTTTTTGATAGGGCCACCCTGTAGCGGGACACATCGATGGAGAATTGCTCCAAAAGTAGAGATGCCATAAGACTTGCCGGGTCGCAGTCAAACAGCTTTGAATTGCGGACCGCCAGAGCAAACGATGAGCCCTGTAGCGATGGGGTAAAAAAGCAGCACGTCAACGGGAAGTACTCGCTTACAGCATCAGGGTGCCAGAACATCTCCGACATCAGTTTGCCAGCGAGGGCGTCGTCTTTTACTTGTCTGGCCGCATAGCTGGCAAGGCCAGGTGCCAGAGACGGTCTGTCGAGTGTATCAGAGAGGATTGCTTGTGCTGGAAATACGATGTACGTACCGCTCGCGAGCTATCTTGGTAGCTAACTCTTCGGTCAAGGTGATCTTCTGGTATTTCAGATAAAAGTTAGGTAAAAGAACAGAGCGAACTTGCCTTCCATGCGACCATGAGATTGGTGATACGAACTAGCGTCATAGGCTGAGCGTCAGGTAGACAGCAGTCTGGATCTTCGCTATCTTCCGAATCCCTAGTCTCGGCCTCTTCTACTTCCAACAGGTAAAAGAAAAGCATCATGACAATTGCTTGGGAACATCCTTCCCGCTCCTGATCGGACATGTCAACCGCCTGGAGGCACGAGAACAATTTTCGGTGTTGGCAGCAAGTGCGAATGCAGCGACGTGAAGAAGAAAAAAGTCAGATAGGTTCCCTAGATCAGCTATTGAGAGCACACTCATCTTGACCATAATTGTCGTCTAACGCAAAGCAAAGCACCTTGCTGTAATGAAGCAGATCAGCGAGGAAACCAGCTATGGTGCACCAGCTCACCCCATAGTGAATGGTAGAACGTCCATAGAGTCTAGATGGACCAGAAGCGGCAGAGTGTCTGCTTTGAGCCGACCGTGAGTGGCTAGACAACGATTTGGATCAGGCGAAAATCGTCAAACAGAGTTTCAGGCGGGCTAACCGAACATGCTGCTGGCAACGGCTTGCAAATCTGGGCGTAAGGCAGGCGCTTCCGCGTACAGTTTCTGCTCGTGCTTTGAGCACAAGACCCGGGCCACGATTGAATCAGGCTTCACCTTCAAATCATCGCAGCGAGCTTCTATGTTGCCCTTTCTTTGCACCACAAACAAGTTGAAGATGGAACGACGGATGTCATCTGTGATGCGCATCCCAGCAGAGACGGCAATGGGCAAGATTTCAGGCAAGAAAGCTGCAGCTTGGACAATCAGATGCGGGAGCTTGCGGTCATACGGACAGAAGGGGCGTAGGTAGTATCTGTTGATCCGAATGATTTCGTAGTCGCTAGGGAAACAGGAGCGACTCACTGGTTGAATAAAGCCAACACCTCCTGGGCGAGCTTGTCGCTAACCTCACCGACCTCTTCCGGATTCACATCAGCATTGTTGGACGGCACAAGGGTCTTGTGTCGCTGGCCATTGTGATATTCTATGACATACTTGCGTCGCTTCCTCGCTTTCACCTCGGTGGTTTTGCCTTCTGACAGGACGAATCGCTGGAGAACATGAACATCATCCTTGTTTGCGGTTGGAGCGAGAGATGGCTAAGAAAACAATCAGCTCAAGCCCGGGGAATGCCAAATTGCACACACGTAGAGACTCGTGCCCAGTCGGAGCAGACCTAACCAATGCTTAAAAGGAATTGTCTCAGGCTTACACCAGTAATTATCGATCCATTTTGGAGCAGCTCGAGTGTATGCCAGAGTGATGCATTGGAAGAAATAACGCGATGGCTTTGCGCCTAATGACAACAAGTGATCAATCGTTGGGCCATCGCAAATGCTGCCGATCTCAACCGCATAGTAGAGGACGTGCTGAATAGGGTACTGGGCGAGAAGGTAGCGAGCTCTAGCGGATGGTAAAGATGCAATCTTGTGTAGTCGTCGAGAGCATTGGTTCCATGCCCAAGGCCAAGCTCCAAGATGCGAGAAGATGCAGACCAAGAGCTGCAAAGCTATCAATGTCTCGTCTCCGTCAATGCGACCAAAGCCTACCTCATCAGAGAGACTTCCAAAGGGATCCTGAATAGTCCAAACAGGCGTAGCCTTCTTAGCTGTCAGGTTTGGTAGAGCGCCTTTGGTGGGCGGCTGTCCATCCTCGACAGGAAACAACTCCTCCTGAGCAGGATAGGCATAATCGCGTCGAGGAAGAAGCTTTGGCTTGGTCTCTTGCTCTTCAAAAGCATCTGAATCCTCTCCCTTGACGCGTTTGCCAGCCCTACGCGATTTTGACTTCGGTTCAAAGTCAGAATCATCGCTTTCACTCTTTACTGACACGTCGGCATCAGAGAAATCTTCAGATTCGTTCACGTCGCTGTCATCTCCGTTGCTCGAGTTGGACAGTTCGGACAATGAGGATTCTCGCTCTCGCTCGACTTGATGTAAATCCGACAAACGCTTGCTGCGACGGTGTTCCATGATCATGTGAAGCTGCTGTGAGAATGTAGAAGCTAGAGTTGCGAGGTGGACAGAGGCAAGCCAGTTTTCATTTTTTGGGGACCCCCTTGCTCCTGGCGTCCATGCCTTCCAAGCATATTTCAGCTCCTATTCTGTGCTGTACTTCTTTGTTCATTTTGCTCAAGAATCGCGAAACAGCCGTTACAGCTGCTTAGCTGACCATGCCTGCCTCAGCCTAGAGCTAGAGCACTTTGCGTACGAATACGTCGATGTCAGGTCTCTGTGTCCCCTTCGTGCCAGTCTGCAATCATTCCTGTCATACTCACTGTGCTATGTCTTCTGCCGTTCGCGCTCGTTGTGGCATTCCAATCTGTTTGGCTAGGAATTGCTTTGTCCGCGCGGAGCAGCTGTTGTGTCATTCCTAGCTTCGTATTATGCCCAATCCCATAGTCCATGTCGGGAGGTTCATCTTGGTCGTCTCGACTTCCTGGTCTCAGACTGCGTTGCATCACCAACGTCCTTCGTGCTATAACATACGGCCGTGCATTACACGCATCAACATCTCAACCTCAATCTATGAGTGTCACTGGGTAATATGGTCTACAGAGAAGCTGTCTAGAATTGTCGTAGCTACTAGCAGCTCTCTAACGGATTCCAGAGATGGGCAAGCTGTATATTCTGCCTCCTCGACACTTTGTTTCGAGCGGTAGGATGACTAAGTAGAAGGCATGTAGCTGTGCTGTACATACATAAGATTGTCCCGTTGCTGTTAGGGCATGAGTATACAAAGCATGTTGACCCGCATCAAAATGTTGTCATGCTCTCATACCGACGGCCAACTTTCCTCCAACTAGGTCACCCACACATTGCAACTCTACGAAATGAGTGAGAGCGCAGCATTGGACGTTCCGAGTTTGAAAGTAGCGGATCTAAAGTGAATAACCATGCAAGCCCACCGCTTGTATGTCGAGGCTCACGCTCTGCCTGCTAGGACCGAATTATCAGCTCGAGGCTTGTCTACAAAAGGACTCAAGAAGGAACTGTCAGAGCGCTTGCAAGAGGCTGTTGACACTCCATCCACAGAAACATCAGAAGTTGCCAATGGTGAACAAAATGAGGTCAACGCCAGTGGGGAACAGCCTGAGCAGCCCCAAGAGTCTGTAGAAGACAAACAACCGGACGTAGAAATCACGCAAGCTGAGCCTGAAACTATTGACCAAGATTTGAAGCTTGCTGCTCCAAAAGATGAACCGCTTGCTCCTCCTTCGCCAGCTCCAGATGCATCTGCAAGCGCAGACAAGCCTGTTGAGCCCGAAACTGCTAGCGAGAAGCCTGCTGCGACAGAGGAGATCGCACCTCAAATTGAGACCGCTCAAACAAAAGCTGAAGAGCCGATAGTCGAAGATACGAAAGCAGCTGATGGACCTGTGACTGATGCTCCAATAGTCGAGTCTACAGAAGACAAGAAACGCAAAAGAGACGAAGCTTCAGCTGAACCTCAACCTAAGCATGGTATATCGAAATGCACTCTATCCTTTCCTAGTCTGATGAGGTATATAGACGCACCTTCAGCAGATGTCGACATGGAGACCAGCAAAGCTGACAATTCAGAATCAGCATCAAACAGTACAACAACGCTAAAGGGAGCAGATGTGGACATGTCTGCCAAACCATCAGAGGAGCCTGAAGCTAAACGAACGAGACTATCAGAAGACGTAAAGCCCGATCGGAGTACAGATCAAACCGAAAAGCCAAAAGAACAAAAAAGAGGCCGGTCTCTGTCTCGAAGCAGGTCTCGCTCAAGATCCCCACCCAGACATATGCGCAGTGCACGCAACGCATCTCCCCACAGACGCCGTGATTCTCGCTCTCGTTCTCGCTCACCACCACGCAGACGACGTCACAGTTCGTCAAGATCTCGTTCTCGCAGTCCACCAAGAAGACGCGCTTATTCACCTGATGGCCCACGCCGCCGTCGCAGCTATTCTCGATCGAGATCACCACCCAGAAGAAGACGCTCGCCTGTTTCCCGCTCTCGTTCGAGGTCGCCTCCAAAGACAATCCAGGATCCTACCAGCCCTCCACCTTCAGCAAGTATTTACATTAAGAACCTCGTGCGACCGTTGCAGGTACCTGAGTTGAAGAGTCTGTTAGCGGAACACGGTGAAGTAGACTACTTCTGGATTGACAGCATTAAATCTCAAGTTTACGCTACTGTGAGTCCATTCAATCTGTAGTTTACAAAGACTGATGGTCTGCTTAGTTTGACTCGGTAGACTCTGCTCAAGCAGCCACAAAAGCATTACAAGGCACTCAATGGCCACCCAACACAGGTCGAAATCTTTCTTTGACCTACGTACCAACATCAGCTATCTCGACGCTCGTTCAAAAAGAGGACCAAGCCAAGATTCTCCGCACAGGCAGACTAGAACTTTCCGCTACGTATAATGCCAACCGGGGAGAATGGGAATTCGACGTCAAGCCTTATGTTCAGCCTATCGAAGGTGTACGTGGAATGGCGTCTTCTGTGCCTTTCAGTATTCGTGGTGCTGCATCGGCGAGTGTAACTGCTGCCAATGTGCCAAGTTCGCAAAGGATGAGCATGCCTGTTAGTGGACCTTTTGCTGGGCGTGGGTTCAGCATTCGCGGTAGAGGGAGGGATGGTGGTGGTGATCGGGCTAGAGATAGTGGTTATGGCGCTCGGGATAGCGGGTATCAGAGAAGAGAAGAGCCGAGAAGGGAAGAGGGTGTTAAAATGACCAGGACGAGACCGAGCATTGAGTGGAAGGAAGCGCAGAACAGAACGCACTGATGGCATGGAAATGAGCAAGATGTAGAGTAGGGCTAGGCGAAACAATGTAATGTAGTTGCAAAATCCCTTCGACTCGAGCTCGCCTAACATGTTGGCTACAAACGAGCTCCCACACGTAACGCTGCAGTACAGCAAAGAGCGTCACATCTGCACGCAAGAGATTCGCCTGCAACTCAGTGCCCTTTGCCCTTGCCTGCCGGCTCTTGTCTGTCAGGAATAGCGAGAACGTCACCAAATCTGAAATTGCAAGGCTCTACGTCGAATTCGTGCTGGCTCAAGCTGCTCTCGCTCTAGCATCTTGTCACAGACGACTGCCGAAGACTGCCTGCCGTAAACCTGCTGGAACATTGGCTGTCGCTCTTCGACACGAGCAAACGTTAGCAGATGGCACCAGAAGACACTCAAACGAGCCAAGATGAGCAGTACAATAAGATCAGGATTAGCTCGTCCGGCAAGATGACAGAATACATTGCTATAGGGTTGAAATCGCTCGAGGTGGGCAGTCTGTTGCTGCTTGACTGTGATAACTCTGAAGGGGTATCATGATTGTCGACAGACTGACCCTAAGAAGCCCATCTTCATCTACACAGCACCAGCCAGCAGCTCCGTAGCAAAGACTTCAAATCACACGTCCCTGCACAAGCTCATTTCCATTGTTGAAATCATCAAACGCCAATACCCTTCGCACATGATCGCAGCAACAGCGACAGACAAGGGTAAAGGAAAAGAAAGACCTACAAAGCTCTTTCAATACAATCAGCTCAGTAATCTCGTTTTTCCTGCTGCAGCATCGACGACCGTTGAAGGCAAACCGGATGCGGATGATGTGCGAGCCCATGAGAAGGTTGTGGAAGCTATTGCTGGTGAACAGAGGAAGAGACCAAAGATGAAGCATTTACCTTGTATGACTGTGATTCTCTCTACGACGAAAGTCAACGGATTGGACATGAAGGTGTGGACGTAAGCTCATGCACGTCGTCAACAAGACAGTGCTGATCCATTGAACAGAGCCCAAATGCCTGATACGAAAGCGAGGACGCACAAGAAAAAGAAGTCCGCTGCTAGACCGGATCAGCCTGTCGAGGATGCAACAATTATGCCAGATGTGTCGATGCAGGAGCAAGATCAGAGTGACGAGGTTGGTCAGGTTGTGAAGAGGGTTGAAGCAGCGAGGCCAGCGCAAGATGGGGAAATTGGACAAGTGGTTCAGCCTGACAACTCGCAAGACGACCGATGATTTGAAGCTTTGTAGATTGACAATGTGTATACTCAGTAAGTAAACAGGAGTGCTATTCCTTTCGGCATTACTGACGGCGATATCGTGTCGACCTACAGTCAGAAATCTAGAACTGCTTGATGGACGAATGAGCATCAGTCAATCTGGTTAATGGACCCGTGGTATGCTATTCCCATTGCTCTGTATCACGTACCTACTTAGGATTTCCAGATGCCTCTAGCATGTGATATTGACCAACCCTCTCGAGGTTCGTTGCAAGCGCGATGGTGACTTGATACTAGTCGCAGTGGTGTGCAGATCAGGCAGCGCCGGTCTTTGGAGGTCTTTGGTCTGTCCTATTGACTTTAGCCAATGCATGACAGTCAATCTTGGGTCGATCTTCGACAGCCTCGCATCATGAGTAGCCAACTCAACCTGCTGACTGATCTAGTCAGCTTGCCAGAGCTACCGAACGAGCTCTGGGTGTCCTTAGCCCGACACATAGCCATCCTGCCCATACCAGCATTGCAGCAAGTGCTTGATCTGCTCGTCGAATCTGCTCCTGCTATTGACGCTTCTCGCTTGACGTATCAAACTGCAGTCAAAGTGTTCTCGACTGTCAAACGAGGCCTACAAGCGAGGATTGTTCGGCTATTGCAAGAACAGCATTCGACTTGGACCACGCGGAGACGGCTCAATTCGCTGTATGAAACCTTGTGCCAGACAGTACAAGACGCCAAAGCGTCCAATGAAGTGCTCAAGCCGTTGCTGCTCGCTTCTATTCTGTCCAGTCTGAGAATCAAGGATGCCACGTTCATTGCGGATGGATTGATCGACTCGGTAGAAAAGAGTTTGGTGCAGAGCTGGCATGGCTATCTACAGTCTGGTATAGATTTTGCGACATATAGTGAGTCGGGCACTGTCTCCAGAAATCCTTGCTGAACTCGTAACAGGCGAGCTACCTTCCTGGCTCGCAGCGGAAAGTTTGGTCGATGTCAAGCCTACTCTTCTCACCAAGCTGCCTATACAGGTGAGAACCAGCTTACTCACTTCTCATGTGCTGATCATTCACCAGCCTCTGCTCGATATCTGCTCGAATTCGATCAGCCAAGCGCTAGAAGATGGGAACTTCTTAGACAAGGAAGACCCTCAGGTGAGGCTGACCAAGCCAGACACCTGACAAACATTGAATCTTGAAGTAGAAGAACATTGTACAACTGATGGAGCAGCCAGCCTATCCTCTTTTAGGGAGACATTCTCGCTTATTAGGCAAACTCATCGAGTCTGTTTCGCCAGAAGACTTGACAGCCGTCAACGAGACCCTACAGAGACTTTGTGGCATCACATCGCGTCTACATAGCATCGCGGCGGCATCATCAACATGGCGTAATGCTTCGAAAAGCGAGCTTTCAGCCTGGACATTACTCAAAGCGACTCTATTCAGCCAGACCATGATTTTCCAATCGCTTCTCCGTCTTATATATACTTCTCCGATACCGACGACAGCCACAATACCTCTTGTTCGGACTGGTCTAGGCACATTTGCAAATTTATACTTTGTTGCGGAGGAATTTGGATCCGTGGGCTTTGTGACCTTTCAGGCTGTATGGAAAGGGATGTTGCGGTGTTTGGTGTCTGGCGGCGCGAGCGAGGTGGAGAGTTTCTTGGATGAAGTGCAGCCGAAAGGCGAGGGAGAAGAACAAGTTTTGTTAGCAGATGAAGTGTTTTGGTCAATTTGTGGTGAAAGCTTGATTGGAGATGTATCGGAACCATACGTCAAGCAAGTGATGCTACCTCGGATAAGACCGTAAGTCTCTGTTCATTGCGTAGATCATGCTGATCACTTTGCTAGGCAAACGACCGACTCAAGGGAGGCTGTCTTTGCTTCGGCTCATTCGATTGTGTTATCACTGTTACGGACTGGAAGACATTGCGCTGTTGAGATCATTCCCTGGTATACTCATCTGCTAATCAAGGTAAGCCGGGCAATATGCAGTAGATTGATCTGAAGTCTGCGACAGCGCGAAGATCTGTTCCAATCGAAACAGCTCATGATCGCTTACAGTACAACAGTCGCTGCAGCTGCGAAAGCAGACGATGGGCTGGCTTGGTATTGCCTAGAACAAGTCTTTGACGCGATTCATGGTCGAAACAATCCACTTCTCGCGCCTGCACCAGAAGTACAAGATAGACTATTCACCCTCGTCATCGCCCAATGCTCGAACGTCAATCTCATACTGCTGGACAAGCTATTGGCACAGATCTACGTTGTGCTTCGAGATTGGCAGAGCAAGGGGCACAAGAAGCTTTTGTTTGGCATCATCAATCAAACAACGGAACCGACGAGGAAAGCGATCATGCTCGATTTCTGGATCTCAAAGGGACTGGGTGATGATTTGTGAAGCTGGTATCTAATGATGGTTAAATTACAAACTATACGGTCAATTCCGCCTTCTAATCGCTACATGTACTCCTTCACGCTCCAGCTTCCCTTCGAGTCACGTAGTACGTAAACAGACTCGCCGAGAGCTAGTGCATGAGGACAGCTTGCCCAAACAGTGTGATGGATTGATACGAGGCTGTGCGATAAGGCTTTGTCCAACTTGATGACGCGAACGGTCCACTTCGGACCGGAATTGCCTGTCACTACGCCCTTGAGGCGAGTAGCATGCGTGTAATAAGCTGACAATGAGGGCAAAATCATAGGCTGGATTCCTTTGCTGCTGCTTCCCGTCTTGATAAATCCGAATGTCTCGAATAGACGAACAAGTGCTCTGTTTGCTGGGTTGGCCGCGAGCGAGACAGGGCTTTGGTAGTCATAGAAGCGGCAAAGCCAAACCATCAGGAAGTCCATAAGCAAGGTACCAAGAGTAAGACCCGCCCGAGGTGCTCTGTCGCCATGAGTCTTCTCGCCACCCTTGCAGTGGTCAGGCACGACATTATAGTTGCCAATCCTGACATTTCGAAGGTCGTACGAATGACCATCGGATCGCTTCTGAAGCGTGCATTCCACTTCAACTTCTGCAGTCCAGGTGTATGACTTGAGGTACCGAAGCTGTAGTCGGAATTCGATCATGGCAGCCTTATGCTCGACAGATCCTTTAGCTGGGGACAGAAAGTCGAATGCATCCTTTCCGATACCGATAGGCTTCAACTCCTTTGATAAGCAGTGACGATCATGATTTGCCTTTGGGACCCAAACGTCTCCATGATAGAATGATAGTCCATGATAGGCTGCAATTGCGAAGAGGTCTTGGAGTAAAGTAGGGTTGCCTATTCACGGGGTAAGATATTGAAGATACAGAAGCAGCCATAAAGCTCGCTGAGACTGCCCTGCATATTCGTATAGCCAAGTATATCGTCAAGAGCAAGAAAGGTCAACGCAAGATGTCCGGTTCGGTTGGTTGAGGACAAAGGGACAGATACAGCCAGACTTATGGCGGATCTGTGGTGTAGCCAAGCGAGTGCCAACAACAGAGCAGCAACAGGCAGAAAGAGCACCAAATTAATTGTCCCAGCAGACGAGGTCTTCGAAGTTGATGACGAAAAACCCGCTGACACAGCAGACATATCGGTGGACAAGCTTCTCACGACCTTCTGTGCGACTGCAGCATAGCTCGAGAGCAGCAGGTACAGGATTGATGACGCGACGGCCTCGTTGTTATTTTTCAAGATGGACTGAACCGCGAGCTCAAGATCAAAGAGAAGAAGTCCTTGCTAGCAATGCTGGTCATATCTTCCAGAAGCAAGCACAATGTCCGGACAGACGTCAAGTCATTCCAACCAAGGGCCTCACAGCTCGTCTCAACGAGGGGATCCAGCTGAGCAGAAGCTGGCAGCCGAGTTCACGCACGGCAACTTCACGCAGGTCGATAACTTGCAAGCGTTGCTGCAGGTTCTGGCTGGGAGAGGCGTTCCGACATATCCGCTGGAGCAGCGTTCCCACGCTATTGACAAGGCCACAGTCAAGGCACTGAATGTGCATCTCAACAGCAAAGTCCTTGCATACAAGTCTGCCTTTTGCGACGTCCTAAGTGACTCGGTGCGTCTTACAGCGAAGCGAACAATCGTTGTGCACGTCTCACAGTCCTATCAGATCCCGTCTCTGGAAGATCGCAAGTTCAGCGCTGCCTTTGCAGGCAAGGCTCTGCCCTTGACTCGACAAAGCACCAAAGCGACGCAACCCGACATTGTAGGCTACCAAGGGTCTCCTCTCAAGAATTACGCGGATTCCCTCTTTGTTGGCGAATTGACTCGCTCAGAGATGACCTCGCTTTCCTTCCGCATCGAGAATGCAGAGCGATACTCGCAGCCAGTCATCGAAGTTGGGCAAGGAAGAAACAAGTACTTCCAGACCCTATATACTTGCAGCGACATCTTGCGACACCGTCCTTTCTCATCCGTCGTATTCGCTTTCTTGTTCACCAAGGAGATTTTCACCTTCTTTGCATATACCAGAGAAGACATCATCTTCTTCGAGATCAACGAATGGTACAAAGACAAATTCACAGACGTGATGGACGCAATGTGCTACCTCGTTTCGATACCTCTGGGAGCTCTTGCTGGTTTGCCAACTTTCCAAATGCGTTCTGGACACGAAGCCTTCAAGAATGTCGTACTGGCGCAGTGTTGCGACTTGGCCGATCCGACATGGAAGATGTTCGCGCATCACAACCGAAATTTTGGCCGCTCCACTGCTGTCTACCGGACCGATACACCTGGTAAGCGCGATCAAATCATCAAATTCGCCCACTTAGCCACCCAACACCACAAACGATTTGAAGATCCGGTGAAAGAGTTCCCTGTCCCGACCGAAGTCCTCGTGATGCAGCACTTGAAGGAAGTGTTTGACGGTCCAGCATCATCTTCTTTGCAAGAGTTCAGGTCGAGGTTCCCGAGATTAGAGGCGTGGGCGGTTGTGCCTAGAAGAACGTATCCGGTTGAGCAGACTGAAAAGCCATCAACAGAGCCTGAAAGAGAACTTTACGCCATTCTCATGTCGGGTGCTGGTCGTTGCATTGGGAGGAAGTCGATCAAGGGTGTTCTAGCGACGTTCGAGTTCTTGATCGATGTTTTTGAGAGTGGGTACTTTTGCTTGACCTTCGTACAGAAGATCATTCTGACAGCTCGGCAGCTAATGGCTCGATGAATGGGCTTGGGATTGCGCATCGAGACATCTCGCCTGGCAATATACTGGTTCGCGATTCGGACGACGAAAATCCAGACTTCCCTAAGTGTATGGTCATCGACTTTGATGCATCAAGCTTGGTGACACCTGGGTCAGAAGGAAGGCTCAGGCCTTTGGAATCGTTTTGGAAGATGGATGGAGAATTGAAGAACGCACCCATTACTGTTAGTCGTACGCGCGGCTTGCCGATGGAAAAGGACTGATTACATCTGATCTGCACCAGGCTACTTCCTCATGTATGGCCTACGCCGTCACTAAAGCTAGCCACGATCCAGCATACTGCTTCCACCCTCGTCAGGATTGCGAATCATGCATCTACCTCCTGCTTGAAATTTTGCACGATGTGCTGCTAGATCGGCCGCTTTTTAAGGTCAAGACGGTTAAGCACGCCCCATCGCCCCGCCTTGCATCAACTGCCTCTTCGACTGGATCGAAACAACGTCCTTCCACAAGCAGCATCAAGACTAGATCATCTTTCAGACGGGCAGCAGCATTAGCAGAAGGGTCAGCAACAAGTCCGCCAACATCACCCACTGATCTCTTGGTCTCGCCTTTTGCGTCGCTCGGAATGGACAACGGTACTAGGCCTAGTCTGTTAATCTCGCACGATACGCCAACGCGGGAACAGGATCACGAATTGAAAGTACCGAATGTTGACAACAGCAACGAACAAATCTACAGCTCGCGACAGCCAAGGCTTTCGCACCGAGAAGACAACCTGAAGAAATTTGGCGAGATAATGGAAGCTCTAGTCGCTCGCGCAAAGCTTAAAGCTCGCTCTAAAAGCTATGAAATCGTGATCGAGTTCCTCGGCACCTTGCAACTAAGCCGTATATTGCCAACAGGGCCTCTAGAGCAGTTTTATTGGCAAGAAATCGCTAGAGGACGACGTCCTCGTCCTGGTGTGCAAGAATTCTGTCAAGGCGAGAATGAGAACTGGCTGGTGGCACTGCAAGAAATAATCCAGTCGCTGAAGGACACCGTGAAGCAGCTGCGAGATTGTGGGGAATCTCTGGAGGTTTGGAATGACTGGGGTGAGCTGTTGTCAGCTTGGAGACTTACCTCGACTCATCCACTTCTGCTTCAGATGCTCCAAAACAGGACAGTACTGTAGTTCAGCAAGGATGAGGGCTGTTGTTGGCCTTTGAGGTGAGTTGTTATCGCTCTCCAGTACCTAGATATCGGTGGTTTGACCAGTCGCGGCAGCCTCGAGTATTGTCCAGAGCAAGTCTTCAACGCAATTTCAAGATCAACTATTCACTTCCGTAAAGCCTCGTCATCCTCGATGCTCGAATGTCAACCTCATACTGCTGGACAAGCTATTGGCAGAGGTCTACATCGTGCTTCGAGATTGGCAGAGTAAGGGGCACAAGAAGGTTTTGTTTGGCATCATCAATCAAGAGACGGAACCAACGAGGAAAGCGATCATGCTCGATTTCTGGATCTCAAAGGGACTGGGTGATGATTTGTGAAGCTAGTATTTACTGAATATTAGATTATTCAGCCAATTCCGCTTTCGAGTCGCTATATGAACGCCTCAACGCTCCAGCTTCCCTTCGCATCGCATCGCTTTTCATGCATACAGATTGGAAACAAGCTTCTGTGCGACTGCAGCATAGGTAGCTAGAGAGCAACCATCAGGTACTCATCAGGTACTTATGACGCGACTTCTTTGTTGTTTTTCAAGACAGGTCATCTTGACATTGAACCGCGAGCCCGGAGTCGAGACAGAAGACTCCCTTGCTAGCTATGCCATCGATTCAGAGCACCCTCACGAATGCGCATGTCAACGTCTCCCGAGTGAAAACCCAAGAGTATTCCGTGCAGGTCGACGGCGCGCTGAACAAGGCATCCTGCTTCGTGGAGTCTGTCGAGTCCAAGCCGTTCGAGATTTGTCTGCGTACAGACATTCAGACCGTTGCTTGCAAGGTGTTACTGGATGGTGAAGAGCAAGTGAGCTAGTCTCGCGCAGTAACGCGAAAAGGCATCGAGCTCACATGCTATACAGGCTGTACAGCTTGTCAGAGCAGGAGAAAGGTGTACTGGAAGAGGTCGCAGCATTGTAGGCAATCAGCTCGTACCTTTCCAATTTACCAAGTATGTCAGTTATTTCCCTTGTAAACATGTGCTAATTCCTTTGAAAACAGGATTGCTTTGACCGTACGTAGAGACGTGCAATCATGGCGCGCCCGTGGCTAATACAACATCATGAAGGACGACGACGATGAAGCTTGTCAATCAGAGCAGGTTGTCAAAAACCTGGGCACGAGTGAGCACGTAAATAATTTGTGCTTTCTTCTTCACTCATGCTGGCCATGTGTAGTCGTTCTTGAGGTCCGCCGTGTCGTTGAAGTGGTAAGGTCTGCCTTCGCTGCTTGACTCGCCTGAGATCCAGGCCACACTAGGGTTACAGCAATGCTCCGAGCAGGTCTTATGATGCACCGACTGCACGCTCTTTCCACGAAAAGTCAAAGAAAGCGCAACTTGCACAGACGTGCGTTCCTTTTCTGCGTTATGAAGAGGAAGCGTCTCAAGGCAGATCAGGGCCGGATTTGGAGCGGCAGAGTATTCAGCCCCTGGTGCTTCAGTCGCATGCAATTGGATCGATCCGACCTATGGCCCTGCTTGGTGTACTTATACCTTCACCTACCGCGATAATGGTGTGGATTCTTCCATTATTGAAAATCTAGTCTTACCAGTTGACACAGACTTTCTTGAAATACACGGGCACAAGCAATTAACCGCTCGACCAGCTAGAGTTGTCGATACTTACAGTCCGCAACTGCAAGCTGGTCCATCTAGGCCAAATAAGCGTCCTGCACCTGAAGCTTCTGGATCTCGCTCAAAGTCGCCGAAGGAGACTGAAGATCAGGTCAGTACTAATCAGGGTTGTTCGGCATGTCTGATGGTACGTGCAGAAAACCATTCGAATGTTGCGAGAAGAGAATGCTCGTCTTAAACGCGTCAAAGTTGAAGGCGGTATCGTCAAGAAGGAGCCGGTAGCGAAGAAGGAACCACCTGCAAAGAAGAAGCCAGAGGTGAGTCTTCTTGTACTGGGGACCGACTCTAGCCAACATCTCGCCTAGATCATCGAGCTTAGTGATTCTGATTGATGTTGTTCTGAGATTCGTGTCAAGGGTTCGTCGTTGCATGTATATACGATTTGGACATTGAACGGTGCATACCAGAGTCTGCATTCGTCTTGTTCCGTGTCTTAATGACGCGAAGCTTGTTTACTAAAAACAACGAGGACCTCACATTCTCTAGACCTTCTGGGCTTGATACCGACACGAGCAGGCTCTGCTCGCGCACGCTCCAAAGTTCCGCCTGTGGAAGCATGCCGTCGCTGCCTAGGTCAGAAACGTCTGCCTGGGTTGAAGTAGGAGGAAGCCGCGCAGAAGAATACTCTGTGACGAATAGCGAAGCTCAAGCCGCATCATGTCACATTGAAGCAGTACAAAATCAAGAATTCGTTGTGAGAGGGGTGTCGCAAACCTCAGGCGTCATGTGGAAGCTCATTGTGGATGGAGAAGAGCAGGTCTCGCATTATGCTGGCCCTTTCAGAAACTCTGCTGACGTCTGATCAACAGGATGAAGTGTATTGGTCGCCAGGAAAGATTGGCATCTTTAGAGGACGTCCTATTGGTGCATCGGAATTAAGACCATTTCTCTTTACCAAGTTTGTGCTCCTTCCTTTCCATATCAGTCTACGACGGCTCACAACTCTCTTAGAATCGCTTTGACGGACGATGAAGAGATTGCTTGTCAGGAGGAGAAAATCGTCAAGCATCTCGGTTCAAGTGAGGTGTAGTCGAACAGACCGCTGGACATCTTCTGATGACAGAATGCTAGTTCAACTGGAATTACGTCGCGTATTGAAAATCGTCTGGCCGCCTTTTCTGGCCATGCATGTGTCTGATATGTCCCAGATAGGCCGGCTCGACAACTCAGGGATGGAATTCTACCTATGGAGATCCGTCTCTTCGGACTTTCCACGAGGCAAACAAGAAAGCAGCGCTTTCGTCGACGTGAGACTGCCAGCCATCGAACCCCGCCGGTGCTGATTCATCCTTACAGGGGCGGTTTCGGCGCTTTGAGAAGTCGCAATCCGGGCACCAAATCAAAATTCACCTATATTGATGCGAAAACCAGACCGCCGTGGTGGTAAGCCGTTCTTGACAATGCTCGTTCTTCCGACTTATCAAGTATCAGTACCTATACCTTTTATTACCGTGACAAAGGTGAAGCTGCCCATCAATGCCAACGTCAACACCACTAAACAGAGCTCGTAGACTTTCTCGAACTTCACGGTCATAAGGAACCCACTGTCAGACCTGCAGAACCTTCAGCTGCGCCTCAAGCTGGTCCTTCTCGCACGCGAGCTGCAAACGAGGCTATCGGACCTGACGATGATGCTGCTCGTGCCGCCGAACGAGTATGGCTTCGTATGTCTCGCTCTGCACCAGCTGACTCGAGATCGTGCCAGAGGGACATGCAGGAGCTGCGAGAAGAGAATGAACGTCTGAGGAAAAGGGTCAAGCTTGAGGTGAAAGAGGAATCACAGGTCAAGGAGAGCAGCATCGCTGCAGGTCCTTCGAAGAGTAAAGAGGTGCGTCCCTTTCCTGCTGTATCTTATCAGGCTTCTCTGATAGACCATCTACCCAGTCTGGCGTGATCGATTTGACTTTGTCTGATGATGATTGATCGATTGTTGGGACCCATGGGATCAAGAGAACACTGTAACAATACCAACCATCCGGATTACCAAACAATCATTTCATTAATTGTAACCATGCAAACCCTCAGGTCTATTCAACGAAATCCCCCTTACTCTTGTCATATCAAACAGCAGCGGACAGAGTAAGGCTAGTCAAGAAGCACCTGAGCAGCCTCTTTAGCTGCAGGCAGTGAAGAGCGCCGAAGGACTCACTCTTCCCCTTCGATCGGCTCAAACTTCAGACAAGACGGTACCTCAACGACCACAGGCACGCTCTTCATCCTATAATGTCTGACACCACCTCCCTTTCCACTATTCTTCTTCTGTACTCGACACGCGAGGTTTCCACTATTTCGGTCATTAGCTTTCCCGTGAACAAGCTATACTACCGAAAGACCGCACGACATGGCTTCTCCTTCTACCCATAAAGAAACAGGCTTGCCGACCATTGGCAAAGGAATGTCGAGATTCGTCGAAGTGACATTGGCAGAAGCTGTTCCTTGGCCGCATTCTGTGCCGGACTCTGCAAGATGTTTCGGATCAGACACCACACCACTGCAAAGAGGCGAGAATACGTACAGCCGACATACCAAAAGGCGTTTGCTGATGATAGAAGGGCGAGCAAGGGAAGAATGGTGACGAGCATGTCGAAAATGCTTATTGATTGGGGTAAGGAGAGAAGAAGAAAAGCCAAAGAGAGAAAGAGCAAGAGATGTGTGCCAGAATGACCGCTCTGTACAGCGTCTAAGCATGTCAGAGGAGGTCTTCTAGATCCGATTTCGGAGCTTACGGCTGAGCAGAGGGGAAAGGAAGTCACTTTCTGAACGAAAGGGAACTATTTTTACATTAGGCGTTAGGTATCCTTACAAACACTAACGCATCAGTCATGGTACACCGGTGGAAGAGTGTTTGTCAGGCTAACGAGCTCGATGAGCACAAGACCCAAAAAAAAGTTAGAGAACGAGACGCACCCATCTTGCCTCCGCAACTCTTCAGCGATTACCGGGAGACTAGAGCCCATAGTGACCGTCCACTCGTGGTCTAGCCGAACAAGTGCTAAGAGCGGTCCATCTACGAGCTCGGCGTAGGGCAGGAGTATCTGTGTTACGCATGAGACGACTCCGTACTCTCTCGCGAAGCAACTCACACTAGCTGAAGATTCCTTCTTCAAGATGTAGTAAAGCATAACTAGTGGTAGCCGCCGGGTTAGCCGCGCTAAGTTGTTCAGCCAGCGAAACATGAACGAACGACTATACGCCAACCACTGCCAAGGCGGTTTTCAGTCATGCAAAGCCTATCGTAATGAAAGAATTCCTACTCACGGTATACTGAGTTAATGGATGCTCAGTCTGTATGCCTTCATCCCACTCGGAGCGGAATCGCTGCGTTATCTCAATCGCCCTGTCCAGCTCTGCCCGGACTGCCTTGGAGCTGACCTTCACGCTTCTGATAGAGAAATATTTTGTCGTCCTTGTCGTAGGATACTGTATTCATTTCAATATTTGACGGTGGTTGAGACTCCAAAGCGAACGAGATGGCTGAAGACAATGGCTAGATACCAGGCACACACCCGAGCTGGAATGTCTAAACAATTTTGACACACACAGTCGCACTTTCGCGTCACGAATCAATCATTGACTACGGACCACCAACAACATGAGTGATGCTGCAACCGCTGTCAGCTTCAAGAAACGAGGGAAACGTCCTCAAGGCATCCGCAGCAAAGCAGAGAGCGATCCTGTCGATGCTCCGGCGGCAGACGAAGCTGAGTGCGCTTGTTCGACATGGTCGACACTGGACATGCGCTGATACAGTGTTGCGCAGATCAATGGTCGCTGATCTACTGGCCTTGCGAAGGATCAAACAAGCGGACAGGCAAGCTGCTGGTATAGACACAGCCAGGTTGAATGCTGGGGAAAGCGATAGACCTTCCAAGAAGCGCAAGACATCGACAGGCGAGGAAGGGGAACTCCAACCTGGTATGCGACGATCAGGAGACCAGAAAGCACCGGAAGAGGTAGAAGCAGAAGACGAGGATGGTTCAGCTGCTTTGACCAAGAAATTGGTGCAGAGTTCAAACTTCACGCAACAGACGAATGTCGTTGATGTGGATAAGCATATGATGGCTTTTATTGAGGACGAGTTGAAGAAGCGGAGAGCAAAAAGTGGGCTAGGGCAGGACTTTGATACGGCAAAGGAAATCAAAAAGCTTGATCCAAGAGATGAACTGTATAGCATTGCAGAACAATATCGCATACAGACCAAGCCGTACGTGTATCCCCTCCCCCACTCTATGCTCCTACTAACACCTTTTACAGTCTTCCAGAAGGCAACGTTACGCTTTCTACAGCCATGTTGACCGCTATTCCGGAAGTAGACCTAGGCATCGACAACAGACTCAAGAACATAGAAGAAACAGAGAAAGCCAAACGAGCCCTCTTTGAACGCCAACAAGCAGACGCAGCTCGTCAAGTAACGAAAGCAGAAGTCGAAGCCGATAATTATGCTGCTTCTCGATTTTACCGAGCGCCTGTCCAGGCCAACTATGCAAACAATACCAATTTCAGCGATGCGGAGACCTTGAGGTTGGCTAGGGAAGCTGCCGCCAGAGGGGAGATTGATGGGTTCGAGATGGTCAGTGCTGGGCAGTCGAATACCAGGCAGACGGCGAGCGATGAGACGGTTGTCGCGAGGTTCAAAGCCAGGACGGCAGGTCATAATCCGAGGTATGCTTCCTGTTTACATCCGTTCGTCGCATCCTGATCGCATGAGCAGGTCGAAAGTGGTCTACGAGCGGTAGACAGTGTACACGGTTGTATTATATGCAAAGTACATCGAATGGGGGTATATGCTACATATCCTTCTGATCAAACCTATCGCTTGCCCTCACTTTCTGCTTTTGCTACTTCTCGCCAACTTTCGTTTGGAAGACTGTTGTTACTCTCAGTACGTGTCAAGACATAGAGTCGCCAAGCTTACGTGCGCACATCTTCAGCTGTCGAGTTCTTGACTAGGTAATGCTGTAAAAGCTTCAGCTCGCGGTCATGTCGGTCTTTGTTCTTGAATGCTCGGATCTGCCTGCAATTCAGATCGACATGAGGAGAGGATCAATTGATCAAACCTTGATGCCATTCTATACCGCCAGAGTCATCGACAGGCCGACAAATGCCATGAATCGAGCGCGTACCTTTGGGTTCAGCACGAAATTACGACCAAGGTCATCTCTAGTAAATGCAAGCCCAAGTGTAAGCGAATGGCACTGACGAAGAGGCTACAGACTTACACATGCAGGGTGTTCGCCGGAGTGTAGACATCGGGGAACCTAGAACAACCTATGCGCGATTTACCGATTTCGACGAGGTAGGACTCACTTCTTCCAGATGATTTCCTGCATGACATGAGCGCTAATTTTCGGGCGAGCTAGAGAACCCTGCTCACCAGAGCTTTGACGTGCTATCAAGACTTGTCAGATAGCTCGCAGATGGGCATTGAAAAGCAACCTACATGCTTCACGCTCTTACCTGAGCGATACGAAATGACTTCGAACATAGGCTGCTTGTCCAGCACGCAGCAGACATTGTAACGGTCGTGATCAGCGCCTGACGTATCGTTCAGTCTAGTAGCGTAGTAGAACCAAGAGCACTTACCGACCATATTCTGTGAGAATCGACCCAACCATCTTCAGAGTCTTCGCGTGCTCTATGGAAGGCGAGCTCACCATCTCAGCTAGCTTTGTTTCCAGCCATCGCCCTGTAGGCATGAGGAAGCGTATGAACGCCTGTTAGGCATCAATGACCTGCTCAACCTACAATTCGTTTGGCTCCAAATGCTATCTCGGCTAGTCAGCTTGACTATAGCATGCGAGACATCGCTCACATCAAGTCCCAACCAGCTGCATAGACCGCCGTGAGGAACTCGTCTAGCTATCGAAGTCTCTCAGTCGCATTGCCTGACGGAAAGCGACAACGCACATAAGGTCTGATGAAGTCAATGGTCGCTACAGCTTGATCTTGCCAACTCTTGCAATCGAGCAAGGTGTAATCAATGTCGAGGACGAGACTATAAGATGTGAACATCGAAAATGTCTAAAACATCTCGAGAAGTAGACTTACCATTTCCTCCCAGGTCGAGGCGGCTAGGTTGAGTCAGCTACCTCTCAGATTAGACGGACGTAGACGTACGTTGATCACATTGATTTCAAGCTTCTGTGCAGCTTCGGCAATCTTTCGCTTGTTGCGCTGTATAAGCGGAAACGAGTATAAACATGCGCAGGCATGACAGACCCTTCAGTCGTACCTGATCAAGCTGCGGCGTATGCTTCAGTGCATCAGAAATGGCCAAATCCCAGTCCGATAAGATGTCCCTGTGCTACCGTAAGACTGACTGGCTTGATAAGAACGAAAGGAAGTTCACGGTGAATCCAAAGCTTTGCGAACTTCTTGATTTTCAGGTGTACCTATCACCATGAAGCTACGCACTTCTCAGTATCTCGTACATCAAGAGAAGCAAAGGCTTGCCTCTTCTGCTTGCTGAAATCAAGGGAGGAGAGGGGAAGATCATCTGGCGGTAGTTTGCCTTTCACAAGGCCAACAATCTAGCATCGGCTTTGAGCTAATGAATAACAGTATCGCATAGGCAGACCTTCTGCCTCTCTGGCGCAACAGCAATAATAGAGTCTTGCCAGACATGAGCGAGATGACCGCAGGAGAGAGGCTCCCGACATACAGATTGAAGCTTTCAGATCAAAGAGACAATCGCTGGAGGTAGCAGTGACTGTTAGAGACAGAGGCTCAGACAAGAGAAGGGCCACAAGAAGCGCGACAGATGACAGACTCTCATGCGTCTTCCCAGCATGTTTGAAGCTCAGCGTGTACACTTCCTCCTCTGGTATAGCAGGCGCAGTAGCTTCGTGTGAAATGTCGGTCACTTGAGCAGATCCAGCGACAGGCTCTGCCATATTTATAGTTGGTTGATGGTCGAGCGCGTCAACATACGCTGTAATGCAAACAAGTTGACAGGACGATAGCGATATGGTACATTTTGATTATCTCTATGCCCCTACTTCCATAGGTGCTGCCCCATTCGTCACGGGAGCTGCATTGAAGCCTCCGCTATCGGTGACTATTGAAGTATCAGTATGATGCGACTTCAAAGCCTTGCAAGCTTACTAAACATGCTCTCCTGCTCTTTACAGAATTGAACGCTTCGTCTCTCATCCAGGAAGAGCTGGTAGACGCGCTTAATGTCGTTCACATCCACTGTGTTTGACTTGCGACGTTTCGCGACCAGATGCGCTGCAGTAATGAGCTGAATAGCGTATCTGAGTGAAGTCTCTGCTCCAATCTTGGCTAGGACTTCTAGTGATGCTGCCGCTAGTGTGACGTCTTCTTCCGAGCAGCTATGAAGAGCGTCGAAACAATGAGCTATAAATCCAGCGTACTCTTGAGATACACCTACCGAATGTTGATGATTTCCTTGATCTCCTCAATCTCATACGGCCTCGTAGTAATAATCAAAGCCCGATCCAACAAATCAATCGGAATCCCATGCGGGCTCTTGTAATTCGTGCCCCTCACTCTTGCATTCCCCCTATTCGAAGCCATAACAACGATAGGCGACAGTTCCGTTTCCAGCGCCCGATTGAGGAAAGAAAAACATTCAATGTCCAACATGTGCGCTTCGTCAATCATGAGGACGCCAGGAATAATGTCGGCTTTGCCTTCTTCTTTCCAATCGGCGACTTTGGCATTGATTTGATCACGAAGTTCAGGCTTGATTTCGCCCGTGTCGCCTGCGAAGAGAGCGAGGAAACCTTGAGTGCGCGAATTGATGACATCGATTTCGTGTAATGAGACGGTATGTACGACTTCTTTCCGCACTTGGAGTTCTCCTTCTGGGCATTGGACGAATTTGGTCTACCTTGACACATCAGAAAGGTGAGTCAGTAAGATGGTAACAAAACGCACATCCGCTCCCATGGCATCATAATCTCTTGCTCGAGTGAATGATCTGCCCAGTTTCGAGATCTTGCCCGTTGACTTGTCAATCATGATGACATCCCCTGCAACGACCTTTTCACGATTAAGAGAATCAATCATCTTGTTGCCCAAATCGTAAATCGTTTCCATGTCGGTCGTTTTGATAGTGAGCTTGCCCGTCTTTGTCGCGCCAGTCAAAGATCTATCAATTTGAATCTCTACAACTTCGCCTTCGATAATTTCTGTTTCTTCTTTGATGCGAATACCGATGGAACGACGGAAAGCTTGAGTGAGGGCTTCTGTTTTAGACATTTCAAGCGAAAAGACTTCTGAAGCTGAAATCATGTTGAATGGTACGTCTGAGCCTAAGGTTTGAGCCATGCCTGATAGTCTTGTTATCATCTTTGTCCAAAACCCGGCTTAAGTGGTGAAACTCACCCATGGCGATAGCTGTTTTGCCTGTTGATGGAGGTCCAGCCATCAAGACCGCTCTACCAGCAATCCTTCCCTCTTGCACCATCTTTAATATCACCCCTGCCGCTTTCCTCGCCTTGCCTTGTCCTACCATACCTTGAGAAGAAGAGCGAGGTTCTAGACGCTCGTCTAGCCCTAAGCCGCGTACATGGCTGTGAGCACCAATGCGCTGTACATACTAATCAGCCAGCGGAGGTTGAGTGAGGATGCTTGAACTCACCTCTATTTTCGTCAACTAGCAACGCGCGAGAAAACGACAGTGAGCATCTAGATCAGTCTTTAAACTAGTAGGGAGCATACATCGCCTGTACAAACGCATCAGTATGTCTTTGCTGTGTCAGGAGACTGCGAGAGAGACGCACGAATAGAAGTAGACGGTGTTGCTGTAATTTGAGCCTGTCACCACTATAGAATAAGCAAAGAGGGCCTTGAGCCGTGGAATCTTGTGCACTGACCATTTTGTTAGCTGAGTATGGCTGTCGCTGGCCAAGCTCATGCAAAAATCTACATCTCATCTGCCAGCGTCCACTTGCTGCCTCTTGTATACCCCGAATACAACACTCTATACACACCTACAGCGCGCGAATGGCAGCCAACGGATCTGCCAACAACGAAATGCAAAAACCTATCGCCTTGCTCTCCGTGAGCGACAAGTCTGAACTGCTCACTCTCGCCAAAGGTCTTGTCGGTCTTGGATTTGCCCTGGTCGGTTCAGGAGGTACTGCCAAAGCTGTCAGAGATTCTGGATTAGACATCAAGTCCGTTTCTGCCTTTGATATCGTGTTGCATGCCTTTTTTTCTTACTTTGTGGGGTTCTCTCCGTGTAAAGGGATGTCTCGTCCATCACTGGCGCGCCTGAAATGCTTGGAGGCAGAGTAAAGACACTACATCCTGCTGTTCACGGAGGTGCTTGATCTCTCTATACTCTCGAGGTGTCATCTTACATTTCTATCAGGCATCCTCGCTAGAGAGACTTCGTCCGACTTGGCAGATCTAGCAGCGCAAAAGATCAACCCTATTAGCCTGGTCGTGTGCAACTTGTACCCTTTCTCGAAATGCGTTTCTCGTTCGCCTGCACCGACAATCGCCGAAGCGGTCGAAGAAGTCGATATTGGCGGTGTGACTCTTCTTCGCGCTGCTGCAAAGAATCATGAACGGTCAGTCCAAGTGCTGCTGAGCTGTCTGTGAGCTAAGTAGATGCTCTTTTGATTGACAGAGTAACAATCCTCTGCGACCCAAAAGACTACCCTACCTACCTCTCCAGCTACGCCAATGGTATCTCCTCTGACCTGCGCAACCGCCTTGCCCTCAAAGCCTTCACCCACACATCAGAGTACGACACTGCCATTTCAAACTATTTCCGAAAACAATACGCTTCAGCCGATGTGGTGCCCGACGCATCCGCCTCAGACAAAGCTTCTCTCCGCGAACACGCTCAACAACTTACTCTACGCTACGGTATTAACCCTCATCAAGCGCCTGCTCAAGCCTATGTCACAGAAGGCAAACTTCCATTCTCTGTCTTGAGCGGTTCACCAGGCTTTATCAACTTGCTTGACGCGCTCAACTCTTGGGCTTTGGTCAAAGAACTTTCGGAAGCTTTTGTTCCTTCATTACCTGCCGCTGCTTCCTTCAAGCACGTTTCACCAGCTGGTTGTGCCGTTGGGTCTTCAGAACCTTTAAGCTCGGAAGAAGAGATTGTGTTTGATGTAAAAGGAGCAGGTGAACTGAGTGGATTGGCAAAAGCGTATGCTAGAGCAAGGGGAGCGGATCGAATGTCGAGTTTTGGTGACTTTATTGCGCTCAGTCATACGGTTGATGTGCCTACTGCGAAATTGATCTCAAGGGAGGTTTCTGATGGTGTGATTGCGCCTGGGTATGAACCGGAAGCGCTTGATCTGTTGAGGAAGAAAAAGAATGGCAAGTACTGTGTGCTTCAAGTGAGTCTGTTCCGACCGCAAAGAGCGAGACTAAACATGAACAGATGGACCCGAGCTTCGTTCCGGCAAAATCAGAGACTCGTCAAGTCTATGGCATCACCCTACAACAAGGGCGAAACGATGCTGTCATTACTGCGGAATTATTCAAGAACGTAGTGTCGCAGCGCAAAGAGGTGAGCTACTTTCGGATCTTCATTGATTTTGATGTTGATCTTCGAAACGTCTGCAGCTACCACCTCAAGCACTCACCGATTTGCTTGTCGCTACTATCGCTCTGAAATACACGCAATCCAATTCGGTCTGCTACGCGCTTCGAGGCGGTGTCATCGGTCTGGGCGCAGGTCAACAATCTCGCATTCACTGCACGCGTCTAGCAGGAGGGAAAGCCGATGCCTGGTGGATGCGCCATCACCCAGCTTGCCTTGACTTCAAGTTCAAAAAGGGAGCTAAGCGAGCCGATAAAGCTAATGCTACCGATCTATGGGCAACAGGCGAAGTGTGGGAATTGGAAGAAGGTTCCGTCGAGCGGAAAGAGTGGGAAGCGTTCTTTGAAGAAGGAGCCGTGCCGACTAAGCTTTCCGCGGCGGACAAGAAGGCATGGATGAAGGAACTGAGCAACAGAGGTGTCGCTTTGGCCAGTGATGCTTTCTTCCCGTTCTCTGACAATGTCAGGCGAGCAGCGAGGTCAGGTGTCAAGTATGTAGCAGCGCCGGGAGGAAGCGTCATGGACGACGCAGTGATCAAGGCGGCTGATGAAGAGGGCTTCTTCTATGCTTTCACAAACTTGCGGCTCTTCCACCACGGGTAAAAATGAATGTCGAGCATATGACACTTTATGCCCTCAACGTTTCCAAGTATGCTTCGATTCCATCAAATAAGGCCGTGTACCACAAATGCGGATATTAAATTGCGTGTATCCGCTACCATCTTGCTTTGTCGCTGATCAACGCTGCAGCCAACGTGTGTCCTCGACGCCCTTCATGACGCAATTCCGCAGCGGCCGTACCTAAAACAGCCTCCTGTATCTTCTGGACTGATTTGATGCGACCTGCGATTCGTTGCACTGCAGTGCCTCTATACTTCTTGCTGATAGGCACAAACTCGTCGTATAGGACAGAACGTTCAGAGGAGAGATTGAAATCGGTAGCCGGGCTTGTGGCTACTGTCATAGTCGTGTCGGTGCTGTTGCCAGTCGAATTCTTGAGACTGTCGACGATCGGCAGCTGTGTGAAGTATGCGGAAAATACAGAAAAGATGAGTCGCTACCTTGTGCATGACGAAAACGCTTCTGTTATTGGCAGCGAAAGGCGTCAGACCAACATGAGCTTGCGTCAGGACGTTGAATGCCAGATCTATGTGATCAGCCGCCTGCGTTGCAGAATTTCAGCGCTGCCCCGAGGAATGGGGAAAGTCGAACACTGACGTTGCCAGGCCAGTAAGCGATCTCTGCTTGATGCTCTATGCGCACATGGCGACGCTCCTTTTCGCCAAAGTTGAGCTTCTTCTCATGTCGGATCTCCCAAAGCGTTTCTGCCGCCCCACTTGACAGCACACCAATGTTGTGACTGGTGTAAGGTGCAGTTGCCTACGCAACTCGGACAGAATCTTGGAATCACTGAAACTTGCGGGAAAGATGAATCTCGAACTTGAGCCAGTTCGGATGCGAGGAGTGGTGAATGTCGCAGAGGTGCTGTAGTCGAACCATATACAAGTGAGTGTCAATCGAAATTCCCAGTCATGCAAGACTTTTGATATATGGCCAAGGTGCCAGTTCTCGTGAGGCATAGTACTGAAAATGCACAATCAGACTTCTGCGTCGATCATAGCCGAGTACAGACGAACATCTCACAGTCGCGCTCGTCAAGGTTCTCTGCAGGAACCAGCCAACAAAATGACCCAGCAAGCCGAACATTTGGCGAATAGGACAGGTCGATAAGTGCAGCAAGGACTAAGACATTTAGACGGAAGGGACTAACAACCTCATTAGGGAACCACCGCGAACGCGAAAGCAGACGTACTCTAGCTCGTATGACAGCGTTGATCAGCGAGTTGCCTTGTTCATCATTTACCTCCACCTCGGATTTCCATCTGACATCTTCAGGTTCAGTCGTGTCAGAGACCGTTTCGCTGCCAGGGTTCTCAGAAGACTTCTGATGGTACTAGCTCTAGTACCACGATTCTTTGAGCTTGGGTTGCCAATGCACCAGCCAACACGTCGAGCATCACTGTCTGCCTTGTCGCAGTAATGCGCAGGGCTCGAGCGTTGGCACCCTTGGGCATGTTATGTTCATCGAACATCAAGATCTCTGGCCTGAGGTCGATCGCTCCTGTGCGCTTGATTCGTCGGACGTAGTCATCCAAAATCGTCTGACTGGAAAAGAAACTAGACGTGGCGTGCACAAGATCCAGGAAGTTTTGGATTCGTGGTGAAGCACAGGCGGGGCCATAGTCAATGTCGCGCTAGCTTGAGGGTAGAACAGCTTTCGCCCATAGGCCTCGCGGATCTTCTTGAGCTTCTTTTCTGTGATACTGTAGCCCATGACGATGGTACATAGATGGACAAGAAGAGCAAGAGCAAGAGAAGCACGCGGCTGGGCAGACAAAATTGGTCCGACAACCATATTTTGCTGGACCGAGGCACGAGCTCGAGTGAATTTGAAGGCAGAGCTGGAATGTACTCTAAAGCAAAACGAAGCTTGCAAGTTACAGTAGAGCTCCACAGCCGAGCTGAACGCTTGTCATTCTAGCCGAAGACCTTCATCAGAGATTTAGATTCGCAAATCGATCCATGCGCGAGGCGACAAGGTGCAACGTCGAGATTTCCTACTAGCCTAGGTATGCTAGGCACGCATAACAGCAGCAGAGGTACACCAGCGGGAATCAAAAGACTCGTGTAGAATATGGTCAAGGTTCGCTGCCATGGGAGACGCGAAGAACAACGGGGCCATGTCGGGATGAATCCAATGTCTCTGCATGCAGATATCCCTGATACGTTGGTACAGCGCTCAAGTCGTCTTGGCTGGCAGATCAAGCTTGGTCCAATCTACCTCTGCTTCTGCACCGTGACGCTTTCTCAGCCACTCATTAGCCTTCTTGAAGTGCTCATTGCCTATGAAACCACGTCGTGCGCTGAGTGGTGAAGGATGCTGCTCATTATCAGCCCAAGTGTATCGAGTAATGAGATAATGAGCTTACAGCACTAGTAAGGACCAGATGCTTCGTCTTGTTCACTCTTGCCATTCTCTTTTCTGCCGGTTTGCCCCAAGCGAGAAAGACCACTCCGCCTTCTGCTTCGCTCAGACCACTTCCACCATACTTGTTGACCAGCTCAATCACAGCATCAGTAAATGTCTCCCAACCCTTGCCGGAGTGACTATTCGCTTGATGCGCTCGTACTGTGAGACAAGTATTCAAGCATAGGACGCCTTGTTCTGCCCATGACCCTAGGTATCTAGAGGAACTTTAGATCCGAGACTTGACTGAGCTTTAGATTGGACAGACCCATGCTTTGGCACATTGAAATCAGGATAATTGGCCTTGATTTCTGTATACATGTTGCGCAGAGAAGGAGGTATCTTAACACCAGGCTGGACAGAGAAAGACAAGCCTGAACCTCTCTCAGCTTCAGACAGTGTCAGACGCCAATGAACGCTCACCATGAGCTTGACCATCATTGTGATATGGATCTTGCCCTAGTATAACAACCTTGACCTTATCCAGAGGTGTAAAGCGACTCCATGAGTATATGTCACCAGCTGCATTGAAGCTTCAGCGTCACAAGATGCCAGCGATCACAAGGCACACCTGCAGGAAAGATCTTGTTCTGCTTCACCTCCTTGCCTTTCAATCCTTCGTCCCATAGCGTTCGCTTCAGCTTGAGGAAATAGTCCTTCTTCAACTCGTTATGCAGCACTTTCAGCCATGATTCGCCAATGTCGAGCTCCAGCGCCAACAAATCGCGTTCAGAGGGACTCGAGGACGTCGATAGCGCTGACTTGAACTTGTCTAGATCAAAGGGGATAGCAGGAAATGGATTTGGCGCGGATGCAACTTTGGATGTTGACGCGACTGGCTCAGACAAGCGAGGCTTCTTGGCTGCACTGTCCACTGCTGCTGCTGGAGACAGTGATCGTTTGCCAAAGTTCAGAGCTGTCTGCTTCATAGCTGAGCGCAACGAGAAGTCAGGATAGCGGGAATTGGTCGCCGATGAGCAGCGCGGTTGCTATGTGGACTGTCCTAGATAGACAATTTACGCTCTCTTGATCTTCAGAACTCTGCGCTGACAATCACGTCGAGATAGAGGTCGTCTACGGAAGAGATGGCAATATGTGGATGCAGCTTTCGAGACATGCTAATCGCTTGGGATGATCAGATCACTCCTCCTGACCCTGAGACACCTTCGCTTTCCGCTCGACCAGACCCTGCCTAACGATCATATCCGCCCTCTTCCTAGCATCGTCATACTCCCTAAACAATCCAGTCAACTTTGCCAACCCTCGCTTGTTCTCAGTGTCCTTCAGCAGCTTATGCAGACTTGCAAGGTCTTCAAAGACCAAGTGAGGTGTATTCCGAGCTGGAGCAGAAGTTTCTGGGTAGCTCTCGTTCGCTAGCTGTATGACTGCCTTGGGTGTCTTGTGTCGAGTTGCGACTGCTTCTTCCGCTGCTATGACGAGCGCCGAAGGTGGATTGGCTGCATGGAATGCCAGAGCAGAATCGAGTGCTTGTTCACTGAGCTTGTTGCGAGCCAAAGTGCGAATGAAGGACGTCCAGACAGCTTGTATTTCTGTATCGCTGTCCTGTTCCTTACGCCATTCCTGCCACTCTGCAAAAATCGTTTGCGCAGCTGTCAAGCCGGCGGATTTATTGCTTGGTCTTTCGCAGGATTGCATCATGATCTTGTAGCTGTGTCCATTCTTTGGTACGTCAGTGTCTTTGAAGATGGTTTGATAGATCGCGATATTGTCGGAGAACGGCGCATGGGCATTGAGAGCGATGAGGTATGAATTGAGGAGATAAGCTGAAGGCTTGACATCGACGAACAGGTCATCTTCTGCTTTTCCGTTCCAGTGAGCAATGAGCTTGTTCATCAGCCTCTTGACTTGCAGCACGATCTCCTTTGAGGACTGCGGCATCGGACCAGGCCAAGTCAATGCCCCTTCTTCAGCTTCTTCAACCTCGCTCAGATCCTTCTTCACGTCCTGGCGCTCCTGTCCTGGTTCACTCTCCCCCTCTTGCACTTTCAACGCCTTCTTGCCTCTTCCACTCGGTATTTTATACGTAGCATATGTCTGCCACAACAAGCTCACACTATACTCATTGACCTCCTTCTCAAGCTTCAAAAAGATCCACCTCGCTCTAGCCAAGTCCCCAATGCGCTTGCTACCTTCCATAATCGAATGCAAAGTCTCTCTACTGGGTGTAAGACCTTCATCGATCATTCGTTTGAGGTATTCGAGCCCTTGTGTGTAGTATGATTCGCCTGGTCTTCGTGTACGTGTACAAGATCGAATAAGAGCGGTATAAGTGTCTGCATCAGGGGCGTATTCTGGATCTGTAGTGGAGAGGGAAAGGAGTTCTTGGAACAGATCTTGCGCTCGTTCAGGTGATGGTGAAGGTCCAGAAGCACAAGCGTAAACCATGGTATTGTACATCAGTCGATCTGGTGTTGGGTGCGAGACGAGACGCATGTGCGAGTAAAGATCCCAGGCTGTGCTACGGTTTTGTGGAAGTTGAGAAGAGGAGCGGAAGAGCGTCGATATGATGGAATTGTATGATGCTAGTGAGGGAACGAGAGCAGCTTCTTCCATTTGTCGGAGATGCCGCTGAGCGCCAGTAAGTTCGCCGGCTTTCAGGTATGATCTGATGACTAGGTGATGTGTATCGACAGAGACTTCGAGGCCAGCTATTGGGATTGCTCAGCAAGCAGGCGCAAATGCCGCAAAGCTTACTTACCAGATTCTGCATAATTCAGCAAGCTCGTCGCAAGCATAGGATTGGCATGCTCTTTGCACGACCTAAGCAGCGCATGAAGATCTGACAGTCGTATAGGAGTACCAGCTCGCTGCATGAGCTGAAGTACCCGAGATAGATCCACTTCACTGTCAGAGGCGATCTGCCCGTACCAATGCGGTTCAGCACAACATTATGCAAAGCGAGATAGATCACGGACAGCAGCAGTAGCTAGGGCATTCCATTCTGAAGAAGTAGCAACAGAAAGGGGTATAGCCAAAGTAGTGACTGGCGCGACAGATTCTGCAGCCTTGACATTCTCTTCCAGCTGATCGAGGGTCGCTCGATATGAGGAATACTCGTCTTCAGCCTGCCAGAAGTCTTGTTCCTCTTTCGAGAAAGACATAGACTCGGTTTCTTGCTGTTCTGGCGCTTCATGAGCCTCCTCGACCGGTGCAAGTAAACGTTGAGACAGTGCTTCTAGCTGTTCTTCTACAGACATGCTTGGACCTGGCAGTGCTTCATCTCGTAGTGATTTTCGAGGCTCAGCAGGAGCCATAAGCTCGGTGTAGAAGTACAAGAGGTCATCTTCCGTCAAGGGTTGCATTTGCGAAGTCACTTCCTGTTCAAAGCACAGTCATTAGCCGCAGACTAAAGGAAGACCAATGCAGAACTAACAGCAGACAGCTTGCGCTTTTGTCTTCTCTCAATTTGAACGTAATCTTCGTGCGTTGAAGCATTTTGCGGCCAACTTGCATAATTCGATGTAGACGCTGTTCGAAGACTCTGTTTGACTTGCAAGCTATATAAAGCCTTGAACGCTTTCTGTGTAGCCCGCCGCTGTATGGTCATCATAGCTCGGGTATCGCTGTGTCTTTCCAGGACATAATATTTGCTTGCGGCTGAACGGTCTGGCTGATCTGTCGTACTGAGCATCTTCCACTCTCTTTTTCCTCCCTTGTTGGTCTATCATGTCTTCTGAATCACTCTACTTCTCCCTCGAGGACCCACTGCGGCTCGCTACGCTATCACAATCAGACGCAACAGCATACTTACAACGCATCTCCCTGGATCCTAGCTTGCTCTCCGAAGCACCTTCACTAGCTCTATTGGCCAAGCTGCAACTAGCCCACCTGCTCGCAGTGCCATTCGATACCTCATCGCTGCACCTGTCAGGCGATTGGGACTCGAATGAACCTATACAACTCGCTTCCGGGCCTGGGATGCAGCTGGGCGAAAAGAACTTCAAACGGATTGTAGAAGGCAACGGTGGAGGGTTCTGTTTCTCTCTTAATTCAGTCTTTGCCTCGCTACTGGTAAGCGTTGTTGTCTTTCTCTTTTTTGTGATCTGAGGCTGATCCTCGCAGAGAGCATTCGGCTTCACCGTCTCTGAGTGGTATGTGCTCTCGCTGGTTCTCTTCCATCAAAGGCTGATGATCTGAACTTCCAGCCCTGGCCGCGTCTACAAGGGACCGAAAGACCCTTACAAAGAAGGAGGGTGGTCTTGGACAGGACTAGGACATCAAGTCAATCTCGTTGACTGGCCAGGATCAGAAGAGCGATATTTGATAGATGTCGGATTCGTGAGTTTGCCCTTTGAGCTGCTCGCACATGACTGACACTGTTGCAGGGCGGAGGATGTGAGTATTACAATATATTAGATAGCAGCAGCTGATCTGGCCTGCAGGCTGTTGTGTGCCCATACCTTTCAAGCCAAACGCGACTGCTCCTTCCGATTTACCGCACGAAAGCTTCCTGCTGCGCTACGAAGATCTACCACAAGTCAAAGGCAATGAAGCGCGAGACCTCACCAAAGGCTGGACTGTCTATCGTCACGTAGCTGATCCTGCTCGCGATGTCGATTTTCTCCTGCCTATCTATCATTTGACAGCAACTACTATGGTGAGTTCCATGATCCTGCGGCTCTGGCCTAGCTCAGATGGCGTCACAGCATCCTTCTGATCAAGTCGCGCTCAATTACCATCGTAAGCAGTCATCTGACCGCCAGCGCGTATGTCAGCTGCTCACGTACCGCATACAGAGGAAAACAACCCAGCAGCTACATTCGCTTCTTGGTTCCTCGTCACTATCGTACGCGTAGGGACGCGTCGAACGTTAGCCTATGGCGAAGGTATGAAGAACGAAAAAGGTCAAGCGAAATTATGGAGTAAAGCCGGGGCTCTAGCTCAGGAAGAGGATGTGGAATGGATCGAATTTACACCAGCTGCGATTGGATCTGTTTTGCAGAGAGAATTCGGAAGAAGACTGGATTTGTGAAGTCACAAGATGCAAGTTAGGGAAGCAAGTCGCGAAGGCGGATTCAGGTGTGAGCATTCAGTACAGGGCGCTTGGCGTTGCTTTCTTCAAGATTCTGCTCCGACATACTGTCCTCAAAGCTCGGAAATGAATAGCAACCTCGAGGAATTTGCATCGCAGCTGCATTCAAGTTCTGCATGACAGTGGTCGGGCCTCAAGTCATATTATGATGCTTCTGCTGGCTTTCTGTCTGCTCTACTGCTTTCCTTTTTCTTATCCAACTTCTCCGTCAAAATGTCTTCAATAATTAGCATGGAATCGATCACTGGCAAAGCAACCGACATGGCCGTACGTAGACCATCTTGCATGACAAAGAGAGGTCTAACAACGCGTTCAGTTCGTCGGAGCGACTGCTACTCTATCTTTGGTCGCTACAAGCTGTTTCCTCCTATATATCATTTTCAACCTGCTCAAGCACGCGCGTCGAGGTCCAAACGACTATCCAACACAAGGGATACGCTTCCTCAAGACACAGTATGTCACCATTTGCTATTCCGGCGAGCGCAGTTGCTGATCGATGACACAGATTTGGCTGGCTATTTTGCATGCTGGTGATTGCGGATTGGATACAAGCTGTTGGCTTCATCATGAACTTTCATTGGATCAAGATTGGAGAAGTGCCGGTAGTCGCTACTACAGCAAATGCGACTTGTGTGGCTCAAGGGGCGTTCATTGAGTTGGGAGATGTAGCTGGCGCGGCTTGGGTAAGCCCAGTGTCTCCCATACCATTCTCTGCTTACCTGGGATTCAGACTCTCTTTATTGCGGCACACACTTTCCTCGTGCTCGGACTAGGCTTTACACCTTCTGTTAAAGTCATGATCAGCTCAATAAGCGCTACTTGGGTCGTCTGCATCATCCTCACTATCCTTGGCCCTCTACTGGTGCAAGATGACAAGCATGGGCCCTTCTACGATTTCGCGGGATTATGGTGCTTCATCTCGCCTCAATACGAACTCTCGCGACTTTATCTGCACTACCTTTGGCTTTTCATCGCCTGCGCCGTCAACATCGCTTTCTACGTCGCTTTGGCCTTTATCCTACACACTCGCGCCTATTCCAAATCTGTCTCTTACACTCGCAGCAGCAAAGAAAGAGCGCCTTTCAAAGTCGATGCGGTCGCTTCCAAGATGTTGGCATACCCTATCGTCTACCTCGCCGTTGTCCTACCTCTATCCATCTATCGAATCGCAGGAGTAGCAGGTAGCAAGTTCCCTCAATCCGCCCAAGCAGCTGTTGGGTCCATCTTTGCCCTTGCAGGCTTCGCCAACATCTTGCTCTACTGCACTACTCGGAATGTACTCGGTCTGAAAAAGAAGAAGCAGTTCCAACATCAACCTTATTCTACCGTTTACCTCTCTTCAGCTAAAGAAGGTGTCGACCTGACTGGTTTTTACGCTGAACCTTTTGCTGGACCATCATTACCTGAAAAGGCGCGCGCACCTGGAATCAGGCTCACGGCTGCTGATTCGACTTCATCATTCTCGGATTGTGAAAAGGAAGGCGCGATGGTTGAGCGAACGGTCAGCACTTCTGTATCGGATAATGTACAGATGCCTGGGTTGAGTTATGATGGTCGGAGGTCAACGGATTCTAGGGGTAGTTGGTTCTAGCTTCGATTGGGATATAGTTGTAATGATGTGTTGTGCGGTAATAAATACATTGAGTGCGGTCAGTCATGCAATCTACCCTTCTGGTTGCCTTAGCTCTGTTCTAGATAAGCAGCATAAGCTGCCAATCGTTGCTGGTCTGCTTGGTCTGCTTCTTCGCCGAAAGCCTGGTTGTCCGCTCGTGACGATTTCTGGAACTTGTTCTTGCCGTCAGAGAGATAGGCGCTGACTACTCGTCCGTCAAAGAAGCGGCCTTTCATCTTCTTGATGCACGCTTCCGCTGCGCTTTCTTCAGTGAATCGAACAGTCATGATGCCTTCTGGTTCTTGCTGTGAGTCGATTTATTCAGCTTAGCAACTATGGCTGCAAGCGAATGTCTGACTCACATCATACAGCACCACATTGGTAACCTTTCCAAAGCTCTCTTCGCACTCTTCTCGCACATCCTCCTTTAGATCCAGCAACAAAGTCGGATCCTCTTCCAATTTAGCCAGCGTAAACATGTTTGTCAAGACGACAATCTTGCTCTGCAAATGCTGTTGTTTCGCCTCCCGTTTCGCTTGCAATTCATCATCGCTTTCCCAACCTTCCAACCTCTTTTTTAGATTCTCTGCTTTTTTGGCCGCTTTCTGTTTCTTTGGATCCGCTCGTTGTTTCTTTGCTGGTGGTTCTTTAGTTGCGTTCTTGTCTTTATGATCGAAATTCGCCCTGGTAACAGACATGAGACCTTGTTCGTTTGCTTTCCCTATCCTTAATTCCGTCTCGTGAAACCAAGTGACAGCCAGATCGGCAGAAGCTTCTTGCAGATAGACGATGAGCGCTTCACCCTTTGTACTACCATCAGGATTGGAATAAAGCTTGATCTTGTATTTCCCTTCAGCATCTTGTAGGATGATGCCTGCTTTACTAAAGACTTGTTGGATCTCGTCGACGTTTGCAGGAGGACAAGGTGGTAAAGGTAGACCTGTAACGTAGATGGCAGTGTTACGAGATGCTTTCTCTTCCTTTTGCTTTTGCTTGAGAGCAGCCTTATCCTCCTTTGAAGGCTTTTCTCTTTTCCGCTTCTTGTCGATAGCCGCTGTTGGGGCCTGCATATTACATGTTTAGGGTAGTACGGTTGCTAAGGGGACAACGCACGCTTTCGTCAACGCCAGCTACGGAATACGCTGCTTGTTGCGCTGCTATTTGTTCATCGTCTGCCTGTCCTCAATCTATCAGCACTGATATCGTACACATACCCAAACCAGCTCACCAGAGGTATCCAAGTCTTTACAGCTTCAGAATATTGAAAGCTGGCGCCATGCTCGTCTTCCAAACACCACTTCTGTTCTTGCTTGTCCCAATAAACTCGATCATCCTCTTGACCGTTGTACAAAGGTGGCTTCCCTTCTTGCTGTTGTGCTCCATTTGCGGCTTCCATGATTGTATTGCCTTTAAACCTGAGCAAGCCTTCTCGCCTTTCGCGTCCCGCTTAACCCCAGAGAAGGGTTTCATTTTCAACTTTGCTTCGGCCTTCGCGTCATTTATGCAAGGCACGAGTTCTGTGGCGCAGGGGAGGATTTGCAGAATTATTCTACTTCGGTCTACCTGGTGACTTGTCTCTTTCTGGCAGTGAACACATTCACTCACCCCCAAATACCGCAAGAGTTCCCCTCGTCATGCTGCCCTATGCTCTGATCGCCCTATGCATTCAATCGATCACAGCAGCGCCAACGACCAAAGAGTTGAAAACTCCTCTGCAATACTCTTTACCTTTATTCTCTGCTCGGAAATGGGATGCACCCCTCATAGATCGGGCACCAAGGGAAGCGAGCAAACTCCGAACCAGATATGCTCCTACGGCCGGATTGACCAAACGTCAGACCGAAGTCACTATACAAAATGTGAACAGGTACATCTCCTCCGGCCTGCTATTCCTGAGCTATAGATGCTGATACATGACGGTCTATCAGCGATTCAAGCTATTATTCTGAAATCTTGCTTGGGTCCGAAACTGTTCCGCGCAAAGTTCTAGTCGACACAGGATCTGGTGATCTATGGCTAGCAAGTCCAGATTGTGACTCTTGCTCTCAAACTACCGATACATACTCGCATGCCGCTTCAAGCAGTCTGGTACATCAAGACGAGACGTTCAGCATCAAGTACGGATCTGGCGAAGCGAGTGGGTATTTGGTCAGCGATAGTGTGCAATGGGGTGGATACACTGTTGCGAACCAGACTTTTGCGTTGTGTGATCAAGTCAGTGAAGGGTTGTTAACGGGTCAAGTTAGCGGTCTGCTCGGTCTTGGTTTCGAGGTTGGTGCTCTTCTGTACTCTTGCTAGATCTTGCGCTGAGCAATACACACAGTCTATTGCCAACTCGGATGCGACACCTTTCTGGCAAGCAGCAAACATTAACGAAATCTCTTTCGCCCTGTCAAGGTATATTCCTGTCGGCCGTGCTGTTAAATAAAGCTAACCCGTCTATAGACATCTTCATGACCCAGAAGCATCAGCGAGCGAACCTGGAGGTGTTCTCACCCTCGGCGGAACAAACACTTCACTCTATCAAGGCGACATCGAATTCCACAACCTAGCAAGCGAGACTTATTGGTTACTCAAAATGGACTCTTTCCGCGTCAACGGCCAAGACGTCTCTAGCACAACAAAGCACAATGCTGCTATCGATACGGGCACTTCACTCATTGGCGCACCCGTCGATCAAGTAGCAGACATTTACGCTCAAATATCAGGAGCTTTCAAAAGTCAAGATGAATCCTATGCTGGTTATTATGAATACCCTTGCGATGCCGAGTTTACGACCTCGATTGCGTTTGATGGTATGGATTACCCGATTTATGCGAGGGATTTCAATTTGGGTACGACGAGCACCTACAATGATACTCAGTATTGTTTGGGAGCGGTGTTTGAGTTGACTGCTTCGGGGTTGCCGGATTGGATCATTGGGAATACTTTCCTAAAGAGCTATTATAGTAAGCTTGAACCTGCTTGCCGTTGGATAATACTGACTACCTGCACAGCCGTCTTTCGCGCGGATCCACCATCAGTAGGCTTCGGCAACCTCACGGGTGGTCCAGTCTTTTCTTCCTACCTAGCGGAATCATCATCATCACTTGTCAAAGCCTCACCAGCACTCCTCATCCCTCTGCTAATACTCAGCATCGTCCTATAGAATGTCAAAAGCAGCAAATAGAAAAGGACAATTCGTTCAAAAAGTGTCTATAGTTTAGAATAGTGTATATAGCTGTACACATGCATAGGCAAAAAAACACAATTGTCGTCTACCATACTATTTTTGCGAGCCTCTCCCCCATCACTTTGTGCTTTTCAGGTCCACACATGTCAAGCGGTATTGCTTCGCCTGTATCTGTCAATTCGCAAAGATTGCAAAGAGCACAGGTGCTTGTCGCGTCAGCTGGGATGGTGTCATAGTAGAAGTCCTGCTCTGGTATCAGCTAGGCATGAGGGTTAGTATAGCTCGCGAAGCACCTTTGGATAACACCGAGCGATCTGGCCGTCTTTCGAACGAAGCCATACTTCTTCCGACTGCAAGTAAGCTGTGCTAAATCGAATCGTATTGTGAATGAAGAGGCCTTGATAATGCGGCGTCAATCTGCCGTTGGTGATAATGACTATGGGCAGGTATGTTTCGTAATCATTTCGATTATACTGCAAAAGGTTATGAGGTGTTTTGGGGAATTCAGAACAAGTGACTCACAAAGAGCTTGGGTTTTCCGGTGGACTTGGCTTCATCGCAAGCACGAAAGAAGGCTACGGCACTGGATGAGCGTCATTCGCAGGCAAATAGCTTAAGGCTAACTTTCGTAAGTGGACATCTGTACAGTTGCATCAGCTACGCATGCACACATCTATCACAATTACTGACCATATGCGAGCGAAGCAATCCTGCATGGTCTTTCCTCCCACTGGGGTTCCATGCAATTTTCAACGAGCGGCGCACTTCTTCTTGTTCCGCTTTCGCTCGCTTGGAATCTTCCAGTGAGAAGACTAAGTCAATCTTCTCAAAGTGATGGAACAGTTGAGAGGAAGAATTGTAAGTGATGAGCTGAGTAGGGCGTATCTTTTTGGGTTTTGGTGCGTTTGTCTTTGGGTTTGGTGCGGAAGAGACACATCTGAGAAGCGGATACGAGGCGCGACGAAGGGATCAAAGAGGAGGGTGAAGAGAAACAAGCAGAAAGAGCCGCTCTGAACCATCCTCAGCTAAAATACACAGGCAAATTGCAAACAGCGCGCAGAGGCAAAATGCTGAGGGATAAACGAGCTCAGTCGAGTTTGAAATACAAGCGAACTCACCCGCAGAAGCAGCGCTGTCGAGGAGCATGGACAAAAGAAGAAGGGAGAAGGGAAAAATGGGAATCAACCGCATTTGTGCATTTGCCCGACGCATACTAAGAGCATACTTATCTATCGATGATGGGCGCACGGCCAGTTGCAGTGGAATCGGACATGTAGAGCGACATGTATTGCAAGCGTCCTTTCAACGGAGTCTTTGCCAGCTATAATAGAGCACATCAGACTCGACATCAACCACTTTCAGTCCGAACAACGCACTCATGCATATCACCACTCTTCAGCACGATATTCAAAGCAGCTGCGCTATCATGAAAGGTTTTCTCTCGTTCATCTTCGATTGGATGAGGCGAATTGGTGGGAAGGAGAAAGTGCGAATAGATGGTGCTCAATTTGGAGTAGCGAGCAAGATCAAGGTTTTCAAGTACTTGGTCGTAGATATCTGTCAAGAGTCTTAATTTGTTCGAAGTAGTCAGGGATTGGAGAATCGAAACTGACCTCCATCCTCATAATCGACAATAGCCAATTCCTGCAAAGTAGCAACACAAGGACAGGTATTCATATCAGGCATATAGCTGGTGCTGAGACGCAAGACAACCAGATTAGTAAAGTGTCGGAGCAAATGAGGTGCTTTCTCCCAAGCAGTCATGAAATCGCCTTCTGGCACATTATTGAGGTGAAGATTGAGCTGCAGGTTTGTAACTCTGGGAGCGATGTCTTTGAGCGCTTCGATGCATGATTCCATGGGGAGGTATTGGCTGTACCGGGTAATTAACACAGGCGGCACATCCGACAAAGATTCACTTACTTGCAACCAACGCCGAGCACGCGAATAGTATCATGAGAATTGGCAAGCCTGTCGAAGGCACTCAGGATAGATGAGCGATAGGTTGGAAAACTCACAGTGCAGTCAGATCAGCGGCCCCGATGTCTGCGCCTTGAACACATAAAGAGACAAGGGAGGCAGGACATTCTGGCAGCGCTTCCCAAGGAGTGCTTTCGAAGCTAGCACTGATAGAGATGTGTTGCAGAGCTAGCAGCAATGTTGGTATCGTGTGTCAATAATAGGAGCCAGCTGACCTTCACCAACAGCGAAGAAAGTTGCTAATCCGCCAGTGAGAAAGACAAATTGATTGCGCTTGCTATTGTCCAGCTCGAAGCTTTTGACATTGGCAAAACCTTCTAGGTCGTTCTCATCCAAGTCGGGAACATCATCTCTGCAGATGCTTACTTAGAGTAGGTGAGTTTGAAAGGCACTCACCCGTGACAGACGTCGACTACGAGTGACTCTAGGTTCCCACAGCAAGTTTCGAAGAGTTCCAACGACCCAAAGATGCCCTTCTTGCCGTCCGGACAGCAGTCAGCGCAGGTACATTCCCCCTGAAGCGGGATGAATAGTCAATCACAAACATGCAAGGAAGACAAACAGGGACAGGTGGTCGTGACTTGCGCATGCCCCAAGTCAACTTTCGGACCTTGTTTGCCAGTTTGGCATCATTCTCCACTGTACGCAAGAAGCGAACATAGGATTTGGCTCGTAGGATTCCAGGTGTATGATACAGAGCAGTTTGAGCATAAGGTTTCAAGCTCTTGTTGATCAGACAGAGCGAAGCGAGTTGTGCTGGGGTGAGCGACGTGCGACAGCAGCTGATAATTTCAGCCCAGATCTGCATGTAGCTGAAGTATGAAATGCGTGAGCGGAGATTGGCGCACCTCTAGAGGGAGTTCCATGACGAGTCGTTGCTTCAAAACAACAAACTTCGGCGCGCAAAGCAAGGGTTTGTTGCAATTGTACTGCTTTGTACTACGGCTGGACCACGAATGAAGCAACCAGTAGTGGCTTCGCTGCTGTGCGCAAAATACTCTCACTTGTGCTCGGACGCGTCATTAATCATTCGCGCGCTTCTCTCTATTGGCAATCTGAGCCCTTCTTTTCTGCTCCTTTGGCTGCGGGTGTCAATGCTGCTGCTACTGCTCCTGCTGTCCCTTTCCTGATCTCCCCGAGGATGCTTTGCCATCTCGCACGTTGTTTCCGTGTTTCTCTGAACGTGCTCTTGTTCCTTTTACTTTGTTGGCGGATTCACTTTACGGACAATTCTTATTGCCCATGCCATATGCGTATTTGTACTGCATTTGTGCGCACAACGTTAATTCCAACGCGTCTCTTTTGTTGCCTTCATTAACCGGGTCGAGATCTTTCCATAAAGCAACTCTAATGCTTTCTCTGAGCAAACGCAGGTTGTATGACAGGCAGTGGATGGGTTGTACTCTGTCAGAAGCAAGATTTTCATCGGCCAAGGCGTGATCGACGGCGGGTAAATTGATAAGCTTGCCTTTTTGATGTAATGATTCTCGCACGACATTGCCCAATACGGCCATTTTGCGCTGTTGCACTGCGATACGATTGACTTAAGATTGCTGAAATAACCCCCTTGTCCAATCCCGAGTGTCCTCTCCGGGAAGCAAATTTGGGCTGGTCCGGATCGCCTAGAAGCGCGGTTATCCTTTTCAACCTTTTGGCTACACGTCCACCCAAGAGCTCCGCAAGGCTGCCAATTCTGTTGTTACGCGTTCTATGTTTCTCCGTAAGCTGGCCCCGTGGCTTCTTACGTAGTTTCAGCTCAATGAATCGAAGACAGACGACGCTTAACATCATTTTCTAATTGACGTCGACGAGCTACTGCTGTCTCCACACGCAATACAGTCACGCTAAAGCCCTGCGCTCTCCTCTGAAGAGGCCGCAGTCATGGAAATTGAAAATTGGTGTCCCGTGTGCGATAAGCGAATAGACGAGCTGGAAGAGGAGGACGAGGATGAAATGGACATGGACAATCTCCCTCCTTCAATGCAAGACTCTACCTCTCGTCCAACTCTGCCTATACAACACAGGTCATCAAAGTCTAAATCCGGTCATCCACGTCAAAAACCGCACCCAAAGAAGAATCACAGTTCTGCCCGTTTAGCAAGCAAGGGTCTGTCTGGGAAAGCGCATCAATCGCACAAAAGCCTCGAACCTAGCAAACCGACAGAAGAAGAAGTCGCAGCCAGGGATAGATGGAAAGGCTATTATTGCTCAGTGGAGTGTATGAAGGCCGACGAACTGTCAAGTCGACTCGCACTATCCAATCTATCCAGTTCAAGCATGCCTTTTCCTTCTACAAGCCAATATCGTCAACCTTCGAGCAATTCTTCGCGCGGCTACAGCAGCGATGATCTGCCTTCTCCTACAATGCTTCCTGCTCGCCAGCTTACTCAATCAGGCGACAAGCTCAACGACTACTTCTCGCAGCCGGGATCAGCTTATTCGACAATACGTAGGAATGGTCGACCATCGGCACTCGGGTTGGGCGCGCACAACAGCAAAGCAGCCAACGACTGGGGTTCTTCCGATTCTCTTGCAAGTCGCAACTCTCCGCACGATGCATCGTATTCGGTCTCAAGATCCAGCAAAAGCGGTCTTCGCGCTATGACTCCGATACATTCCACCTTTTCCCAAGCCGATGTAGCAATGGCTCGATCGACCTCTGTAGAGTCTCAATTGCGAATGTCGAGCTCGGATGACGACTCTGCCAACCATCAGATCGCACATCCTAAAGCAGCTAAAGCCTCGCCTTACCCGCTGCATACTAAATCTCGCTCGCTATCGACAACTCGTTCAGGCATCATGCCAGCATCATCAACTGCAAACCCAGTGCTCAGTCAAGGAGCGGAAGGCAACGCATATGGCACAGTATTCTCGCGATCTTTCACTTCGTCGGAATATCAAATGCAAAGACCAAAGATCGGAAGGCATAGCTCGTCCTCAGCTTCGATACCTCATCTATCTTGCTCGCCTTCATCTCAAGCTTCGTCCACTTGGTCAAGCCGCTCTACCTACTCTACAAATTCCAGCAACGCACCTTCAGACGGTTATGCCTCGAAATCAGAGCATTTCAACGGCCATCATCGGAACCGCTCGTCTCTTTCTGTACCATTCATCAGCGCTTCACAAAGAACACCCTCACTCACGGCGATACCCTCATACTTTTCCCGCAGTCCGCCGACTCGCTCTGGCAAAATCTCCAGTACCAGTTTCAGCGATTCTCAAGGCACCATCTCGCGCATTATTCACGAAAAAGCAGCTCAAAAGTACAACAAAGCTTCATCACCACCGACTGGTTACAACCATCACCCGCAATTTGATGATAGTGGACTGTATCCTGCTATTCCAGCTAGTTCGCCTGGTGAAGCTACACCCACGCAAAGCGAAGGTCATCTGAAAAGGATAGGCAGTAATGCTTCTGTCGCTTCGCTACCTCATTACTTTACCGCGAATGCGAAAGAAGTCGAATCGATACCGAGCAGAGGATCGATGGCGGACTTGCCATCTTCGGGCACTTCACCTGCATCAACGGGCAAAGGTTGGAACTGGGATCCGAGCATGGCTCAGTATACGGCCATGAGGAAGAAGGGTGATGGTGAAGAAGGAAAGAGGAAACGGCTGTTTTTCTGGGATGCTACACAATCAACACAAAACTAGTATTTACACGGTAAGCTTCTCGCTATTTGACTCGATGCGTTGCTGATGAAAAGATAGATATCTGTGCTATTGTCGACCTTGTTCGTTCATCATCGCATCATCTGCATGTTTCTTCTCGTCACTTCAACGGCTGTCGTCTATCTGGTATGGACATTATGAGTTATTACGCATCGCATCATTGTAACCCTTGCACGAATATACGAATATCACGAGCTATTTTTGGCTTTCTCTTTAACGTCGACGTTTCTCTTATTCTCTGTTCTGCAATGGGCTTGCGCGATAGACTACACGATGCGAAGCAGGCCGCTGTGGATGTGAGAACTCTAGCTGTGTACAATCTCAAGAGCTGACACCGCTGTTCTGGTTCAGGGCATGGAGTGCGTCTATCCTGCATAGATTAGAGGCCATTTCTAACGCTGCTGTACCTAGTGAGCTTCAAGAGAAGTATGCCATGGCAAAAACGACAGTGAGTTCATTGACAGACAATCATGCACGACTTCCAATACTGATGCTTCTGGTCAAAAGATTACGACTACCATCAATCCGAACCATCGTCACGATGAGGTACTGACCGCGCACTACCTCAGCTTTCTTATCGCTCATACATGGTCTCCAGAAACACGAGCAGGAAATCGATAGACAGTTGACAGCTATCGCCGACAGTCATCGCTTCAATTCGTTCGCGCAGGTTCGCGAAGGCTGTGATGCGAAGTTGTAAGTCGTCCTATTTGAAGCTACATTCGTGTCTGAGATACGATGCAGCTATATCGATGGTCATGATTTCTTCGCAGCGGCGGCAGATCGTGAGATCATACAAGACTCGTCGCTCTGTTGCTCATGAAGAAATAATAGTCATCGAAAGCGCGACCGAGTTCATTGGTATATTCGATTGGTGGCTCTCGCCTGAACTATACATGAAACGTCCGCCTGCCGAAAACGAAGATTGGCGACTAGATAAGCTTCTCTTGCGCAAAGCGCAGCAAGGTGTCAAAGTTTGCATTGTGCGGCACTTTATCTCATCGGAGAGCTAGCACTGATAAAATTATCCAGATCATCTACAAAGAAGTCACGCAAAGCATGTCTATGTCTAGTGCTGCTACCAAGCACTCGCTTGAGGAGCTGCATGAAAACATTGCTGTTATGAGGCATCCAGATCATTTGGGCGGAGAAGTGACGCTTTTGTGGTCTCATCGTAGGTCGTGCTTCGTCGTACAAACTGCTGTCGGCTGACGGCTTTCCAGACGAGAAGATCATACTGGTGGATAATGCCGCTGCATGCGTGAGTACAGGTTTCTACTTGTCGAGCGTCTCTAATCTGGCACAGATCGGTGGACTTGATCTTTGTGTAAGCGACATTTCTACTTAGCGACAATACAACGCTCATGCAGCTCCAGTTCGGCCGCTGGGACACTCGTAGGCCTCTGAATTATCGCTCAAACCCACTAATTGATAATTCCGTGGTTGCTCTCAGACACCGCACCGCTTTGTGATGCTCACCCTCGCAATATCTCTGCGACTCTCTTCCCAGGCGCTGATTTCAACAATGCCAGAATCTCGTTTGTTGTCTTTCAAGGGACAAAACCGGTCACTGAGTTCGAAGCTTTTGACTGCAGGGATTTCAATCAAGTAGATCACTGGCTCATGCAGCAGCCTAATCGTCTAGACTCGGCGCGAATGCCTTGGCGTGAGCTATTTTCGCAATGCGTTCAGACATCAGCTAAACCTGTTTTTAAGATGATGTTCATAGTATGATCAGCGGGCCTGCCGTAATGGATATAGCCCAGCACTTCGGTTCGTAAAATAAATGACTCTGGCCGAGGCAAGCGCTGACACATTTGCTGTCGCTCCCTTAGTTGAAGTGAGCATATTTATCCCATAACCGTGACATAAGTATTCATTGGCATGTACAGAGATGGAACTTCGTCAGACACCAGAAGTACAAGCACGATGATCGTTACTTGCTTCTCTCCTTCCCGCATGTTGTGGATGAGAACAGCGAAGAGGATCAACAGAAAGAACCGATCATCAAGCATCCCAGGCTTCACCAGTTCAAAGATGGCATCAAATTTCACAAAGCGCATGCAAATCCACCGCCACTAGGTCACGATCCTCACGGCGGCGCGACCATCTTCCCGAAAGGCAGAATGCGAATCCAGACTTTGCGCTCATCTGCAGATTGGTCTCATGGCATCTTGACCGAACACTCGATACAGAACGCTTACAGACAAATGATCGCAACCGCATCGCATTGTATCTACATCGAGAACCAATTCTTCATTACTACAGCAGGTCCGAAGACTAACGAACCTGTGCTGAACCTGGTTGGAGAGGCTATTGCTTCAAGGTGCATATCTGCGGCACGAGATGGAGACCGCTTCAAGGTCATCATTGGTCAGTCAGATGTATGTTCTCTTCTTTACGCACAGTCTGATGGTGTTTACAGTCATCCCTGCTGTTCCTGGTAAATTGCGTTGTGTCCGGTGGTAATGATGGCTTGCTGATTTATATGGTTGTAACTACCTCAGGTTTTGCAGGTAAGAGTACATCAAGATTTGGCTTCTGTTGCTGATCTCAGAGCAGGCGACTTGTCCTCAAAGACTTCCGGAGGGACGCTTGCAATCGTCGCAACTACCATCAAGTCCGTACAAGCTATCTTCAACAAGATTAGAGATGCCGGTTTCGAACCTGAAGACTACATCTCTCTATTCAATCTGCGATCTTATGACCGACTGCCTGACCCAAAGATCATCGAAAAGCAAGAAAAGGAGTCTGGCTATACGCACGACCAAGTCCAAGCGGCCTTGGCTCGTCTTTATATGTACGTCAGTTGCCGAGACTAGAGTAGTATATGCTCACTAGGCCACTAGTGGCGACAATGCAACCAAGCGAGAGAACGACAAGAACCCTTACATCCTCATCCATCGCGCAGAAGAGAAGGGAGAAGACTTGGCCGATGGCGCAGGCAAGAAGACTGATGTCAAAGATGTCGCTCAAATACCCGTGCCCGACAGCGTCGCCAAAGCGCGAGAAATTGTAATGGCATTCGAAGCATCCTATCCTCAAGGCGAGTCGAAGGATGAACAGCCAGTGCATATAGGCTGACAATCTCGCAGATCTGCCCGTACAGAGGGGCTCCGTCGCTGGTTGTGCTACTGTATCCAGATCTTTGCTAGATGAGCCGTGGAGCGGGACGCCGGAAGACGAAGCACGGAGCTGGATTACAGAAGAAAAGTATATTCACAGCAAGCTGCTTATCGTCGACGACCGCAGAGTGCTCATCGGGTTTGTCATATTGACGCTATCTGCGTTATTCACTGACACTCTTCTCCTCGCTTACAGGTCGGCGAATCTCAATGATCGAAGTCAGATGGGTGACCGAGACTCTGAGATCGCCATCGTGATCGAAGACACTGAAATGATTGAGAGTCGCATGAACGGTCGAAAGTGTCAGTTCGCTCTTTTGATCTTTGAATCCCGCTGAAAAGGCTCGCTTTGCTTGATAGACATGGTAAGAAAGTTGTTTGTTCTCTTAAACAAAAACTGATACCTCGATAGGCGAATCGCTTTGCCGCACAATTCCGCCGCCAACTGTTCAAGCTTCACCTAGGTTTAGCAGAAGAGCAAATTTGCGAGCCAGGAAACGACAAGCGAACAAGCGCAATGACCATGCTCGGCGCTGGTAGTCAAGAGATCTTTGATAAGGAAGATGATCAACTCGTCATGGTGAGTGATCGTCGGGCTATTTCATTAGAGCTAACGACTGGGCAGGACCCTCTGTCGGAAGAGTTCGAGACGGTATGGAAAGAGACTGCACATCGAAACATGGAGGTACGCGCAGCTTTTCTTTCTTGCCTTTGCCATTCGACTCATGAGCATCTAGATCTTCGAGAACATCTTCCACGTAGTACCAACCGATCGGGTTAAGACTTGGTCAGAGTACAAAGCCTACGTACCAAAATCGCCGACGATGCCTGGTCACATTGCAGATTACAACATGGATCCGAAGGAGGTCAAAAGCCAGCTCAGCGAGGTCAGTCTTTATGCACCAGTGCATAACAATGCTGATCCGGACAGCAGATTCGAGGTTCTCTCGTTACGATGCCCCTCAAGTTTCTGGAGAAGGAGAACCTCTTGCAATGGTCTGCTGAAGTCAACCCTCAAACAATGGCAGGTGAGTACAACTAGCTCAAGATCGATGATGCACTGATATGCGCGTCCACAGTATACATCTGAGGCCTATGCCCTCGTTGTAACAGCTTCTTGTATATACTGGACGTGTACGATGCGACGGACAATGGCTAGACAGTTTGATTATTCGATGACTTCCGCTTGCTCCCAACCAACAACAGTCAAGCCGATACCAAGTCAGGATATACCCAGATGAGTGCGGCATCAAGTATTGTCAGGCGATACAAGGAATAGTACGACTGCTCGCATGAGAACAAGGAGCCAAGCGAACCTGACATTTTTCGGACAACAGCTTCACGCCTCAAGAGATAGATGAATTGGTCAAAGCGAATTCTAGAGGCTCGTCGCTACACACGATGGACATCCTGAGACAGCAAGCCTGCAACTTCGCACAGGATGTTGGCGAGAAGCTCGGATTGTGAGTCTGTCAAAACAGCTTGCTGAGCAGATATTGAGACTCTTGTGCGATAGCCCTAGAAGAACGATAGCAACATCTCAAGTACTGTATCATCGCTTTCATCTGTATTTCCCAGTCAAAGACTTTGGCTATCAAGTCGGTCAAGCTGGTCTCGTGCACTGCGCTCACTTGCTGACTTTGCATGAAAGGACGTCATTGTATCAGCTTTACTGGTAGCCTCTAAGCTGGAAGATACACTCAAGAAGCTACGGGAGATTCAAATAGCTGCTCAGGCTGTCAAGTCGCTCTGGGACGGTGTTGGAGCTACAGAAGCAGATGAAGCAGTCGGTTGATCGCACATGATCCGAATAGCTGCTCAAATATTTAACTGCAGGTGCTGGAGTACGATCGCGCACGACTTATTGGTATCGAGCGCCTAATTCTCGAATCTGTCTCATTCAACTTTAATCTGCAAGCTGCTGATTCGTCTATGGCCGAAACGTCTGCGCATGGTATCAGTGGGAACGGCAGAATAGGCAGTGATGTATTTGTGTATATTATCAAGCTGGGAAAGCGATTACAGGGTGGGTTTTTCGTACCTTGGTGTCTTTTGTCTGACACAGCCGCACAGCATCGAAAGAGTTCTGCCAGCTAGCGTTTCGCCTCGGTATCGACGCTCACACTACGCTGGCACCTCTATCATATCCTCCGCAGTGTATCGCTCTAGCCTGTCTTTGGCTCGCATCTTTCCTGCAGAACCCAGCAGACCCAGAACAAGCAGAAGGTATTCCGACTTTCCAAGAAGGATGGACCACCGAATTCTCATGCCTGCAAGCGGACGTGGAATCTATCGCTTATGCCGTGCTGAAGGTGGTTGCCCAAGCTTCAGCCAAATCAAGCAAAAGCCTATCTACATCACCTGCAGATCGCTCACCAGCAGAAGGTGGTCGCATCACACTGAGCGCTGCTACCGAAATTACACAAGCTGCCTTTGTCCGACTACACAATGCTAAAGACAAGCGAAAAGCCCAGGAAGGTCCGAATGGATCAATAGCAAAACGAGCGAAAGTCGACCTCAAGCCTGATACCAATCACCACCAACGATCGAAAGAGACATCACTGGGCAGAGACGACTCGACTATCAGATTTCAATTCTAGGTGATTCGGTCAAACATACGATAGGTCTACCCGCAAGGCCGATTGTCCTCATGCCAGTATTCTGAATTCCTCCTCCCATCATCCACTGGCGAGCTGGATAAAGATGTGGACGAGTCTTTCGACTTCTCCTTGGTTCCATGGATAGTGGTTACTGCTTGTGAAGGTCGAGGAGACGGAATCCTCCAAGTGATAGAGTCTTCATGTACGCTCTGGGGCTCGGGTGTGTAAGGATAAGCGGCAGCTTGGGAAGGGATGGCTATAGCTGGAACTTGAAGGCTATCTTGCTTGCGAGTGGATCTCGCTTTCTTGGAAGAAGGTTTGGTTGGTGTCGAAGCTTCATCATCCTTTGGTCGTGCTGTTTCGGGCTCGTCTGGTAGCTGCTTGATGGACTTGAGCTTGGGTAGTGGGGGAAGTGAAATTGACAATGGTCTCTTTGGGCGACGAGCTGGACTGGCCGCAACATCTTGAGATTCGTTGAGCTGCGTCATGCCCGCTCTGCGCCAACATAGCTCTGCGTCCGGTAACAGAGTCGCCTCAGATGGCATCGTCTCGAGAACAACAAAGAAGTCGATTTCTACTTGCAATTGCTTTTGCCCTGCGTATATGTACTATCGATCTGGTCTATGCGCTTTGCACGCTGACATGTACTGTAAATACAAGCTTTGACACTGTTGCTCACATGGAGGAGCCTGTCAGCATTTACGCTCGTACCCTCAGAAGGCCGGTGAATGTGGAGAATGCATCTTCTCAGCTGCTCCGAAAGCCCTTTCGTTCGCTCCTCTCCCTTCAGCGACTTCTCAGCAACTTACATTGTCCGTTCTCTGTTGTTGTGCACCACTTGGAAGAAGCAGGCTCATCCCGTTCGACATATCTTATAACACTTCTGCGCTTTGACAAAGCCGGTTCCCTCCTCTGCTTCCCATCTTTCAAGGTCTGCTCCTGTAAAACATTCCATGGCTTCGCACCTTTCGCCTCCGTTTGAAGGATCAGAGGCCTACCCAAATGACGGCTATATGCGTCGTTCTGCGCGAGCCAGAAAGCCACGACAATTCGACGCCAATGTGGTTCAATTTCCTGATGAAGACGATTTAGAAGTGGAAGACGATCCTGAGCAAGGTGTGAATGCTGAATTTCACCAGGAAGTCGCCCCTGTTTGTTTTTGCCTTCACGCCAATGTTACGTATCATAGCTTACACATTTGCGATAGGCGCCTAAAAAGAGCAGTGAGTCGATGTACTGTAGATATAGGTAGTCTCTCATGCTGTCGCTGTTCAGACAAAAAGCCTCAGAAGCCTATCAGCAATGCTCGAGGCGCGGCGAACGAGTCGGACGATGAATTTCAAGCTCCCCTGGAAGGGCCGCCATCAGATGGCGAGAGCAATGACGGAAGTGCTTATGTATGTTCTGGCTTTGTCGGCTTTCGCATTATTCACTCATACGTCGTAGGCTCCTTCTCGCGCATCATCTCGAGCCAGTACTACTATCTTGCCTCCGGCGACCCACGAAGCTGTATATGGCCAGAATGCTATGGCAATGCATCACCAGCAACAGTACTACAACAATTCGTTTCCCGCTTCTGCCGTCGATCCACAAGATCTCTATGGCATGGCGCCACCAAACGTTGAAGAGCAAGTCGAGCCAACTTCGGGTCCTGTAAGAGCTCCTGCTCGTGGCCGCGCAAAGGCTGCTGCCAAAGACACCAATCACGTCAAGCGGCCTCCTAATGCCTTCATTGTAGGCTTCCCATCGGTTTACATGAGCGTGCTTTCCTGACTACTTGTAGCTTTACCGCTCATACGCATGCTCGGCCAACATTATACCTGCTTCTCTGCGCATCAACGACCATAGGCAAATTTCTCGCATCATTGCGACAATGTGGAAGGAGCTTCCAGCCGAAGAACGTGCTGTGAGTTTGCTTCTTGATCCGCAACTTGACACAGCTCACGCTATCTACAGGTCTGGGAAAATCGCGCAAGGGAGGCGAAAGAGATTCATGAGCGCGAGCATCCTGGATATCGATATGTTCCGGCCAATAAGATCAACGCGGGCAAGCCAAAGCGGAAGGCAGCACCGAAAAAGAAAGCAGCAGTAAGTACACTACTTGGTCCATTCACTGTATACTGATCTTGAGTCGAATCAAAGGCTGCCGAGACCGATGAGCAAATGCGCGAACGTCGAAGGTGCGAAGCTGTCGCGAAAGCTATCTTGGCGCACAAGCAAGAGGCACAAGAACAACCTGAAGGCGCAGCAGAGGGCGACGAGCTACAGAGGAAGATCAGCGTGGCGATGAAGAACACTGCTACTGAGATTGCAGCTGAGAAGAGGCACGACGAAGAGCTACGAGCTCAAGGTATTGAGCCTGAGTCGAAGAGTATGCCCAAGGGTAGACAAGGCCGAGCGACCACACGCAGAACATCTGGAAAGAGCGCTCAAACCACCCCTTCAGATGACGGACCTGAACTTCACGGGGCTCAACCTCAATGGTCACCTGCCAATCCCTACGAGCGGGGCTACCATGTAAGCTTAGATGCTCCAGGTCATCGGTCCCAATTGAATTGATTTCCAGGAATATCAGCAGATGCCGAGTACGTTACGTTCACAAACCCGCAGGCTGAATCTAAACACATTTGCAGTGATGCACAGCAATCTGCCAATGTCGGGATCGAGCCTACATGGCATGGCACCCTATCAAAATTACCCTGCGGGCTATGCACCTCAAGACAGGCATTATGCCTCAGAGCAGCATCCTCTCGGTGCATACCCGTGAGCATCGCTTATCTTGTTGCCCATCTGCATCTGAAGCCGAGATATCCTTTCTAGTCCACGACGGGAGTCCATCTTCTTTCGCGACACAGCTCGCGACTTAGGTCTTGGTGTCGAAGGACAAAATTACGGTCACCATGGGCTTCCCTCGCCAAGTCGCATGGAAGCGTTTCCAACCGATGCAGCATACTATCAGCCCACTGGACAAGTGAATGGATCAGCAGCTGGTAGCCGCGGCTCGCCTGTCGAATACGAACATCCAAACTCGCCGCCGATGAACTGGAGACAGCAAATGCATCAAGGCTACCCTCACGGCCAACAGCCACCTTTCGACTCTTATCGCATAGCTGGATATGCAGAAAGCCCTTCCGATCCGCATTATCACCAGTCGACGCTTCCGCAAACTCCTCAAACCACCTGGAACTATTCTGAGGATCGCTAGGGCTGCTATGTCGGAGCAAGAATGCAGTTGCTTGTGTCTTACGTTTAGTTCAGCTTGGAAAGTTCAGCTTGGCACATGGTATGAGAATCGGCATGTGGTGTACAGTAACCTTTCTTGTTTATAAATCACAAGACATTAGTGGTGTACAATGAATCCTTATGCTCTACAGTTTCAGCTCTCCCAATACTCGTCGCGCTGTTAGCAGCATGTAAGCTAGACTCGCGTTGTATTGGCATGCAGCACCAACCTAGCATTGAATAAGACCAAGAATCGCCCGATCGCCTGCGGAATTGTATTCCATGCATAGATATCAACGGTAATTTGACTAGACATGATCAGCTCAAAAACAGCCGATTGATAGCCAGCTAACACTCACCAATTAGAACGTCGAAAGTAACAACTAGCTGGTTGGTAAGAGCTGCTGTGGCAGCTTCTGATCTTGCTTCCGTGGTGAGGTTTTGCCCAAGAGTTCCACTAGAGATGCCATTTCTGGGTGAACCCAGTGCGGTAAAAGACGAGGAGGACATGGGGTTATGAAGCGAATTTTGAGACTCTTCTGGGGCTCCAGGCAGGTCTTTGTCAAGATCTTTATCTTTGCTGAAAGGCGACCGTGTCAGGCCACCAAGGCGCGAAGGTCTTCGCTTGATCGCTTCAGGTTGCGGATGCCCGACTGAAGCCAGGTCGATACTCGGCGCATGAGCACACTCAAAGCCAGACTTGATAGCTCGATGTTGCACACCAAGTCGATCCAACACTCGTATGATGTCGTCTCGAATGACATCCGGAGGCTTTGTGGACGTTGTTGCGACTGAGAACAGACCTTTCAAATAGACTGGCTTGATTTCGTCATTCGGTGCGAAGGTAGGCGAGACGCCTTGCGTAGTCGGTGCAGCAGTTGGCGTCCTCGCGGTATCAATGTCCAGCGGTTGCTGCGATTCTTCGGGTGCTTCTTCCAGCATGTATCCGGTAGAAGCAGTTCGTGACCGCTTTCTCGAGGTTATCGAAGACTGCCTCATTCGATCGCCCAGGGTGTTTGCTCGACCAAGCGATGCTGCGCCTGTCCCACTTCCGACCGACACGCTTCTGGAATGGCTAGGTCCCAGGGTTCCGCCAGCAGACCCAGACCGAGCCAAATTCTGTGCTTGCATCGAGGGCCGATCTATTGGAGCTCTACCAAGCCCGACCGGATCGCCCTCGTTGACTTGAGGTAGTGCAGCAACCGGACCCTTGGAACTAGATTTGTGCCCAGTTCCGCTGATGCTGGTCCGAGGCCGATGTCTTTTGTAGTCAGAATCAGCCAGCGATGGAGACCGGCCAAGCAGTGAGTTGAAACGACGAGCAAAGCCACCTTGACTGGCAAGCGGGATGTCATCATCGTGATCTTGAGGGTAGTCTGCTTCTGCTGCAAGAGGTGCTGATGACGCCAGTACGCTTCTGCGTTTGTTCGCCGTGTCGACGACCGGTATCTGCATCGGTTGCGTCGTGGCGGAAAAGCCACTTTGCATATTAGGCGATGTTGGTGCAGATGCTGGTACGCGCGACTGCCTTCTTCCAGCTGAATTGAAATTCTTGCGAGAAAAGTCCTCCTCTGTCGGAAGGGCAATTGAATTGGCAGTAGCGGGGCGCATACTTTCTTCACCATTCGTGCGCACTCGGACTCGAGGCGTTGTTGGTGCAAACGCGATGGCGCCATCGGACGGTGGACGACTGCCATCTTGCACAGGATGTTGAGCGGCCACAGGCGGAGTTGGTGCTTGCACAGAGTACGCTTGAGCAGGCGCCGGCGGAGGAAGTGGACCATTGAGAGAAATGGTAGAAGACGCGAAGACACCAGGTCCCCACAATTTTTCGCGCTCGATCTTCTCATGGACAAGATGGTAAATAGATACGAGCGGATGAAAGCCTCGCGTCGGATTGAGGCTACTTGGCTTTGGCGGCTGGACGCCATTGGCGAGGTTTGGATCTTCAGAAGGTAGATGGAAGTCGCCCTGTTTGGGCGAAGTAGGCGAAAGAGCTGCGGAGACGCTGCCCGTGATTTTCTTCCGGTAGAAATCAAAGCCAGAGAAACGCTTGTTGCTTGTAGGAGATTTGGCGCTGCCGAAACCGCGACTGTCCGGGCGATCGAAAGAGTCTCTGGCTACACCTCTGGCGACGTTGTAGGCTTTGACAGTGGCCAGGTAGAGCTCAGAAGACAGGACTTCTTCCAGCTTGTCTTCAATCTCTTTCACAGTGCCGAACTCGAAGCCAGTCATTCCCTTCAAGACTTCAGGATCCAGCTCGCCTGCTACGAGAGGTTCGCGAGCTGGAATGTGCGGATCAGCCGGAGTGTCGAAGCCTTTGACCATCCAAGGATGAGCCAGAATTTCATTCATGTTGGCTCGATGAGCAGGATTCGTGACGAGCATGCGCGACAAGATATGTTTGCACTCTACAGGATCGCGCATCAGCTCAATACGTATGTGGACAGCTGCTGTATACCTGTACTGAGCCATGCTGGGTATTCCACCAAGCCACGCTTGATCTTTGCATGCAATGCCGGCATGCTTTGATCATCAAACGGCACTTTGCCGCAAACCAGAACATATAGGACAATGCCAAGCGACCAGATGTCGACTTCTGGTCCAGTATAAGGTTTTGCATTGAGTAGTTCGGGCGCGGCAAAGTATAGAGAACCGCAGAAGGTTGAAAGATGAGTAACAGGTGAGTACAGATTTGATAGACCAAAGTCGATGATTTTGATGTTGCCAGTATTACTGATGAGAATGTTTTCGATTTTGAGATCTGAAGAAAGCATCAACGACAGATCTCAATTGAGCATTGATACCATACCTCGATGGACAATGTTATTGGCATGACAGTACTCTAGCGCACTGCCCATTTGTCTAGCAAATTTGCGAGCACTACGCTCTCGTAGCCGGCCGTGAGCGATAATGTAATCGAGCATTTGCCCGCCATTGACATATTCGAAGATCATGTAGTGGTGATTCGGATAAACGGACATGGATTTCATGCCACAGATGTAAGGATGGTGTAACAGGAGGACGATGCTAGCTTCTCGTATTGTTCGCACTTCTTTCGATAGATCTTTAGCATGCGCTTTGTCTAGGAAGGAGGGAGTAGCTTTGAGCTGGCCTGTGGTGTCTTCCGACGCGCCATTGGAGTGCTTGCTGTCTGCATTCGAGGGTCTGCGCGAGCGATGCTTGTCTGGATGCGTTTGTTGAGCGGCATATTGAGCTTGTGCAGACGCTGTTGATGTAAAGCGGGGAATGATTTTGACAGCAACCTGCGTAAACAGAGTCAGCTGGAAGGACAGTGCAAGCATCGCAAAGACATGCCTTTTCTCCAGTGACGGTACTTGTCGCCAGCTTGACCTTTCCCATACTGCCAGCACCAACAGTCTTTCCCAAGGTCCATTCACCTAATTGCCTGCGACTCCCATTACTCGCGATAGCTCCAGATCCATTCTGAGTGCTCGACTTTGCCGAATCCCTTGATTTGCTTGATGCAGGATCTGACGGCCTTGTCCGGTCTTTGTCTCGCCGCGAGCTAGTCGCGCCATGAAAGCTGGGTATCTCGGGTATCGCTGACTTGTCAAGATCCGTTGATTGTTTGCGAGCGGATCTAGAGCCGCTGTCGCTGGCAGTTGACGCATTGGAAGCACTTCTTCTGGGCTGTCTTGACAGGTTGTTGGCCTGATTCGTAGAGCCAGCAAGGACTTCAGTATGGTCAGCAGCGCCAACAGTACTGGCTGGAAAACTGTTATCGTGTCCAGCACGGGCTTGATCTCCGGAACTATTCGAGACGGAATACGATGTAGAAGCGACTGGGCTAGATGAAGTAGGCTGCGGACCAATAGGTGTAGCTTGACCTTCGTCCAAAGGTGAGTTTGCAGAAGGCGCAATACTTGTGCGGGCAAGGTCTTCAGGCAACGTGTCGAACCCATCTGCTGCACGATCCACGCGCATGCCTCGAGCATTGTTGGCAATCAAAATGGGCTGACTGGATCCAGAGCCTTCATAGAGCGGACCGACTGAAGAGGATCTCGAATGCAGGAAAGACGCGGTAGAGTCGTAACTATCTTGCTGCTCTGCAGGATGATGCTGTGTGATAACGTCTTCTCGCGATTGAGGCGGCGATGAGGAGAAGGGCTGATTGTTTGGCAGCACATGAGGCGCTGCGCTTAAGCTGGAAGGCAGCGGTTGCAATTCATCTCGAGCTTCATGCCTCAGCGCATCCGAGGAGGTTGTGCCATTCCGCGTCGCTGGCAAGTCCAACACAGGTTCAGTGGCAGCAACAGGGTGCTCAGTAATCTTGTCCATCTACTCCTGCAGAATTCGCAGCGAATATTATTGAAGCTTCGTTCGCCTTGTCCTGCCTGATCTTTCGGAAAGCGAGGACGTAGCACTGGCTGAATACAGCGAGGGTCGGTATTGTCAACTCAAGACTGGGCTTCTGGTCAGCACTGCTCAGCCATGCAGCAGCTGCTTGGGGTATATTGTTGCTGCTCAGCCTCACTCAATTCTCGAGCCAAATGTCGCGCGCGCACGGTCCAAACGCCGAACCGTCATGCTGCTATCAGGCCAAAGCTAGGTCTTAGACAGTAGCTAGGCAGTAAAACAGGAGCACAGCAACATATGACTGCAAAGCGCAATCGATTTCACCCCGTTTTCCACTCGCAGTTGCCCAAAGTCTAAGAATCCCTTCACTTTTGTACGCAATCAACTCAGGCCCACTCCTCATCGCCAGATAGATTAAGATAGATAGATGAAGACCCAACGAAGAAGAGAGAGTATATTGGAATAGCTATTGCGACTAGGATTGATGCTCAGCTCGCACGAAGTCGGTACATCCGCCAAGGACTCACGCATTACTCTTCGAGCACCTCCTCTTCCTGCTCATATTCCTCATCATCATCTAAGGATGCCTCTTGGTATTGTTGGTATTCATGTACCAGATCCTGCAAAGCGAGACAATGGTAGTTTGATGCCGCCAACGTGCGAACAGGTTGACAGGCAAGCTGGCCAGATCACTGACTGATCGAGTGGGTGCTATCCTGCGACAGACATGTCCTTGCCCAGAAGATGTTGCTTTGCTTTGCTGTGACTTTTGAGGCCTGGGTAGCGAATTCCGCCATATGACGCAGACAGACACAGTCAAGACCAGGATAGAGACACTATGATGAACGTAGATCCATGGACTCCGCAAGAACGACTAAAGTGGAAGTGTCCGACCATTTCCCAAAAATCGCGATTTTCTCAGCCGTAGTGGAATCCAGTTTCTGGGAGTTGCTTGACATCAGGTTCCTCAAAATCGCGTAGAGCACTTCGAGACTTGACAAACCGTAGCTTCTACAGATTTGTAGATGTGTCTTGCTATCGAGAGAGCTCGTAAATGCAAGGCAAGGCTCAGAGCATTAGATGTGCTTGCCGCTCTTCTCAGGTCATCAAGGTTCAACGATTTGCTCTCTGTTCCAGCGCGACCGGCACACAGCAGTCAAGAAGGGACACAGTCGTATTGCTTGCTTTGAATACACGTCTTGAGCCTCTTGAAATGGCAAAGCAGCAGATTTGGCTGCTGGGAACTTCTTGCAACAGCTCCATATATCAAGCCGAGCACAATCTCGTTCGCAGAGCAGCAAGATATTGTCGTTGGGCTCCTTGCTTGAGCACAACTTGCAAGCCTGTTGTCGTTGCTCGACATGAAATTTCAGCCAAGCAGCAGGTCGACCCAATATATCAAGTCATATGAGGCTCTTGTGACCCTATATTGGCTCACGGATCGTCGCTTACTCTTGCAACGCATCGCCTTTGTTTGCTCCGACCCCCAGTCGCTTGCTATCATGGCTAGCGATGCATTCCGCATGGAAAGCGCTACTCAAGCTTCAGTCTTCTATAGGACAATTACTGTCCAGCTCGTCTGTATCATCTAGAAGGTCGCTTGCATGTGTGCTGCTTGTGCCTGTATTTCGAGTATTGACCCTTGATCCCACTGTCCTTCGCCTGTTAGCAAGTATCTCTGTCAGCCCTGAGCGCATGGGGAGCTCTTGTTACTCGGAGACGAACACTCTCAGCTTCTTCTGCTTTCACAGCAGCTTCTCAGGCTGCTGGTGCTGGGGTGTTGATTGCCGACGCCATCCTTACTAAGTTCGGTGTGTGCAATTGTGACGGTGTGTGCAGTTGTGACCTTTCGCTTACTTCAGAGATCACTTAAAGGGCAGCATAGTAATTCAGCTTATGTACAAATAAGTTATCAGTCTCTCCACATCAGCTATACACTGTCTTCCAATACTCGGTTAAAAATTATCATCTCACATGCCGGCATGCGTTCTTTTAGGCGATTGCACTTGACCAGGATACGTAAAGTCAAATTCATCGAGTGCAATGTCCTAAACAGTCTTATGAGCACTGGCTAGACCGCGCTCGAGCAGACCTACCGCATCTTTGTCGTTGTCTCCTTGTCTTGCAGGCAGACTTACCGAACGCTCTTCGGCTTTTGGTCCAGCATGGCCGCCGTGTCCGAAACTGTGGCTGTGTGAGCTGATCTTTCGAGACTTGAAGGAGGGGGCGCCATCCGGTGCCGCGCGACAGGCGAGCTGGACGAAGAAGCTGATACAGTACACCTTGGACACTACGAGAATGTGTCATTGCTTAGCTGCAGCTTAGGTTGCTTCGTAAGATGATTACCTGGCTATTGATTGACGGGAAGGATTAGCTCGATATCGAGGAAGAGACGAAAGGCATACCATGAGTACACCAGCCACGTAGGTTATGTCTGGCAGTGCCAAGTATGTCTTGACAAGCGGTCAGCGTTCATATAGATTCAAATGAGGACGACCTACGATCGCTCCAGCCAGAGTCTTCAAATGCAGATTCAGACATGTACGATCCAATCGTCATTCACTTACGAGCGCTGTAGAAAGAACACAGCTATTCAAAACCACCAGTGCCGTTCTTAGGATGACTTTCCTGCAGGATGATTGTGAGCGTCCGACATTTTTAACATCAGAGACATTTACTTGGTGTCAACAAAATGAGTCTGCTCGTTCGCTTTGTTGAGTTTCAGCAGCAATGTGACCGTGGTCAGAATATCGACAGCCTGCTACAGATGAGTACGATAAGGTTTGAGTTGGATTCGCATACCGCTGATGTGCAAAGATAGGCGCCGAAGACTCCTATAGGCGACAGGGGTAAGCATCACTCTCGATAGGTAGAGTGACATACCCTTGTACTGCAAAGAGTACTTTGCACCTGCAGGTGTAGGTGCCTACTGAAAATCAGCAAACCAATCTGCTGTTGAAAGGATAGCAAACATACCCAATTCGGATTAGTGCTCAGATACACGTAGTAGTATCCCTGGCAGCTGGCAATCAGCAACTTGACACACAGTCGTCAAATCGGCTATCTCACTCCGGCGACTAAGTCTGCAGGACGAATATAAATCAACGTCCAGAAAGTATTTGCGATTGCCTTACAGAGCAGCCCAACACCAAAGACTGCGGCGAAGACCTTCTTTCGGCCAGTAAAGATCCAACATCGCCTAGACAATTTGTCTGCACGTGTCCGGGGCAGGCCATGTGAGTTCTGACCTTGCGAAATATGCCTGAATTGAAGTCGACAAGAATATGTTGAAAGCCAAGGCAGCACTAACAGTCATGTAAATGACGCTCGCCAGCAAAGGCTTATCACATACTTCATTCCTCTGCGCAAAGTATCATTGAGATGTGAGCAATGAGCTGAGCGAACCAGGCTTACTTTTCTTGCACACTACATAGATATCAGACGTAAGATACGAGAGAGGAAATCGAAGGCTTACTATGTGTATTCAATATGGCCGAAGTGAGAGCTATACAGCCAAAACAGTCAATAAGGTTGTCAGTCTAGTCGAGGAGTTCTTTTACACGTGTGTACTGTAAAGCTGTTGGTTTCAAGTGTACATGCCAGTGTTGAGTGACTTACGTCCAGAGTGCGGTGAATATCGCGATCGTCTGGCCAGTAGATCTGCCGCTTGTCTCAGGATTACATGGTCGACTCTCGTCGATCTTACACCAAGATCACCGCTGCCACCTGTGGTTCAATATGAGTATATACGGCTAGCAGCGGCCAGGGCAACTTACCATTACGCGCAACCATACTATTGGTCTGATCAGCTGGCGAACTCAAATACTTCTGGAGCGAGCTTGCCCGGATCTTTATTGCCCCATCGCATGCAATACTGTCATAACATAGCTTAGTCTCGTCTGATAAGTTCCAGGCTATCGTAGCTTACGAAGATAGCCAAACTCTGTTCTCTTGTGTCAGTTCAAGCCAGGTCCACTATAGATGGCATACCCATACGAATCCCTGTCGCATGTCACATAAGCATAGCTCAGATCGACAGGCAAATTGCCTTGCCTGCAACAAGATGTTTGCCACGCCTCTGCTGTGCATCAGAGCTGTGCTTCGCATCGACCGCGCTACCTCACCCTCCGAACTAGGAGCTCGATTCAGACTTGATACATAGACTGCACTAGCCGACTGACCCGGCAACCAAGAGAGATGAAAGCGTTGTGATCACGATCCTGAGTCTCAGCCATATTAAGTTGTTATCTGGCTGTCTTGAAGGAGAGATATTCTGCCAGTCTGTGGAGCCTCTGAGGGCGTGGCTTCATTTGTGTTTAGACCTCGAAGAGCTATCGAGTCTTATCGATCCCCGTGGCGGATGAAAGACCAGAATGTAGAGGCTCGGGCAGATGAGTGGAGAAGGCAGCTTAAACGGGTGAGAGGCCTTCAGACGAATCAGGTGCTTACTTTACCCAGCTTTACCTACGGGCAAAGCAAGGGAATGAGCGCCAAAGAGAGATTGAGCGATTCAAGAGAGATGATGATTTGTATAGAGACAGAACAAGATGGGACGCAAAACGATGCTGGCACAGCAGTCACATCATCACACGCAGGACTTTGCAAGACGTCTGAGCACGAGTAGGCTAGCAGTGTTGGCTTCGCAATGCTTGACATGAAGCAATTTGAATTCACGCAATGCTCAACGCGTGTGATCATTCAGACTCTCAGCCTAGGCAGCGGCGTGCTTTTGGGTATGTCTTGCTGCTTTCATTTGGATGCGAGCGGGAATGTTGCGTGGCTCCAACCATGCCGGGCTATCACTATTCAGTACTAGGAAGTCAAAGCAAAGCTTTGCAGAGCAATTGGGCGGAGGAATCGAAGCAACTAGGCAGGAGGATTGAAGCACAGTAACATATGAATGGCAAAAAAGCAACGACTTTTAGTTTCCCCCCCGTTTTCCACTCGCAGTTGCCCAAAGTCTAAGAATCCCTTCGCCTTTGTACGCAATCAACGCAGGCCCACTCCTCATCGCCAGACAGATTAAGATAGATAGATGAAGACCCAACGACGAAGAGAGAATATGTTGGAATAGCTATTGCAACTAGCATTGATGATCAGCTCGCACGAAGTTGGTACATCCGCCAAGGACTCACGCATTACTCTTCAAGCACCTCCTCTTCCTGCTCATATTCCTCGTCATCATCTAAGGATGCCTCTTGGTATTGTTGGTATTCCTGTACCAGATCCTGCAAGGCGAAAACATCGTGGTCAGATATGACGATTGGAAAAGCATACTAGCACTGACCTGCATGTTTGACTCGGCTTCAGTGAATTCAAGCTCGTCCATGCCTTCGCTTGTGTACTGTCGCAATGTCAGTCTGAGTTGTGTATGAGAAAATGGGTACTCACCCAATGCAAGAAAGCCTTCCTCCTGAACATAGCAGTGAACTGGTCGGACACACGCTTGAAGAGTTCTTGGATACATGTGCTGTTACCGATGAAGGTGACAGACCTGTATGAAGCAACCGGGTGAGACAAATTGGTCATACTCGGGCGGCAACCTACATCTTGAGACCTCGAGGTGGGATATCACAGTGAGCGGTCTGGACGTTGTTTGGAATCCATTCAACAAAGTATGAGCTGTTCTTGGATTGGACGGAGACTGTAGAGCCGGTTCGTAAACATCGAAAACAGGAAGCTTCGGCACTTTGACCTACTCATGTTCTCTTCGACATCACGCATCGAGACGCCCTTTCCTCTGAAGTATGCAGCGACTGTAAGGTATCGGCCGTGACGAGGGTCGGTAGCAGCCACTGCGAGCACCATACGAGATCAGAGATTGCGAAATCACATCTCTAAAGTCCACTCACTCATGTTCTTCGAGTCAAACATCTGCTGAGTAAGTTCCGGTACAGTGACGGCGCGGTAGGATTGGGAGCCACGGGCTGTCAAAGGCGCGAAACCAACCATGAAGAAATGCAATCTGTAAAACAGAACCCAAAGCAATCAGCCAATGTATTCATACTATGTAAGTCCCCCGGCTTACCGGGGGAAGGGCACCATGTTGACTGCCAACTTCCTCAAATCCGAATTGAGTTGTCCAGGGAACTGAACTCATCAGGCCGAGCCTATCACTGTGATGCCAGGCACTTACACGAAGACACGTGGTGATACCAGACATGACGACAGAGACCAAGTGGTTCAAGTCACCATAGGTAGGAGTTTGCAACTTGAGCGTCTTGAAGCAAATGTCGTACAAAGCCTCATTGTCGATACAGAAGGTTTCGTCAGAGTTCTCGACCAGCTGGTGCACACTGAGCGTGGCATTGTAAGGTTCGACAACGGTATCAGAGACTTTTGGTGAAGGGACGACGGAGAAAGTAGCCATCATTCGGTCGGGGAATTCTTCTCTGATTTTGGAAATCAATAGTGTTCCCATACCGGCACCAGTACCACCACCGAGAGAGTGGGTGATTTGGAAACCTTGAAGACAGTCGCAACCTTCGGCTTCTTTGCGCACGACGTCCATCACGCTGTCGACCAATTCGGCACCTTCGCTGTAGGGTTACAGCACTCTCAGCACAATAAAGTACCGAGCGTAGGATAGCCTACGTGTAATGACCCTTTGCCCAATTGTTACCCGCTCCGCTCTGACCAAAGACAAAGTTGTCCGGTCTAAACAATGTTCCGCAAGGTCCAGATCGAACAGAGTCCATTGTACCAGGCTCCAAGTCGACGAGGACGGCGCGAGGGACATACTTGTTGCCAGCGACTTCGTTGTAGTAGACCTTTTTTGGTTCACGGTATTAGCCACTTTGATCACTTTTGTAGTATTGTCTGTGCGCACGGAAATTCTTTCTAGTTGAAGGTCGTTGGTGCCCTTGTACCTGTAGACACACACTCAAGACAGGCTCAGAAGCCATAGTTGAGGTCTGCTTACTGTCCAGTGTTGTCGATGCCATGTTCATCACCAATGACCTGTGAACGCAGAGAAAGCCTGAGCAAGCAGTCGCTAGCACAATTCCAATCTGCTCACCTCCCAGAACTTTGCACCTGATAACGAAAAAGAAGGGTCAGAACGCAGCTTCGAAAATTATCACCCGAAGTCGCGCACCAATCTGGTTACCACACTATATAGCCGCGCACAGGATCAGCATCGACGCGCAATCAGTTCCAAAGAGCCTACCTGGCCGGTTTGCAAGTGCACAATCTGTAAATTACGACAAGGTCAACACTCACGTATTTATGCACATGAGACAAGCTGACGGACCTCTCTCATGTCTGGTTATTATTGAAAAAGGGAAAGGAAGAAATAAAGAGTGGCTTGTGGGAATTGAGAAGAGCGAATGCAAAGGCAGCTGTCAGGTGTTTGTAAACTGGCAAACACGCCAAACAAGGACATCAGCGATTTTGAACTTGAGACGCGCGACAAAGCTCCCGCAATCGAGTGAGTTGCTCAACTGAGGGCCTTCGTCGCCACGCTGCACTCACAGAAAGTCAGACAGAGACACGCCGGTGCTATGCAAGCTTGCTTCAGCTCGAAGGGAGGCCTGAGAGGGAGTCCGGAAGCCGAGCCGGGTCAATTGTTGATTTTGACTGAGTCCTGAAATTCTCTCTCTCTCCCACAGAGAACCCCTCATGTCTGACGCAGGAGACGATTTCGGAGGCGGTGGAGGTGCAGAAGAGTATATTTCTTGCTATTCTGGCCGTGTCCGAAGCTAAAGCATGCACACAGTTTCGATGACGAGCCTCAACTTGTAAATTTCAATCTCTGTGCAATAGAAGTAGCAGATATTGATTCCGCGAGCTCAGGACGAGGATGATTTACTGAATGAAAGGGACATTGACGAAGAAGGTGGACAAGCAGGGGAAGACGGAGGGGATGCAGATGATGGTCTGCCTAATCGCATGCACGAGGATGGCGAAGGAGGGCAAGCGAATGGGATAGTGCATTCTGGTGGTGGGCCTGCCAACGGATTCACAGAAGGCAACAACAATGCTCAGCCGAATCAGGAACGCTTTACTACACCTTTCATGACAAAATATGAAAAGGCGAGGATATTAGGAACAAGGGCTTTACAGATCAGGTCAGTGAGACCTCGCTGGTTTCAGAAATCAGACGATATAGTACTGATCTTGCGACTATCTTGTTGACAGCATGAACGCACCTGTTCTGGTACCGCTAGAACCAAACGAGTCAGATCCTCTTGATATTGCAATGAAGGAATTGGCGCAAAAGAAGATACCTCTGGTAGTGAGGCGCTACCTACCTGATGGGTCCTTTGAGGATTGGAAGTCAGTGAGAGATGCTTAGCTATCAGTCTTGTGCTGATGTGGTGTTTCTTTTGATGACAGTGTCAGCGAACTCATTACAGATTAACACCTCTCCTCTACTGTTTCTGGGCTCTTGGGGATGTCCTTGTACTTGTATCTGCACTGATGAATTTATTTAAATTCCTGTCACCTGATGCTCGAGTTTGTTTCATTACACGCCGAGGTATACAAATGCATCGGAATCCCTAGTACTAATACAAAATGACACAACAAGAATCACTGCCTCTTCTCCTGCTCTTCAGCATCCGCAATCCTCAACGTCTTTAACAACGAATCATAATCAAAGTTTCCTCTCCGATCTGCAAATGGCGGACTGAGGAAGGCGTCAATCTCTTCGGTTGTCATCCGATCCCCTACTTCGCTTAACCATTTCCGTAATTCTGAAGTAGAGATGGAGCCTTTATCGCCGTCGTCGAAACATTCAAACGCTTCTCTTAGTTCGGCTTCAGGGTCTAATTGGAGTAGATGATCCGCCCTGTTATCCTCACATCAGGAAGAACTGCAGAGCGAAAAAGAAGACAAACATCATAGTAAGGAATTGAGTAAAGTTGATACCGCGTTTCCCATTCTGCACAGAAGCAGATTCCAACAGACTGGCTAGATGACTAGCTGAAGGTGGTTTGCCTATTCCTACTGATCAGGAGACGCATTAAACGCGTGCAAAAGGGACCAACCGAGGTTAGTGAGCATAGATACTAGGTCTTCTTCACTTATCAGACCGTCTGAATTGACGTCTATCATCTGTTTCCGGCCATCAGTGAGCTAGAAGAGAAGTGTGAGAGGGACGTACTGCGAAAGCTTCTTTGAACTGCCTGACTTGAGAGTCCTCGAACTGAACAGGGCATGAGCCTATAGCATTTATTACGCGTCATAGAAGCATACCATCGAGTATAACGACTGTACATATTGTAATTGCTCAGCACAGAATAGAGGAATAGGGGGGAGACGCACTTCGCTAGGCTGTCTCCGCCCATGACTGGATTTGACCTTCAAAGTAGAAGGCCTGCCTTGTCCGATAGATGCCATATTTCGATGGCTACACTCAGATAGTCGTATGGAAGCTGTGTTGAGGGTCTTCTCCAAAGTAACTTTTAGGACTTCGTCGTTTTCAAGAGCCAAATTTCCTGCTTCCAAACGTCGACCGACACACTGACCGCAAAGCATCGACTTGCGCTCTACTTTGCCTCAGGCAGCTGGTAGTAGGCTCTGTGGTGTATACCAGACTCGCGAGAGGGGAATCTGTCCTGCGTCTGCCTTTCCTCGCGTTGAAACTTCGCTATCTGCGCTGAACGCTCGCTATCTGCCTTTCTTTACGCTGAAACTTCGCTGCTACGCCGTTTGCAAGCATGGACGCCGAATCTGAGCTCACAGGCTTGGCTATGGGAAATGTCTTCGCGGAATTAGGCATTGAAGGTGCAGACAGCTTGGCTGCAATGGGGTTCGGAGGCGATTCAGGATTGGACGCCAATTCCATCTACAATGATCGTTATGCGGATGAATACGCTGGCCAAGGCGAAGATTTCGAAGACGAGATAGATAGAGAATTGGCAGAAGAGATGCAAGAAGAGGACGAAAGGCCAACACCACCTACATTGAGGGTCAGGCCTGCACCTGCGACCAGCGGAAATAACCAGAAATTGCGAGGCGAAGATGATTATGATTTCGATGAAGACGATGATGAGGATGAAGAGGAGGTTTCAGAGCCTTCTGAAGACGACAATGACCGAGATCAGGACTTTACCTTGTCTGAATCACCTGAAAAGAAAAAGAAGGAGCGCAAAGCGAGAAGAGAATCAGCTCAGCAACCCAAATCTACTACAAAGTCAAAGAAGGCAAAGGAAGAAGAGATTCAAGATTACAGCACGTTTGACCTCACTGCCGCCGACGAGACTTTTCTGGGCGAAGACGAAGAAGAGCTCACTGATGGCGGCGATCTCTTTGGTGACGATGATGCTGAACCTTCCCCTCAACAAGACTATTCTGCCACTTTCGCTCCCGATACAGCTGCAACGGCCGATTTCGCTCTTGATCCAATGTTGATGGGTTCTGATCAGCAAGCTGAACAAGCTCAACAGCAGATGGAAGAACGCAATCACAAGAAAGCTACAGATGCGAAACGCTTCTTCCCTAAATTCGTGCCCGGTCAGACGCTCGAGCTTACCGACATGCTTACTGGTCGTCCTCGCAAGCGTCAGAAGGTCAATCAGGGTCCTATCAAGTGTAAGTTACGTTCACTACCTTGTTCTGCATGCGCTGACACACGGACAGTGGCTCTACCTCCCTCGTCAGAACTTCCCGACGCTCGTTCGACACAAGACTTTCTTCGCGAAGCTGGAGCATCTGCCGCGCTCCCATCAGATCCTCGCTCGAACGTTTCTTCCTGGCTCGGACCGTACGCCCCACCTCGAGTAGTAGAAAAGACCGCCAGTGAGGTCGACTCGGATGCTGCATATGGTCTACTCGTCCTGCAAGGTCAACAGAAAGGTCTCGATCTCCCTGCTCCTTCCACCGACGTTGCTTTGGACAACTGGGACGAACGAGACTACTCTACACCTGTTGAAATCATTCCTTCTCGCCATCGGATTCTGGAACGCAAATCTGGTGAACCTTTACCTGATCGGAATGAATTGGTTGAGCTTGGCGAATGGGATGGCCCAGCTATCTTTGGAGAAGGAGATCCGAGCTTCTTTACTCGTCTACAAGTCCACGAAGGGGATTCCAATCTCGTTCGCATCGTAGAAGATGATGAAGAAAGTGAAGGTGAAGAACGAACGAGAACGGCGTTCAGTTTGGCTGGTCCAACGCAGAAAAAGAACAAGAGGAAACGACCGGTGCCTAAGAAATTGGCTGGTCATGTCATGATGGACATGGGTTTGGATGTTTACAACATGTCGAATGACAAGAAGTATGAGGACCTGAAGGAGAGCAAGAAGAGGGTCAGACAGACGTTTGGTTCTCTTGAAGTGTTGCATTCTTGGCCAGCGCTCAAGCTTCAATTGCCCTTTGTCAGTTGATTTTTAAGTTTTGATCGATCACGCTGAGCGTCGAGTAGTATCGTACATCGCTCAACAAATCAGAATGTCGTTCCTATCATCGACCAGGTCTTCAATTCCCGCTCAACATTCCCATCACTTTCAACAAAGTCCGTACGGCAAAGAAGAAGAAAGAAAAGAACGCTACTGCTGGTAACCGAGGTGGAAAAGCAGACAACCCGATCAAGAACACTGATGAGCTCAGTATTCGCGATACGAGTCAATTTGTTCTTATGGAGTATTCGGTAAGTGGAATAGCGGTTTGCGCTGTACGTGCTGATAGATCATCGGCCACCTACAGGAAGAGTATCCGCCTATGATGGCCAATCTCGGTATGGGCAGTATTTTGGTCAACTACTATCGAAAGAAGGATCCGAAAGACGAGCATCCACCAAAAGTGAGCATGTTCTGAATCTCGATCAACCCAACTCATAAAGTTGGCAGGCTGACTTGGGTGAACAATTCTTGCTTGATGCGACTGACGAATCACCGTTCCTGCGTTTCGGTACTGTCGATCCTGGTCAGATGGTCCAATGCCTGTACAACAACATCCAACGTGCTCCAGTATTCAGACAAGCGACTAACAGCACTGACTTCCTAGTGATCAAGTAGGTTTGATCGATTTACGCCTTGACGTGGCTAAAAGAGAGACTCGCTTCACAGAACAACTGTCAACGGCGATACCAAGTACTACATTCGCGAAATCAAGAATCTTTTCGTTGTCGGTCAGACCTATCCAGTGCAAGAAGTTCCAGGTCCCCATTCGCGCAAAATCACCACTATTGGCAAAGCTCGCCTGCAAGCTGTCTCTGCTAAGCTGACCGAGAAGAGCGGCCAAAACCGTGTCAAGATGAACAAACTCCTTCGTTTCTTTCCCGAGTCAACTGAATTGCAGATGAGACAAAAAATCAAGGTCAGAACCCTGTCTTGATTGTCAGCACTTGACTGATGAGTACCGATGCTGACAGGACTTCCTCGAATACACTCGTAAAGGTCCAGATCAAGGCTACTGGGCTCAACGAACAAACGCAAAGAATTACGAAGAAGTCATGCGCGACCTCAAGCCTGAAGATGTCGTCTTAGCGGAGGCTATGCTTGTCGGCCAAAGACACTTGCTGGATCTCGGTTATGGTAAAGCTGGAGAAGAAGATGTCATTCAAGAAGAGGACGAAAGCAAGATGGACATCGAACAGCTTTTGGCTCCTTGGATCGTGACCAAAAATTTCTTGCAAGCTAGTCAGAGCAAAGCTATGCTGAAGCTGCACGGTGAAGGTGATCCATCTGGTCGCGGTGAAGGGTTCAGTTTCTTGAGGGTCAGTATGAAGGACATCTTTTTGCGCGAAGGCGAGACTATGGAAGAGCGACAAGGTATGCTCCTACTTGATTAGTCAGTCAAGTCGTCTGACGCGGATGTCCAGCCGAGATTGCTTCGCGTCCAAAGAGCGGGCACAAGTACAACGTCCAAGAGCAACAGGTCATCTACCGTGAAGAAGTTGATCGCATCTGGCGGGCACAGATGAAGTCACTCAGTAGTAAGAAGGACGCCGCCCTCACCCAAGAAGACGAGTACCGCTGGAGACAACGCCAGAAGACCAACAACACTCGGGATGCTGCGACGCCTAGTGCAACTACGCCTGCTCCAGATGGCTACGGTGGTGCTAGTCCAGGCCAGGAAGGCAATGGCGAAGGCTCTGATGCTGGCGGAGAAAAGCATGTTCACAAGATTCTCAAAATCAAGCGTGTTGTGAGCTTCGATTCTGCTGTTTCGTCAGACAGGCAAAGTACTGAACACTCGCTGGTAGGACAAATGGGGACACGTCTCGATTGAGACTGTTCGTGATCCGGCTGTCGCAAGTGCCTATGTCCGCCAAAGATCTATTATTGAAGAAGAGATGATGAAGGCGGATGAGCTCATGCCTACCGATGATGCCGAGAAGAACGAGAGGTTAAAGAAGAAGTATGTGACCATATTTCACTCTGGACTTTACCTGATCGCCATCTATAGGCTGCAAGATCACATTGCCAACTTGAAGCACAACCAGGATCGTCGTATGCAGCGCAAGAACATGAAGGCTGGTGTCAGACAGCAGCCAAACGCGGACGGTAGCATCACCATCACCAAGCGAGCTTCTCGGGGAGCCAAGCAAGAGACGACGCGAAAGTGTGGCAATTGTGGTCAAATTGGTCATATGAAGACGAATCGCAAATGTCCTCGCTATGCAGTAGGTCAACCTCCTGATCCTTACAACTGGTGTCTGAGACGTTCTGACAGGAATTTCACGACCCCAACAAGGCTCCTCCCGAACCAGCTGGAAGTCCCAAAGCTGCCACGCCTGCTAGCACTCTGCCTCCGCCGCCGAGCACTGTACCTTCTGGTTTCCAGATCGGCGAAGGATTCTAGGCGTCTCGTCATGCGTGATAGGAATTCAGGCAAGTTACTATTTAGGGTCAGCTCAGCACCGCCTAAGCGAAAATCAGAGAGCAAACGTTTGTGGGTCGCGTGAGTAAACGCCGCGAAGGGTCTGTTGTACACATGGCTGTAAATATTGTCTAGCGGGCCGTAAACCGTTGGTGCTTAGCCGGACGAGAATGCATTGAACTTTCGTGAGCGCAAACCACGAGCTCGCTCAATTTTCCCCGTTTGCGTTCCTTGTACAGTCTTTGTGTGCAGGCGACTTATCAAGAAAGGACCAGACGGGCGCCGAGCAATCCTGACTGCATAGTCGAGCGCGTCATATCCGACCTGATTGAAAAGATTGCCAGATCCAGGCATGGATAACATTCCGCTTCAACCTACACAAAGCAGTTCCACAATGGACAACCGCAGCTTCAACTCGTCACAGCCTTTGAACGACCGAGACGTCTCCGATAACCCTTTTACGCATGAATTGCACGAATCCGGTGGCTCTGGCAGCACTGGCAATGTGACTCCAGCTCAACCGCAGAGCCGTGCTGGAGGCCGTCGTGTGCAGTGGTTCTTGGACGGTGCAGATCAGATGCGCCAAGAAAGACATGGTGAGAAAACAATTACATGTCTGAATACACAGCAGTGCTTACTCATATTGAGCAGATGACAGACAAGCTGAACATACATCTGTTCAAATGTCAGCTTCTCGCTTCTTGGACCTGCTCGCTGGTTTAAGCGGATTTTTATAGTTCCCCCGAATCAAGACCTGGCTCAGATTACTTTGGCAACTATGCGGAAAGTAGTGGCTCAATGACTCCAGTCTCTGGCGCAATGACGCCAGACATTTCTCGGCCGCCTTCACCAAGCCGTGAACTAGACATGGACATTGTGAGCGCTCTGGTTGAAGCGCGGTACGACATCTGAAGTAACCGTAGATGGAAGGAGAGAAAGATGGGCTACCCGAGATGAAGCCCAGCAAACGTCTTCAGAAACAAGCGAATCGCTTAATTGCTGCTCACAAAGCCAAAAATGCCTTGATGATGGGAGCGTCCGAAAGAGGCGAACAACGTAGAGCTCGCTCCTCATCTCAAAGCCGAGGCGGTGTGGACCCTATGGCACTGGCTGAAGCTCTGCGCAAACAAGGTCTACAAGAAGACGCTGAGCGACCTGCTTCTGCTGCTCAGACAGCAGCTTCTACTTCTCGCCGCAACGCATCTTCAGGCGGTATTCTTGGATCTCTCATGCGATTGTATGAACGGCCTACTTCGCCTTCAGCAAATTCTTCAGAAGTGACCCTTGTTCAGCCCGAAGAAGCTACACAAAATCGTACTTTCAGACCTTTCATGCCGACTAACAAAAGCTTTGACTCCATCGCCAATTCAATGAAGAAGGGTACCAAGCAAGTTGCAAAGACGGCTGCTTGGCTACCTGAAGAGGCGAGCAAGAAATTCGAAGATGCTGACAGACCTTGGGCTGCAAGGAACGCTGGCGGCGTCTTCGGTGCCTTACAAGCTAGTGCACTGGATTTGGCCGGAGTTGCAAGTCCTATCGCTTCAACCATCAAACCAGCTCCCGAGAAAAGTGGATTCAGACTCAATCGACATGCCATCTCAGCCGAGTCAAGTCCGCCGAAATCAAGGGATCATTCGGCACCTTCTACACCAGGGGGCACGATGAAACCCAGCTTCATGGACCGTCACAAGCCGGCTTCGCTGAGCTTGACCAATTTACAAGACTTGCTCGATCCTGCCAAGCTGCACCCCAGCAAGCTTCATTCTGAATCTCATGCGCTCAAAGCTAACAAGTCTCGTCCTACCACGCCCGATGAAAAGACTCAGATGCAACATGCTTATGTTTCCAACGCTAAGCACCGAAAGAGGAAGAACAAGAAGCAAGACGAGATCTTTATCACCATGCACATTGCTGCAATTCTACAACGACAAGACTTTATTCTACGCCTTGCCAGAGCGCACATGATGTTCGGAGGTTTGTCATTCCGCGGCGCACTTTCCAGCGAATTCTAACGTAATCCGCATCAGGACCTAGTCATCGCTTCGAAGCCGAACTTCAGGGTACTGGCAAAATCTTGGATATCGACGTTCAAGGTGAGTCTTTCCAGCACATCAATGCTTCACATCTGATGTATATCGTAGTCGTCTACCTGATGTCCTTCTGTATCATCTCCTTCGCTGACCCAGACACTCAAACGTCATCTATCAAGATCATCAAACAGAACGCTGGTCTCAACTTGTACAAGCTCAAAGCTCTTGCTGTTCTGCATTGGGAGGTCATGCGAGACAAGATCGGTGTTGAAGATGCTTCAGCGGAGGTTAGCAGACTGATGGTCGAGAAACCGGTGGTATGCCTGCCGCCGCTATTGAACGCCTACCTATCTGACCCGTTGTGCAGTACAATGCTTGGCTCAGCATCTTCTTTGGAGGCATGTGCTCAATCTTCATTGGTATCGCCTCATTCAACGCATCTTTCATCGACCTATGTGCTGCGGCTCCTCTCGGTGCTGGACTTATTGCGTAAGTCGTGCAAATTAGTGCGCCGTCGAACTACGCTGATGGCTTGCTCAGCATACAAGTCTTTGTCGCAAGCAAAAGTGATGTCTTGTCTAGTGTCTTCGAGATCTTCGTCACTGCGGTCAGCAAACTTCATCATCGCGTCCAATTCTAGCTGATGAAAATACAGATCGCATCTTTTGCTGCAGCTGGCTTGTCAGCTTCCGGCTACTTCTGTTACGCATCTATCATCTCCTCGACAATCGTGCTCATCCTGCCCGGTTGGCTCGTGTGCAACGCCGCACTCGAGCTGCAATCTCGCGCTATCGTCACTGGCTCCGTGCGACTTATCTGGTCCATTATCTATGCTCTCTTCCTTGGTTTCGGTATTTCTATCGGCGCCCAGATCTGGAATGGTATAGCTCCTCAGCGCCTTCAATACATCAACGTGGACAGTACCTGTTCCTATGCGCATATGCGAACGGACGGAGACACACCTTGGTGGCAAGTTGGCATCTCTGAATGGTTCTACTTCCTTGCTGTTCCTGGCTTCCCATTCTTTCTGGCGCTGAAGAATCAAGCCAAGATTAAAACCAAAGAATTCTGGGTGACTGTCGTAATCGCTGGAATAGGTCGGCCTTCTTGCTTTTTTTGGCTCATGATGAAGTCTGATTCGTCTGTGTGCTATCCAGGCTGGACAGCAAAGTAAGTTGTTCTCTTAGAGTAGAGAAAATCGTGAAAGACTGACTTTTGACATTTTTCAATAGTCATTTTGCGGCAAGAGCATTCCCTAAGCAAGCAAGTGTCTCGAGTACACTAGGTGCCCTAGCGGTCGGCGTCTGCGGCAATTTATGGGGCAAATTCTTCCAAGGCACGGGTTTCATCGTTGCATTGGTCCCGATCATGTGCGTATATCGGTCTTACATGGCAGAAATGATATCTGACCTTCGCAGCAGGTTCCAGCTGCCCTCTGGGTTGGGAGCCGGGGGCCTACTTTCGTTTGCGGCCAACAGCGACAACTCTGAAGCTGCCTTTTCTGGCACATTTGCGATTGCTCAGCAACTGGTAGGGATTTCTTTGCAAACCACAAACACTGTCTCACTCTGTGCCTCTACAGGTTACTGTCGGACGTGAGTTGTACATCCTAGTATCGTGGACCGTTACTAATGCTTGCGGCCCTGCCATCAGTCGGCTTGGTCGTTGGTTTATTCGCGGCAACTGTTCTCATCTATCCTATCGGGTCCAGTAGGGCCAAAGGTGAGCTTCCTCGTCGCTCAGACTACTAATGAAATGCTGATTCCTTGCTTCCAGGACTCATGTCCTTCTAGAGCATCTTCTACACCTGTACAGCCAAAATCAAGACATGTTCAGTATACATTATTAGAGACAAGCCCAGCATCGAGCAGGAGTACAACGGGAAGCGCTCACGTTGTGCCTTGTCACATTGTACATATGGACTTTGTGCTTCGTTGATCGAAGTTGTTAGTTTCAGCATTTGCATTAGATTAAGTTCACTTCAGTAAATCTGACTTTAATGTGGTCGCATCGCCAGCAATGGCTCGAATTAGGTAGTATTACAACAAGCGCCTTTTTCTACATCCCAACGAGTTTTTCAATATTCCCGTCAAGTATTTCCGTAAATGCGGACTTTGACGATACACTGATGAACAGCTGAAGGAGCTCTGCTTGAGCTTATAAAAAGTACTGCATTGACTGCACCCTGTGATCAGCGCTATCACATGAGACCTTTACTGAGGACTTACTGCCGCTTTTGCCGGTAACGCTCTTGAATCCTGAGGTGCTGCTTCAAAGACCTTGTAATCTTGGTTCAGATTGTCGTCCAGCTGTAACACTGATGCTACATTCCCACAACTGTACACACAGACTGCATTAAGTGTCTAGACACTAACAGCGGAGCACAAGCGTACCGATAGCAATAATTCGGCGCACTCCATACTGTGACAATCATGTCGTCAAACATTCTCTTGTAGCCCTCCATCACCTGTTCACCTCAAAACATTCGCTAGCTGCCAAAGAGCAACAAAAGAGCGGGACGAACCAGCTGATGCGCTCTCGCTATTAGATCGAGCTTGTTATGCCGTGTGAATTCTTTTGTCACTGCGCCGCCGAATAGGTAGCCTGCTCCTCTTGGTGATAGACCCCATCCTTCTATGTCTGAACAGCCAATGAGAACAGACGGTGAAAGGTCAAAGAAGAACGAACCATCTGGATCTGACCATAGTAAATCACACATTGCGCCATCATGCGGTACTTCTTGTTTCCGATCTATCAGCCGTATCTGTACGAGAATTCCGCCGTTAGATGGAGAACCATCGAAAGCGAAACCGACCCGCACCTGATCTATCGACGTTATCGTCGGACTCAATCCGCCATGCACACAAAACACCCTCCCATCCACAATAGCAGCCAAAGCAAGGTAATCAAACACTTCACAACAATACCGCCACACGCTCGCGCTTCCGTACTTGCGTTGACACTCATCGTAAAACCCATAGACTTGAGTGATTTGCCGCGATTCGTGGTTTCCTCTTATGAGCGTGATCCGATCTGGATACCGGACTTTGAGCGCTAGTAGTAATAGAAAGGTTTCCACGCTGTAGAATCCTCTATCTACGAAACTGCATCATCATCATCAGTTTGACACATGACACATGGAAGGCAGTAAGAGAGTACGCACTCGCCCATGAAGAGGTAGTTGGTCTCAGGACACATACCTCCTACTTTGAAGAGCTCCAACAAGTCATAGAATTGACCATGGATATCACCGCAGATCTGCATGACACAAAGATGCAAAATAAACACAGCGAAAATTGAGACAGAAGGGGATGAGACGGACAGTGACTGGTGCGTCTATCCATTGAACGTTTGCTTCTTCTACGAGGATTTCACGAGCTTTGAGGCACAAGTCTTTGACCTGCTGTTCGCTGATGATTTCACAACGCTTTAATGTAGCAATCTGCCTATTAACCAAGGGTATCAGGACATGGCCGTGTCACAGCTAGATAGACAGGGCGTACTGATCTAGAGAGGACATGTAGTCGTTGAATAGAGAGAAGCTTTCAAGTCGATCAGCAACGGCGAGCAAAGGTGTTGTATACCTTTCAAACTGGCTTATACCTGCTCATAACAGATAAGAAGAGGGTTGGCCATGCATTGTAGGTCATTACAGAGCACAGCAGTCGCGCGGCAGCTAACTTTATGCGTTTGAAAAGTGTACAACCTCTCGCTTCTGCCTCCTACGGCAATCACAGGTCAGCCCAGCCATACTATAGTGCCGATAGGATGCTGAATCATATGCTACAGCCGCCGTCGTGGGCAATTTCTCGCCATTGACCAGAGAACAGCAAATCCTCGTTTGCCGCGGAGGGACTCGCCTAGAACTCTTGCAAGTAGACAAGAACACTGGCAAAATATCTTCTTTGCTCGTCCATGAAGTCTTTGGCACCGTGAGATCAATGGCTCCCTTCAGGCTGACGGGTGGAACGAGGGATTATGTTATTATTGGTTCTGATAGTGGACGGGTTGTGGTGCTGGAGTATGACCCGGCAAGCAATACTTTGGTCAAGCTCCAGCAGGAGACGTATGGGAAATCGGGTAGTAGGAGAACGATTCCTGGACAATACCTTGCTGTTGATCCAAAGGGAAGAAGCATCATGCTTGGTGCTATGGACAAGGCGAAATTGTCAGTACTGGAGCTACTAACACTGATTCAGTGTTCATGACTCCTTCTTTGACAGAGTCTACATTCTCAATCGAGACGCAGCAGCAAACCTAACAATCTCATCACCTCTCGAAGCACACAAAGCAAACGCCATCATTCATCATATCGTCGGTCTAGACGTCGGCTTCGAGAACCCTCTCTTCGCAGCACTAGAAGTAGACTATGGGGAATCAGATCAGGATCCAACTGGCGAAGCTTTCGAAGCTACCGAAAAGGTAGCTCCATCCTTCCTCATTGTCAACAATCATTAATTTTGAGGCAGATGCTCACTTACTACGAGCTCGATTTGGGTCTGAATCATGTAGTGCGAAAATGGAGTGAACCAACAGATGCCCGAGCAAATCATCTAGTAGCCTGTCGGTCCTCTCATCTCTCCATCGGGAATTTGTCTGACATTGTTCAAACAGTGCCAGGAGGCGTATCAGCTACTTCAGAAGCGCACGATGGTCCATCAGGCGTTCTGGTCTGTACTGAGAATTATGTGATTTACAAACATCAAGGAGTCAAGGAACATCGGGTGCCTATTCCTAGGAGGAGCAGTCCTTATTCTGATCCGGAGCGGGGCATCATCATTACTGCTAGCGTGATGCATCGGTTAAAGGTGATTCCTCTGCTGTTTTGTCATCATGGTGACTGAAGCGGCTGCATCATCACAGGGTGACTTCTTTGTTCTGCTGCAAAGTGAAGAAGGCGATTTGTTCAAGGTCACCATCGATCGGGATAACGAAGATGTGGAAGCAATCAAGATCAAGTACTTCGATACGGTGCCTATCGCTTCTGCTCTCTGTATTCTCAAGACTGGATTCCTCTTTGTCGCCGCTGAGACTGGTAATCAGTGAGTGTGGCTTTCCTTCATCGTGATGGAAAGCTTGACGATGTTTAATAGTCAACTATATCAATTCGACAAATTAGGCGAAGACGGGGATGAAATCTCTTCCACCTCATACGAGGAAAACGGGGCTACCGCTCTCGATCTCCCACCTTCCTTCTTCTCCGCTCGACCACTAGAAAATCTCATGCTCGTGGACGAAATGGACTCTTTAGCACCTATCATCGATGCCAACGTCGCCAACGTGCTGCAGAACGATAGTCCGCAGATCTACACTGCGTGCGGCAGCAGAGCGAGAAGTAGTTTGAGAATGATGCAGCATGGTTTGGAGGTTGAAGAATTGGTTTTTGCGCCGCTACCTTTCGAGCCTAACGGAGTTTGGGCGACAAAGTTGACTGCTGGTGGTGTGTATCACTTACTCCTGTCCAGATCATGAGCTAACATATCGTAATAGACGAATTCGACGCGTATATTGTTCTCTCAGCGCCAACATCGACTTATGTCCTTTCCATTGGCGAATCGATTGATCAAGTCACAGACTCGGGCCTGGTCGAGAACGCACGAACACTGGGCGTACAGCAAATGGGCGAAGACTCTTTCGTCCAAGTCCACACTTCTGGTTTCCTGCGTGTTCGGAGCGGAGGCAAGAAGGAACCTTGGCCAGATGCTAATTCGCGTATTTCAGTTGCGGCTAGTGCCATGAATCAAAGGCAGATCGTGCTTGCCACTACGAGTGGAGAATTGATCTATTTCGAGGTGGATAATGAAGGCGAGTTGAACGAATATATGGAACGCAAGAGTTTGGGTGTGGCTGTTACGACGCTCAGTATTGCTGATGTGCCAGAGGGGAGACAGAGGACGCCATACCTGGTGAGTGCTGCATACTTCGTGCTGACCGACGCTCATCTAGGTATAGGCGGTCGGATGTGAAGATCAAACAGTCAGAATCGTCTCCCTGAATCCAGACAATTGCATGGACACCATAAGTATTCAAGCTCTCACAGCTGTACCTTCTGCTATCTGCGTGGCCGAAATTCAAGATGCCGGCATAGATAAGCTACGGCCTACAATGTTCGTCAACATTGGTCTCGTCAACGGTGTCTTGCTTCGGACAGTCCTCGACTCGACTACTGGTCAGCTCACAGACACAAGGACACGGTAAGCAGCAATCTTCAATCAGATGAGCAGTCTGCTTACTTTCGATGACAGATTCTTGGGCGCTCGAGCTGTCTCTCTTCGACGCGCGGTCGTGCAAGGCCAACCTTCTATCCTTGCTCTTTCGAGTCGAACTTGGCTCACCTACGTGCACCAAGGCCTTCTTCAATTTGACCCTCTCATCTTCGATGCCCTTGACTACTCGTGCGGTCTGCAAGCAGCTGTATGTCCTGAAGGTATTATCGGTGTGACTGGCGATACTCTACGGTCAGTGTCTATTCATGCTCCTTTCTTTCCCTTCTGTTCGAGATGTGACACGGGATTTGTAAAAGAAGAGCCTAACAAGGACTTCCTGCCGATACTTCCTATAAACTTATACCAATTGATCCTACTGAAACTTCACTTCTATCTATAATGTGTTCTGCAAGAACAGTTGCTGATGAATAATTGATTAGAATCTTCACCTTGCCAAAGCTCGGTAGCAAAGTCAAGACTGTCACTACTCCTCTCAGCTATACTCCTCGCCAGATTCTCTTCCACCCTTCCAAACAGGTCATGTACACGATCGAGTCAGATCATCGGACAATAGCGCCTGTAGAGCAGGAGAGCAAGCTCGCGTCAGCTGTGAGTTACGAGCCTGTTGTGCTTGTATAAAGCTCAATCTGCTCACGAAACCACAGTCTGACCGGGAAGGCGCCGATTTACCCGTCGAGCAATTCGGTCTTCCACGAGGACCAGCAGGCTCCTGGGCTTCTTGCTTGCGCATCCTCGATCCGACATTACCTGAGGAGGGCAGCACGCTTACAAAGCTCGAGCTAGATGCCAACGAGGCAGCGTTCTCGATGGCCTTGGTACCTTTTGCGGCACGAGATCACAACATGCATTTGGTGGTAGGAACAGCAAAGGATACATCCGTTGCGCCGAGAGCCTGCTCTTCTGGTTATCTAAGGACGTACGCCGTGACTGACAACGGTCGAACGCTTGAATTGCTGCATATTGTAAGGCTGCTCTGTCCACTTGCCTGAAACGTGCTGATGCGAATATCAGACCGAAACCGATGAAGTACCAACCGCTTTGATTGCTTTCCAGGGTCGTCTGGTAGCAGGTGTGGGCCGTGCGTTACGGATATTCGACATTGGAAAAAAGAAGTTGTTGCGAAAGACAGAGAACAAGGTAAGTCGTTCTGTGTTTGCCTTTCGGCATGGCTTATACTGTCGGTAGTCTTTCCCTGTTGCCATCACAACACTCAACACACAAGGATCGCGCATCATCGTCGGTGACATGCAAGATTCAGTTTTCTTCGCAGTGTACAAGCCTCCAGAGAACCGCTTGCTTGTCTTTGCTGACGACACACAACCGCGATGGATGACTTGCCACACTATGCTCGACTACAACACCATCGCTGGCGGTGACAAGTTTGGCAACTTCTTCGTCAACCGATTAGCGCAGTCAGTGACGGACATGGTCGATGCTGATCCGACGGGAGCAAGCATACTGCACGAGAAAGGCTTTTTGATGGGAGCGCCGCACAAGACTGAGATGTTGACACATTACAATGCGAGTCTTTAGTCTGGATTATTGGGTGACGCTCTGATAATATTTATAGGTCGGCGACATCCTCACATCGATACAGAAGGTCTCTCTAGTCGCTGGCGGTCGAGAAGTCTTGTTGTACAGTGGTCTGAGTGGAACAGTCGGCATCATGGTGCCCTTCGTGTCTAGAGAAGACGTCGACTTCTTCCAGGTGAGCTCTTCTCCATCTACAAGCCAATTGGTTGCTAATACAATGTTATAGATGCTCGAAATGCACATGAGAGCGGAAGCAAAGTCGATAGTTGGCAGAGACCATCTGTCTTATCGTAGTTGTGAGTTGCATCACTTGGATCGTGCGAGTCTATTCGCTAACGACCAAGCAGACTATGCACCGGTCAAGGGCGTTGTGGACGGTAACCTGTGCGAAGAGTTCTCGCATCTGCCTGCCCAAAAGCAGGCACAAATTGCTGGCGAGCTCGATCGAACAGTCCAAGAAGTGTCAAAGAAGCTCGAGCAGATCCGAACCATCACTGCTTTCTAGGTTTCGAATGGGTATAAGACAGCTTGTAACAGAAAAATGTACCATAGACTGCTTGACGAAGTTGATTGTTTGGAGGAGGCGTTGCGAAACGAAACTGTCGTCTATCTCATTGATCGTGCATGCGGACCCTATGCGCCCTCTATATCCTCCTTCCGTCTCTACAAGTCGGCACTGTGACGCACATTCAGCATGGGTCGAAGGATTTGAAAAGGTAAAGTACTCGTCTTCGTCTGGCAGAGCCATTTGAGCAGCCGAGTCCCTGCGAAGCGTATCAGCAATTGTGAGGGCCATCAAAGCAGATAGGCGTACAGTTCCTTCTGGTATTGAGCCATGGTGTCGGCATCGACAGTCAATTCGGGTGGTGCAAGAGCTAGGCGAGAATGTTAGCTTTTGCTGTAAATACTGTGAAGGTATGATGTACCAGGTCTGTAGGCAGATGCAATGCATTCATTAGCATGGAGCAGATGGCTTATCCAGATGACCTACGAAGCAACAAATTCGAGGGTAGCGGAACCAGTAAGCTTGCGCGCTAGCCAAAGGAAAGGCTTTTCAAAGTTGTAGTTTGACTTTGCAGAGATTTCAAAGTATTGGAGGTTCTTCTTTCGGTGGAAGGTTATCTGTCCGACCTGTACAAATATCGAGCAATCTTCAGTCAAAGGCGAAAAGCCATGCCAATGTTCCGCACCTTGACTTTGCGCTCCTTGACATCGACCTTGTTACCGCAGAGAACGATGGGAATGTTTTCGCAAACACGCTCCAAGTCTCTGTGCCAGTTGGGAACGGATCGGTAGGTGATTTTGGCAGTGACATCAAACATGATGATACCGCATTGACCTTGAATGTAGTAGCCATCTCGAAGACCGCCCTGTGAACCCGTAAGACTGCTCAGCATAGCAATGCAGGAGGCCGCAGGACGCACGAATTTTTCCTGTCCTGCAGTGTCCCAGACGTTGAAGCGGATGGTACCAAAGTTGGTAAAGAAGTCGAGAGGGTGGACCTCGACACCGAGAGTAGCTTCATGATGTTGTCAGATGGAGATAAAGCTTTGGTTAAAGGTGTATTTACCGATGTATTTCTTTTCAAACTCGCCACTATAAACTGCATTCAAGACGAGCCTTCAACTTCAGGAGAGGTGATACTCACGTCAAATGACGCTTGACGAAGGCTAGCAGTGTATGTCAGCTCCTGGACAGGTGCTTGAGCACGAGATCAATGCTTACTCGTTTTACCTAGAAGTTTGGTGTATTGTCAGAACGCGTTCCTCGCTGCGCCGCAGCAGGGTCTAGCATACCGGTACCACCGTCACCGACTATTTGAAGTAGCAGCAGCGTGAATCAAGCGAAATACGAGGCAGAGCGGGAAAATAGAGAAAGATGAGAAAGAAAGGTGAGAACACATGATCAGCACACCGGACGCGTTCTATAGTATCTTGGGCTCACCAAGCACGAGCTTGAAGGTTGGCACGTTAGCAGCAGCTTCTGTTGACATGATAGAGGATGGACGTCGCAAAAACAAGGGCTGTCAGCGAAAAACCGCCAAGTCGTCAAAATCGCCTTCTGTGTTAACAGTGACTGTCCTTGCTTACCTTTCCGTCCTGAATAATAGCTCTCTTTGCCTAAGCTCTTCCTGTTCAACTTGAGCTGCGCCGGTCAGAGCTTCCGATACACCGGACACTGCGAGTCTCCTCTCTTCCTTTCTCTCTTCTCTCAGCATCCAGAGCGACGAGCTTATGAGCCGTGCGACCTCGCGGAGATAAATTTCCAACTTTCGAGCTTGCGTGACTGTTTTCATATCAAGCTCTGCCCTCAGCTTTCCGGCTTAGTGTTATGGCGCATCATTTGTTATAGCTGAACAAGAACGCTGGTTGGGACACCTCTGCTGTGTTGATAAAGTTCGAGACAGTCTGACCGTTCTCGCACTGCCCTGATAGCCGTGATCATCGCTATAAAGCCTTGCATTTGCCTAATATCGTCGTACGCCATTGCTCTGCTTGTGCTGACATCGAGTAGATGCTCACGAGCATCATTCGCATCTCATTCGCATCTTTCTATCGCCTCCTTTCCAGGTTCAGTCTCCATCTTTCCTCCTGCTAAGTCAGACCAACAGTCAAAGGCTCAGTAAAGCAATAGCGATAGCTCTGCATTGCTCTTGGTCAATGGAAAGTTCTCGTCGATTCTCATCGGCCCTTGGACATAGGGAAAGGCTGTCCTCTATTCTTTGCCCATGACCGGATGACCTTCGAGCGCTAATCTTTTTGCTTCTCTTTTTCATTCGCCCAACGCTCCTTCTCGCTGCTTTGTTGCTTTGTTCTGTTTGACTTCTTTCTGAACTCCTTTCCTGACAACATAATATTCCAGACATGGCCAATCAATTAACTAAGAAGAAGATAGACGAAGCTAGCGACGACGACAGCTACAAGAGCAGCCGGGAGCGTCCTCGCCAATGCAACTCAGCACAGGGTCGCGACAGTCCCGTCCCCCGAATAGCGCTGGATTCTCGCATAACTTTCAAAGGCTGGAAGCCGCCCGAGCAAACACACCTAATTATGATGCGCTCACATCCGCAACTCGCCAGCCCTCTAGACCCGCTACCAATAAGACCGCGCAGGAGGAACTTGAAGCAGCTCGAGCGAAAACTACTACCACGCTGGCAACGGATGACCACACGCGCGAAATGCATCAGCTAACGGGCAAGCTGGAGGCTTTGCAAAAACTTCAGAAACAGCTGTCCGCTGCTGCCATGAGCAGACGTCAAGCAAATCCGACGTACTCAGCCCCCCAGGGTGGCTATGCTTTGGCTGTACGTTCTGGTGTAGTTAAGCGAATCGGTCTGACCTCGTGTGTAGGTCGAAGCTGAGCAGGCAGAAAGGCTAAAATGGAACGTGCTTGTGAAAGAGCTGTCGATCGGTCTACAAGTCGTCCAGTCCAAAGTCGGAACCCATCTGACGTCCGCCAACGCGAAGAAGGCGAAGGCCGAAGCTGACTATAAAACAATCAAGAAGGCAAATGGACATCTTGAACAGGCAAAGGCACATTTTGAGGACACAGTGCGTACGACAATAGCGTTGGAAGTTGCGCAAGGCTTATTTCGCCGCAACAGGTCAAAGAAGCTTTGTTTTGGCAGCGGGCAGAGAATGAGGTCAAAGAAAGCTGGAAGACTTTCACCGAAACTAAGGAATGGTATCATGCTTCCAAGTAACATTGCATACAGATAGCATTGTAGCCGTTATGCATGCACTTTCTCAAATTACCGTACAAGTGCTGGCCTGTACAAGTAGCGATGTTCATCCTAGGTCCCTTTCTTGCGATAGTCTTACTGTCCACTGCATGATCTCATGGGCCGGTGACTTTTTGCATGACAACGCGAGAGCGAGACCGAAAAAGTCGACTTGGCCGGCCTAGATAGCTGCAATTTGGATCAGTACAAATCTTCTGCTGATGAGCGCGCCGCATGCACACGCTATGGACCATCCAATTCTCTTCCGCTCGAGACAGCGATACAATGACAACGCCGAGTGATCATTTCGCGATTCTTTGCCTTGCACGCACCCGATCCAGAGGCATGCGGAAGTGGGATTTGGGATATGAACAGGTCGGAAGTAATCTTTGCGACTGGATAGCAACGGAAACAGAGACGGTCAAGATGCGATCGTGCAAGGCTTGGGACCGGTCAAAGCATGCTGCAAGTAGATCCGAAATATATCAAGGGGTATCGCAATCTCACGCAGAAGGAAGACAGGCCAACATATGCATACAGAAGACTCGCATACGAGATGTGCATTCCATGTCGCAGAAAGGTGGGTCATGCAGTGGTCGCTCAGGAAGATGCTGCCTCGGCGAGCAAAGACAACTGCGCCTTGCAGAATTTAGTATGTGCATCTAGCAGGCTGAACAAGGGCTGAAAGCTGGTATATTGGAGAGCGCTTGCTTGGACGTTTTCCGCGAACCGATGATGAGCTTGCTCTGGTCTCGGACACTCCAAAGGACCCTTCATAGTCTCGCGCGACAGCTCAGATAGCACGCAGCAGCGGATCCGCGTGACTCCTTCTGGCTCTTAATTTCATCTTCCTGCGGCCCCTCTGTGCTTGGCTGGTCGGGTACTGCTTGTTCTTGCTCTACGACTTGCTGCTTGTGTATGCTGCCCATCCCACGCGTCTCGACTTAGCGACCGCTGCAGTGGTTACTTGTACAAGAAACTCGCCGCTTCCCTCCCACGCTAGATTCGATATGCCTTCCTCTGGTAGAACCTTCATCTTGTGCTTGGATGGCACAAGCAACGAATTTAGTCATCGTAATACTAATGTAATCAAGATGTTTGACTGTAGGTCGTTTCTCCGACCCCGTCGAGCCTGTCTCAACACCTGGTAGGTCTCGTCAAAGATGACCCAAGGCAGAAGGTCTTCTATCAGCCTGGCATTGGTATGTCGCCGGTGCACCTATTAGACGTTTCTTACCCTCATCCTCTAAAGGCACCTACACCCCTTCAAATTTCATCACTCCAGTGACTCGTCGAGTAGCCAAGCTGGTCGATCTTGCCTTCGCTTGGTACCTTCCCTACCACGTCCAGAGCGCCTATACATTCCTCATTGACAATTACAAGAACTCTGACGACCGGATCATCCTCATCGGTTTCTCGCGAGGTGCTTATACTTGTCGAGCATTGGCGGGCATGTGAGAGATCCATGCTTCATTCTTGCAACGACACTCAGCCTTTATCAGGATCCACAAAGTCGGCTTGATTCCTGAAGACAACGCAGAACTGGTTTCTTTCGCTTGGGATTTGGTCAGAGCCTAGTGCGAGTATCATTGATGCGCATCCTGATTATGTAACAGTACAAATCGAACGACGACGTGCTGGCAGCAAGTAAGCCTTTCAAACTGAATATCATTTCTCTGCTGACACATCATTAAAGACTTCAAGGCAGTCACTTCTCGTTCAGTGCTGATAGATCAACTTTTACTTTTCGACTCGGTCAGCTCTGTCGGCGTCATTACGGCCCGACACCTCCCTTTCACCGGCAGTAACAGTACGTCTTGTTCTTTAGATGAGCAACAGGTTTGACATGCACACAGACGCAATTCGTCACTTTACTCATGCTATTTCACTTGGAGAACGTCGTGTACGATTCGCTCAGAACCCATGGCAGCGAGGTTTCAGAGGTCCGGAAGGACAAACGCCAGACAAACCTTCTGAAAGGCTGAATGAGCTGCTGGAAGCTCAAGGCGACGGACCAGTCGAGCCGAAGAAGCTTTGTGCGGATACTCAAATAAGACAGCTGTACTTCTTGTGAGTTGCGACGTGATTGCTTGGACGGGAACCTCATCTGCATTACAGAGGCGATCACTTGGATGTTGGCGGTGGACGGTTTGGTGATGCCGAAGTCGAGACGTAGGCACCATGCTGTTCACGATCTATACTGGCTGATCAACCTGTTGCTGAACAGTGACATCAGCTCTATTCCGCTACGATGGATGATAGAAGAGATGCTGCTCAATGCTCCAGACGGAACAGTCCTTGTCGACTCTACCAAGCTGAAGAGCTACGGTATCCCCTTCCCGATCAATCGCGAACTGCGAAGAACGACAGAAGGCGAAACACCATGGTACCAAGAAAAGGCGGCAAAGGCTCCTTTGCACGATCATTTGAGTGATGGCAGCCTACAAATGCTGTTCTGGTGGTTGCTTGAGATCTGGCCAATGCAGCAAACCTACCAGCTTGCGCGAGTAAGTCTTCATGTGTTAGCTTTCGGCTTATACTGATGTGGCACTACAAGCCTATCGAAGGACGATGGTGGAACACTACTTGGTTTCCGCATTTCGGCAAACGTCGAGTGAGCTTTTGGACTGATCTGTTACGCACATCTGGCTAATCTCGTGCAGATTCTGCCCGATCCGGCTTATTTGCACAACAGCGTCAAGGCTAGACTTGACGCTGATCCAGAGTACAAGAAGGAGAAGCTTAAACACCAGTCTTTGGACAAGGTGAGTCGTCTATTTCGGTCTTCGACTAAGTCTCAATCATTTGCAACAGAATGTACGCTTTGTAGAGTAGATACGAATGATTCTGTGTATAGTAGTGGTGCTGCATCTTTTGTATTTTCCCCTTTTGCATCTTCAAGGCTTAGCGCTCGAACCCTTTCAGAGGTTAGCTTGTCTTGACCTTTCACTCGCAGCAACGATATAATCAAGTCAAGATTGATTTTGCATTCGCCTGTAGCTGATGGCTCGTACCTACTCTATCACAGGTAGGTTTGCGCGGATAAAGAGACCCGTGTCGACAAGTTTAGACTGATGTCGCGTTTGGTCATCTCAGGCAGTTTACAGAATAATGCAACAACAGCGTCAACGCATCGTAGGACCAACAGCAAAGCAGGCAACAGCACCGAACAGCAAGCACAGCCGCGCGCGCAGGTCTTCAAGTTTCCAGCTACCCCAGTTCTGTCTGGAGACTCTCCTATAATGGGCAGCGAAGAGCTGAAGCCGGCCAGAGGACCTCTTCAAGCTGTGTATGAAGAAAAAGCAGGCCCTCCATCTATGCCAAACAACACGACAAAGCATCGACTATCACCTTCGCTACCCTATCCAGACCTCAGTCCACGCTCTTCGCCGACCAGATCCACTCATTCAGTCTCGCGATCTTCCACAAGTCCCTCACCGCTGTCGCGCTTTGCTGCTCACCTTGGAAGATCAACACCGCAAGATTTGGGCTTTGGCGTTGTTTTTACCCTCTCCTTTTTCGTCTTTATCCTAGCACTTACCGGAGTAGGCTACGTTCCACCGCCAGAAAAGACATCCATGCCGCTTCTTGTTCCGACGAATCCTCATTTCGCTCCTGATCCACCTGTCTATGCGCAACCTGAAGCTCCTAAGCGACCTGCCGTTCAGGATAATATACCTAGAGGCGATGTACCTCCTGCGAATGTGGTGCCTTTGCGTGCTCAGCAAGAAGCTGCTGCCGCAGCACCAGTAATCATCCGAGAAGAAGAGGAAGGCTCGGAACACATACCAGCTGTGCAACAGCCTGATCCTGCACGAGCACAAAGACAAGGCGGTGCCGAATTCGATCATAACGATAATGTAAGAGTAGGAGAGGTCCGACAGCATGAACCACCTGCAGCGGAAGAGTTGGAAAGCTTGCAACAGAGGTTGAACAGGTTGGAAGCGCAACAACGAATGCAGATACGGCAGGGTATCAAAGTGCATGAGGAATCAGGGGAAGAGCTGGTTGGAGGTTCGCCGGCTGACCCGTTGCTGGATGAAGATCATGCGGATCATTCACATCACGAAGACAGCGTGTACGACAGAGCGGAGGATGGGCATGACGAGCATGGGCATAGTCACGAGCATCCGGATACTGGGATTGAGGAGGATGAAGAGGCTGATCGAGTGTTGGAATTCCATGAAGACGCAGATGATGAGTTTGAAGTAGACCCTGGGCAAGCAAGGGATGAAGTGCTGGAACAGAAGTGATTGGGTGAGCCAGATCTCGCCTCCCTGCCTCGCACCTGTGTTGAAGTGTAATTTCGGGCTCAGGCTGTGGTCATTCGTCCATCGGTATTTCAGTGTGGTCTGTCTGTCAACGCATCAGTCTCCGACGTCTTGCTCGTCTCTCTATTCCGCCAACATCAAGATACCATATTTTGCTATTCCGCTCGGTCAACATCCAGACATTGTACTTTGCTTGCATATTGCAGTGTTACCGATTTTTGAGCCCATCAGGCATGCCGCCATCAGCTGTGAGTACCGGCAAGTCATCGTGCAGGCGATGAACAGTCCGCATCGAGCGGTTAATGGACTTGCGGTGTCTTACATCTTCCCTTCATTCGACGACACTGCTTCTTGCATTTAGTTTTGCCGCTTAGTGCCATCTGGCACTGCTTAAATTGAATCATCTGTGACCATCGCTGTGGCTCGTATAGCCTTTACCCGTGGTAAAGCTTGGCACTGCTTCCTCTTTCACCGCAACGGGTCCTATCCCTGTCTTTTCTTTCCTGGTTTCGCGTTACCTGACTGCGTTATTCTCTCGAGTTCTGTTCTGTCAACTTCGCTGGCCGCCTTGTGTCAATCTCACTCTCTTATCATCGCTTGTGTTTATCAATACTCCGCAATCTACACACGCCTCTGACCGATATCAGCTCTACAACACTCTACATGCTTCAAATATGAGCGCCTATTCACATAGAGTCGATGGCGATCAAGGCACAGCAAACGAAAGAAATTATCTCCTGGCCAACTATAGTGGTCAAGGCTCCATAGAGACAGCCCATCAGAATCTGTTCAGAGTGTCGACGGAAGCGAGTATAGTCCAATTAGCGTTCACTCTACTGTCTCGTAAGCTCCATTGTTTCGTTACCACGGGCAAGAAGTATTCTGATGCGGTCGTAAACAGTCTTTATCGTTGTATTTGGCACAATCTCGGCATTGTCAGTTGTACATCTCGTGCAACCTATTAAAGTGACTCGTTTGGCGCAGAGTGAAAGAGAAGATCTATGCGTCAGTAGTTCGATCTCATATTTGACGGCCTAAGCTAACTTACCGGATGATTCAGAGGAGAAGCGTATGTCTGACTTCCATCACAGGTAGTATGTCGATAACATCTGAGATTTGGGCTAAAGCATCATAGCGACTGTCGTGGGAGTTCTGATTGGACCTTATTGCGCTGGGTGGTTCTCTCCTCTCACCTGGAATTCTGGACAAGGAACAGATGAGATAACCGTTCAAGTAGGTGTTTGCTTCACGCTCCAAATCACAGCTCACCAGGAAATCATCCTCACCAGATCACTCGCGTTGTTGTTGTTTTGTCTGTATTCGCGATCGTAAGCTTTCAACCGGTTATCGGCAGGGTTGCTCATCTCTGATTCTGTCATTAAAGGGCGCTGAACTGCCTCCAGCCTATGTGAGAAAGCACTGGAAGGGCCTGGCACTTCTGCTGGGGCCGAAGTAAGTGTCTTTGTTGCTTGCTAAGCCACTGCTCACGGGCCGTCACACAGTATGGTCGCTGGGTGGCTCATTACCGGAGCTTTCATATATGTTTTGGTGCCGGGTTTGGAGATGTGGGATAGTCTAGTCATAGCCGCCGTGAGGCCTCTTTCTGCTACAGTCGGCGATCCGCTGACATGCTTGATTGAGTAGTGCACTACTCCTACCGATCCTGTACTCGCCGTAGGTCCTCAAAAATACTGCCAAGTCATTCCAGACATCACTGATGGCCTTCTACAGTCGAGTGTTGTTGGCCGAGGCAAATTTGCGCAGGAGCATGTACCAGCCCACATTCGTAACATCTTGCAGTGCGAGTCTGGTAGGTCATCCCACACAGCCAGTCGCCATGCCAGCTGACATGTATGTAGCGACTAATGATGGGTACATCGAATCTCGTCTCGTGTTCTTCTGCTGATTGCCATGTGTTGGGTTATGCAGCGCTGCTTTCCCGCTACTGTAAGCCCATACAGTGCCACTTGATTCCTTGTTAACACCCATGTCAGATATCTGGCACTGTTCTTCGTCCTGAAAGAGCAAATGGGTATAGGAGAGGTACGAAATTCCTTCTCGTCCCCACGTATCTGCTGAAAGCAGCATAGGTCATCGGTCGCTGGATCTATCTCATCGCCATCTACCAAGTCATCATGGGCAGCGTCTTCGGAGCGATAACTGGGGTGCTGGCTAGAAAGATGCTCAAGTTTTCGAAAAGGCGCAGTCTCATCGACAGGGAGAGTATGGTTGCGATGTATGTCGCTCTAGCGCTGCTGGTCACGTCTGTATCTGTCATTATTGGGACGGATGAAGTTCTCGCGGCGTTCTTTTGCGGCACAGCGTTCGCGTGGGATGGTTGGTTCCAAGAATCCATCGGTACGTGCCCTGACGGATCATCGGGGCTTCAATTCTGATGTTTGTGGCTACAGAGGATTCCAACTTCTCCTCAATTCTAGATCTCCTAGCCAATAGCGCGATCTTCATCTTCATTGGCGCAACTACACCTTTCGCAAGGTAACGGACAGTCCTTGAGCTCGCTGGATGTGCGCTGAAGCTGTGATACAGTTTTAACGATGCTTCAATTACAATTACCTGGTGGAGATTAGTAGTCCTAGCCATTGCAGTCATGTTGCTTCGCCGTATACCAGCTATTCTGGCAATGCAAAAGTGGCTGCCAGAAGCCCACACTTTCAAAGAAGCCTTATTGTGAGAACAAGCTCACTTTCCACAAAACAGATTAATTGATGCATGTTCGTGCAGCATCGGACATTTTGGTGATTGCACATTCTTTTGTCAACGTATCGCAAGCTCATGCTCTCGGTGAATGAAGGTCCGATCGGTGTTGGCGCTTTGTTCATCTCGACACTGGCGATTCGCCGTCTTCCCACACCTAATTTCCCGCCGCAAACTCACATCGATATGCTTGCCCTATCAATAGGTAATCTACTATACCGGCCGATCCTAACTCAAGCTGATGCATTTTAGGACCCATCAATTACTTTCTCATGTTGACGTCCAGTAAATGACCTTTACCATATTGCTTTCGCTAAGCTAATGCCTGATGGACTTACAGTCCTTATTCATGGCGTGAGCAACTTCTTTAGCCTCGTATCGTCTAGTCCTGAGGTACTTTGCAGCTATCAATCCCCGTCTTCACCAGCTCGAAACGAATGTCGAAAAGGGTTCATTCCTTGTCGCGCACTCTCACAGCCAACAGTATCAGCAATGAACCAAGCTGGCTATCTCGCGTCAGAAGACAGAGCGATGCAAAGAAGCCTTCTGACTACGAGAAAACCGCCATTGTTCAAAGTCAATCTTCTATGATCTCTAATCCGTCTAGTCCACCCACTTCGACTGATTCGCCTGCTCTGATCGAGACTCCGGCAACCTATGCTACAGCCAAATTGACCGAATCGCCTAAGACTGTTGCGCTTCCACTTCTAGAAGTAGCTTCTGAGCAAGTATGGCCAGAAGGTGATCAAGTAAGTGCTGGGTGTCTTAAAAGGGTATTTGAAGCTGATTCGCATGCTAGCTTGTCAAAGAGGATGTGAACGGCGAAAATGTCAAAGTGGAACCAAATCCTGCCGTACCGCAAACAAGTCGCCATAGCGATGCCCAGAAACATCCTCATCTCCAGCGTGTGCGAAGTCTGGCGCATCGCGATCATAATAAAGATGCCACACAAGTGAGAAAGCATTCAGCAGATAGCGATACACCTTCCCGGCAAGTCTTCAAGCAGGATGAAGTAACGGGAAAGCTTAGGCCTTTGACCAAACAAGAAATACGAGCAGAAGAAGCAGACCGGGCAGCTCGTCGCGAAGCACATTACTGCTCGTCAGGGACAGAAAGCGTTTGGGAAGACGAGTCGCACATCATTATCGAGAGAAAGGACGGTGAAGACCTGGAGATTAGGTGGAAAGAAAGATCACCTGAGAGCAGGCCGGGCAGTGAGTTTTTCCACGAAACAGGGATTAGTTGCTGACTCGGACATTCCCAAGTGCTTTCGCGACTGTCAGGCATTGCAAGCTCCAGCGATCTGCGAATTCCTCTAGGCGCCTCAAGTCAAGCGGGAACAACGATGCGACCGAGTCCTACTGCATCGCCTTCTTTCCGCCAGCGCTTACTAGGAAGAGGGCTCACGCGTCACTTGGATGCATCATCAGCAGAACGCGGCGATGTGCAGACCTCTTCGAATCTGGACTATCTGAATACTGTCGGTGAAGTGCAGCAGACGTCGATGATGCGGTCGGACAGCTTAGCATCAAGTAAAATGTAACACTATGTATGTGTATCAATCTGTACCTTGGCCTACCGCCTGCAGCTTCTCGTCTCGCCCCTGCGCTGTTCTGCTGCTGCTGCTTACTCCCTGGCAATTGTGCTAAAAATAGGTCAGGCTCGCACTTTATGATTACACTAAGCAACTCAACGGCAAACTGCGATTTTCAGATACCCTTAAAGGCCAGGGAGAGCTCCAGCCCTGCCTCTGTTATACCTCCTTGATAGAGTGCTCTCAGCCTTGGCCTATACCCTGCCAAGAACTTGCGAGAACTCCCTTCTAATCTCTGGAAGAATAGAACTCCCTTCTAATCTCTGGAAGCATTCGCTATCAGCCTGCAAAAGCCTCCTTTGAAACAATAGTAATTGACTGTGCTCTCGTGCTCTTCATCAAGCGCTCCTTCTTCGCCAAACGCCCAATACGCCTCATAGAATCTTCAAAATCGCAACAGCTACAAGGTTTGGAAGTCCACTTTTGAAAAGCAATGTCGCACCACGAGATCTATCATTACAACCTGCCTGGAGGCGGAGGTCAAGATACGGCAAACGCATACAACTACAGGCTTGCAGACTCTGGTGGTGCCGGTAGTCTCGAAGAAGCGCATCATGAGCTGTTCAAGATATCTCCAGAGGTGACGGCCGGTTCGTTCGCAAGCACAAAAGGTGGACAACGTAAACTAACGACGTGCTCTCAGTGCATTTGGCATTCACTTTGATCAGCATATTTGTGATCTTCTTCGGTATCTTCTCTGCCTTGTAGGTAGCATGTCGCTCGAAGGCAAGAGGATCCGTCTAACAGCTCTCTTAGAATCAAAGAAAGGCTTTTTATGTAGGCCACCAGCTGTCTTAGCAATATTGCGATCGCTCATCACGATATATGACCATAGCGGCGAATCCATCGTGGCTACAATGGTCGGGATAGCACTCAGCGAATATGGCGCAGGCATCTTCGCACCCAACGAGTGAGGCCCAGATCGTTTGTGATATAACATTGCTGACGAAACATAGCTGGGGCGAAAATATCAACGAAATCACATTAGAGATAACGCGCGCTGTCATTGCACTGTCCGTGTTCGCTATTGGCGTCGAATTGCCCAGAGCCTACGTCAAAAGGCATTGGAAAAGCTTGGCTATTCTTTTGGGACCAAAGTGAGCTAAAGTCAACTGTTCCCGTCACAAACCTGATAGTGCTATAGTATGATCGCGGGTTGGCTGATATCAGGCGCTTTCGTGTACCTCCTGATCCCTGGACTACACTTTCTCGATGCTCTCGTCATCGCAGCGTCTCTCACTCCTACCGTGTGTCTTGCGTTGACCCTCAATCGGCAGGCGCTCATATGTGCTGTCTAGGATCCTATCCTCGCCTCGAGTGTGGTCGGCAAGGGTAGATTTGCACAAGAGCACGTGCCCAGTCATATTCGACATGTGTTGCAAGCCGAATCTGGGTCAGCGTCTCTAAGCTATGTCACAATAGCAAGCTGATGAGATTGCTAGTTGTAACGATGGCGCGGCGTTTCCTTTCCTCTATCTTGCCATGTTCTTGGTTCTACGTGAGGGTGAATCCGTTGGCGCATCCATCGGCTGGTGGATACTCCTCGTCTGCCTCTACCAGATCGTCCTCGGGGTCATCATCGGAGCGCTGGTCGGCATTGCGGCAAGAAAGTTACTCAAGTTTTCAAAGCGGCGCAGTCTTATCGACAGAGAAAGCATGGTCGCCATGTATGTAGCTCTGGCATTGTTCGTTACTTCTGCTACGACACTGGCTGGATCGGATGACTTGCTAGCTGTAAGCTTTTTTTTGAGTGGTCTGGTAGACCGCATGCTAAATTGCCTACTTTAGGCATTCGCTTGTGGCACAGCCTTCGCTTGGGACAGGTCAGCATGCAGCCTCTTCCGTAGCAGACTCGGTGTGCTCAGATCTGTTCTTGAAATTGCTAGTTGGTTCCTCGAATCGATAGAAGACTCAAACTTCTCTTCTATCCTCGATCTGCTAGCAAATTGCTCGATATTCATCTACATTGGTGCGACAATTCCATTCGCAAGGTGAGACATAGTCTTTGCAATGAGAACGCAATTAACGCGAACATACAGCTTCAACGATGCTTCGATCACCATTACCTGGTGGCGATTGCTGCTGCTAGCTATTGCCATCTTCCTGCTTCGCCGTCTGCCCGCTATATTGCTGCTGCATCGATGGATTCCCGATGTCCATTCGTTCAGGGAAGCTATGTTTGTCGGATGGTTTGGTAAGTCCACAACTGGACAATGGCAGAATCATACTGATATCAGCTTGATACAGGTCCTATCGGTGTCGGTACGTTTGAATTTTATTCAGCAGCAGCCGCAGTCTGCTCATATCCACATTTGCGAATAGGTGCTCTTTTCATTTCGACTTTGGCTCAACGTCGTCTACCAACACCCAACTTCCCACCTGAGACCCATTTGGACATTCTGTCCCTCAGCATTCTGCCAATCAATTATTTTCTTATCTTGGGCAGCAGTAAGTCTCTTTTTCCTTATACAGATTGATCGCTGTACTTATCTATTCGTTCACTTCTGTTAGTGTAAGCGATTCCTGCTATCCCCAATGCCCTCATACTGAGTCCAACTTGACGTAGATTGATACATGGACTGTCGATTCCTGTGTTCACCAACACGCGCAAGCTTACACAGCGCGTCCAGTCATTTGGCCGAACATTCACGGCCAACAGTACCACCGAGCCAAGCTGGCTGTCTCGTGTCAAGCATATTGGCGACGAGAAATCAGATCCAGAAAAGTCATCTGGCGACAATGAGAAAGGCGGCGCTTTGGGTCTGGGTCACAATCCTACCGAAACAGGCGAAGAAACTGGTGAAGCAAATTCAACCAATGGCTCGAACAATGCCTCTGGCTCAGATACGGCTGTCGATTCACCTTCAGGCGCAGATGACCATCCGCATGGCGATGCTCTGAAGAGCACCAAAGACGACAAAAGAGATCATGCGCCTGAAGTCTGGCAGGAAGGTGATGTCGTAAGTCGATGCTTGTACATCTCGTTCCCACCTAATTTTGCGATGGCAGCTTGTAAAAGAGGACAGCCGAGGAGAACACGTCAAAGTGGAGCATCCATCTCAATACGAAGAAGCTGGGCCAAGTGGGTCCAAAACCGCTTCCAATGCTGGCTCTATTCGAAGCATAAGTCGACATCATCATCTCCAAGGCATTCGCGACAAGATTTCCAAAGAGTTTGATCGACCCCAGCCAATCCGAACCGAAAGCGAAAACCGAAAGATGGAGGCACAGCAAGACGAAACTGAAGACGATGATTATCCCGAGCAGTTATACAGGAAGGACAAGAAGACTGGCAAGATGAAACCTTTAACGACAAAAGAGATGCGGGATGAAGAGCTGGATAGAGCAGTTCGGAAAGAGAAGCACTACTGCACCAACTCGAACGAATCAAGTGGCATAATGGGTCGCAGGTCGTGATCGAGCGCGAGAACGGAGAGGTTATCGTAGTGCAGAAGAAGGAAGCGCCCGAAGGCCCTAGGAGACCAAACAGTGCGTCTGCCGCGTTCTCAGGCGTCGCACGTGACCGACGCATGTCTACAGTGCTGTCAAGGCTGTCTGGCAGAAGCATGCTAGGCGAAAGAAAACCAGCTTTGACGACTCCGATGCCAGAAGGTTCAGCGCCAGAGCGGCCTGCTCCCACAGCGCAACCTTCCTTCCGTCAACGACTTTTCGCTAAACCAGGAAAGCCTAATGTAGATCCTACAGATCAGATTGTGGAAGAGCCGCCCCAAGAACCTGAAGCCGATTCATACTTTGGATCTGCGCGGCCTGATCGATCCATTCGTTTTGCTTGAGGGGGTTCGCTTTTATTGTATAAATTGTGCACGGTGTACATACTGCATTTGCATTCCAATATCGTTGGACACTTCAACGTGTGCCGCTTGTCGAGAGTGAACCAAATCTATATCCATACTAGACGAGATACCAGTGCTTCGCTGCTCATTGAATATCACCTGCCCATCAACGCTTCCGGGCTATACCCTCTCATGTCCTTTGCAAGCCTCACAACGGGCATTCGCTTCAACAAGAAAACCAATTCGAAAACACAAGCTCTCTTTCAGCAGCCTGCTACAGCTCCAACAGACCTCACTGGCGATCTCGACGACTTTTTTCAAGCTGCCGAACCATCTCGCAAGAGACGAAAGCTAGACGATGAGCCGCTCGACGCAGAAACGACAGACGCAGATGCTTTTCGCAAGTTGTACCGCATCAAGACAACTGGAACAGATGTGCCCGCGCCTGTAGCTTCTTTTCCAGATCTCGAAAGCCTGCAAACTTTGCCTGAGGATGTCAAGAGCAATCTGCGAACTTTGGAATTCAAGACACCTACGCCTATACAAAGCCAAGCAGTGCCGATCATGCTGCAAGTGAGTGCTGACGGCACTAAGAGTACTATACATCTGACTCCATGCGGAGAGCCGAGATCTGCTAGCATGCGCTCCGACAGGCTCTGGGAAAACGCTTGCTTTTCTTCTTCCGCTGTTACTTCAACATTTGTCGGCCAGCTCAGAGATACAGCAACAGACTACTTCATTGATACTAGAACCAACACGTGAATTAGCAGTGAGCTTGCTCTGCTGATGTTGAGGCCAAATGATCTGAGATATCTTGGTTGTAGAGCCAGGTATATTCTCATGCTAAATCACTAGCTAGCGGAACAAGCTGGAGGATCAGTCTACTGGGAGACAAGAAAGACAAGCTAGAAGGCGCAGCGAGTCAGTGTCTCGTTATCCGCTTGCAAGCTGATGACTGAACGAAACGCTAGATGTGATCATCACGACGCCTTTGCGGCTGGTGTATGCTCTGAAGGATGGAACGATATCTGCCGAGCAGTGAGTATGCTCTAGCACACCTTTGGTCAGCGGCTTATTGGTTTGTCAGTGTCACGAATCTGGTACTTGATGAGGGGGACAAGTGAGACAAAGCCTCTTTTGAGTGATCACGTTCAAACGAGATCTATTCTGCTCTACAGGCTCTTCGAATTGGATTTCCTTTCGCAAACAGACGATATTCTCAAGGCATGCACATCGCCCTCTTTACGCAAGTCCTTATTCTCAGCTACTTTCGCAAGCGGGATGGAAGAATGTTAGTGTATACTAACGATGCCCGGAACTATGCTGATCATACTGTAGTCGCTCGAAATGTCATGGCTGCCAACTTTATCCGCATCATCGTCGGACAAAAAGACGCAGCTGCCTCTTTGATAGAACAGCAACTCGTCTTCTGCGGCACCGAAGAAGGCAAACTATCTACCATGCGGTCCTTCCTCAAGTCTGGCGCGCTCTTACCTCCAGTACTCGTCTTTGTGCAATCTGTCGAAAGAGCCATCGAACTGAACAAACAATTGGAAGGGGAGAAAGTGAACGTGGATGCTATACACTCTGAAAGAACGCAAACGGCTAGAGATCGGATCTTGCAGTCCTTTGCGAGCGGAGAGATTTGGGTTCTGATTTGTACGGATGTGCTTTCAAGGGGGATCGATTTCAAGCAGGTCAACGTGGTCATCAAGTAGGCTTTGTCTCATATTTCAACTCTTTCGAGCTGATATAGGTCGACAGCTACGATTTCCCTCAAAGCGCTTCATCGTACATACATCGTATCGGCCGCACAGGTAGAAATGGTAGACAAGGCAAGGCTATCACCTACTTCACTCGAGATGACGGTCCACATCTCAAGAGCAGTATGTTTGTCTTCGATGCCGCTGTTACGGAATTGATAGTGTACCAGTCGTCAATATCATGCGCAATTCAGGTTGCGATGTCCCACAATGGATGCTCGGCCTCAAGACTCCCTCGCAACTGTCTAAGCGCAAGCTGAAACAGAGACCGACGGAAAGGTTGGCCATTAGCAAGTCGAACTATCCTATGGTCAAGGATAAGAGAGGGACAAAGAGAAAGTGAGTCGATTTGATCAATACAAGTGCCAGTGGTTGAGCTGACTGTGCGACAGGGAGAAGAAGAGTGCTAAGGGAGGGAAGAAGGCGTCGAAGCAGAGCTCGCAGGAGGTCGAGATGAATAGTGATTGAACAGCCTGCCTTAATCTAGAACATCGCACTTGATAGAGCATTGATGATGGTATCACCATGTTCTCATTGGCGTGATTGCCTAGCCTAAACTCAGTCACAAAAACAGACGGGCAAAGAGATAGTCGGTCGAGCGCGAGTCAAGATCAAGAGAAACATGCAATTGCAGACGACCCGTACATCACAACACAAGCTTACTGACCTGTCAGAAGCCAAACACTCAGCTCCAAGCCCTCACAACGAGCAACATTCGCAGAGAAACAAGAATCAGACGAAAAACCAAGTTTCTACGGCATCTCGCAGGGCGCCAACAACCACATACGACCCTCGTCGACCTTTCCAGCACACTTCCACACTAACACCTTACAAAGCTTGCATGACTCCTCGATCGACCAAAGTCCACCTTCCAACAACAGAGACACGACTCAGACAATGCCCGTTCAAGTATCTGCAGGTCTATCCTGAGATCGGACACATCTTTGTTGAGCCGGAAATCTGAGTTGAAAAATGTGCAAAGATTGAAGGAGAAGAAGGCAGACTAAGAAGGACGAAAGAGTGTTTGGGATAAAGTGACTGGCGATGCACGAACAAAAGGACGATGGGTTGAAAGCTAGCGAGGTATACGACGGCACTTCCTGACTGTAAGGCAGACGGGATGTAAGCAATGAAAGACTGTGGCATCGAAAAGTGACTTACTTGCTTATGGTATGCTAATCATTTATAGAGAATAGCGAGAGACTAGAAGTGAAAGTGAAAGCTTACAGCTCGGGACACTAGGGCGAACGACCAGAAGAGAAAGGAACCTGTTGATAGCAGAACCAATCAGTCACTGTTCCCAACCATCGATAAGAATTGGATGAAAAAGGATCAGACACCCTCAAAGCTCTCATAAACCCATCGCTCTCCTCCCACTCCCATCCTCAGAACCCCTACCACTCAAACCAAGGAACAAACACGCCCACTCAAAGCTACAAGAGACCAGATGTTCCATAGGCCAACGGCCTCACCGCAATCCTTCTCCTGCCAACACACGCTTAATCTGAAAGATCAACCCAATCATTCAAGCAACAGAGGGTTAGACTGCTGCCATGAATGACTTTGGTGTAGGAAGTTTTCATTTCAACGGTATTGAAAGAGGAAAAAGAAGAGCACCAGAGGTTACGAAGGACAGGCAAGAACATCCGTGTAATGATCCCGAGCGATGAGCAGGTGAGGTCCCATTGGATTGAGCATATTAAAAAGCGGTAGGTGAACATGCAGAGGAGGAAGTTGGGTCAAAGAACGACTTGTCTAAACGGAGTCTAGAGTGGAAACTGCGAAGTTAACGAGGGATAAATCATCATAGAAATAGGCAGATGGTGAGGAAAACGGAGAAAGCTGAACTTACATGGTCGATCTTGATCCAAGATGAAAACCTGAACAACGAAAGTGATTAGCTCTATGTTCGTTCAACTCGTCATGCATTGTAAAAGAGCGAAGAAAGAATCAGACAAAAGGATTACTGGCAAGTAAAGCCGCTTCCCAGTGAAACTGAGCTGCAGCCAAAGCAAGAGCCCTGCCCTCCTCCGTGAAGAGGAAAACAGAACCCCCGTCTTTCATTACGGTGTCGCCATAGTCGATAAGATGGGGAAAGAATATCAAAAGGTCATCTTGTTCATGCAAAGTGAAGCACCAAAGCGCGAAAGCAGAGGTGTTCGAAGGGAGAGCGAGACATGGATGTGAAGCTTACGTGTTCAGTTAGGGAGCCATCGGAGCTGAAAAGACAAGCTTGAGACCTTGAAGCGAGTTGCCTGTGCGAGGAGAAGAGACGTGTTGAAATTTTCAAGAAGGAGAGCGAGAAGCGGTCACGTGTTCCGGCTTTCGGTTAGCCAGGCCTTACGAGGTCTGTGAGAGACGATCTCTTTCTCTCCTTTGCTGCAACGCGTTACCAGATAGTTGAACATTTAGACGATACCTTAGAGCTGCTCACTCACACCCGCTGCGACTCGACCTGACTCAGTCTCAGTTGGGTCTGATCAGCGTCATTTCGGGCAAAGATGCCTACAATCGATGTCGACAACTTGGAGCTCTCAGACTCTGGATGGAACAATGTACGGCGACCATCACCAAACAAGCGCAAACGGAAAGCCAACAGCAGCGTTATTGATCTGACAGAAGACTCGCCCTCGCCTACCCTCGTCGCATCCACGTCAAACGCTCGACCTTCTCCTTCTATCCCACGGAGACGATCGAGCAACGAAGATATCGTCTTTACCGGTCAATCTCAAGTATCACCAATGGTCCGCTCACAGAGTAGCAGTAGGCCGAACAATAACGTTTTACAGGTCCCTCGCAGACCTGCTTCTCGTTTTGTAGACTTGACGCACGGTAACCGATCAGCTATAGTAACTCAAGACATGTTACCGCATAATGCAAGGAATTTCCTACATCGTCAGTCTCAACCTTCCTTTTCAGAACATCTATTTACTTTGGCAAGGGAAGCAGCTCAAAGCATTGTCGGTCATTTACCGCTCAATAGACCACCTCGACCAGCTTCATCACCCCCGATCGATCCACCACCACCACCACCACCTCAGGCTCAACCTAGACGAATAGGCGGCGGTATTGCTCGAGGAAGAGGAAGACATGGAGGCGCACCTTTTCATCACGCTCGAGCTCTCACACCATGGGAAAACCAAGATTACAACGAAGAGGCAGACGGTTTCCATGATTTCCTTCTACAAAATCTCCCTCGGTTCGCAGGTCTAGGCGGAGGTTTCCTCGCTGGGTTTCCACCTTTTGTCCCCGGCGGCGGTCCAGCAGCGGCTATATCGAATGATAGACCAGCCAAATACGATTTCAAGAAATCACACCCTCGTAACCTCGATCCAGGATTCAGTAGATCAATAGTCCCGCCAGATGAAATTATTTCACTCGATGCGGATCCTGGTGCTGCAGACGATGATTATGAAGAAGTGCCTGTTTGTGCTGGGTGTGAGCGAGAGTTGTTTTTGGGCAACGAGGCGGAAAAAGATAGTGCGAGACCGTATGCTTTACGATGTGGTCATCTTGTTTGTGCGGAATGTGCTGCAAAGGGCAAAAAGGCGAAACAGAGCAGAGCAGGAAAGAAGGGCAAGGGCAAGAAGGCAAAGGTTGAAGAAGGCTTTGCCCCCATGTGGAATGGATGTCCGGTCAAGAGTTGTGATGGAGCCAGTACAGCATGGACAAGGAAGGTTGGTCATGAGGATGGAATCTGGGATGTGTTTCTCTGAGCAAGCGATGTGTATTTCTGTTTCGGCATTTAGAGTACCCTTTATTCGCATACCTTGTATTTGCATTGTCTCGCATGGTCATTCTTATGTGTGTTTTTTGTGACCGGTGTACGAGTCGACGGTACGAAAACGATCAGGACTGGCCAATCTAGGGCCTTTGTGCATTGCTTCTTTAGGTCAAGACTGACTATACAGAGTATATACAATACTACAGACGATCATCAGCATGTAGACAGCAGCAGATCAACACACAACGTACTCGTACAATCATCAATCCATAGAATGCTGTCATAGCTTGCTTTGCCTTGCCATCCTCTGCCTCGCAGCTTGCAGAAAGTCTGACCAGGTTGTATCAGGCATGTCCTCCAAAAGAAAACAACACGAACCAGATTCAGTCTTGAACGCTTCCGTGATCAGCACCTTGCGCCTTCTTTGACCAGGCGCTTTTCGATCAAAGGCCGGTTGTCGATCATATGCCACAATCGCGACGTTTCTGTTCTCCCGCTTGAGCTTGACACCGATAATACGGAATAAGCTAAAAGGACGAACATGAGGATATCGGCCGTGAAACCCCGAACAGGCACTTTCGAGCTTTCGAATTGATGCATCCTGTAGGCTTTCGGTGTCCCTCGCGCGATGTCGTACGATACGTGATAAGGTCGTTTACCAGAGGCGACGTCTTGTGGTAAGAAGCGCTTTGTTGGTGCAGAGGGAGAGGATTCTAGGTAGCCAATCAAGGGGTGCGCGAATATCGAGTCCTGTCAGATCCTGGACTCAGAATTCATCTCCAGGGAGAAAGCCTGAGTTGGACTGACTACTTCTGAAGGGTTTAGTTTCGGCTGAACGAATAGTCAGATATTGATACGGTTAACAAGCTAGAGAAACTTACTTGTAGGGTCAGATCAGTAAGCAGCACCACCACGGGTGTAACTACCAGATTCGAAAGACGAGAATGAAAAGGCGGAAGTAGCGTCAAGAGGCGCACTCGAACTGGATCTATCGGGATGCCCACTTCCTCCCAAGCTTCTCTTCGCGCGCAGTACTCTAGTGATTCGTCCGTGTCGTCTAGTCTGCCTCCAGGAAGTGCGACATCGCCAGAATAGCTTCGCATTGTCGCTGCTCGAGTCGATAACAGAACATGCAGCTGTTTCCAAGGTCAGAGCTGAACCAGGCAGACATAATAGTAGCTCACATCCCCTTCTCTGCCAATGAACAGCGCTACCATCTAAGCATTCACATGTCAGCTCAAACTCCCGCTCCTAGCAAATGCATAAACTGACCACCGCAGCTCGTCTGACCATAGGGAAAGATTCATGACCTCTTGAGAAGCGCTGCAAGTTTCGTATAGCATCCCTTGATGATTGCTTAATCTGAGGGAAGACGCTCAAGTCGAGCCGCGGTAATTTCTCTCTGCTGGGCAGCGAGCCTATTGAATCGTATGTCTCTGTACTTGACATGGCTGCGGAGTATGGCACTGGCCGGTGATGCCTTGGTTGAGCGGGACAAGAGGTCTCTCCTCACAACTCGTCTCGGACCGTGACCTTGTCTTCAGATTGCTTGTGATTGATGTGTGCGATACTATTGTGTGGTCTCGTATTCTGCGCGTCGAGTCCTCAAGCTGAATCGGCCTTCCGTGACGCTCATCAGCGACGCCCTTTCACTATTGCCAATTCACATTATCTACTAGTTTCATCTCTTCCGCTATGTCTGTTCGCGGATTCCAAACCTCTCAGAGCTGGTATCCATCTGTAGTCGGTCCTTCGAGCGCAGTATGATCCAAGCAGACGAAGGCTCATAGACACATCACCATCCTGGGACTCTTTGGCTCTTTGTATCTCTTCTGTCCGCTGTCCTCTGTCTCGCTGTCAATTCAGAATCTTTTCCTAGCAGACATTATGTGATTACGATCTTATGCGTTTCAATGTGCTTCGCACGCACGCACTTTGGGTTGCCTTTCTTGTCTTGTGTACGTACTGATGACAATGTCGAATGCTCTGCTTTTTGAACTGGCACAGCACTGTAATCGGACAAGCTGATCAAAGGAGTCGCATTCGCCCAGTACGTAAAAGTCGATTCTCGTTTCAAGGATCGCAATTGCAGCAGGACAGCCAAGACCATGCATTGCAGCTAATACTAATACTCCTAGAACCGCGCATTCAGCGAAAGCGGCAATGTTGACTCCCCGCGAAAATTTCATGCCTTGACTCCAATCGGCCATAGTAGCTTGCATGCACACTCGAATAGCACGATACCCCTGAAATACCCCAAGTCAAGCAACCGTATTACCCCTCCTGGCCAGATATCTCGAAACCATATGGCTGCTCTAATGGACGGAAGCATTTCAACTGTCGAAGAGAAGCCGACGATAACAGCAAAGTCGAAAGATATTCTGCGACTTTTGGGATCGTCTACTACAAGCACGCCAAACTACCCAGATGAGACTCCTCGACATTTTCACGCCGGTCTCAAGATTCTCAATACACCAGATGCAAAAGGCAGAGGTGTCTTTGCGACGGAGAACATGAGTCGTGGGACCCTGTTGGAGATCAGTCCTGTGCTTGTGGTGCCGCCAGAGCAGTATAGCATTCCAGGTCAAGCGGCAGTCAGTCAGAGTGTATTGAAGGATTACGTCTTTGTATGGAACAGGAAGGGTGCTATGGCGTTGGCTCTAGGACTAGGCAAGTCTAGTATCCTGCGATTGGGCATCATGTCTCATCCATTGCGTACTTGGTTTGCAGGCTCGATATTCAATCACGCCAAATTCCCAAACGTCTCTTTTACAGTAGACAGGGCTACTCAGACAATACAATATACGCTCTGTAAAGATGTCGCAGCCGGCGAAGAGCTTTGCATCTATTACGGCCCGCATGCTCGATACGGCGAATTAGACGACTCAGAGGAGGAAGAGACTTTGGACGGCTGGGAGGCGATATCAGCAGTCACTCTTGGTTCAGAGGAAGATTCGATAGAGAGAGAGAAGAAGGCGATAGAGCAAATACAAGCAGAGGAGAGTTTGGATCCGCAAGAGGAAATTCTGTTCAAAGACTTGCCTTGTCAACGGGTGACGAACGAGATATGTCTGGCAGACATTCCGCTAGAGACCGGTCTGTATTGATACTAAGGCCTCAGTATATTGCTGACAATCTTGTAGCCGATGCATGGGTTATAGACATAGAGTCCAAACACGCACCGATAATATTCGAGTCGGTCGTATCTTCACATGCTTTGCCATTGCTGACGGTCAGCAGAGTACTAAAAGACGCACAAATACCCACCACACCAATGCAGCATCTCAAACGCATCAAACGCCTTACAGCAAAGACCATGTCCGTCCTTGTGCATCCAACTTCACCACCGATACCCGATTCCCTCTTGCTCACCTTACAAGCCCACCCTTGTGTTCTGGTGCAACCATATCGCACACCTGTACCTATCCGACCTGCAGTGACGCGTGAGCAGATACTCGAATTCGCCGTCGCCTGGCCTACTATTTTCGTACCTATCCGAGTGGGTCGATCAGCAGAGATTCTATCAAAGGGTTGGAAGCGAGAGCATCTAGACTGGGTGCGGACGATGTTAGCTCGGGTGGAGCGATTGGCCAACGAGGCTGTTTCCGCTGGTGAACTACCTATCGCTTCATTGGTCGCTTCTTCCGTCTTGGGTCCGCCATTAGCCGAAGCCATCGACAAACGAATATCAACTGGCAACTTGCTCTGTCATTCCGTCTCGCACGTCATCGATGCCGTCGCTGCGATAGATAGAAGAAATGGTCGCCTGGTCGAAGGGCAACCACCTCCATACTTACTTTCCGGTCTCAGTCTATTCACGACACACGAGCCATGCCTGATGTGCTCAATGTCTTTACTGCATTCCCGGATCGCAGTCGTCTACTACCTTCGCAAATCTCCGCATGCTGGTGGTCTAGGCAGCGTATATCAAGTGCACGAGGACAAAGGCCTGAATCACAAGTTCCAGGCTTGGCATTGGACAGCAGAGGGTCTAGCAGAGGGCAGATGTTTAGAGGTAGATCCGTAGATCAGTGTCAGTTGTACGATAGTCAGGGCGCATGAGCATGTTGTTGTAACAAGACTGCCGTTACAGATCACAGATCCCCTCAATAACAAGTACAAGAAAACTCAGTCACTGATATACCCTAGAAACTTGCCAGCCTTCGTGATCATAATCCTTCATTCAATGCCTTGTGCAGCAATCGCCCGATTGCCCTGGTCGTCTCGCACTTGACCTGCAGCGTAATGCCAGTCCCTTCACCCACGTTCAGCAGATCAGCCATTCCGAGGCCTTTGTCGTCTAATCGGTCCTTGATAGCGAAGAACTGCCTGCCATTCTCTGGATGTCGTGCGACTGCGGACACGATCAGCATCTCAATCCCGATCCAAGAAGGAGATACGAACTCATGCGGCTCATGAAAGGTGTAAGCGCCATATCTCTCAAAGCTACTTTGACCCTCTTTGGCGAAGGCACAGTCCCATCTGCTCTCTTCCGCTTCCTTATCTGACCCAGACTGTGCGTCTTCTCAAAGTCCAACAGCGCCAGTTCAGCAGCATGCGTAGCATGCATCATCTCTTGATGCTTGGCCACGTCATATGAGAAGGCTTCCTTGTACTCTTCTTGGTGTTTCCGAAGAATAGACGCCTTTTCGGTCATGTACGCATGTTCGATCGTATACGCCTGTTGATCCGCTTCATCTTCGTCCATCCTCAACGTGACGCCCAACACAGCATGATCCGTCGCTACAGGCGCTCTGACATTCTCGTCCTGCTGCACACGCGCTTGTAAAGTAGCTGCCTCGACTTTGGGTTCTTCCATCTTGATATCTGGTTTGTTCGATTTGGACGAATGATTCGATTGAAGATCGAGCAGTTGACCACACCCGCACGGACAGCGCTCGTCGGATTCTGGCTTTTGTGTTTCCTTCTCTTCCTCTGAAGATGATTCTGAATGGTGCGATTCGTCTTCTTCCTCGTCTTCTTGCGACGAGCTAGTTGCAGCGGGCTCGTTGTAAACGACCGCACCGCATCCACAATCCTAGAGGTATCTGAGAAATGCTGGTCTTATAGCGCAAAAGAGACTCACGCAATACTTCTCGTCTTCTGCTAACTGCTTAGCCGGACTGCTACTGCACTCCTCTTCTGCCTCCTTTTTCTTCGGCTGCTCCAAGCTCAACACGAACGCCGTCTTTGCCCTCTTCTTATTGAGCGAATTGAGGAAAACCTTGCCATCCTGACCAGTCGGCTTTGGCAATTTCTGCGGTTCGACAGGTGCGGCGGGGGAGAGTGGTGCGGAGGTGACTGCTGGAAAGAGGTCTGGGTGTTTCGATGCCGGTGATGACATGGAATCGATGAAGCCAGAGTCGTTCACTTCTGGTGAGGTTGCGGAGAAATTCGACGCGATGGCTGTGAATGGCTTATTACGAGTAGAATAGCAAAGAGAGAAGACACTGACCAGCTTTCAATTGTTTCGTAGCTGCTTTTTCGGCATACAAAGAAGGGAACAGTTCCGCATTGGACATGATTGTGCCGAGTTCAGCTTTAGTCACTTGTTCCAGCCCTTCGAATTCTTCTGATGTCGGTAAGCAGTCGGCTTTATACCTACTTGAGTACAGGCAGCCGAAATCAGGCGGCGACTTACAGTCATGATAGAAAGCGTTGTAGAACTGGGAGCATTGCAGCACTAGGTCATCATCCGACTTCGCACTCGCTGGACGATGATACCAGTCGAAACGGAAGCAGGAAACGCGATCTTCTTCGTCCGGATCATAAGAGTATTCGTAGTTGATGGTAGACGTCTTTGGAAAGCCTTCCTTGGTCCATAGCTCAAAGTCAGACTCTTCCATCGCGTCCAATTGGGATTCATAGCAAAGGTGAACGCGTACTTCTAACGCCTGTTTGGCTGTCTGAACGCTGAAAGTGAAAGTGCAGGTCGACGAGCTGTTGATGGCTAGAACACCAAAAGTGTAGACGCCTACTTCGCGAGAAGAGCGAACGACTTGTTTAGACCTGGATGCCGCTAGTTGACCGACGCTGATGGTGATGGCAGTCATCTTGACGAATAGTGCTTAAGGGCTTGAGGCAGATTTGGAAATGATACTTGCTGAGGGGTTTTCAGATTGAGCTGGACGGAGAGCTGTGCGAGTGGTTTCTTGCTTCCGCAGGCACTACTGGATGGTCACTGGGCAAGCTGAAGAGGGCCAAATCTCGCAGGAACAATCAAAACAACAAGGACGCGTGCCAGTACAACGCGTCTTAATAAGTTAAGCCTCTTTCTCTACGTCTACAAACTGCCTACAACTGCTTCTCCCGATAAAAGACATTCCTCGTCAATCCATCCGACCCGAGTTCTTCACGACGCATCAATGAATACTTGCCAATCCGAGGTAAGATCTGCGTCCATATCGCCCAATACACCACACCAAGACCTAGTAACCCGAAACCGACGACGACGTGGAGCCAGTAAGGTAGATCTTCGTACGGTTCTGATCCTGCCGGTGGTTTAATCATCGGTACAATGACCAGGAAGATCTGATTATGCATGATATAATCAGCTTATGCTTGTTGAGCTCGATATACGAGACACGACGTACATTAGCTAGTAGGAAGAAGATGGCGACGGGTAGAGGCGCTTTGACTGGCGGTGACCAGTTGTAGTGAGTTTTGCGGAAATGAATGACAACCAGAGCAAACGAAACGAGCACGTTAAAGAGATTGAGCGGGTAAGAGATGAGATCTGTATGCTGCAATGAGGTTTTGCACGTGTGTATCAATCGCCGATGCTGCTCACTCAGTAAGAAACCATAGATATCGCCAGTGGGTGGAGCTAGGAGGATAATCAAAGTGACTGCCCAATGTAGTGCCAGACCGGCAAAAGGCGTGTCGAATGGTTTGTTGCTGCCAAAGAACTTGCTGAAAGGTAAAACACCTTCTCGCCCGAGTTCTTGGTTGATTCGCCCTTGTGAGAACTATGTTTCGATCAGCTGTGATGTGAGTGAAGAAAGTCGCGTGACTTACGAGCACAGACATAGAGTTGCCAATGGCACTACGGAGAAGGATTAGACCGAAATGAAGCGAGATTGCAGCGAAAATTTACCTAAGAGCAATCAAAACTGATACAGCTCGATTGGCTGCGTCTCCAAACATGATGCCAAACTGTTGATTTGCATATTAGTGGGCATAATTCTTATCAAAATTAGAAAGCTCACAAATTCGGCAGCCACCAACCGGTCAGACGTCATGATGGTGGCTCTTGGTACAGCAGCAAAGAACTGATTCTACTCTTAGCATTCAGGTTGACACACACAGGACATTAGACAGACAGCAATGTTGACAAGCAAATCTAGCAGCAAGTGTTAGACATGTCCGCCAACAGAGCACAAAGAGCACACATAATATAGTAACGAGGCCAAGAGCTAAAGGCGCTGCTTTCTTGACAGTAGCAATTGGATGTCTGACTTCAGATAAGACGTAAAAGACATTCGAGTAGCCTATGAAAGCCCAAATGACGGAATACAAAGCGTTGACAAAGCCGCTCGCGGTGATGTTTTCCGTTCCAGCGAAAGCGTTACTGAAGTTGCCAGTGTCGTATTTGCCCAATGCGACAAATCCGCTGACTATAATGAAGAGGAGTACGACTACTTTGAATAGGCCGAGCAGATTTTGCAGTCTCAGACCCCAGGTTGGAGTAACAGCGTGGATGAGGAGAGCGAAAGTGATGACTCCAACGCCAACGCCTCTTTCGGCCCAGCGAGTTGGGGTGACTTGAGCTGCATTTAAAAGCATGGTTCCTGTGTAAGCCGAGTTTCCTGCTGGCCTGATGGATATAATCAGCTCTGCGGTTCAAGAAGGGGGAGAGAAGACCGACCATCCCAAGAGAGCAGCGTATGCAGCATAGACGCAAGAGATGAGGTACAGCGGCTTCCTGTAGTAGAATTCAAGGTAATTCTTTTCTCCTCCAGAACGCGGTATTGCTGTTGCAAATTCCTAGAAACTTCCAGATAAGCGTCAAGATGAGCTGATAAATAAGATGACCAACAAGATAGACCCATAAACCAGCACCTGATAGAACAAGATGAGCAAAATACAACACTTGCAATGCAATACACTGACCAGCTATTAATGCCCCAATGAGCCAAAGAAAGAGTGCTAGTCCAGTTGACCCTCCGCTACTCTGTACTATCGATGCCGGATTTGCAAAGATGCCAGTTCTGTAATTCCACGACACCGGTCAACTCCGATTGGTGAGGTGCGAAAAGAAGAGCTCCGTACCCAATCATTCGATTAGCTATGAGCATAACTGCAGAGATGGTACCCAGTCGCCTGTTGCTCTCTGGCCTCTCGTCAAAAGACTCTCCATCTTCTTCCTTTGATACTATTGTGTGCTGTCTTTGACCTGAAAAGAAAGGCAGTTTCCAGCGAGAAGATGGGGTAGACTCTGATTTCCTGTAGTCGGATTCGATATCTGAGTCGGCGTGCTTTGCGTGCTTGTCTTCAGAGGAAGGGGAAGGTGAAAGTTTTCGGTCGGACATTGCTCAAACAGATACGGTACACAGACAGTGCGGCCAAGTGTTGGACAAGTGTAGAAGCAAGGGGACAAGCATGGTGCAGACAGTATATTGATGCGCTGAGCACGTCATCCAACATTAATTTGCGCGAACAATTTTCATGTCGTTTCTTTTTCGCCATTGCCTTGGCGCTGGACGAGCTATTGCACCACAACAGAGGATGATACATATGTGTGGTTGCACATGATGCAGGTTATTCCAAGTCGTGCGTGTTGCAGCGAAAGCGAGGACATGCAAGGCAACTTTGAACGAAGTGGCAGATAATGTGCTGCGTGTATCGCTAAGAGATGATTGCAGCTGATTACGGCAGTCATTCGACTGATATTGCAATACGAATTGACTAGTCGAGTCCTCGCCGTATTGGAGACGAACGTGCTTCCCGCTTGACGTTGACCAGGTGCGGCGATGCGGCTGGAAACTACAGACGATCAAGCGCCATTCCTATCACAGAGCAAGCGACAAGACAGGAAACCGTTGCTCGTTGCTTCAATCACTCTCGCTTTGGTGTTGTTGACCTATTTATCGTGCTTGACTACTCCAGCCAAGAGCGCTGTTGGCTTATGGAACACTTTACCGGGTGCTTTGAGCTGGAATACAATGCTGTGGAAGAAGAAACGACATGATTACGGAGCTTTCAAATGGCATGCAGATTTGCCAGACTGGGATGACCGAGCAGGCAAGGGAGGGCGATTGATAGTCATTGGCGATGTTCACGGCATGCATGTATCGCTCAAGTCAGTCATCTTATCGAAACTCAAAGTGCTGCGTGACTGATCGAATTGGTAATTAGGCAACTGTTGGGTGAACTTGAATATGTGCAAGGCAAAGACACGCTCGTCTTTGTAGGCGACTTGATAGGCAAACATCCTTCTCTCAAAGCATCGCTCGATACAATCTCGTACATTCGCTCGCTCGGCGCGCTAGCGGTGAGAGGTAACCACGATCAAAGCGTCATCAGCTGGCGAGCCTACTTCCAAGAGAATCGCCGCTCGCTGTCTTCGCTTCTTCCTCTATCAGCAGACGAAGTGGACGAATTCGATTATTCCACTTGGGCTGACCTTGATTCTGATCCAAGCACATTGGCGAATTGGTCACCTCGACCGAAAGATTGGGAATACGGTTCAGAGCATTACAAACTCGCTAGACGCATGACTTCTTCCAATGCGCATTGGTTGGCCAACCTCCCTCTCACTATCCACATCAAGCCCCTGCATACTTATATCGTCCATGCTGGAATGCTACCCTTCACCTCTAGACCATCCTCTATCTTACCCGCTCAACCGATTGATCAAACGCCTAATCTACTTCTTTCGCAATCACCGGATCATTTTACTCCAATGGACAAAGCGACGGAAGACTACCTTCATGCCTCTTATGAACATTCATTACTCCTGATTAAGCAGAACCGAGATCCCTATAGTGCGTGATCGTTTCCTCGTTCTCTGTTCATACAAGCTGATATTCAGTATAGCGTTGATTGAATTGCGTGGGTTAAGAAAAGGCGGAAGAGTAACAAAGAATGGAAATAAAGGTAAAGCTTGGTGGAAAGTTTGGAACAGGGCTATGAAGCAGTGCGGCATGTTTGAGGATACTATGGAGATTGAGCGTTTGCAAGAGAGACAGGAGGACGAGTGGGAACAGGAAAATGAGGATAGCGACGAATCGAGTGATTCGGATGATGATCAAGAGGATGACGATGACGATGATGAGGACGATGATGAGGACGAAGATGAAGAGGAAGACTTGGGTGAAGAACCTGACCTAGATGCAATGAGGAAAGGCAAGACTTGTCGAAAGCTGAATATCATGCAAGTGTCTCTCTCCTGCGCGCGTGCATTTCGCTGACAGCAGCTACAGCTATGGCCACTGGAAAGCTCAAGGTCTCAGGCTCAAGAAGCACACCTACGGCCTAGACACAGGCGCAGTGTACGGCGACGCACTCACAGCTTTGGTCGTGCATCCCCAAGCTAGCTATGAAGTCGAACGAAAGTCTCCTCATCTGAAGATCAAGAACATCCGCATCGAAGGCAGGAAGGCGATAGTGGCTAGTTTGCCGTGCAAGAAGCCGAAGGCGTAGAGGGCTGTGGACAATTGTGCATTTGTTGTGATTGTATTATATTAGAGTTGTACCAGTAGATCGTGGCTGTAGTAATGTACAGTATGCTAGCGAGATTGACCTCACTTGATCGTAATTTCAAACTCAAGTTTATGGCAATTGAAGCATTCCCATCAATATATTGGGAAAGCCGGATCTACGGTAGACCAGCTCCGTAGTCCTCCCACGAGATCCTTTGCTGGTATACCTGCTTCTCGCAGAGCGCGGGCGGCTACTATCGAATCGTTTCCGCGGCGGCAGACGACTGTTATTGTTTGCGAGTCTTAGGACGGTTCAGCTGGGAGCAATACCACTTGATTAGAAGCCTACTTTGAGATTGAGTCACGCTTTGTGGTTCCTTGAGTAGTTGCGCAAGAGGTATATCTGAGGGAAAGTCAGGCAGAACTATATCTGAAGAGCCTGAAGCTTACTGCGACTATTGGGCAAAGAACATATTCCATACTCTGTCTTTGGTCTCACATCCAGTATAGAAGCAGCAGGATTGCTCTTTGTCAAGTCCGCAAAGTTCTGCGAAGGGAAAATCAGAACCATCAGCACAGCATAGCAGGCTGACGTACAGCTGCACTGATCCTCTCATCTCCCTCTGGTACGTTCTCGCCTGCTCCACAAACACTTATGGACCATTGTCCAGCTTCTTCCGCGGCTATCTGCTTTTGCAATAAAGTACTAGCGCCTTCACCGCTGCAAGCAGGACAGGCTTGTTTCTTGCCTCTGATTTTTAGAGTCCGAAAAGGTGGATTCGAGAGAGCGCTGTATATTGTCAAAGCCGGTTCGAGATCTGTTCCGATATCAGCTTGATGTGCATCTGTAAAGGAAAAGGACAGACCATGCAAACCGACTAGATACTTGATGGCTTCAGATGCCATAAGTGTACCTATCACACCAGTCACGCTACCCATGACACCTTCATCTTCGCAATTCTGACTATCTTGAGTCGCTGATGAAGTTTCAGGAAAGACACAACGATAACATGGACCTCTTGCTTCCGATTCTGCAGGAGGTAGATTCCATAGTACTACTTGTCCGTCCATTCTTATCGCTGCTCCGCTTAGTAGGACCTTGTCATGAGCTACACAAGCGTCGTTCAACAAATAGCGTGTCGCGGCGTTGTCTGTACAGTCTAGTACTAGGTCGAAGGAGAGGAAGTTGAGCTCGGGGGAGTAGATAGACTGCGGTGTGAGTGGTGAAAGATGAGTCTTGACGCGGATAGATGGATTTCGTCTGTGCTTTGGTCAGCTTATCCATCACGAGAAGAATAGACTCACTCGTGGATGTACAACTTGGCCGACTGAGCTTTCGGCAGTCCTATCCTTGCTTCGGTGTGCATGATCTGCCTATGGAGGTTCGACAGCTCGACAGTGTCATGATCCACAATGTCTATAGATCCTGCTCACAAACCATCAGAGCTCCGTCTAGTATAGCTTGCGAGTACTTGCCGACGCCTGCACCAGCAAGATATTGCAACACTGGACATCCCAGTCCTCCTGCACCTACGACCAATATCGATGCTTTCTTGAGTCGTAATTGCCCTAAATGACTACTGCATCAAGTTCAGCTCTCTTTAGAATCATAGGAGCAGCTCACCTTCGAGCCCAAAGCCGTCCAGAATCATCTGTCGACCATATCTTCGATAGTCAGGCAAACTCAATGCGTCGTCTTGTCCTTGTGTTTCGTGATCTTTTGTCTCTAGAGCCTCGAGTTTTGCTATTTCTGCTTTCAGCGCTGCGATTTTTGAAGCAGTTCGAGTCATTTTGACGCTTTCCGTTGCTTGCTGTCAAGATGCCTTGCTGATCTGACCAGCGGATCTAGGAAGCCATGAACAGCCAGCCAAGTCCCGTCTCTCTATGTCTGACGTTGCTGTCTAGCGCATGCTGTCACGTTCCTTTTGATAAGGCTTGGCCTGTACAGATCTTGATCTCACATCTTCTTCAAAGTGTCCTAGCTACATCTGATGTGCCTGCAATCGATCTCTCTCATTGTCACTGCATGTAGCGGTTGCTTCTATGGAGTGAGACATGCTTAGACGGTTCAAGCGCACAAGGCTTCACCTCACCGATCGATACTGAACCTACATTCGGTCCTCTACTGGATGTATACAATCTACTTACGCGAGCCCAATAGATGACTCGCTGCGGGCACAGCTGTCAAGTAAGTCAGCGCTGAGGTGCATTCGCTGGCATGAGATTGCCCCAAAGCCAGGTCTCATCCGAGCGATAAGCTCTTCGAACAGTCAGCTACTACGAGTATCATAATGTATAACAGCAAGTTTGTCCAGCTTTGACGGGATTGTCTGTTGACCGAACTCGTCATACGCTCGTTTGCTCGCAATCACCAATATTTCTCGTTCGCGCAAGGTCTACAGCACGCATATAATCACAAGATCGGAATGTCCATGTTGAAGCGATTCCAGAAGGCAGCCAGCGACGTTGGCAAACAAGCACAGGTCGCTGGAACAATCTTGGCTTCGCAGCTTGACGAAGGAGGCAAGCAGATCCAAGGTGAGCAGGCCTTCTACAGCTACATATACAGCTAATCACTGTCTCCAGGCGGATTCACGCTCGAGAAAGAATGCTCAAGAGCAGCAAAGACCCTGTCGAGCTTTCTCGCGTGAGTTGCTTCCTATGCACACTCACAGTACTCTGACAATCCGCACACAGAAATCCAGAACACCCTCAATCTGCACTTAACTCTATCCCTAAAGCTGTCCTGCGCAAAGCGAAAGGGCTCGCAGTCTTCACTATCGCGAAAGCTGGGTTCGTATGGAGCGGTAAAGCGGGAAGCGGCCTCATCATCGCTCGTCTACCGGATGGATCCTGTAAGTCTTTCCCTCTATCGCAACACACTGCGCTATATGAAGCTTTCTTACAGGGTCTGCACCATCCTGCATCTTTACCGGCGGCGTTGGATTCGGTTTTCAGATAGGAGCGGATATCTCAGAATTTGTGGTCGTGTTGAATAGCGAGGAAGCAGTACGGACATTCGCTAGAGGTGGAAATCTCAGTATGTATTCAATTTCGCTTGTTTCGCGCATCGAGCTGACATCTGTTGGCTAGCAATCGGTGGCAGTCTGGGCGCTTCAGCAGGGTAAGCGGTGATGATGTCCCTCTCTTCCAAAATGTGTAATTCTCGATGTTATCAGTCCAGTAGGAACGGGAGGCTCTATAGACGCGGTTCTAGCGAAAGGGTCTACACCACTCTTCACCTGTAAGCGCATACACTCAGCTGCTGGACTTCTGATCATCCAGTATAACAGACTCCAAGTCGAAAGGCCTTTACGCTGGTGTATCACTCGAAGGCACAGCATTACTAGAACGGGTTAGTCAAGATTTGCTTTCGTATGCGAACTGTCTGACAGCAACTTCGATTGAGCAGAAAGATACCAATGCTGCTTTTTACGGCCAACGAATTCCAGCTGGTGATCTACTCAGCGGCAAAGTGCCTGCGCCGGAAGCTGCTTCTGCTCTATACACTGTAGTGGAGAGCGCAGAGTCGATAGATGAGACTGCTTTACCAGAGAACTCGTTCGTGGTATGTCATCCTTTCGGTGCCAGGAATTTGAAGCTCATCATCTTTGCAGCCGGAAGGAGCGCCTTTGATGTCGCCCGGAGGTACACCACAGGCAGAAAGACCGATATTCGACGCCGACACTGACCACAAGTCATAGAGCAGACTACGGATAAGTGTGTAAATAGATATGCGCGACGGAATGATCATGCTATTACTCGAGACTGGTACAGGATTCAAATTGCAAACTGAAACCTTAGCCCATACAAACACTTAATCGACCTTGGTGACTCTCCATCGCTGCAGAGATGACTGCGACACGGCATCAAATCTCCATCAAGTGAAAAATCGCATGCACTCACTTTGTCGAATACCTCGAGACGGGTAGACCAGATGTCAGTGCCAACTTGCTGATCTTTCATACCAGATAGCGCGCGAGTTTGCATGCTATCGAATGGTCAGCCATATCACACTAATAAGTCCAAAACGTACTCCATCAAGTGGTCTCGTCCGACGATAAAGTATTCTATAGCCAAAATCAGCTGTTGGCGTACACGAAAGACACAGGACTAACCATCAGGGATATACTGTACTTGACGCTTGATCAAGCTAGCTTCTCTTGCAGCGATAGCACCGTCTCTTGCAGCAAGGTCCTTTGCAGTCCGAGCCGCAACCTCGGCACGCCTGCGATGATCGAAAGAGCGACGGCGAAGGCATTTCTTAGGTGCTGGTGCTGCTTCGTGAGTTTCAGCTGGTTCAGAGTAGGCCTTCTCTTCAGGGACAGGAGCTGGTTTCTTCTCTTCTGGCTTAGGAGATGGCTCAGGTTTGGGCTCTTTTGCCTTTGATGCTGCTTTGGGCTTCTCTTCCACAGGCTTTGGCGATTCTTTAGGCTTAGCGGCTTCAGCATCAGCTTCGGGTTCTTTGGGTGCAACAAGCTTGTGGATGCCTGCATCTTCAAGAACAGCAGCGGCGACTTTCAGCTGGGATTTGGCGACCTATCTAGCGTTTAGAAGCGGTTCCTAGAAGCACTCATATACACGTGTACATACCTCCTTTACTCCTGCGCTGACTTCCACCTTGGCTTCTGCTCTGACCGGGATGAAAGCGAAGACTTGCTTGGCTGGCTCCACAGTCGAGGGAACTTTGTTTGGGCCAATACCGCCTGGAGAAGAGGTGAGAGAGTTTCGAAGTTGGCTAGAGCAGCTTACAAGCGTAAAGAGCAGCACTGGTGTTCATGTCAGAAATACAATCGAGCCTCGAATATCAAGCACATCGCTTACAGCCAGTTGCCGCCTAGAAAGTGGTTGCAGCAGGCGATGAGTGGCTAGTCTCAATGCAAAAGAGCAAAATCACTGACCGAGAATGGACTTGTCACCAGTGTTAGTTGCATCGCCTTCGTACCACCTTCGCACGACATCAGTCACGCTCCTGGCTCGATTGGTATACTTACCATTGCTGACTGAGGCACTTGATCCTGCCATAATGGTCCGAAGTATGGATTCTTGACCCGTCATTCTCCATGTTGGTCAAGTACAGAGTGGTCGCTTTGGTCTCGTCGACTACAGTAACAGGTCAGAAGCTTGTCGAATGATAGATATCGCACTCACCGCCTGAAGGAAAGATGGCCTGACCATTGTCATAATTGTAGGTCAGATAATCTCCTGTTTCAATGTTTTGGAAGGTGTATCTAGAAAAGCAGCACTTCAGCGTCTGAGACTTCCACTCAGAGCTGCAGACCTACTTGCCATCTGGCAGGTTGATCATAGCATCCTCGACGGTCGAAGCGACGGCCGTATTGTCGAGATTGCCTTGACCGTGAGAAGTGTCGTACTTGCCGAGCTCGATGGCCTGGACATAGGCTACGCAGAGCAAGAGAAGAGTCGAGATTCTTTTGTTGGAAAACATAGCGAAAAAGAGTGGAATGGGATGCTGAAGAGCTTGGGAGGGATCTGCCTGAAAAGTTGATAACAATGCCAGCCAGCAGAATTGTGATGGCGATATAGGGAGAAGAAGCAGAAAGAAGCTGTACAGCTCTACGCCAGAAATAGCGCATGTGCCGCGTTTCTTCTTAGAAAATCCATATACGCCGCATTGCGCTTTGACCTCGGTCATGGACACGCGTCGAAAGCAAGGAGAGTCTATCTGCAAGGTGTAATATGCAAGATCAATGGGCGAGAGCGTTTAGGAGAGGCAGCGAACTATGGTCGAAGACCAAGATGATAAGCACGACGGGCAAACCGATAAAATGTAACACATAGGTATGGAACAGCAGTAGATTGAGTACCAGATGCTTGACGATATTCAAATCAACACATGCGTGCAGGGGTATCACCTCTAAGGATTGCTACAGACGAACGACGACCTCTTGCTGCTCTTCTACTAATCGACGACGTAGGACCATTCTGACGAAATAGCGCCAGTCTGTCGTTGGTAAATGCCGTGGTAGAAAGTTCTTGCTGCTCGACCACCTTTGACGAGTTCACAAGGTACTTCGATATCGAAATCATCTGAGCTGAGGTTGCAATCCGCTGATACACCGAGCTTGTTGACAGGTTGTACGACGACTGGTCACAACCTGTAAGCATCATCCACTGTCAATGGGAAAGAGACGTACCAGCTGTTCCTGTACCAAACATTTCTACCAAAGACCCATTTCTTTCTGCTTCTACTACTTCCGCCAATAGAATCTTGCGCTCGCTGACGACAAGTTTCGCAGGTAGATCCATATCCGATTCCCTTGGTGCGGCAGCATGTTGTCTCGCCAGTGCCAGTACTGACATGCGCGTGATACCGGGTAAAATAAGACCATCGTCGAGTGAAGGTGTAGCTAATTCATATGTCTCGCCGCGCTTGAAGAGGACAAAGAGGTTCATTCCCCTTTCAGTCTGATCAGCTACGTCCGGAAGTAACAAAGATATTTGCTCACCCGCATTCGGTTAATTGACCCTCTTCGAACAGCCAAAGGTTGTGAGCATAGCCGTGCTTCGCAACGTCTGCGATATGCTTTAATGTACTTCCGTAATTTCCCCCGACCTTGTAACTGCCTACACCTCCCGGCCAAGATCTCACAGCAGCCATAGAAGCATGCAGAGCTATAGGATGAGCTGGCCAAGGTGGATCTTCCCTCTGCAGGTCATTCATCTCTGGTGCAGGGTTGGTCTTTGGTGCGAAATAGGAAAACATAGGAGCGCATATGATGAATAAAGTAGCAGATGTAGCGCGATGAATACCTAATGAATCGCCTGTGCCGATCATTGTTGGTCGGATGTAGAGTGAGGTGCCGTACTCGTCTGGAATGTGAGCTGCTTCGATGGAGACTAGTTTGGCCATTAGTCGAACGAGAACGTCAGAGTCGAAAGTGGGTAGACAAAGACGGGCAGAAGAACGGTTGAAACGGTCCATGTTGTCTTTCCTACAACCCAGCGCTCTATCAGATTCAAGCAACGGTAATTGACGGAGAAGACATACGGTCTGAACAACCTAGTCTTTCCATCCTTTCCTTTATACGCCTTGCACCCTTCAAAGCAAGCAGTTCCATAATGCAACACGCTTGAAGCCGGATCCAGAGCCAACTTCTGTCTCGTACCAATCACAGGAGCCGACCAACCATTGACGGAATCCCATTCGATCGTCAACATATGAGGTGTAAAGTGCTTCAAGCCGCTAGAACAGAGATTTTAAGCATATTTCGATGTTTGAAGGGAAGAACAAACGGTTGAGCGACCTTTAATGGCGCAGGAGGATTTTCATGCAGTGTAATTGACAGGGCAGACTCGTCTATGTGGTAAAGATCGCCATTAATGCCATTTGTGGGCTTGAGCGTATGTGCCATTGTGCAAGTTCTCGGGTGTTGTATTGTCTAGAGTGTGTATAGATGTATATGCAGTGTTGTGTTTCAAAAGTATTGGCGGTGCTGGAAGGACGAGATAAGGGATTTTAAAGATTTTCTTGACTCGCGCGTTTCCGGTTCACGGCAAGCCGCTGTTGTGAGCTGAACAGATGTACAGGAGAGCCTACAAGAGGGCTGAATGTATATGCTGTGGAGAAGTAACGGATAAGATGCTAGCTTGATAGCCGTGTAGAGGGATGCGACGAGTTTCGATGATAGGCAATGCCATGTAGCATGCATTGTACTCTTGCAGATCTAGCCCATATACAGTCGCTGCCACGCATTCTGATAAGATCAAGGACCCAATCGGTCAATCTTCCACTGTTCTGAACCTTCTGCCAACCGGACGTAGCGATAGCGATCATGTAGCCTATTACACTCAGCTCACACTCGCTCTGTCAGAAGGACACTCACCTGTTCTTCCTCCCTGCCCAGAACTCGACTTCATTTGGTATCAACCTGAGCCAATAGTATGAGCTTAAAAGCGGAACCCAAAGTTGCTACTTTACCTATAGCCGCCCCAATAATCGGGAGCTTGCAAATCTTTCGCTTCACCCTCTGCAGCTTCACTCCTTTCATTACTACCCCTCTGCACACCTAACCGATCCTCCATCTGCATTACCTTTTCATTCAATTCCTCCCTACTTGCCAACACTTGGCTTTGCGGAGACGCATAAGCCCCGACTCTGCTTCCAATAGGTCTGCTCGCAAAGTACTTCTGCGTTTCCTCCTTTGACACGCGCTCAACTTTGCCCACCAACCTCACAGAGAGTGACAATTCTTTCCAATAAAAAGCCATGGAAGCGACCGGGTTTTCTTGCAATTCTTTACCCTTGCGTGAATTGTAATTGGAGAAAAAGACGAGTCCGTTCAAATCTGCGTGTTTGAGCAATACAAAGCGGGTAGAGGGGATGGAAGAGAGAGAACAAGTTGATAAAGCTACAGCTTCTGGTTCTTTGACGCCTGATTCGGGTGACAAGACTTTGGTGAACCATTCTTGGAAGAGGACGAGTGGGTTTGAAGGTAGGGATGAAGCGTCATCGGGGAGCAGAGCGGGAGCAGAATATTGGTTGTGTGAGAGGACTGAAGTACTTGCTGGTGCGCTAGAAAGGTTCATGCTTGCTGTTCGGGTGATGGTAGGCCGTAAGAGCTGGCGTAGCATACAGGTGTGGTCGATTCGGATAGAAAGTGACGATCGCTCAAACATGGCAAGCAAGGACATTGGGAAGATAGTCAACAGCTACAGCATTCATTTTTTCGCCCAACAGATCCCCTGTTTTAATTCACGTCTCACTTGTCGCTAGAAGTCGCTGCCTTGCGAGCTGTCACCGAGAAATGAGTCAACACATCACCGGCCTCTGCAAGGATGACCTACCTTTCTGCGTGCCCTCCTTCTGTAATTCCTCAGGTGACTTGTCATGCTTTGCACCTTTCACATCCTCTTCGGCTTTGGTTGGCTATATTCACATCTCATCAGCTTTGTCTTGCCAACGACATGTATTGAGGAGCTTACAGCTTCAGAGTCCTTTGTAGGGCTCACAGCAGGTTCCGGCGTGCGGTTAGGCGAGTCTTGGGAGCTTATTTCGACGGGTAAGTTCAAACAAGTTTGGCCGAGACTGAAAGACTCACGAGACGAATCGCCCGACAGCCAGTGATCGAGGTGCTACTCGTGCTCTGAAAAGTGACAACATGCTTATTAGACGAGATGCTGGTATCGGAAGAACATGGGGAATTCAAATGTTGTCGCTGTACAGCCGCCTTCAGCTCTCTTTCTCGCAAATGCTATAGGACTACCTCTGCTTGGTACATGCTCTTGCCTGCGCAGAGACGCTCTCTCGCTTCTAGCAACATCCAAATTTCAGACGTACTTCGATCACATTGCCATTCTGTACCTGGACGAATCGTGCCATAGGCTGTAGTGACCTGCCTGGGCTCTAACAGCTGTCTTGAAATACTTGTCTTTGTTTGATCTTGTTATGTCAAATGCCTTAAAGGACCTTGTCATTCATTTAGCTGTGGTAAAGACAAGGGTCTGAGCGCAACGGATGTCTTCCAGCTTGTTACTGTCTCTTTAAAGCGACCAGTCTGGGATAATGGTGTTAAAATCTTCGTCAGAGACGTTTGAAGAACGCGGTATCCTGTGCATCCCTTACTGCGCGTAAGAAATCTTACGTAACAGCTGGAAGCATTGCTGATACGATTCTACAGGAGCGGTAAAGCCCAGCCTGTAGTCTGTCTTCTACAAAGGCTCATATCTGGACAGATGAGATGAACTACGGTCTTGACGTATGCAGTCAATGCTACACTCTTGTCAAACACATCCGAAAGTGTGGTGGGTGCTATGTAGCTCGCTACTGTTCCAAAGGCAAGCTTGGCTGTAACTCAACCCGAACAACTCTCTAATGCCTACTTTAGAGTGCATGCTCAAGGATTGGAAAATTGGTCCGCAAAAGCACAAAATCATTTGCAACGACTTGCGCTGGTCTGGTCAAACCAGTGTAGTCATTCAAGAACAGATCCCACGCCCACTCAATCCAAATGTGAACCTCAATTTGGGCCACGATGCAACCATGAACCCGTTCAAATTCTGGTCGCTTGCTAACGCATCAAATTTCGCTCTTATCGCCGCGACTTGTTCATCATTTACCCAGACCAGCATGGCAAAAAACACCACTGTGATCTACGTAGGCAGAAAACTCAGCACGATTGGTCTGCGTTGGCACATTGTTGGGTGAGCGAAGCTTTCCTTAGGCCTGTAGTGATTATCTCATTCTATCTGCTAGAGTCTACATGTGCGTACCTGCTGGCACATCGCGCTTGGATTTCGGCTCATCTCTTGCAGGTATACGAGGGATTATGGCGCAAAGCAGGAAGGTGCGCAAGTCCCCAGTCCCAAAGGACCTTACTCATGCTCTCTTCTAGTCAGGATGTCATTTGATGAGCCTATCAAAGACGTCAATCTTTCGCAAGATCAGCATTTGGTGCTTGTGCAGGAAGAAGATTGTCCAGTACCGGTACATTCAGGCTGATAGGTTTCTGACCGACACTTACAACCCATGTTCAGGGAGCCCAAACTTTCAAGTTTCCAGTAGAAACTTCACCAGACAAATGGTCGCCTCTACCGTACACTTTCAGCTTGCAAAAGTTTATCCTTCTTCTCAACCAAGGACAGCTGATCGACGTCAGCATCCCCGTGCGCACAATTATGGGTGAAGACGCTTTTGACAAGTACATCCAAAGTCTGTTTGGCTGTGCTGAATACATCGGCATTGGTATGTGTTTCCATAGCTTCGGCGAGACAGTGCTGAGCAGTCATACCAGACATGCGAAAGATCATCTTGAAACATTGCCAAGGACCAGGGTGTACGGACGAGGATTTTGAAGCCTTGAAGAAGATTTATGCCTCTATCCCTTCTGATCAAACGCCGAGCATGAGCGAATTTGGTTTTCGTGATCCATCTGGTCAGCCTCACCTCAGCTAGAACACAGATCGAAGCTGATGTTTAATGGTTAGGAAACAACACTAACCAGATCTGTCAGTGTCCACCTACAATCAATGCATTTCCTAAATTCCGTGGCCTTAGATGCAATCAATGGCCAAATTGTTCCTGCACCATTTCAACCAATCATGAAACGTCTCTATGCCAACACAAGAAATTCTGACGAGCAAGAAATTTTGTTCGACAGTCCGCAAGGTGACTTGTAGTCTATTCTTCGCGTATTGGCAGGTGCTAATACGTCCTTCTCTAGCCTTCGTGCAATCGGTATTGAAGAGTGGTCTGGACATGAAATCTCATGCACAGTCAGCTGTCGATGTAATGGCTGATCTGGCGCGTTCGACAGGTCTTCTTGAAGCGCCGTCTGCGTTCGGCGCTGGGAGCATCGCCTATCGAAGCCTCGTCTCGCTGTCTCTTCAGGCAGCACGCAATGTACATAATGATTTTGGCGAGCGTTTTTCGTCGCTGCTGTCTATAGTTTCGACCGACACCACGACTGATAATGATTCGCATGACCCGAAGCTACCAGGCGGAGAGCCTGACTCGTCTATATCATGCCATTGCGCGCGTGATCTCCTTGCTTAGCGCTGCTGCTGTGTGAAACTGTCGCTTCAACTTGCTCCCAGCCGGAACATCTGCTTGCTCTCACAAGGGCGCTACTATCGTAGACCATTAGGCCGATTCTCTGCAATATCTCTCTGTTCGTTCCTCTGGCACCCATGTACAGCTCGAGCCTATTATACCTGGCATGGAGTTCGGCGCTGAATGCGATCTTTCGGCAACGCTGCTATCTTTTGCATCTTCTACTTGATCATCGATGAAGTCTGTGCTTGCGCTGCTCGCTCTCTGTGTAATTGTGCGCTCACAGTCGTACATCAATTCAACGACCTACGATGAAGGCCAATATGGCCGAGCGCCTTACCAGAACTTCACCTCAAGGCCAGACTTGCATCCAGCAGCGGTGAACGTCCGACAGGGCTATAATGCTTCCCTTTCGCCAGGCTACTTCTTCCTCGGCTATGCTGGCCCCGATGCTGCCTTTCCGTCGCCTCAGATCCTTGACCAGCATGGTGAGCTAGTGTGGATGTCGAACAACAGCGCAATGGTGCTTGGCTTCAGAGCGCAGACGTATCAGAATCAATCGGTGCTGTCGTACTGGCAGGGCGAATTCTTTCCGATCGGTTATGGGCACGGCGTGTGGAACCTGCTCGATACCAGCTACAACCTTATACGAACGGTGCAAGCGATAGGTTATAATGATTTGGTGACGGATTTGCATGAGATGCAGATCACTTCAAAGTGAGTCCGAACTCTCGTGAAATCGATCGAGAGCTGATCAAGCCACAGCAACACTTTCTTGGTAGAGCTCTGGGTACCTACTCAGACAGACCTGACCAGTGTTGGAGGATCAACGAATGGATGGACCTATGATTGCATGTCAGTTACCATTCATGCACGCTGATCTGGCTCATCGTCATGCAGATTTCAAGAAATCGATGCTGAAGGCAACATCCTCTTCGAATGGCACTCGCTCGATCATGTTCCAGTGTCACAAACCTACTTTGGACTCGGAGCTGATGTCGACAACAGCGCTGAAAACGCTTTCAATTACTGCCATCTGAACTCGATAGACAAGGACGATGATGGGACGTATCTCGTGTCATGTAAGCTCTTTTCATACTTCTTCCAAACGTGACTGAATTTGTAAACCAGTACGTGGACCATCCACTATCGTCAAAGTCGGGACAAACGGCCAGATCCTTTGGAACCTGGGCGGCAAACGAGCAGACTTTTCGCCGCAAGTACTTGCTGAGCAACCCACCTCATTCCTGTATCAGCACGACGCACGCTTGCACAATGACTCTTCCACCAACCCTCGCTATATCTCGCTCTTCGACAATAACGGCTCGCCCGGCTAAGTAGGAGGGGACCCAGCTCGAGGCATGCTTTTGATCATCGATACGAATAACATGACCGTCTCGCTGGCCGAAGAGTACATCGCATCTAGTGGGACCTTCTCGGCCTCTCAAGGTTCTGTCAAGATACAAGATAATGGAAATGCGGTTGTTGGATGGGGCTCTCAACCGTATTACAGCGAATTTGCAGAGAATGGCTGAGCTCGTTGACTCTGTCGACTGATCTGACTGATGTATCATAGCACCCTGATATACGATGTTCACTTTGGCGCGAGCGAGAATTTACAAAGCTATCGGGTTTGGAAGGGCGAATGGAATGCGTTGCCCGAGACTTTGCCCGACATAGCGGTCCAGAACAATACAGTATTCGTCAGCTGGAATGGTCAGTATTCTAGCTCTGCCATTAGGACAAAGCTGATACTTGTACAGGCGCGACGAATGTTACCTCTTGGATGCTCATGTCTGGCAGTAAGGCAGATTCGCTAGCTGCAGTCGCTCAGTTCAACAAGACGAGCTTCGAGACTAGCTTTGCGCTGCCTACTAGCAGTCAAGATGCTTATATAGCGGTTGCTGCATACAGTAGCACGGTGCGCGTTTTTGTCCTGCTTGAAGTTGTATCTGATCTCGCGACAGAATGAGATCATTGGCACGTCTGATACAATGTCGCTCGGTTTCGCTGGTCTGTAATCGATCAGCTGCCTGTTCACTGGTCGGGTTTTCTTCGTTTCGTTTCTCGTCGAATGGACAATACGGACTTTGCATGAAGTAGGACCAATGTACATAGAGAGCATATCATTGCTAGCACTTGACAGAGAGAACTCTCTATCACCGTGGCGTACACGACGTCCGACGTGAAGTTCGCGCTTCTGCTTGACGCACGCCCATACACACGAGATATCCCTTCGCCCTGCTCCAAGCACTGTAAGGCACGCAGAGCACGCCAAGATACCATAGCAGCGACTGACCGCGTGCAAAAGAACCTCGCGCTTTGTCTGGTCAACCTGAACTTTGCTTGAAACCACAAGACTCGCTCGCAACAAAAGCAACAAGATGGGCGACGTGAACGAGGTTCGCTTGATCGTCTGACGTATAAGAGGATGCAGAGCTGATTATGGCAATGTCTTTTCTCTCCTTCACTCTTTGCTTTCGTCGCTCTCAAAACTCCTGTTTTGACCTCGCCTGTGCCTCTCTCCCTTGCTGCTATACGGAAATCAGGTGGATGGCTGGATTGAGATGCTTACACAGTGCAAAGCGCTGTCAGAAGCGGATGTGCGAAAGCTATGTGATAAGGTTTGTCGGATGAGCCTGTTTCAAGATATTCTTTTTCAACGAGCATCTGGCAATCAGGGTCGCGAAATTCTCACAACAGAAAACAACGTTCAGCCCGTTCGATGCCCTGTTACCGTTTGTGGAGATATACATGGACAATTTGTTCGTCCATCCACTTGCTATAAGCTGCCCTCCACTCATTGCAAACTGTATGAACAGCACGACCTAGCAGAGCTTTTCCGAATTGGAGGCAACTCACCTGATACCAATTATCTTTTCATGGGAGAGTGCGTATTCCAGTTCGCCGTGAAGTGTCTCACTTCTTAGCCAACCCGTTTAACGCACAGCTATGTCGACCGAGGCTATTACTCTGTAGAAACAGTAACGCTCCTCGTAGCGCTCAAGGTCCGGTACAGGGAACGCGTGACCATCCTTCGCGGCAACCACGAATCGAGGCAAATCACCCAAGTCTATGGTTTCTACGACGAGTGCCTTCGGAAATATGGCAATGCTAATGTGTGGAAGTTCTTTACCGACCTATTCGACTACCTGCCATTGACTGCGTTGGTCGACGATCAGGTTCGTTGCAATCGTTTGGTGTATCAGCCTTTGCTGATGTTGGTGCGACCGATGTACAGATCTTCTGTCTACACGGCGGTCTCTCACCTTCGATCGACACATTAGACCACATTCGCTCCATTGACCGTATCCAAGAAGTACCACACGAAGGCCCAATGTGCGACTTGCTCTGGTCTGACCCAGACGACCGATGCGGCTGGGGCATATCACCAAGAGGAGCAGGTTACACTTTCGGCCAGGACATTTCAGAGGCTTTCAATCACAATAATGGGTTGACTTTGGTTGGTCAGTGGATGCGTGCTGTAGCTCTGTTCTGAGCTCACCACTTGTCTTACTGACAGCGCGGGCGCATCAATTGGTCATGGATGGTTATTCTTGGGCGCACGATCGTCATGTCGTTACTATCTTTTCTGCACCAAAGTGAGTCCCGTCATCAAAGTTCATTGATAGCAGGCTGATGTAGTGAACTAGTTACTGTTACCGCTGTGGTAACCAGGCTGCTATCATGGAACTAGACGAAAAGCTCAAGTGCGTTCTCTCTCTTTTCGCGCTGCGCGTTCGCGCTGACTTGCTTGTTAGATACACATTGTACGCCTGAGCAATGGCGATGCAATTCTGACCACTGACCATATATTGTGTCTAGCCTGCAATTTGACCCTGCACCAAGGAATGGAGAGCCTCTGGTGTCGAGACGCGTTCCAGATGTATGTTCTTCTTCTCTTTAGCGTCAATGCTCTGGCTAATCGTGCCATTTAGTACTTCCTCTAATCGTTTGTGTACAAAAAGGGATTCGAAATTGATGAGTTGGAAAAGGGGAGGGATACAGGGAAGTCTAGTAGAATGCTAAAGATGTGCTTTCCCTTTCCGTTCTGATCGCTCTACTACTATACAAGATGATACAATACAACACATGCTCTGTCATCATGCCTTCTTGAAATATGGCAACAGCTTTTTGAGCTTGCTGATCTGCCAACCTTCGCCGTAGGCTGTTTGACCTTTTGCATTCAGCCTATAGCGCTGTCAGTAGGATCCTTAGTATTGATAAGAAGGGATGATTACCGCTGCTGTGACAGTGCTGCATTCAAACTGGCGCATTCATGAGCGAGCCGTAGCAGCTACTGAAGGAGATCTGCGGGCTTACTGTTGTTTGCCTGCATGTTTACGCTTGAATTTGCCTGAAGCTATTGCACTCCATCGTTTCGCTGTTCCCTGATGCGTCTTCCTAATATCTCTCATCAGACCTCGACTTCTCACAAGGCAACAACTTGTCCAACTCACATTTTCCTGATTGGCCTTACTTTACCATACAAGCCTACCACAGGCGTAGTAGAGAAGCATCTTAATCCTATCACAGGTATTCTAGCGATATTGAGGATTTGCATCGTTGATCAGCAACCGTGACGCCAACATGCAGGACAACTTTGATTTCGATTTCACGCAATTAACGGACTTTGAGGACACGCAAACGCAAGGGGACAGACAAGAGACGCCAAGTCCTGCTGCCAATGTTGTACCTCAGCCTCAGCCTCAGCCTCAGCCTCAGAAGTTTAGCTTCAAGCAATCTGGCGGAGGAAGGCAATGGAAAGCACCTGCTGAGCCTGGTGCTGCTGCTGCTATTATCAACAAGGCTCAGCCTGTTCAGCCTATTGCTCCTCAGGGCTTCAAGCCTAATGCTGCTGTCAACAAGTGGAAACCCATCGTGCAAAGGGAGGAAGAATCTGTCGAGCGTAAGTCTTCCTGCAGCAAAGGGGCAGGAATAAGTACAAACGCCTTTGCAAAAGCTCAAACTCTTGCCAAACGAGCTGCTTCCGACGACTCTGTGCACGGACGCGCCAAAAAGTTGAAAGAGGTAAGTCTCTACAACTCGCGCTGAGCTTGTCTTTATGCTTGATCTGTCAGGACATGACTCAGACGATGGCTGATCCGGACGATTCGGTGCTTTATTCGCCCAAACGCGTCTCGCTTCCCCCGCCCGAGAGCTCAAAGGAACTCCCTCTTGATGATGAGCTGCCTGTCCCTCCTGTCGATGAGCCTGAGGAGGTTGAGTCTGCAATGGAGAAGTGGAAGCATTGCACTCGTGAGTCAAGCCCTTTGTTATCAAGTCAGTCAGCTGATGTAAGTTTATCGCCAGACGAAGAATGGGTTTTAGGCGGTCAGGACATTCTCAGACGCTTGACTGCTTTGCAGAATGAATTTGTTCAGCTTCAAATGTGTGTCTTTTCCCTTCCGGTCTTTCGCAAACGAGACTCAATTGAGATAGGACGGCTTTGACGACCAACACGAACGTCATGCAGGAATTGGATGAGCATCGAGCTAATCAAGACATTGAAACGGCGAAGATCAAACAAACGGAAATCAACCTTCAGCGTCATTTTCAAAGCATCTTTGCTCCGCTTGGCTTGTGATCCCGCGTCCTTTCATCAAGCTTCTCCAGCTTCTTTTACATCCGTACATGGGATACCACAATCATGGCAAGATCAGCAGCACTAATAATCATTGTTCGATACCAATTGCATTCATCTACCTATGGATATGCTATCAGATGATGCAATGTCCATGTCTTGCTACTGAGCCTAATCGAGCACAATATAAACAGGGGGACGCGCGCTACTTGTAGCTATCCTTTAAAAGTGTGACAAGTGTCGCGTACTTTCGTGTCGCGTAGGTGTCTGTCAGCGACCACCAGCTAGGAGTACACCTTTGCGATATCCCCTTCAGGTCGTGTCCTGTCGTCTTCCCCCCTTCTGTGTACATCTCCGTTGATACCCGCTTACGGAATAGCAATATCGAGACTTGTCATCACTCCTCTGCTCTAGACACGTCCAAAGATGAGCGCAAACGACAGCCAGAAGCCTATAGTATTCATCGTCATGGGCGTGAGTGCGTGCGGCAAGAGTACAATTGGCGATTCTCTGGCAAAGCATTATCAATGTTCGTTCAAGGATGGCGATCAGTGAGCAGTGCATCTTAGAGTCTTGTGGAATATTTCTGACAGCTGTAATAGGCTACATGTCAGTCTCTTCAACGCTTTGCTATGTTATATAGCTGAGCATCGCAGAACTTGACAGCCCAAGTCAAACATTGAAAAGATGTCAAAAGGAGCAGCTCTGACGGACGACGATCGCTGGCCTTGGTTAGAACAAGTTCGAGATTATGCTCGCGAGAACGCTTCAGAGGGCAAGACGGACCTCACTTCTCGACCTATGATCGTCATACCTTGTTCGGCGCTCAAAAAGTCGTATAGGGAGCTATTGAGGGACAGTCAAGCGACGACGGTCATTGTGTTTCGTATGTTATCACAAGCACAGGTGTGGGGGGGATTAGCTGAATGAGATGCAGTGAAAGGATCGTTCGAGACGCTTAATGAACGGATGAAAGATAGAGGAGGGCATTTTATGAAGTCTGGTGTGTCTACTTGTCCACTTGTGGTTGATTTCCAGCTGATAGCCGGGGCAAGATATGCTCAAGGGACAAATAGATACTCTAGAAAGGTAAGTGCAAGGGCGAGATGTGACCTCGTGATGTTGAGCTCATGTCTACAGCCCTGAGGGAGAAGAAGGCGTCCTCACTATCAGCATAGAGCAAGATCAGACGCAAGTCATTACAAATACTTGTCACCAGGCGGATGATTTCCTGCGGTCTCTCTGAGATGCAGCGGACGTGCAGAGACAGTGAATGTAGCATATAGAATAGCATAGAGCCTTGAATAGAGTCGTGCATACGCGCCTCTCAAAAATATATGAACGCGTCTTTCAAGTTTGATCTTGTTCCATCAAACAGTGCTCAATCATGGTCTCACCAGGCTCAAAGGAGAACGCGCCTGATCCAAATGCGCCTGACTTGGCACCCCCTCCCAGTCCAAAGCGCAGGAAGCTCGAGACTGCGCCTGTCGTTTTGACCAAGAATAAAGGCAAAGGTGTCAACAGGGAAGCTGTCGCTCCTAGTACTTTCGAATCTGTGCTTGCTAGAATTAATGGCGAAGGCGGTCGTGAGCTCTTTTCATTGGCGTGTGAACGACAGAGCATGTCTGATTTGCACCGGGGCATAGCGTCTGTCGAGAAACAAGAATGGAAGAGACCGCGTTTACCAAAGCTCAATCCAGCTTCTGAAAAGCTCAGTAAGCTGTTATGGAGACTATATGAGTGATCTGGCCGCTTAGACAGTACCTTCTTTCCGAACAGTCTTTCAGCAGATCGATATTGAAGAGCATTCGGAACCTGGCAAAGGACCTGTTTTGCGCATGTTTGGCATCACTGAAGAAGGCCATTCGGTTCTCTGTCACGTCAAGGAGTTCTTGCCTTACTTCTGGGTCGCTGCGCCTAAAGGCTTTCGGAATGAGGATTGCAAAGATTTCGTCAATTACCTCAATGTATGCATTCACGTCTGTCTCGCGCTGTATGTCCTGACTTTGGTTATCGCGCCAGGGCGTCGCTACGGGTGCTGGAGGTGGAATCTGTGTCACACGCGTCACAGTAGCCAACAAGCTTTCGCTCTGGGGCTACAAAGGCGATGACAAGGTTCCTTTCCTCAAGATTGTCGTAACAGACCAGAAGAATCTACCTCGAGTCCGAAATAAGTTGCTTCCTTGCTTTATGTTGGCCGTCCTGGGCTTATTGTATTTTGATAGCTACATCACTTTGAAAGAGGCGAATGTAGCTTTCGGGATCTCTTCAAAGGCGAATTCCTCACTTATGAATCAAACATTGCCTATTTGCTGCGTTTCATGATTGACAAGGATGTGAGTCGTTTTCACATTAGCGGACTCGAGACTTTCCCTGATTGTCTTACAAGGTTGTCGGCATGAACTGGATTGAAATCCCTGCAGCAAAGTACACGCTTCGATCAGAGACTGCAAAGGTGTCGAACTGTCAGATTGAGATGGAATGCTCGTGCGTTGCTCAAGCTTCACTGTCTAGCCTTTCTGATATCTTGCATAGCGCCGATGATATAGTCTCGCACTTCCCTGATGGAGAATGGGCAAAGTTGGCTCCTCTTCGTATCTTGTCTTTCGATTTGGAATGCGCTGGTCGCAAGGGTATCTTTCCTGAAGCCGAGATCGATCCTGTCATTCAAATAGCAAACATGGTTACCAGACAAGGTGGGAATCTTGCTTGCTTTAGTCTATCGTATCGACTGAGGCTTGTTATACTTTAGGCGAAACAAAACCTTTCATTCGTAATGTCTTTACCCTCAACACCTGCTCGCACATTGTGGGAACGCAAGTGCTCGAATTCCATGACGAAAAGAAGATGCTCTCTGAATGGCGGCGATTTGTAGAAGAGGTCGACCCAGATGTCGTGATTGGTTACAATACGGCAAATTTCGATTTACCTTACCTGATGGATCGAGCAAAAGCTTTGCGCGCTACCGACTTCCCTTTCCTCGGTCGATTGAAACGAGTCAAGACTGAAGTCAAGGACACGCATTTCTCTTCTAAAGCCTATGGAAACCGAGATTCGAAAGAAACAAAGATGGATGGCAGGTTGCAGTTGGATTTGCTTCAGGTCATGCAGCGGGATTACAAATTGCGAAGTTATACCCTCAATTCAGTCTGCGCGCATTTTCTCGGTCAGTCGGATTTGTGAAGCCTTCAGCTTGAGCTGATGTCTTTGCCGTCGGACGTCAGGCGAGCAAAAAGAAGATGTGCACCATTCGATCATTACCGAATTACAGAATGGTGGTCCAGAATCTCGTCGACGTCTCGCTGTCTACTGTCTAAAGGCAAGTTGACTCGAAAGCGAGACGATCTTAGCTTACGCTATATGTGTAACAGGACGCCTACTTACCGCAGCGTCTTCTCGACAAGCTCATGTGCTTTATCAATTATACCGAGATGGCTCGTGTGACCGGCGTACCATTCAATTACCTTCTGTCTCGTGGTCAGCAGATCAAAGTCGTGTCCCAGCTCTTCCGCAAAGCGAAAGAGCAAGGCTACCTTGTTCCAGCATTGAAGAGCGAAGGTCTGTGCTGCGCTGTTGCTGAGGAATACCGTCTGAAGAGTGCTGCTTGCTGACAGGGACCGACGAGCAATATGAGGGTGCAACAGTCATTGAGCCGACGAAAGGTTACTATGATGTCCCAATCGCTACCCTCGATTTCGCTTCTCTATACCCTTCAATTATGATGGCGCACAACCTCTGCTACACTACTTTACTGGATCCAAAGTCTGTAGAGCCGCTCAAGCTAGTCAAAGATCAAGATTATGTGATTACGCCTAACAATGGTATGTCTGACCTCTGTAGGTCGCTGCCCTCGCTGAAGCAGTGATTGTTAGATTACTTTGTCAAGTCCAATAAGCGGAAGGGTCTTTTACCTACTGTGTTGGAAGATCTACTCGCTGCTCGTAAACGCGCTCGGGCTGATTTGAAGGTCGAGACGGATCCGTTCAAGCGCGCCGTGCTGGACGGTCGACAACTTGCTCTGAAGGTATACTGTCATTAGATAGCGTAGTATCGCGTCTGACCAAGTTTGTTCTTCAGATCAGTGCCAATTCCGTTTATGGTTTCACGGGAGCGACTATCGGAAAACTACCTTGTCTGCCTATATCGACCAGTGTTACCGCTTTCGGTCGTCAAATGATTGAATACACCAAGCAACAAGTCGAGGGTAGCTTCAACACTGATAATGGCTATGATCACGATGCGGAAGTCATTTACGGTGATACCGATTCTGTCATGGTCAAATTCGGATGCAAAGATCTGGCACAGGCTATGGAACTGGGTTAATCAGACACTCTCACGTCGTCGGTCTATTCTGATTGCCCTATACAGGTGCCCAAGCTGCAGAGAAGGTGACTGCAGGTTTCGTCAAGCCCATCAAGCTCGAGTTCGAAAAGGTCTACTTCCCATACCTGCTCATTAGCAAGAAGCGTTACGCTGGTCTCTACTGGACAAAGCCGGACAAGTATGACAAGATGGACGCTAAGGGTATCGAGGTACATGAGATCATAGGCATCTGAGTCGGCGCTGATTTCCTATACAGACTGTTCGAAGAGACAATTGCCGACTCGTCGTGACAGTCATTGAGACGTGCCTCAAGAAAATGTTGATAGACCGAGATGTCCGAGCTGCGGAAGAGTAGGTTCCAGACTGTTAGCTTGCGTACTCCAGCTAATCTGGGCTGTAGGTACACCAAACAAGTCATCTCGGATCTGCTGCAGAACAAGATCGATCTGTCACAGCTTGTCATCACCAAAGCGTTAGCGAAAACAGATTATGCTGCCAAGCAGGCGCACGTTGAGTTGGCTGAACGCATGAAGGTCCGTGATGCAGGTGAGTTTGCATACACCAGCTGGGGTCGGATGCTGATGGTTGCTCAAGGTTCCGCACCTGCACTCGGCGATCGTGTTGCCTATGTCATCATCAAAGGAACCAAAGACGCGAAAGCCTACGAGAAGTCTGAAGATCCTCTCTATGTTCTCGAGCACAACTTGCCAATTGATACTCGCTACTACCTCGATAACCAGCTGTCGAAACCGCTCTTGAGAATCTTTGAGCCTATCTTGGGCGATAAAGCAAATTCACTTTGTCCGTCGATTCTTATCTGCCCTTGATTTAAGCTTATACATGAACAGTGGGTGGCGCGCATACTCGGACTGTATCTATCGCTACCCCGACTACGGGCGGTCTCATGGGCTTTGTGAAAAAGACTTTGACATGTCTGGGCTGCAAAGCCCCTCTAGGCAAATCAAAGTCAGGCTCAAGTGAGTGCGCTGCCTACCAGGCTCTTACTTGGCTCAATGTATCTATAGATACGGCTGTTTGCAAGAATTGCGAAAAGAGGACTGCGGAACTGTACCAGAAACAAGTCAGTCGTTCTTCACGGAGGCGCTCGCTCGCTAATTGTCAATTGGTCCAGATGATCACTACTACTGGCTATGAGACTGCGTACTCTCGTCTGTGGGTTTGCTGTCAGAGATGTCAAGGCTCGTTGCACAACGTAAGTACATGGAATATCCAGCCGAGCGAGACTCATTGGTGTGCAGGATGTCCTCTGCACGAGTAAGGATTGTCCCATCTTTTATCAGCGAGTGCGAGCGAAGGTCAGTCGTGTTCATCAGGCTTTCTTCAGCTGCTGAAGGATTGTCGCCAACTACAGAAAGACGCATCTGAAGCGCAAGCGACACTGGAACGGTTCGATGGCACTTGGTAGCTGGTCCTGTCATATATTGTAACCTTGTACAGCCTCGTTCGACCATTACCATCTTCGAGCCAAAGAGATTCGCCGGAATTCCATGCCGGAGCCTTTCACTCAAACTGCCCTTTCGCTCTCGAACAACAGATCCAGAGCTGCAGCAGACACAGAAATACCTCGGATAAGCCGATAAAGGTAAATCAAGCGTGCTAGCTGATTTCTTTGTACAATTTCGCTCATTCGCGCGTTTCCCTTATCTCCCTCAAGGTCGTTGACATCACACATGGCTCACTCGCTCTTGTCCGCTGGCATGGACAACAAACAAAACAGCTGGTCGGATCTACGTTCTGGTCATCACCAGAGCTTGCGGCATTCGGACACTCTGCCTTCTCTGTCAACTTCATTAGCTCAATCTACCGCGCCTCTTGCTCTCCCTCGCCTGGGTCACGACGGACAACCATTAGGCCAGACAAGCAGCAACAGCACCAACTACTTTCTGTCACCTCTAGGAGCTTCAGCGTCGAATCCGGCTCAAGGGTCGCAATGCAGTCGCTGCGGTATGCCTGGGGTTCTACAATTTCACAAGGGCACGCATGAACAGCCTCTTTGTCTCGTAAGCTGCTCCATGATGCAGTATTATGCCAGACTGACGCATTTTTGCAGGGATGCTGTAAGCTCCAAATAATGAAGGGCGCGCTTGGCTGACCCGCTCGTGTTGCAGCTACCCAAGAACAGAATCTTTCTCGATCTCAGTTACTGTCTCCTAGATATGCTCAAACGACCTCACTGCCCAGTCATCCTTCCGCCAGCTCAATGTCTGGCTTCCCGCAAAGCATGTCTGCACCGTCAATAGCGCGCCCAACACATGCAGAGGCCGGACCAAAGCCTTCGCTACCTGTACCGAGCGCTTCTACTTCTACAGCACAAGAGCAACAAAAGAAAAGATCTGGTGAACCGCCAGTCGGTTCGTGCCCAGGTGACGGACACTGCAACGGACAAGGAGGCAAGAACTGCTGTACCGGTTGTCCAGCTTACATCAACAAGCACCACACCAGCAAATCAAGAGGGCAAGCGAAAGGTGAAGCAGGAGGGAAAGGGAAAGGGACGTCGCAAGCGCCAATTCCTGCTTGGGCCAATGTCCCTGATGCCGATGATGGAGAAGTGTCAGCTATGGTGTGCACAAACTGTCAGACCAAGACGACACCGCTGTGGAGGAGAGATTCGAGCGGAAATACGTGCTGTAATGTTGGTCCCTCACCAGCTGTAGATCTGAACTGTATGCTGACTTGAATTATGTCCTATAGGCTTGTGGTAAGACGGATTGAGCATCGCCTTGAAGTATGGAAGTTGACATGATATGCAGGTCTTTATTTCAAGCTTCACGGGGCACATCGACCCGTAGGACTCAAGAAGCTCACCATCAAGCGCAGGAAAAGGCTACCAGCTCACGTCAGTCTTTCTTCATCGCGCAGTGCGCAATCTCTAACAGCACGTTCAACAGGTGAAAGCGCAAAACAAAACAGCCGCAGCTAATGCCTCAACCGAAGCGACTACGAACGAAAAGAAACGACAATCCACTGCTTCTGACGAAGACGTGCAAACGCCTGCTCTCAAAAGATCGCGAAGCCATAACTCTGCAGTCGAAAATGGGATGGACGCTTTATTAGCAGCAGCAGCTATCGGCGATGCTGCCTCACCAAATGAAGCAGCACAAGAAGCTAGTCGGCCGCCTTCAACCTACTCTCAATCATCCCCCGCTCCATCGCCTTACAGTCTTCCTTCAGTTTTACAACCCTTTGACCCAGCTTCAGCTACTGCCAGCGATCTATCGCAGTTCCGCGACGCTTTGATTTCGTCCTTGACTCAAGGCAAAGATCAAATGACGCGTCTGCAAACGTTCTTGGATAATGGAGAGGTCATGCTTGGTCAATTGGAAGCGTTGTTGGCTCAAGATCGCTCGGAGTTCGAAAGTCAGTTGGCAGCTTTGCCGACTGCTGCGGCTGTACCAATCCAGTTAAGGAAGGCTGGGTCGTAAATCGCACAAATGCAGGTGAAACTCTAGATTTGACCGCGTTCACCTATTCGCTTTCTTCTCTTTGTCTCTTCTCTGTAATTCACTCTTGTCCACTGCCAAAGATACTCTTTCCAAGCTTATGCCTATCCTACATCTATCTGCAGAGCAAGCATTGGGCTACAAGGCTGCAATGCACTCAAAAGAGCGGGAAATGTTCGGTAATGGTTCCGTCTGTCTGGTTGCTTCCTGGAACACGTCTGACTGTCGATGGAGGAGCGGAGGACCGAGCGGCGCCTGCAGTAATTGGGCACCAAGCGATAGTGGCAGAATCGCCCGATGCATTTCTTGCATTCGCGATAGTCGGTAATTTCCGACATGCTGCGTGGTACCCATCCTCTTGTCTGTAAGACATGGCATGAGTTTCAGTGAGTGCTGAAAGGATGAACAATCCAAAGATTTGTTTTGGCAGACAAATTGAACAGATACACATCATAGATGGACAGAAGCTATCATAGATCGAGCCGACCAGGCTGTATAGGGACTTGGCATTGAAGATGCAGGAGATCACGATTGCGCCATGTCAATGTCAGGTTTACCGGTACCGAAGTCTGCTCTGACAGTCCCTACAGCATCCGCATGACATAGACAAGCTATATAGCTGCATTAGCATAATGCTACACTAAGCTAAGGTCATCTGTCTGACACCCATAGATGGATGGAAGTTCGAATTATCGAATTTTTTCGCTGACCACAAGCTTGAACTTTTTCGGCCAAGTCCAGCTCATCTCTCTTACATCGACTCCCCTCTGAAGACAAGCTCAAGATGTCGCTCGTTCGTCACAGTAGCGGCTATTGCATGAGGATACCCTGACACTCGAGATTACAGGTCGCACCAGACCCAAATGCGCCTTTCCAGCACATTCTCCGTCTGTTGAACACCAAGTAAGCCCCTTTGTCTGTCTGTGTCCCATTAGTCGCACGCTGACTTGCTTCGACAGCGGTTTGTCTGGATACCGTAAAGATCGAGCAATAGACTGACCCCCGAATGCAGTCGATGGACGAAGGAAGATTATGCAAGTCACATATTCGAGACGCTGGAGAGAGGGCTTGGGCTTACACTAGGGTGACAGGTTCGCCTTGACTGAAATCAAGGGTGTGGGCCGTCGTTATGCGTGCACAGTCTGCCGCAAAGCAGATGTCGACCTAAACAAGCGGTGGGTCTCGTCTCGGACAAGTCATGGTTGTAAAGGCTCATGGCCTTCGTTGTTATCCACAGTGCCGGTCAGCTCAACTCGGATGAACTCGAGCGAATCGTCACCATCATGCAAAACCCAGCTCAATTCAAGATCCCCAAATGGTTCTTGAACAGGCAGAAGGACATTGTCGACGGCAAGGACTACCAGGTGCTTTCCAACGGTCTCGACTCCAAGATGCGTGAGGATTTGGAAAGGCTCAAGAAGATCCGCAACCACCGTGGTCTTCGTCATTACTGGGGTCTCAGAGTCAGAGGTCAGCACACAAAGACAACAGGCCGAAGAGGAAAGACTGTTGGTGTTGCAAAGAAGAGTATGTCGATTCATACATCGCTTTTCGCGTCTTGCATACTGACCCTTTTCACAGAGTGATTTCTTCACTCATCGACCTTGTATTCTTGGGCGGACCAGGCTGGCAGTACCTTGCATTCGTATTCAAACATTGCAACTTCCGACCGGTTTGAGCAGTCAAGTCATCCTTTCGCTGTCTACAATCTGCTTTTCGCCAGACTTTTGATACAAGCATCGCTATTTGACAATCAGTGCTATACTCCTTTCAATCTGAGATCTCCAAGGGATCATCTTCCTTGTACGAAACTGCAGCTTTGCTCGCCCTCTTAGACCTGCTTGGCCGAGGCGATTCGTTTGTCGATCGCGCACTAGCTGTTGCGCGAGTTGTTCGAGTCTTCTTCTTTGGTACCTCGTCTGGACTGAAATCTTCATCATCCTCATCTTCGTCATACGAACGCTTGCGAACTGATGAGCGGGCTGATGAAGTTCGACTTTTCGTGCTTTTCGCTGGTGACCGTTTCGGTGACGAAGTAGGAATGACAGGTTTCACGTCTTCCTCCGAATCGCTTGAGATGGTAGAGATGTCGTGTTTGGAACGGTACTTTGCCTTGGTGCCGTTTTCGGTAGGGAAAACAGGTAACGAGTTGTGTACTGGAATGGGAACAGACTCTTTAGCTAAAGCAGAGCCTGTTGCAGCGTCTTCTTCTGCGTCTTGATCGACTTCGAGGAACTGACATGCCATGAGCTTGACCGAGAAAGCTGAGGTTTAGCTCACCTGACTCTGCTCTGCTTCAGCCGGGTCTGCCATGTCTCGTGCTTTGATCACAGGCTGCTTGGCCTTGCTTGTACTTGCAGTAGCTTTGGCAAGTTGTGGACCATAGTCGTTCTGGAGTCGAGTGCGGATCGTCAGACCGACAATAAGCTTCTTCCATCGCTTCAGAGCCCGCTCTTGTTTCTTGGTGAAAGCTCTTTCTACCGCTGCGTGCTCTGCTGCCCAGTATGCCTGTTCTGATCTAAGCATAAGCCCGCACAAATGTAGGAGAACTTACATCTAGCACAACTTCTTGACTTTCGATCGGAACGACAATGCCTTCGACTGTTGGCACAGCACGGCGCTTGTGGAACTCGAAGCCGGTCTTGACAGCATATCAGCTGCAAGGCACCGACATACGGTCTCAAACTCACCACCGCCTCGGCGTAGCTGATGCCCAGCTGCTTTGCGATCTTTGCGATGCCTTTGTCTGTATAGCAGGCGTCGCTATGAGTTACTTGACAGAAGCAAGAAATGAACACTCACAAGGCAAATGCACACCTCCAGGAGGAAGCATATGCGGCGCGAATAGATCCACATTGCCATAACCATTTCTGGGAACTTTGCCCTGCGTCCTTTGCTTCAGCCAGATGAATGTAAAGGCCAACCACACTCACATCGACCACAGGATCCGGTACGACTTGGCTAGTCTGCCAACGGGCATACAAACCCTGCATGGTATCCTCCTCTCTACCTTCTTGAATGGCCAATTCGTGCGCTCTCCGCTTGTTGATGGTAGCAGCTCGACTTTTGACCATCTTCATCGGTTGTTCACCTTCTTTGATCTGGAGACCTTCGCGCATGTATTGTTCTGAAGATTTCAAGCTGACCACGTCGGATCTTCTGTAGACTGGTTCTTCTCGTATCAAGCCGAGCTGCTTTTTAGGGAAAATGACTTCGTCTCGTAAAAGATGGCGTTCGAGAGCGTAGCTAAGACATTGTTAGCGTTGTCAGAAAGTCAGACTTTACAACTCACAGAGGATGGTTCTTGAAGGCATTAATCGACGTAGGCATAGCTTCATGCGTCTGGTTCTGCTGCAGCTGATTCGATTCGGCTTCATCTCGAGCCTGTGGAAAAACGAGTCCCTTAGCGCGCAACACGTGCAAAGCGAGCGAACCACCCACGAGAGCATATGTTCGCTTGAAGGGCGCAAGAGCAGCTTCCCACCAATCACCTTGTCCACCCAAAGAAGGCGCACGTAGCTTCATTGTAGCTGTATATGCCCTCGTGTAACGAGAAGTGACGTCCCTTATCGAGCCATCTGTTGACTATGCATTAGCTCAGCAACCACTCTGGCCGAAGCTTGCATACCTTCTTCAATCGCAATTACATATGCCATTTTGTTGACCTTGTTGGTTTTTGCAGGTTCCATTTTATCGGCACAGCGCATCTTTTTCCGAGTGACATCCACTACGACCCATTCTTTGTTTGCTCGATTGTAAATTTCGCACCAATAGACTGGACAGACTTGTTCTTCCGATGCGTCTGCCGAATACAGTCAGGAAACACGCATAAAGACTCTGAATAGCAAACTTACCCGGAGAAGGGGAACGTTCAGGATCTTGTTGTTTGACACTCTTTGTCTTGCGTAACCTCACAGCAGGGACAAAGGCTTTCTTGCCTTTACTTTGATCGGCGCTCTCGTCCGCACTCTTCATGAAACCACCACCGATGCTTTCGACATCCACACTAACAGGTCTGCTCCGACTTCCAGAAGGTATAGGCACAGCTTCCATTTCTACATCACTTTCTTCCGTTGCTGTTGCCGTTGTAGAACCAGCACCACGACCTGATGTACTACCGATGCGACGGGCTGAACCCCAATTGAAATCACTTTGAGCTATACCAGCTCTTTTAGCGAGTTTGCTGATCCCGCTGATTGGTTTCTTCTTTTCTCTGGGTTGAGAGTTCTTCCTAGCTTTGCCTTTACCTTTACTTTCCTTTTTCGTTTCCTTGACTTCTTTTTCTTTCTCCTCTTCATCCGTAAAGATTGCATTCCCCGCTGCTCGCCAACCCAATGGTTGCAGACTGACTACTAGCCTAGCAGCAATCTTGAGGCTTCTACAAAGCGAAACGAACAATTGAGCAGACATGTCGATGCTCCCGCTTGAATTGAGCGCGCGCTTCATTAAACTTTGAGCAGATCGAATCGTCTCGCCAGGGACGTTTTGATCCTTTTCCAAATCGTAGATCCCATCTTTGATAGCTTCGGAATACGTTTTCGAAACCAAAGTCGCTACTTCTGGTCGAGGAATGTAGGTAGCGTACCAATGCGAGATGAGGTTCTTGAGAGCTGTTTCAAACATTCGTGACCGGTGAATTGCTTGTGGGTGTGTAGAGGGTTGAAAAGAGGAAAAGGCGTTGATTAGATGCACTGGAGTTTTGGACAGTAATCGGGCCTGATGTACAAGCATGAGTCAATTAGCAGACGCGCAGACTGGTAAGAGGAAGTAATGATAGACGCAGAGAAGAGACATGCGAAACAAAGAGAGCAGAAGAAGAAGAGAGCATTCACCTGAAGCAGTTCATCATTGAGCAGATCGTTGCGAACCTTTGTCGCTACCAGCAAACAAAAGACGTGCAACCGATGCGTCTCCAATCTGAGCTTCCTCTCTATGCCAGAGATACCTTTGCGCCTGTTCTTGCCGCATCAGCATCGACATCACGCCGTGCATGCATAATAAGCCCTACTTTGGTTTACCTTTACCTTTCGAGGCTGTTTTCCCGTTCTCCAAGACGATTTCGATTCCTTCTTCTTGTTGTTCTTCAGCTTCAACAGGTCTGCGTTTGGTAGGGGCATTCAAGTCATTTTCAGGATTATTGAGCACTTCTTCGAATTCCATGTCGGAATCCTCATCGCCTGAGCCTGCAGCGTTGAGAAATGCCATAGAGGCCGCATTGGCTTCTGCCATCGCTTTGCTGGCAAGGTCAGAGTCGTCGTTTCGATGACGCTGTATAAGTTTGTTTTGAATCGGCCATTTGCTCTATCCTTTGCTGTTCTCTGTCAGCTACTACTGGCCCGCGCTATTTGCTATTGCAAGCGAATCCAGTCAACTTCACGCGTCTCCAATTCCGTTTCTCCTCCTCGTCAATGCCTCCCAAGAAAGACAAGGAAGCCAAAGTCCCTCAGCTCAAAGGCGACGAAGCAGAGACTGAGGTCCTTTCCCTTTGATCCTAATCACTCTGTCTGGCTCTTACTCTGCATATGAGGGCAGATTCTAGCCTACCTCAAACAGCAGAACAGACCTTACAACTCTACCGATGTTTCGCTCAATATGAAGTCAGTCAGCAATCTGTCTTAGTATTAGGCTCTTGTTTATGCTGACGCTTGTACTCGCGATCATTGCAGGACTGTGTCGAAAGTTACTGCTACAAAGGTCTCTTCTTTCTCCTTGTCTGCGTGATATCGGCTGATTGAATGAAGGCCCTCGCTGCATTGGCTGAGAAATCATTGATCGTCGCCAAAGTAAGCCTTGCCTTTCTCGCACTTTTGCAAATCGCTCACGCCTGCACCTCAGCCATACGGGAAACAAATCATCTACGCTACAAAACAGGTTTGCGCTTTCTCTTCCTCTCTCTCCCGCCCATCGTCAAACAAGGTATAGGACGTACCAACCCAAGTCGAAGGAGAAGATGATTTAGAAGAAGTCAAAAAGGACATTACGGCTGCTACGACAAAGATTACAGAGTTGAAAGAAGGTATTAAAAATCTTAGTTCTAGTATGCCCCTTTCTCTCCTCTCTATGCTTGATAATCCGCTTGATGAGGTCTTGTTAGAAAGGGATAAATTGGCAACGCAACCTTCTACCGCTGAGCTTCTTCCACTGACTGAGAAACTGCTCTCCGAGGTCTGTCCTGTTCCTTACCTACTATCACTGATACTCAGACTATGGGATGGAGCAGACTCAAGTAGCTCAAACTCGTCTTCAGAAATTGAAAGAAGAACCCGATTGCCTCATCTCCACATCTGATCTAGAAACGCAGGATAAAGCGTACGACCAAGCACACAAACTTTGGGTCGGTCGAAAGAAGGCTTTCAAAACTTTGCTAGGTACGTTCTTTCCCCCTTCTGACAGGGGAGAAGCTTGATGGAATGCTAAGATGCCATGACTGAGTCAATGGACAAAGCGCAACGCGAGGATTTGTTGGATGATTTGTTTGATGGGTTGCCAGATGAGGGTGAAGAGGCGAAAAGGATTGCTGAAGAGGAGAGAATCAAGTTGATCAGGCCGGTCAAGAAGCGCAAGATTGGTTGAGAAGCAGCTCGATCTGTCGTTGCTCTTGCGTTTGCTCGTCGCGCTTGAGTATGGGGCAGATCTGTCAAGTCTCCTTTTTCTCCAAGTGCAATTCTATCTTTCTACGCTTTCAATCATTATCCTCATCTCGTCTGGATGTATTATGTCTATATTGATGCATGCAAGGAGTCAACGATTGATTCGTATCTGCCCTTCTATCGTGAAGAAGTGACATGTAGTTCCAGATGGGCTAGCCATGGTGATGGCTTGCCAATTGAGCATGTTTTGCCTATTCGGCTGGGGCTGTCCTCGCCAGAACCCACGATGTCAACCATTTCTGATGCTGCTCTGATCGGAGTAAAGGAAGCTCGACGAGAGAGCGTTCTTGGAGTGTGCTTGCATTTTGAACCTTCTGGATACCGGTTAAAATCTCTTGCATCAGTCGAGGACGTTCTTCTTTGCGCTGATCGGGGCTCATCGTATCCAACTGTCGGCAAGGATGCAATAACGAGAGACTTTTGAGAAGAGGTATTACCTTGCTGAAATATGCGTCACGTTCTGGGTTTTCCTGAATCTGAGCAGGCATTGGCTCCTTGATTGGTTCACAACTTGATAGAGCCGCTCTTCGACTGGAATCTGAGCGAGCGAGCGTAATAAGAAGATGAATTCTAGAAGATACTTTGACCAACTGTTGAACAATCCCTTCATTGTATGCATAACGAAGTGAGCAAGAGGATATGCGAGACTCAAGGACGCTGGGAGAGTGAATGGGTAGTAGAGAGATAGTGAGACATCGGCAAGAAGCGTTGGCCAAGCCCGCTTACAGAAGAAGCATTCGTGAAACAGCAGGAAAGAACAGAGCAAGCCGTCTCCCGAACGTACTACTACTGGCGGACCGGATAATAGCTCAGTGTAATGTTTGTGTTGTTCCAGCGGAACGGATTGTTGAAATCATTACGAATACAGCCCAAAAATGACAGTCCAAGACGGAGCCATCAATAGCGATAACGGAATTCGGGATGCTTGGTCCCAAGTCTAGCTACCTCTTCGGCTGTAAAACATTTTAGCATTGAGATATCGCAGCAAAGATGAATCTTACCAGTCTTCTCTTCTATGTGACGATCATGTTCTCCCCTTTCTTTCGTCTTATTCTGCTTCACCTGCCAGGACCAAAGGCCAGCGCTCAGACAGAACATGACGATACTTGCGGCTAGATTGAGAGAGTTGCCAGGTATCTGGGAGGGTTGATATTGGGTCAAGAAGGTCCATGTAGCAACGATACCACCTGCGCAAATCAGTTCGGTGTTGCTACTAGTCCGAAACACCGCCTACCAGTGTTGCCAAACAGCACGACGCAAGCGATCGCACCATTACGGGCAGTATCCGAGGTGACGTTGCTGGATGCCCAGCTGATCATCAGAGCTGCTCCAGGATATGCACCTGTTCCAAGTATGATTCAGATCAGGGTGGAAGGTAGAGTGGAGGTATAGTCACCTAGCGCGATGATATGAGCTGCGACATAGCGCGCAGGTCCGTTGGTCGTCCCGAGAAAGATCGCAAAGCCTAAGTCACACTTTAGCCTAATTTTCGTCTGTCTGGAAGGTCTCAGCTGACCGACTGCCATGAATGGTGCACACATCTAGGAAAAGGCATTAGCCTGAGAGTACGGAACAAAAGATGAAAGGTGCCATCATGACGGATCCTTTTTTATTCAGCTTGTAGGAGATGTATGGAAACAGGATCGATGCGATACCGCCTGCAATAGCTCGATCAGTGATGTACTTGCCATGCCAGCATTCAGCACCCACCTCCGACATATGGCGATACCGTCCTGAGCTGTATTTGCACATTGGAGAGCTCCGGGAAGATCTGCAACGCGAATCAGTATGCAGCATGTCAGACCGCCTAACACATACGCTGCGAACAATCGAGGGCAGGAAAAAACCAAGGCCTTGTACCGTAATGTTATTGAGCAGGAAGACAAGAGAGCACACCAAAGTCTGGAAGAATTCAGCATGTCACCACTTCACTGACGCGAAGCATACAGTGGGGTTCAGAGCTCCACTTAGCCAGACTTTGCTTTTCGCAGAGTCCAGCACAACAGCTGATCCAATGTTATCTGCCTTGATGCGAGCTGCACATAGAGCTTTTTCTTCCTCTGTAAGCCACTTTGCCGTGTCCGGGCGATCTGTCATGAGGAACCATGATGCGACTGAATGCCAACAGGATTGATCAGCACGCGTTCTGCCGCCGATGTGCATGCCTTACTTCCGACGAGCATGGTAAGGCCGCCCTCCTGAATAGCGATAGCCGTCAGCCACGGCATCTCTAGATAGTCAGAAGTAGATCGTACAATCAGGAACAAACTAGTCCAATTGAAGTAGCCAGGTACCGGAGGGAGGAGGAAAATAGCACTGGCAACTGCAAGACTCTCAGCAAGAATTTTGACTTTTAGTAAGAGACGAACGCAATCCGCCAAAGCCGCCGCTACATGATGGTCAGCAATGAACATGAGGTCATGCACTAGATCAACTAACGCAAGTGGTGTGCCGATGATATAGATTGACATGACGAAGGGTAATTCGGCTTTTGTGTACCACCGTGACAAGTAGTAGGCGAACCCAGGAAAGACGCCTGAGCATCTTCTTAGACGTAGCTGCAGCTTGGGATGAGGCGACTTACCTGCTTCGGCTATCCCGAGCAAGATTCGGACAGGAATGGCAGCACCAAAACTCTTGACAAAGCCAGTCGCGAGCGAGAAGAGTCCAAAAGCGACAGTAGAGATAGGCAAGAACTTTCCTGGTGTAACGATTTTGCAGAGATAGTCTGTTCGAATTGATCAGCCTAACACTTCTGAAATGGGTATTGTGGTGCTCACTCATGAACGGCTCAGAGATAGCATAGGGCACATAGAAAGCGGTAAGTAGGATGTTGAAATCATAAGTCCCTGTTCTGGTGCTTAATTACGTGTGACAAGCATTAGTTAAGGCATACCTGTCATGCCCAAATCTTCTGGTAGACCAGCGATACGAGCCTGTGTCCAAGCTTTAGCTTTTTGTACGGTATCAAGGCCGAGCAACCTTACATTGCCTGAATGAGCAGTGTTAGCTTTGAGAAATCTGGGCAAATACAGCAAAGCTCACCGATGTTTGCACGATCGATGAAGCAGAACAGGTACCTAAGAAGAGACACGATCGTCAATCGCTGTGCACTCTCTTACTTGGAATGACTCACATCAATGCAATGATAGGCAAGATTCGTTTGGAAATCTGCAATGAATCCGCATTAAATCAAGACTTGTCGGCGTCTGAACAGCCTCGGCGTACCTTTCTGAACAAAGCAGCCTCCTTTGCCTTGTCGATATGAACGAGGGGGTTTCCGTAGGCCTTTCGTCTGGCTGTCAATCATCTTTCTTTGGCAGTGCGAGAGAGACCCACGTCTGTAGCATAGTGGCCTCTTTTTGCGACATCACCTTGTGTACGAGTATGAGATCAAGCACGTCTCGTTGACTCGGACCTCACCTAAAATGTCTGCAGTTGAGCCAGTCAAGGTTTTCTCCAGAGGTGTATCCATCGGACTCGACATCGTATAGCTAGAGACTATGTCTTCGTCGTACGTTTGCTATGAGATGACCGTGCACTCTTGATAAAAGCAAAAATTTATGTAGACGAGCGGAATTGATCGCGTGATCGAAAGGCGCCGCGATCAAGGATCAGCATCTCGATCACTAATTCGCTTGCTTGGCAATTGTCTGTACGTAGCAGAGCTTCAGCGTTCAAAGCCACCCTGCACAGAAGGAGCAATGGAAGCACGAATTCAATGTTTGACAGCACTACCTTTTCTATCTGCTATTAACAAGAAAGAAGGCTATTCGAGAGCAGCATACGACTCTATAAGCAGAAGAGATTCTCAGTCAGCACAGCTATAGACTGGCGTAGAAGAAGATTCTCGGAAGGGCAGGCAGTAACGAACACCTGTATAGGTATCTTGATATAGGGCATTGTTGTGCTTCATATGCTCCGTGTACACAGCGATCCGATTCTAGTCTACTTTTGATCGGGACGGTACAAGATAGGTAGCTGTCGAAAGTCAGACTCTTATTGCGATCGGAGAGAGATGTACGGACTATCTTGAATGCATTCCGCAGGAGGTCGCGTGATTCCCTTGGCTGCCTCTGCCTTGCGGATCCTGTTCACCACATTCAGTGCTTGTTTGTGCTGTATGTCACTGTCTTACGCCTCGATACGCTGAGCCTGCACTCTAAGGATGTGTTCCTGACCTCCAGCACTGCTTGTATCATAGGCCACGGCCTCCACGCGGGTATTACCATTGGCTGAATTCTTGAGCAGCGCGAGCACAAAGCGACCTTCAGCTCCTTCTGAAGTAGGCTGACCGCCGAGCCGAAATTCGAATGCACGCATCCCAGAAGTTCCAGTACGGAGAGGGTAGTAGATTCTTTGCTCGATGACCTTGCCTGGATCATACGAAGCAACACGATAGCCAACGACGCGGGTATACTTGATGAAGCGGGTGTATGTAAGTTGCCTGACTGCTGGATTTGGCCAGTGCGAGTGGTGTAGAGACTTCATACCGTTTTCAAAACCGGCGTGAACATCAAGAAGAGACTGCAACTATCACCAGAAGATAAGTTCACGTAAGCAGAGGATTTGCAGGAACCAGACGAACAGCGGAACTTTGCTGTAAAGCAAAAGAAGCGTCAGCAACATTCCAACTGACCATAATTGCAGATCGTACCAAAGCCGTAGCTTGCCTCCTCCCGCGTATATATGGGACTATCCTAAGCTTGCTCCTAGAATGATAATTCTGGTCCAAGGCAGCCTGCGCACTCTGTGTCAGACTCTCTTGTCTAAGCGCTTCGATCCTGATCTTTGGTCGAAGACCTTCAGCTTCAGCTTCGGACTCTTGGGACGGATGCATCAGCCCTGTACGACGGTTCGAGGTGAAGGAGGGAGAAGCAGCAGTCTGGCTAAACACAAAGAGAAGAAGATCAGAAGAATTCATCCTGGCAAGTGCTATGAAGAGGGCTGTCGTGCGCGGCAACGTAGCGGCTACACTGCTAGAGAACCGAGGATGGACTCAAAAAGCAAGATTCTTGAGAATCGCTCAAGTAGATGGCAGCGCATTTGGAAAGATCATCGTGGAGGCTGAAAGACTACAATGTAGATAACATGCAAAGGAAAACAGGTGAAATTGGCATAAAGAGGAGAGCAGATCCGTATATCGACCGCCCCGGCTGTCCCGGCGCGCGAGAGTTGCAGGCTACTTTCGAATGGTGTAGGTGCCTATGTTGACATCGCACTTCCCCAATTTGCCTTGCGGTGCAGCAGCGGAAAGACTATCGCAGCGGCAGATGCGCGTTTGCTACAAAGCCGTTATTCAAGAAAGTGGACTTACGCCGCTGTCGACTTCTGTGGGTAGCGAGTCGCATAGCAATTATTGTGATGTTCCAGATTACCACGACTCCCAGCATCGTAGGCGATATGTTCGAAGTCCGGAGTGCCGTCATCCAAGAAGCTGCGGTATATCGCAAGGAGCTTACGCCCTTCACTGCCCCCTCGTGATTCACCACCCTTGCTCGAAAGTTTGAACTCGAAAGCTTTCCAATCAGCGGCATTCTTGGCCACGAAGCTGATCTTAAGCTCGGTGCCTTTAACAGCTGGTTTCGGTTGATGCTCGAAAATGCGATAGTAGCCGTTTCTGCGCTGATACAAGTAGTGATGAATGGTCGTATGGGGGTAGTAGCCTTTCTGACGAGCAGTAGCAATAGCCTCGTTGCGCTGACAATGGAGCTCGATAAGACAAAGGGAGAAGCATAGCGAGAGTGCTACGTACAAGCTTGCTAGCCTGTCGGTAGCCTTGGTAGCTCTGCTTTATGGTGGACCACTTGAAGTTCTCCTTGTGATATTTTGCCTGAAAAACATGCTTTGCGATTTCCAACAGACGTTCTTGTTTTTGTCTTTCTTCGTCGTCGTCATGCATCTGCGCTAACGGGGTTTCGAACATGACGAAGAAGAACAAGAATTGCTAAGATGCTAGAAAGCAAGTTATACTGAGATATGGTAGTCGGAGAATGAGAAGGACGCCGAGTCTGGAAGCCGAGCGCTCAACGAATCGCGGATGAAGAACAAAGGGCCAGTACTTTGACCGGAAGAGTACGATGTTATTCTATTTGGAAAGAACGACTAACTAACGCAAAGGATGAAGGTCAGGCTACGGCGAATCGAGAATGAATTAAAGTGAATAGCGGCCAAAATGAGTCGTTGGCGACACGCGACGGGATCAACGCAGCAGCAGCTTTGTAAAAGACATGGCATTGTGAACCATTTGCGAGGCGGAGGAGCGTCGACTAGTCGAAGCCCAAAGTGGTCTTGGCTATAGCAGAGCTTCGCTGACAATTCTCGCTGGAAGATGCTGATGTGGTATCAGTGCGAGCACTAGGCGAGCGCGCTCAGGCAGGTATCATCTACTCCGGTAGTGCATGACGGTTCAAGAGCAACCTGTGCAATTTCTTGAAGTCGGGCTATACGCTGTTCCGCGACCTGAAGCAGCTCAACAACGCATCTGGACAATGATGGCAGCTTCAGTCAAGCTCTCGATCGAAAAGACAGCCGGCGACGTCCACTTTCGAGCAGGTCGATACCAGGAAGCCATTACACAATATACAGCCGCTATAAAGGCAGGCGACAGTTCAGATCCAGTGTATCTGAATCGTGCTCAAGCATATGTACGCCCTCATGCTTCAGTACTTCATTTGGCTAAGTCTTGTTCGACAGCTGAAAATCAATTCATGGGACGAGGCAGAAACAGACGCGACGACTGTACTTGGCCGAAAGCCTAATGCTAAAGCATTTTATCGACGAGGGACAGCTCGTAGAGAGCTCCAGAAGCTGGACGCTGCGTTACAAGACTTTCGACAGGCGTTCGAACTGGATCCTACGAATCAAAGCATTTTAGAAGAGATCAGTCTCATAGAGCGTCAGCAAAAAGCCGAACGAATAGCAGCAAAGAATGCTATCAAAGCTGCTACGAAACAAGATACTGCAAACGATGACAAGACTCGAAAGCTGAAAGCGGCAGTTTCGTCTACTGGGCAGGAGGATACCGGCTTGATGAAGGCTGTATCCACAAGACGCATCTCTGGAGCGACAGCGCTGACCCCTGAACCATCTTTCCAAGCAGCCAAAGCAGCTCGGCAAACTCGTCTAGCTAGCGTGGAACCTATTCAGCGTGCGCGAATACCAGCTACCAAATCATCTACCTCATCACAGACTATACCTGACCCTGCCAAACCAGAACCAATATCAGCCTCGAAACAGCCTGCCGTGAATCCGGTAGCTTCGACATCCAAGCTGCCTCTTTCCAGTACGCGACCTTCAATACGGACTGCGTATGACTTTACAAGAGAATGGAGAGAAGCAAGAGCTGTAGAGAAAGCTTCTGGCTCATATGCAGCGAGATGGGGAGCTTTGCTGGTACGTTGCTAGCCAGCCATTCGACGGAGATTGGAAGCTGATCCCTGATTTTAAGTGTCTGCCTTCAGAGCTAAAAGCGGTCTTTCAAGCTAGTCTGGAGCCAGAGTCGGTGTCTGAGATCTTGTTCTGCCTTGAAGCTGTGTGAGCAACACCTTGTTCTGCTTCGTTCAAGCTCATATCTGCTGATAGAACAATCGAAGAACCGAAAGCGATACCAGTAGCGAGCGAAATATTATGCAATCTACCTGCTGTCCCGCGCTTTGACATGATCGCCCTGTTCTTGGAAGAGAAGGAACAGCAAATAGTTTGGCGAATCTTGGATGCGGCAGAAGTATCAAAAGACGACGCGCGGAGAAAAGCCTGGGGCATATAACACATCATTGCATGGCACCTTTGCCCACTAAGATTACATCGTCTATCCGCTCATACCGAGAACTCTTGAGCTGTCGCTTCCATTCTCCAGCGCCCTCGACCTTTTCTGCCTCTTCTACCATCTCCTCAATCACCTCTTCCAGTGTCTCTTCGTCCAATCCCCCAACATCATCATTATCATTGATCTCGTCGCTAACGAAATCAGTCTCTTTGGGAGGTTCCGTCTGGTCCGGCTTGCTCGTTCCAGTCTTCTGCGCTGCTACAGCACTAGCGCTGAGCGAAGCGAATGTCCCATCTTCCCGATCACCACGTCCAGATCCATCGAGCAGCTTGTATGTCGAAATTGTTTCGCCCCAGTCTGATATCGAAAAGATTCTCACTCTCCGGTCAAATCCGCGCAAGCCATAAGCTGAGTAGCTTGAGCCACCGGACTGCAACAAGTCAGCTTGGGCTCAGGTGATAGGTCTAAGGACGGACGAAGCACATCCAGATTCCCTTGATGCGTTGGCAGCTATCTCTCAGATGAGAATGTCCGTGCGCCAGGACTTTGACTTCAGGCAAAGGCGCAGCGTCGACAAAGTCATCTAGGAAGTCGACTGCACCAACTTCGCTCTGCGCTAGAAGAGCTTTCTCGAAGAAGCCAGAATTGGCTGTATCAAATGTCAGGATCGCTGAAATAAAGTTTGGATGTCGCTTACTATCAGGCGCAGAATAGCCTTCTAGTTCTGTCGTGCCAATGGACAGAGGCTCGCCGGATAGGGAACGATCCGGAGCAGAATAGGCTTCGGGGACTGGTACGCAAATCAGCATGCAAGTTTCAGTGACACCAAGAGAAGCTAACCAGGAATATGGAAGAAAGCCATGGCATTGGGCTTTTTCAATTCTTGCCCTACCAGCTGTCTTTTAGGCCGTCGCCGCCTACTGCGTTTGTCGTTCAGAGCTTGAATTGTACCGGCGCGATCATCGGAATAAGGTGAGGAGCCGAGCCCCTTGTCCCAGCCGAAAGCTACATCCTCCGTTGACAAGTCAGCCGGCCCCTGATACGGTCGCAAAATAGCTTTGATTGCATTGCTAGTCGACTTGAACCAGCTGATTTGAGAGTCTTTGAGCCAATCGTAGGTATATCCAGAAAACAGCGAGGTCTTGTGGGACGAATGCGAGTCGAGAAAGTAGAGCGAGAAGAGAGGATCGCTGCTTTCGTCTGGGCTGCTGATGGGAAGATCATAATTCGATCCGCCGTCGACATCAGCTGTACATTGGTCAGCCAATTACGCTGGAGAATGCGCCTGACATACAAGAGCCTGCTGATCCAATGAAGAATGGAAATTCCTGCATCAGTCGCATCTGCGTCCGCCTATCCAAATCCGTGGTCTCGCTGTCATGGTTCCCATACACGGCAGTCCAAGGTATTTTCCTGCCGTTGAAAAGCGACTTAACCTTGTATAGTACAGACACAGCATCCCAACTTGTCTCTTGGCCATTTAATTGATCGCCCGTCAAGACTATCAGGTCCGGCTCTGTTTCATCTATGAGAGGATTAAGCCAGCGTAGCGTAGCTTCATCCGAGTCTTCTGTTGATGTAGAACAAGCTGTCTCGTTGGCTATGTCGCGACATTTTCCTTCGCCAACGGAAAAGTGAAGGTCGGCGATCTGAAGGATTGTAAAGTTGCCGTTCGAGTTGAATTGGAGAGACGGACGAGGATTAGGTGCAGCTAAGACGGAATCTCATCAGCTCCCGATTTTCGTGCGAGCTTATATACTTACGATCTCCTCGAAGCGCTTGTAGCTTGACAGCCTGTTTATCCTTCACATGACTGATAGTACCTATCTCTTCCCAGCCCTCCCTCAGTGCTGACGGCCCATACACAATTTGTAAATCAGTGATCGGTCTGGCGCCTCCGTTTGTTTGATACCATAGATTGAGTTCTGGCTCTCGCCAGATACCGCTAGTGAGAGATTCGCCTTCTGCTCTTCGCCAGCCTCCTTCGCGCAATGATCCGCTGATATCATCAGATTGCGCTTCACCCGGCGTCAGGAGCTGAATATTCGTGATCGCAGGAACGGGACTTCCAGATATTCTTCGCCGAAAGAATACGTAGGTGTACCAAAGACCAACTCGCTTGTTGAGATCTCGGTTCAGCATTATCCAAGGTCCCCGAACAGCCTCTTCGGCTGGAGTTGCTGGGGGAGAGCAGACATCCCATAGCGAAGGAGGGAATGTACAGCTTTGGATGTAGATCTCCGTTAATTCACTGAGGCGATCTGTCGAAGAGCTGAAGCTAGGCAGGTCAGCCTGGGTCGTTTGATTTGTCGCAGTCCCCGTGACATTATCTGTGAGTTGTAGTATCGCAGGCTGATCATGCTGCCAGCCAATGGAGACCCCAGACAACGGTGGAGCATCTTTGACTCGCCCGAGGAATGTTTGGAAGCTCAGCAGGACAGCTATAGCCAACGCGACGCCGAAGTAAGATAGAGTCGAAATCCGCTTGGACGAGAGGAAGCCGTTCCCTGTTAGGCCAGTGCGCCTCATAGCTTGGACATCATCGAACGTCTATGGGTATAGCTCGATCAGGTATCACGCAGATGTTTGACTTGGTCGGACCAGGTCGTCAATAATTTAGTGCTATGTCACCCTACTGCCATTCCCTCTTACTAAGGTCACAGAATCAATGCGAACATATCGACCGCTGTCGCGATCCACCTCGTCGAGGAGCTTGTTGGTCGATATTGTTTCACCCCAGTCTGAGAGATGAAAGACTCTAGCTCGACGATTGAAATCAGGTCTTCCATATCCTGCATACGAGCTCCCACCAGACTGCGCTAGAAGGTCAGCATCTGTACGCGGACATTAAAGTGAGACTTACAAAGCACATCCATACCCCTCTTATCCGCTCGCAGCTATCTCTGTTGTGACAGTGACCATGCGCAATCACTTTTACTTCGGGAAGCAGCCGCTCGTCGGTCTCCAGCTGATCCATCGGACCTCGTTCTGTTTGATGCAGCAGAGCTTGCTCGAAAAAGCCAGAGTTGTCTGTGTATCATCATTTAGCAGAGAGCTGCAGGGATTCGTGCTAGTCTTACGCTTAGGTGCGCTGTAGCCTTCATACTTGGTGGTTCCAACTGACAGAGGTTGACCATCAACAGATAGATCGGGCTTGAGATACGCTTCGGGCACTGCAGCCATGTTTAGCTTGCTGTTTGGCAGCTTTATGTAGCTTACGAGGGATGTGTGTGCGATGGCATTAGGCTTCTTCAGACTTTGTCTGGAGGATCTTTTGCTCGACCGCCATTCGTTGCTGACTCCATCGGAGACGCTCCGAGTGCCTCGTATCGGTCGCATGATCGGTTGCACCTTGTTGCTGATAGACTTGAGCCAGTCGATTTGGGATTGAGTCAACCAATCATAGTATGACCAGAAGAAGGCTTTTTTGTGATGCGTATGCGAGTCGAAGAAATATAGTGAAAAGATCGGATCATCTGAAACCTCCGGCGCGTATATTGGAAGCTGATAGTTGGAAGCCCCATCCACCTCGACTACCGACAATCCGTCAGCTGCAATTTTAAGGGACATACTCGAGTCAACGCACGAGGACCCGAAGATCCAAGGAAATTAGGAAATTGCTGCATGACCTTCATCTGCTCACGTCGGCTGAGACTAGTTGCCTCGCTATCATGATTCCCAAATATCGCTGTCCACGGTATCTGGCGTCCAGCGAAGAGCGAGTTCACTTTTTATCGGAACGCTCAAAGCATCCCAGGAGGACTTCTGGCCGTTGAGCTGATCGCCAGAGAGGACAATCAGATCGGGTGATACTTCGTCCACCAGAGGATTGAGCCAGCGCATCGTTGCTTTGTCGGCCTCTTCAGGTGAGGTAGAGCACTTGTGCAGATCCGCAACGCCCCTACAGTGTCCTTCACCTGTTGAAAAGTGCAAGTCTGCTATTTGCAAAATACGGAAGTTGCCGTTTCTGAATCTTAGAACAGGCCCCGATGTCAAGGTAGCTGAAGTGGGATTGAGACAAATTTCGTAGCAAGATGGCAATAGCTTACAATGACCGGTCTGAAATAGTAGCTTAACCACCGCCTTCCGACGCGAATAACTCAAGATGCCAGCCTCCTGCCATCCTTGTAGCAAACAGATGATCCATAAACTACTTGCAGATCCGTTACAGCAGTCGTATTCGTCTCCTTCTTGAACCAGAGATCGTAATCTGGCCTTCTCCAGCTGCTTGTTTCACTAACAGCTCGCATCCAACCTTCGCTTGCGAGTCTCCCTCGCGCAGTTTCGTCTTGCTCGCTTGATGAAGATAGAACACGTATATCGGTAATTGGAGATCGCAGTGGGTCTTTGCGGAAGAAAATGTAGGTATGCCAGATACCAACAGCAAGACTGGTTTCGCGCTTCAATTTGATCCATGGTGAGACGGCTCCTTCCAGTGTATCGGACGGTACACATGATGATTGCCAAAGCGCGCTTATAGCACATTGTACCACTGCAGGCATGATTAGTGACCTGTATCAGACCAACAGCAGGAAGTCGCGTACTGACTATGTCCGTCACAGCATCTTTACTTGTCGCAGTCACCGTGAAACGTGTTATGTCAGCTTGCGGCAGTCCATTACTGACATGCGATTTAGATTGTTGTTGTATTGTAGGCGAAGTGGGCTGCAAAATGTTACACAGCTCTTCGACGAAAATATGACCCGTGAGGAGCAGGAAAAGGCCAGCGACAAACAAAAGCAAGCGAGGCTTGGCGACAAAATTCAAACTGTTGTATGGCGGGGTGCTGGATCGACCTGGCGCAGCCGAAGTAGACCGATTGATTCGCATCCACCCAGCTAGCGCTGGTCGAGTCGGTCAGACATCTTGAAAAGCTGTACGCTTGGCAGATCCGCTGTAGAGGTCTTGCGCAGGCGCATGGTCCCACAAGGCATTTCTTGATTAGTCATCGTGATTCCCGGCTTGTAGTGGAGTCTTTTGACGCGAAGATGTGCGAGGAGCGTCTTGAAGTCACCCTTATTGTATGGCTTGCGCGCAAAGACGGTGATGTCGGTAGCGGGCGATGTCTTTACCACCATGGAACTCGACCATGCTCATTCGCTGTATTGAAGCGAATGCTGCTAACGCACAAATCAGACACGAGACTGCTCTCGTTGTCGTTGATACGTACACGTTCAGCGTTGTCTCGCAAAGGTAGGCTTCCCTTTCATCGGCGGATTCTGGCCAGCGTTAAATTACGCAAAGGCACTTGACACCCTGATCGAACTATCAGTCATCAAGGCCAAAGGTCTAAATCTAGCACTCACGAAGCCACCATCCTCTCCCATCTCTCTTTCAGCCTCGTCCACAACCCAACTTTGCACACCATCATCAACACCAACAACCCAGGTAGATGCACCACACTAGCCCAAAACGCCCACTTGGCTTCCTTGTTCCTACTCTGCTGCTGCTTCGCCTGCTCTTCCACACTCCCACGTCTGTTTATCACATCCGCTGTGCTTCGCCAAAATCGATACGAAGTCCATGCTAGCGCGGCGTTCGGTATTGCGCTGAGGACGGCAAACCATTGATTCGTCAGACCGAGAGCTGGGAAAGCGGCGCAGATGGGAAAGAAGGAAATAGCGTATCGTAGACCAACACGAGCGTTCAAGAGCGGGTTGGTAACAGACATCATCTTGTATCCTGCTCTTGCGTAATCGCGACGTAGTGTATGGGCGAGAGGATTGAAGTGAGGGAATTGCCACGCGAAGAGTAACGCGAATAGAGCCCATGCGCCAGGTTGGGTTATTGGGTCGATCGAGCCAGTGCATGCTGCCCACCCCATCATTGGCGGTAGTGCGCCGACTACTGCTCCAACCCATGTATTGACTATATGCATTCGCTTGAGAGGTGTGTAGATGAAAGAGTAGAGAATGATGTTGGCTAAACCGAGTGACGCCGTGAGAGGATTGACGAGCGTCCACAAGATACTGGCACCTGCTATGCCTGTTGAAGCAGCGAAAGAGAAGGCGTGAAGCGGACTCAGCAGACGTCGGACCAACACACGATTTCTAGTACGAAGCATTTGCGCATCATATGGGACTTCTGACATTTGATTGAAGGTGTTTGCCGAGCAAATGCAGAGTAACGTCCCCACTGTAGTCGATAGCAGAGTCGGCAGCGTAAGCGAATAAGCTGAAGTAGCGACTGAAGGCCCATTGCCCATAGCGAGATCCGACAAATCGACACCTCCGGGAAGGGACACCACGAAAGCTTGCAGCGCATCACAGCCAGAAGAAGGATCCACAGGACATATTGCATATCCGGCCATTGTAGTGAGCACGACCAGCGCAGCGAGTTTAGCTTTCGACAGTTGCATGTACATCTTGAGCAGTTCGGCTGCACTGTAAGTCTTGGCGATAGGTCTCCATCCTTCGGCGAGTAGCTCTTCAGTTGATTTGCTCTCTACAGGCCGATCAGCTTTAATTTGCTGTTGCACAGGTCTGGCTATACTTGTCGAATTGGACACTTCATCTTGAGGCAAGAACTTTTGTGTTCGATCGCGCAGTCGTGTAGCTAGTGGAGTAGTAAAGAAAGTATTCCATTGACTGCTCGTGGAGGCCGGCGGCTTGCTAGAAAACGAAGATGCTGCAAAAGTTGCTGTCGTTGCATTGCGAGATATTAGGCTTCTGGGTATAATTGCTCGAGCGGTAGCAGGACGCAGCAGGGCAGTCTTGCAAAGTGCACATCGCGCAGTGTGCATCTGGTGCCTTGAGTGGACGATGGCAAAGAAAGGCAAAAAATACAGATGAGCTGATTCGACAAAAGCAGTCAAAGACAATGCATAGATTTACTCTGCAGATCAAAGCTATTGTCATTTCAGTTTCCTTTACGATCCTTTCTGTTCGCGATTTGCTATAGTTTACTGTCAGCGTGCAGCAGCGTTGTTAGCTCTGGCGAGACAAAGCATCTCAACGCAAAGGACTGACAACCTACGCTTGAGACTTGGAGTATCGGTCGGCAGCCTCGGTGAACTATGACAGGCTTTAGCTCGTGACATAGCTCGCAAAGTTGAAATCTCACATTGATCACAGACCAGATGGCCTCTGATTACAGGGGTCAGAGTTCTGCTATACTAAAAACGGGGGCTCAACGCACTGAGGTAGTCAGCCTTGACGTTCTGTTCACAAAGGACATCAGCATCAGAATTGAAATGGAGCCAAAGATCATCACGAACCTTGTACTGCAAGTAGAAAGCGTGTTCCCAAATGTCAACACCAATGATGGGCTTGCCGACTGCTATATTTCAGCTTCCTTCTTCTCTAGAGCACAGAGCTGCCTACCGGTGACTGGGTCCTGGTCCTTGGTAGTCTGGATGGAAAGCTTTCCGCCGTTAGAGACAAGCCAGCCCCAGCCGGAACCCTGAATACCAGCGGTAGCGGCGTTGAACTTGGTCTTGAGCTCATCAAGGGAACCAAAGTCTCGGTTGATGGCGTCGCTGTATCAATATTAGCTTTACCTTGGAATGCGATAAGCGTGACACGTACGCGAGAGGACCAGACTTGAGCTTGGTCTCGTCAGAACCGGTAGGAGCCAAGTTCTTCCAGAAGAGCGAGTGGTTCTGTCAGTACAACAGCTGGTTTAGCGTCGAAAACACAGAACAACCCTGTAACTGACCAAGTGTCCACCACCGTGGAACTTCAGCGCGGCTTGGAGCTCAATCTTTTTGGCGACATCGCCGTTGGAATCGGCTGCAGCGTAGGCTTCTTCAGCAGCGTTCAAACCGTTGACGTAGCTGTATCCCTTGTTAGAGGTTGTTCGTACTGTGGGTGGATGATACGTACACCTGGTGGTGCTTGTCGTGGTGACTATCACGATATATCAGCGTGATGCTCCGCACGGGCAAACTGTCGAGTACTCACAGATCCATGATCTCCTGAGAGATTGCTGGCTCGAGAGCCTATTCCAAACAAGATGTCAGCGTTATTCTCTCAAGCCTTGCTGACACGCAGGAAGCTGGTGCTTACATTGGAAGGGTAAGGTAGAGGTGGAAGAGTGTCTGCATGACGAAATCAGTTATCGCGCTCCAATGGCGAAGGGTGGACTGACGTTTGCCTGTGACCATCAGTTTGCATAAGAAGGAGACCTTCATACTGCAAGAGATGCTCACCCATAATGAAAGATACGGTTGCAGTGCAAGACTGGTCTCCACTCCGCGAAGGTCCAGTAAGCTAGTCCGGCGATTGTCGGTGGTCTAACTCTCGCTCACGGACTACAAGAGCTACTCTACTCGGTACTAGAGCCTCTAAAGATCTATCTCTATCTGATCCGATGACCTTCGCGCGTCATCACAGCTTCCCTTCTTGCGTCTTGTTCGCACCACCACCTGTCAGCCCTTTGGCTCAGTTCCGGCCTCTCGTACAAGCAGATGCATGCATACCTCCAAAGAAGTTTTCCTTTTCTGCAGTCTTTGCTTTCTCTTCAGCAGACTTGACATATGCAGTGTGTCTTTGTAAAGACTTTAAATGATCAACGACGCCAGATCGGATCAGCTCGACTTTGACTGGAATTTCCAAGTCAGGTAAGAAAGTCTGCTCTGGTATCTCTGAAGCGATGGATGATTTAGCAGAGGAAACTTGATCTGATGTCGGAGCGAATGAAGAGGTGGGTGTTAGACGGAGTTGATGGTACGAAGTGTTCTGCAAGCTGCCGTAAAAGTTGTTTGGGTTATCTGGGTCTAGTATTTGGAGTGCTGAAGTGAGTTCGGCGATGGCCTGTAGACAAAGTCAGCTTGAGCCATTTTGTCTCATCGGAAGGACGCACGATTCCGTGCGATGTGATGACAATGTGATGATTTTCGTCCTTCGACAGTAGCAGCCCTGAAAATAGATACATCAGAAGGGCACTTAAGCAGATTGCAGATTGGTTCCACTCACACGGCCGGATTACTCGGTCGACAAACTTGTTCACTCGTTTCGATACATCATTTAGCTGTGCACGTAAGCGGCGTCAATTACTAAACAGCAGGTGTCGGGAGATGACACACCGTCTCTCCTTCGGGAAAAGTGTAGTCTCTCTGTCTCAACTCATCAGCTTCACAACATGCGATGGACGACAGACCAACCTCAAACAATATCCTCGTCTCGGCGTACTTGCCCTCATCCCAAGGTAATCCCTCAGCAGCGCCAAAGTTCTGCTCGCGAAGTAAAGGCGTAGTTTTCGGTTGCGCTAGACCTGATGCTGAAGTTGATCGTAAGACAGGCGGTTCAGAGGCTTCGTTTCCGTCAGCAGCTGTTAAGCAGGTTTAGCTAGACGTAGAAGAAGGCAGTGGATGCAGTACCTGTTTCTTCGGCTGCAAACTCGTCGGACGTGAGACCATGGTGATTATAGATCTGCACTGTATGCTCCACCCTTGGTATAAGCATATCGCCATATAGATAAGAGCGAGAGCATACGGCCAGTCCAGTGAGCTCGAAGTAGATCGCTGCTGTACAGCGCATCAATCTTTTCTTTAGCAAAGGCCTGTCCAACGAGCTTTGCTTGATTCTGCCTATTCAATCCAATGAGCAAGACACGTCATACCAGATGAATAGTCTTACCCGTGATTGGATAGAGGAGCGTTCTTGTAACCCGCCCATATCGCTAAAAGAGCCAAAGTGAGTCATGAAATTGGCAGCAGATAACGTCGCTCTGACCTAATAAGTTGTCTATGGATTCTCCATGGCGTGTTAGGGTGACTTTGAGAGGCATCGTGAGCTGTTAAGCGGCTGTTGAGGACAAACCAGCTATGACGCTTTTTCGTGTTGTTGACTTCGAACATCCAAGCGGCGTGCGTTCAGCTAAAGGCCCGGTGCAGCCACAAGCATACGATACCCGTACACGCTGCTGGAGCACAGATTTGCCTTTTGTTGCGCGATTGATTGGAGCAGCTTGCGACGCCAGACAGGCGCTTAGTGATATACCACCCTTACGCGTCCCTCCGTCCTGTCATCATGGCTTTCGTCCCTTCTTCTCGTAGCTTGCCAGCCATGGAGATGCTTGACTTGGGCGCACACTGCTCAGAAACGACTTGCAATCAGCTGGACTGTGCGTCTACCTATTCCGCCTTCATACCAGGCTCACTGTGATCTAGTTCTTCCCTTTCGATGTCCTTGCTGCTTCCTTCAATTCTGCGGATCTCATTTTCGACCGCTTGAAGGACACAAGTGCTCGAAATATGATCCGCAAAAGATTGACAATCGAATACCAGCTTGTCCCCTCTGCAAGCAGGGTATCGATATTGCATCTGGAGAGGATCCCAATTTCCCAATGGACAGACATTGTATGCCCAGCTCTACTACTCCCATAGGCGAGCTGATCTTGGAGCAGTAAGCACTTCATGCGCTGTCCTGGCACCGAACGGTCTAGCAAGGAAGAAAGCCAAGCCAGCTAATTGTTGTAAAGCCTCGAGATGCAAGACAAAGATGATTCAACCTATTCGATGCCCTTCATGCAAGCTCGATTTCTGTCCGACTCATCGAAACCCAAAAGATCATGCTTGTCCTTCTGCTACACCTGCCCAAGGTAAACCTACTCCTAGTACAAGTCTGGAAGCGGTCAGAAGAGTGAGGTTGAAAGCGGCTGAAGCGATGCAACGGACCACTTCAAGCTCGTCAGTCAAAAAGGTCGTTATCGATATATCAGATTCCTCGGATGATGAAGCACCCGCGTCAAAGCCCTTGATCAGTAACAAATCTCAACAAAGCAATAAGAGCGGCGCGAGCCAGAAGAGTAAAGCTAATCAGAAGCAAGAGAGCGATTCCGACATAGAATTCATCTCGAGTACGCCTGCTGTCAAGAAGGCCATGTCGAGGTTACCTATTAAATTGAGCGCTGAAGAGAGGGCGAAGGCAAAGAGGGTGAAAGCAGAGAGGCAGAGTGCGCTCAAGGCTTTGCATGTCAGGGCTCAGAAAGGGTGAGTTGGGGCTCGAGGTCTTTAAAGAAAAACTTTGCTGATTATGCAACAGGATACTGAGCGAGAAGGAAAAGGTGGATTATGCCACTCTCAAAGCAGTCGAGGCCAGAGAAGGGAATACGAATAATGGTTGTTACATTTTATGAACGAGAAGGCCAAGACAAGGTGTATATAGAAACATAATACATGTATTATTTCAAACGATTGACTAAAGACTATAACAAACACCCTTTTTGCATCTATTCGAAGATCGAAAAACAACCCCAATCATCACACTCAATTCACGAAATCCATGAAAGCACTTTGGTCTTCCACGTCCCTTTCTCCCAGCACGCTGTCATGCCACAACAAGCCTTGCAACATCCTTTCTTGGATCTCGTGCTCTGCCTTTTCATTGGAGGTGTTGACAGCCGGTAGATCGCGTTGAGCTATCGCACCGTTGCGTGACTGAGCAGCTGGCGACGAAGAGGCTGCATCTGGCGAAGGGCTGGCAACGGGCGAGCTGGAGTAGACGGTTGCAGCTGAACTTGAAGATGAAGTCGTCGCTGCAGGAGTTGGTGCACCTGCTGCTCGCACGCTGGAAGAGCTGGTTGAAGTAGGTACTGGCGAAGAACTGGCTTTGGCAGGAGCGCCCATGACAACGATTTCGCTCAGACCAATGTTGACGTTTGCGCTAGAGACTTTCGTAATGGTGAAGAGAAGCGATGTGGTGGTGACTTGGCCGTTCATGTTGACATTGGTTGCTTTTCCGGTATTGTCGAGCTGACCAACGTTGATCGAAGAGCCATCACTGAACTTGATGGTTCCTCCTTGGATATGACTATTAAGGAAATGGTCAGACAAGAATATAGCTCTGCACGTGGGTACGTACTCGTCGAGATTGGGTCGATCATAAAGCGCGATGGAGTTGATGATCTGAGGAGATGACCAGGTAAGTTTAAGCCAGGCGCCAGCGCCGGACCCTTGAGTGACCCATTCAGCTGCCTCATTTCTAGGATAGCCATCGATCTTGCCATCGATAGCTGACTTGGCAGGAGCGTCTCGTTCGGCTGAAGACGCAGAGGCCGTCGCTGACAGACCAATATCAGACCATTGCGATCCAGAATTGGGGTAGATTGTCGAGGCAGGTGGTTGAGCCCAAGCAGAATCGGTACCAGTCTCTTCTGGCGCGGACGTGATCGTGGAACTACTCGAAACGCTTGAACTGGCCTTGACTGAGCTCGAGCTAGTGACTACTGAAGATGTCTTTTGAGAAGAGCTGCTGCTTGAAGCTGAAGATGAGCTGGACATCGACGAGGAACTACGGAGTATACTTGAGCTCTTTGCAGACGAGGTTGAAGAGGGAGCGGCAAACCTTGCAGCGGCCTTTACCGGTGAGGAACTAGACATTGGTACAGACGCCGAAGAGCTGATGGCACGGCTTGAAGAGGAGACGACAGTGGAAGAAGAGGACGCTGGAGCGGCACTGGCGAGCCTGCCTTGTACGATGATCTCGGCCAAACCAGCATTCGCGGTTCCATCTGACACGCCCAAGACTTTGAAGAGCAGGCTGTTGGTAGTGACCGGATTCATCTTGACTGCTGTCGCTGATCCATCGGCATTCAACGGCCCAACTTGCACAACAGAGTTGTCTGAGAAGGTCATCGAGGCAGACGTAATTTGACTACAGTACTTGTATCAGCGACAGTCTAGCAAGAACAGCGTTCGCGCTTACTCGTTAGGATTCATGCGATCGTGTAAGAGGACACCAGTGATGATCACGTCTTCGGGCCAGTTCATGCGATACCAAGCACCCTCTTTCTGAACAGACGCCCATTCCGCGGTCCGATTTCCAGGGTAACCATCGAAATTCCCATCGATCGCACCGAAAGCCGTACTAGAGGCGTACCACGTCGACGCGGCCACTCTGGCAAGACCAGCAATGTTGTTGGCGACCGAGTTTGATGGTGATCCAGTAGGTTGTACGGCAACTGAGCTGACAACACTTGACGAAGCGACGACAGAGCTTGATGAAGCGCTGGCCAAAGTGCCAATGACCACAATTTCGGTTAGGCCAGCATTACGAGTGCTGTCGGCAACTGAAGAGACTTGGAAAACCATCCGGTTGGTCGTGATAGGAGACATTTGAATCGGTGTGGCAGCTCCGGCCAAGGCCAAAGGACCAACACGAACAACAGAGTCATCCGAAAAGGTGAGGGTGCCCGACATGATACGACTGCGATAAAGCGTCAGCTTTGCGTATATGATAGACAGGGATAGACTCACTCGTCCGAGTTCATGCGGTCGTAGAGAATGACGGAGGTGACGATCACATCTTCCGGCCAGGTCAGACGGAGCCAAGCACCTTCTTTTTGCACAGACGTCCACTCTCCAGTTCGGTTTCCAGGGTAGCCATCAAAGTTACCATCGATCGCGCTGAATGCCGTGCTCGAGGCATACCAGGTCGAGGCAGCAACCTTTGCGAGACCAGCGATGTTGTTTCCTGACGGTACAACAGTGCTTGTCGCAGCGGCTGCTGAAGAGGACCGGCTAAGGAACGCAGCCGAAGAGGATGCGGCTGCGGAAGACGACGCGCGGGAAGCTGACACGTAAGACGATTGGATGCTTGAGAACGCAGATGACGCGGATGCCATAGTAGAAGTAGGCCTTACGGACGAGATCGCCGAAGAAGAGACCGCCAATTGAGGTGGTGGTGCAGTAGAGTCGCGACCAAAGACGGCAAATTCTGACAAGCCAACATTCCATGTGTCAGGACCAACAGAGTTGACCGTGAACGTAATGCTGGTAGTGTTGATGGGCGCAGGCATGTTGACAGGAGATGCTTGGCCGTAGTTGGCAAGGGCACCGACAGCAAGAGTTGTGCCGTCTGAGAACTGAAGAGTACCTGAAGTGACCCATCTGAAGAGATACATCAATATCAGCATACACCTACAGGACAAAGCCAAGAGCATACTCGTTTTGATTTGGTCGATCGTACAAAGTGATACCGGTGATGAGGTAGGACTTGGGCCAGGTGAGCTTGATCCAGGCTCCAGCTCTTTCTCCACGAGAAGACCATTCGGAAGTGCTGTTGACAGGCCCTAGCACATATATGTCAGCAGAAGTCTATGAGGTTTGAAATTCAGGCTTACATCCTTGAGTGTTGCCGTCCACGACAGCTTGTGGCAATTGACTATCAGTCCAGGACGATGCAGTGATGGTCGCAAGTCTGGCAATGTTGTCTCCAACAATGGCAGCAGGTGCAGTGACATTAGCGGTCACAACGTCGCCGGTGAAGCTAAACGCGAAATGAGCCGATATTGAAAGGACAGCTTCTGGGCACTCACATATCATTTTGAGCACCATGGGTCCAGCCATAACTAGAATGGTATCCCACTCGATCGCCATTGTTAGCTTTGGTAACAGAAGGATTCTCGTTGTGCATGTAGAAAGGCTGGCGAGGTCCAGATGCACCTTGGGGCCAGGTCGCATCGAGGCTAGGGCTTCCATTAGCGTTGTCTCCGAATGCGCTTGCAAAAATGGCTTACGCAGGCTTCTGAGGAGCTCCAATTTTCTTGGTCATCTCTTGGAAACCGGTGACAGTGCAATCAAAGCCAGTCATATAAAAGTTCTGCAGTTGACGAATCAGCTAGTATTGACAGGTTGGAGTCTGAAACATACTGCTTGACCATAGTGCGCAAGCCAGAACCAAGCGCAGACACACTTCTTGCCGGTGCAAGGAGGCATAGCAGCAGGAATGTCGAAAGTCGTATCACGGTGGTAGACACAATGCGAGTTGACAGAGAAGACGACTAGATTCTCTCTTGTCACCAAGTTGGCATCATCGACATCAGCAATGGCGAGAGCGCAACCGGAAGTGCCTTCGTAACTAGGTTCAGGTGGAGGTGGCTCGATGTCTGCGTGCCAGGGACCAGAATCGCTGGACGAGGGACAGGCGTCCATGTTACCGTAGGCAGATGGTTCGTAGCAACATCCCCAAGGAGTCCACTGAATACAGATCAGATCAAGTCGCTTGCATAAAAGTGATACTCACAGCAAAGTGACAAGCCATAATAGTACTGATGGACTTGCCTGCTGGCAGCTCCATGAGTTCTCCTCCAGTGTTGGGAGCAGAGTGCAAGTAGCCACGGAACCACCAATCGCGTTCAGGTAGATCGATCATAGGTGCAAAAGTACTATAGTAAGCATCTTAGTATGAGATACGCGCGAGCATGATGCGAGACGTACTCATCAGGCCAGTTCATCCATCCGTACACTAAAGACTGATGTCAGGACATAGATCAAGCCGCATATATTTGACATACTCGATGGGTGCCAAATAGTCATGTGAGCTTGCGCGGTGGTGGCCAGCACCGACACGGCTGCAAGTACGCTAGATCTCATTTTGCTAGAGGTATATATCTAGCTGAAGATTCAAGCAAGGGTATTGGATGCTGAAGGGAATGACAAAAAGGAACGAGGTGAAAGAAAGCAAGAAGAGAACAAAGAAAACTATCCATGACATCTATGCGATCAGCAAGCCGAGGCCAGCTCCTGAATTTGGGAGTAGGGGCGAGTTAAATTGCAGCGGCAGAGAGAGGGCTTGACGCATTAGGAAAAATTGACAAATGCAGAAAACGGAGGAATTCTCAGAAGAGCAGTGGGGGACGCTACTGTGCAAGTGCTAGCACCTTAGACACAGAGCCAGGAGCCGTTGACAGACTTGCAAAGTGGCATGACATGGAGGAATTAAGATATTTCTATGGTCACAGGCGGAGAGCGATTCAATGGCCAATATTTGGACTGCCGCATCCAATGGAGACATAAATAGAGTCACAGTGCGCTTATCTTTCGCCTCAGATCACACAGGATGGACTGGTGCTGACGCGAAAATGGCAGGAATTACTTGACGAAGGTGTCTCGCCTTCTGCAAAGGACGAAAATACCTACACGCCTATACACGCCGCAGCGTCATGGGGTCATACAGAAGTCTTGAGGCTGCTGTTGTCGCGCGGAGGAGACGTTAATGTCGCAGATGAGGATGGAGAGTGAGTTGACAAAAATCTCAGAAGTGGGTACGCAGTGCTGATATCGCTACGACAGGACTGCTCTATTCGTCGTGGAGGATGTGGATATGGCAAAGCTTATGATTGAGCTGGGAGCCAATGCTTCACACCGGAATGGCGAAGATGAGACAGTCAGTCAAATACGTTTGCACACACAGCTGCAGCACTAAGCTGCTATCCTCTGCAGGCTGCACAGCGACATTTAGAAGAGAATCCTGCCATCTCAGCGTACCTTGCCTCAATAAGCAACGAGGAGATTGACCTGCCTTCAGCCGAGGATCAGCAAGACATGGATCTTGACCGAAGTGTGGACCAATCCTCTTCGGCGCTCATGACTCAGGTGCAAGACATTATGCTTCAGTCAGAAAGAGACGGTACAGACCCAGAGCCGGCTTTGCGCGAGATTGTGACTAGCGTGGTTACTGGGGCAGCGCAGGAGGGTCAAGCGATTGGCGCAGACAGTCTGGATGCAGAAAGCAATACAAGGCCAAGACCGCCTGTTGCAGAACGATAATGCAAATTACATCTGGCGCAAAGCTGGCGTCAATGCCATATCCCTATGTCGCAAGCCATCAAACACCGGCTCCATCATTCCCAGCTGCGCTTTCCGGAATGCCGACAAGGATTGCCTGAACGCAAACTGCTGCTCCCAATACAATCTTCTCTCTTCTCTTCGCTTCGACTTGGCCTTCAGATGATACTTCCACAAGGTCCACACCAGCGTTCCCATCCCTGCCAGTATACACAGTACAGTTACAATGTATATTCCTGCACCAAGGCTCCTCGGTGTTTCTGGCGGAGCGACACATTTCTCATCTTTACCGCAATTCTGGGACTGGCATTGGGCGTTCGTCTCGCAAACGGCTTCGTTTGGAAAGGTGTAAGCGCAATGAAGGGTGACGGCGTTGCAGTATAGATTAGGTGCTTGGCAATTGGATCGAGTGACAATGTCGCTGAATTCTGAACCGTTGGGCAAGAAACCGGAATAGGCGATGTTCTCCATCACACAGGGCTGTAATGCATTGTCAGCTTTATAGTTCGCGCTGGCATCCTACTACTTACTTGATCGAATTGAACATTCGTCCACATGCATTGATAGTTGAGACAGATGGCCCCATTGTAGTCTGACGGGTCAAAGCCATTTCCTGTGCTAACAGCCAGGTCGACGGGCGGAGATACGCATTGATCTAGAGGATCATTAAAACGAGCCCTTGGCCAAGCCGGAAGACTCACCATCACGACCGAATTGGCAAGCGCCCGCCAAAGGCACTAGCGGCCTGCATGCATCTCCTTCATCTGGACAGGCCTGACCAGTCGGACACATGGGCGGAACCGTATCTCCTGGTTTGTAGCTTTCGCTTTGTCAGTCGATATCTCAAGCCACTATTTAGCGCTCACCCGAAAGGAAACTCATCCCGCCTGCATCCTCTTCGCTGACAGGTGAAACCAGGTGCAGGAGGTGAGCTATCCCTTTTGGTAAAGATATCGATCAATCCTGGCGTTTCTTCGGGTGCATCTTCAGGTTGAACGACTCCGCCTGGAATGACATTGGGTGTTGTTGAATTCGAGCAAAACTCTGTGACTTCGCAATCGGACTGGAAATGATGGGTAGATGGATCTAGTCGGTTATTCGATGTTGAGCATGGAGTTCCAATGATTGCATGCGTAGACGAAATCAAAAGGGATAAGAAAGGCACAAGATGAAGCATAGCTGGTTGGAATGCAAAATTCAGAAAGAAAGAGTGAATAGACATTCCTATCATGGACGGGATGTCAGTCCAAACTTGAATCAAAACAGACGATAGCGAAGGGAACAATAAGTGATGGGGAACAATTTCACATTCCACTTTCATTCTTCCTGAGTAAGTCAGCGATACCCTAAATGTAATTGTGAGCATACGCAGGGCAGGCATTGGGCCAACTCACCTGCCTTCGAATTCCGCTTCCGCTTCTACTCCTTCCTCAGTGGGGTTCAATCAAGCCCTTGGCCAACTTTCCCTACCTGCCATAACCATAGAACAGACCTGCTCCGGCGTACCTGATCCCGAATGCCAATACGCTACACCCAGCCTGAACACCCATAACAACCATAGTGAGCTTATCCTCCCTCATAGGCCCACAAATCACAAGTATGCTACTGATGAGCGTCAAATTGCTCGTTGCTGTTATTTCACCTGCGTGCGAGTAGCGAAGATGGACCAGACCGAATATCGAAAGCAGTCGTAGGATGAAGGTCGTCAAGAGTGAAGGAGCGCGGACAAGAGTGACGTAGGTTGGTTCTAAAAGACCGGTCTTTGCGTTCAATCTGTACACATTGTCAGTAAGGTACGAAGTGTGAAAGGGGATTGACAGACATTGGCATTCGATGACGTGGGTTTGGGACTAGACCGAACAATTGTGGTGTAGATAGAAGAAAGTTGAAGATCTGCGGGATGAAGAAGAGCAATAGAGTCTTGCTGAAATGGCCGAGGATGCCGACGACTGCAAAAGCCATTCCGGCGAAATAGCAGAAAGTGTCGCCTACAAAGGAGTGGGCCGGGTACCTGCTTCGGGTTAGCTACAGAGCTAGGAAGTAACGCAAGAGCGTACCAATTGTGTCGAAGAAGAGCTAAACAGACCCCGATCAAAGGTAGCGTAAAGTAGAAGCTGAACAAATGCCTGTCGAGCAATTCTTGATTGCTAGATGGTAGACCTAGTCGAGTGATAGCTGGTAGATCGAGGCGTCGAAGATCAGAGCTCATAAAGAGAAGATCGTTGACTGCTATTGAAATGGCAATGACTAGACTTTGTCCGACCTGCAGATCGACATTTCAGTCGGAATGAAAGAGGAAAGAGTCCAGACTTACTTCCACGCCGTTGACACCAGCTAGGATGTTGATTGAATTGGTGCAAAAGGTAGAAAGGAGCGACATGTAGAGGTAGTAGAGCGGTCCTTTACGCCTTTTGAGCATTGACAACCAATAAATACTATTGCCCATACCTAGCTTTAGCACTCCTCCCGCGTGTTGTATCCCTAGCGCTTGTCTCAGGCCAAAGACATCAGGTAGCAGCACATCGGTAACTCCCTGCCCTGCTAGATAGACTACCAAAAGAGGCACAGAGGCAATGACTAGCCAAACCATTAGCGACATTCAACACAAGTAGAGTCTAGAGGACGGACTAGGAATAGGCAACTTATATCTCCACCGAATATCAAACACATCGTCGAGAAAGCCGAGGAAAGTGGCCGTCAGCAGCGATAGCAAAGCAGCAAGGTAGGTAGTCAACGAGTGATGTGGGAAATGAACACCAATATCGACAAAGGCCAATGGCAGAAGATTGCTTGAGCCGAGGATGTGAGCGTAAAATGGTACCGGCGCAAAAAGCGAAAGCAGGCAAATGTAGACGCCAGCGCCGATGACTCCAGTAGGCTCTGGGCTAAATTCGATCAGTTTGTAATAGTCTCAGCGTGGGCATGACAAACAGCTTGACAGGATTCGCCGCATCTTGCTGCACTTTGAGCTTGTCGACACCTCCGAGACCTTTTGCCAGAAAGTGAGGACCAAGTTGCTTGACCAATTTTGAGGTTACAGCATAGGCCAACAGTGAGATCAACGCGCTACTGGCCAGAGTTAAGAGCGTCTCTGCTGCCTTTGCATTGCTCATGCTCTCTTGAATTGACACGTCCAGTCGCTCGCGTCAGCTTTTCGACCTTCGCTTTGCTTTAAGTCGCTTGGACGCTGCTGTGCTGGCTCGCTTCTTCTGCTCTGTTCTGCGCTGCTCGTCGTGCTTTGAAAGGAGATTCGCGCTGTTGTTTACTTTTTTGGGTCAGAGCTTGTTGATCTCGAGCAATTGTGAAGGAGGTCAGTCAGAGACCATTACCTGGGAGAGGCAAGAGGACACTGCAATCATCCAAAGTCGTCGCTATGGCTGCACCGAGGAACAATCTGGCCGCTTTCAAAGGTCGATTCGGTGCTGCTGCTCCCGCTGGCATACAAAGAAGTGCATCTGCTGTATGTCACTTGCTGCTCATTAGATGAACAACGCTCACGTATTCTTGTACAGAGCGCAAGCACAAAGACATTTGCGCCGACAACAAGGACCGTTTCAGCTCCAGCGACTGCTCCAGTCTCGAGGAAACGCAATGCGGCCGCTGCAGAGCTCGATGCACCTGTTCCACCTCCAAAAGCCAAGGAGAGGAAGCCCAGCATCGCTGAAGCAGACGATAGCGGCTACTTTAACGCACCTCAAGAGTTTCCTGACCCAGGTGATGAATTCGATGAAGCGAACGCAAGCATGGATTTGGACGACGCCGAAGCTGAAGAAGCTCAGAGGGATATGGAGCAAGCTGAACAAGCCAAAAAGGAGAATGTTGCTCCGCCGAACAGTCCACCTAAGCGTCAAGTACCTGTTTCATCTGCTGAATCTGGAAGCAAGTCTGCTGCTCAGCTGCAACTCGAGTTGGATCAAAGCAAGAAAGTCTTGCAAAAGTTTAAGGATTCGCTTATTGAATTAATTATGAACAATACAACTTTCACTGAAGATGGTTTCGATGTTGAATTTGTCAAAGCTTCAATGTAAGGCTCTTCGTCCTATTATTGGAGCTTGCGCTGAATCGGAATGTCCAGTGCGCGATACACCGCCAAGATCGAGGATCTAACCGCTAAGATTTCCGGGTCTGCATCTGGCAAGCATAGCGCCGTCAAGCCTGCTCCTATGCAACAAGCACAACAGTCGAAACAAGCATCTTTCCGCCCTGTCGTGTCTCGAGCCATCTCAAACAATGCAGAAGGGTCAGACGATTATCGCGGCCAGTCACCTCTTGCCGGTCATCGACCTCCGCTTGCTCTTCAACCATCTTCCGGCTCAGTCAACCTCAATCGCCTTCCTTCTTCCTCCTCGACAGTAGCTAAACCGATGCCGGTCTCGAGAACTCAATCTGCGCCCAAGCCTCCAGTAGCATCTTCCTCGCGGTTGCCCCCTGCACCGACTCAGTCCGACCTAGCTGCTTCGATCTTTCCAGAAGAAGAAGCTCCTCCCGCTTACGAGATAGTCGCGCCTGCAATCCGCAAGTCCAATGTCCGACCTGCTCACGCTACGGGCAACAAAGCTGCTCCTCTCACTATCGACGACAGCGAAACGGAAGACGATGATGATCAGCCTATCTGTAACCGAGCTCGTTCAGCTGTCAAAGCGCCTGCTCCACCAGCTCCTGTAGCATCATCGTCGAAGGGCAAAGGCAGAGCCATCGAACCACCTTGCCGACCTGTCGTCAAAGCCGCTGCAGTACCGTACAATGAGATTGCTCATCCATGGTCAAAAGACGTACGCAAGTTCCTCTATCAAGTGTTCCGCCTCAAGAACTTTCGCGCCAATCAACTTGAAGCGATCGATACTACTTTATCAGGAAAAGATTGTTTCGTTCTCATGCCTACTGGAGGTGGAAAATCGCTTTGCTATCAATTACCCGCCGTCATTCAATCTGGGAAAACGAGTGGCATCACTTTGGTAGTCTCGCCGCTTTTGTCGTTGATACAAGATCAAGTGTCGAGTTTGATGGGCAAAGGAGTCATTGCCTGTCCTTTCAACGGAACGATGGCTAAGCAGGACAGGGATTATGTGTTGAGGGAGATGAAGAAGCCTGATCCGACTTTGGCTTTGGTCTATGTCACCCCGGAGTTACTGGCGCAGAGTGCGGTGTTCAACAGTGTGATGAAGGAGCTGTATGCGAGAGGCAAGTTGGCGCGATTTGTGATTGATGAAGCGCATTGCGAGTTTCTTCCTGTCGCGGCAATAATGTGTGTGCTGATTATCGGATTTCCAGGCATGAGCAGCTGGGGACACGATTTCCGCCCAGACTACAAGCAACTCGGCAAGCTCAAGACCGAGTTTCCTAAAACGCCCATCATCGCACTTACCGCTACGGCCAACGAAAGAGTCAAGCAAGATGTGCTCGCCAATCTAGGCATCAAAGGCTGTCGAGTCCTCACTCAGTCATTCAACCGTGCCAATCTGGCCTACGAGATTCGTATCAAGAAAAAAGGTGTTCTAGACGATATCTCGACCTTCATCAAGGAAGAACATTCTGGCGAATGTGGCATCATCTATTGCTTGTCGAAAGCGCAGTGCGAGAACACAGCGCAGGCTCTGCGAGACAAGTATCAGATTCGAGCGCATCATTATCATGCCGGGTGAGCATCGTAGCGTACCCTCGGATTTACACTAATGTGTCGCAGTATGAACAAGGGTGACCGAACTCGGACTCAAACGGAATGGCAGAGCGGCAAAATCCATGTCATCTGTGCGACCATTGCGTGCGTCGGTCTCTTGCTTTTCTACTGATACTGACCAAGTATTGCAGATTCGGCATGGGTATCGATCAAGCTGCAGTTCGATACGTCATTCATTACAGCTTGCCATCATCGCTTGAAGGCTACTACCAAGAGACTGGGCGCGCAGGCCGAGATGGCAAGCAATCAGTCTGCATCCTCTACTACGCTTGTAAGCCTTCTCGCGCTGCATAGGTAGTTTGAAGCTGATCAGCGTGTCCAGATGGCGACACGCACCTGATCCAACGTTTGATCGAGAGCGGCGAAGGCACTCAAGTTCAAAAAGATCGCAACAGAGACAATCTTCGCGGTGTCGTGCAATACTGCATGAATACGACCGACTGTCGAAGGACTCAGATCTTACAGTACTTTGGCGAAAACTTTGACAGTGTGTCTACTGCGTTCTTACAATTGCCGGGGCTGACTATGCACAGAGTCGCTCTGCAACGGCACCTGCGACAACTGCTTGAAAGGCGATGTCTCACCAAAGAAGGATGTTACCGAGCTTGCAAAAGAAGCCATCGGTCTTGTCAAGGCGATTGCAGAAGACGACAAAGTTACTCTGCTTCACTGTGTCGACGTATTTCGGGGTAGCAAGATTCGAAAGGTAGTTGGATTCTTCGAAGCGCAAATTCCTGCTCACATATGTTGCAGATTATCGATAAAGGCCATGATCGGGTCGTTCACTATGGTGCTGGAGCGTCTATGGAGCGTGGCGATGTCGAAAGGCTTTTTCAACACCTCTGCCTCGTGCAAGCTCTGCGCGAGCGAAGTGAGACCAACAAGCTGGGCTACGTAAGCTCTATGACTATGCGACGCTTCGAAACTGAGTGATGCTGCACAGACGAGTGCATACATCGAAGCCGGTCCAAAGGCCAACCTCGTCCTCAATGACAAAGTGGCCATCGAGATGAGCTTGAGCAAAGCAGTCGGCGGCAAGAAGCCATCAAAAGCTGCTGTCAAGAAACCCACAAAGGCAGCAGCCAGAGCTCAGCAAGATGCAGAAGATGCGATCGAAGGCTTCTCCGATGATGACTTTGATCTGGACGATGAGGAAGAAGAGAAAATCAGTATGGCTCGCTCACTTTCCCCTAAGCACGACTGACTTTGCTGTCAGGCGAGATATGGCCACCCAACCGAACAAACCGTGCCAAACCTCCAGCAGCTGATTCTTCAAACCAAGCCGATGAAAGCATGGACATGCAAGAACAGTGCTACAAGGAACTCTTGGACTGCAGACGCAAAGTGAGGACCACGGTAGGACTGCATATACGAGGCTGAAGCAATGCGCAGATCGGACAGAAGCTAAGGAAGTCCGACATCGCTTCCATCATTCCGGATCACGTTCTCCAGGAGCTAGCTCTCGTATGTGCCGACTCGTGCTGTATGACCAATGCTGATATGCCGCCCAACAGATCTTGCCAACAAGTCAACCCGCTTTCTGGAAGCTAGACTGTCTCACCGAAATCGACCAAGACGTGCTCGCTGGAATCGATGCAGAGATGTGTGAATTGCTCGGCGTTTGCCAGCGCTTTGCAAAGAAGGCCATTGCTGGCAGTCAAGAACCAAAGTAAGCTTGTCAGTCACCCTTTGCGCGCTATCTGTTGACTCGCCAGCAGACAATCGCCCGTGGCCTCCACCTCCCGCACTATTTCAAAGCCTGGGGATCTGATGAAGTCTTTCGCTTACTCCCACTCTCGCAACAACTCAAACACCTCGTCAGCCTCAACGAAAAGGAGAGCTTCATCCAGCAAGACGGGAACGAAGACTAGCAGCAAGGGAGGTATCGCAGCAATGCCGATGCCCCGTCGCAAGTGAGCTAAAGGGGATTGAACATTCGTTTACATTGTCGATATTGCATTGCATCACAAGAGCACAGTTATATTACTTGATTAGCTATCCGCTTCAATGACTTCCGTTCATCTTGTTCATGGCTTCTATGCGAGCCGGTTCGATAGCGTCGTACCACTGTTTCGCGGGTCCCACAGGTATAGTATCTGTGCCATCGCGCAGGCCTTGCCAAGACTCCTTCAAGAAGTCCTCGATAGTCATGCCAATGGAACGGCCGTTTTCGATATCGGGCTCTGAGGCAAAGATGTTAGAGTGAGATGGTCGAACCACGGACGATGACGCTTACGATGCTTTGCGTCGTGCAATTCGGTCTGGACGGCAGCTATGGAAGACGTTCAGTCTCGTCAGCGCATCATGGACTGAGGACCTACGCGGCATTATCTCAATGACCTTCACGTTCGTGTCCTTTAATTGCGCACGAAGTGTCAAGATAAGCTGATGCAAGGCCGCCTTCGTAGCGCAATAGTTTCCACAGCGATAGAGAGGAACCATAGCGAGACCAGAGCTGGTAGCGATCACAGAAGTCGGCTTCTTGGATGCGATAAGGTGAGGCAGGAACACCTTAAGCAGATGAATGTATGACGTGTAGTTGGTGACCATCTCCAGGCCGATAGTGTCAAGGTCGAGGGTCTCTGGCTTGGAGAAGTCCATGCCGCGTTGTATACCAGAGTTGAGGAAAACCGAGTCGAGGTCCGGATGCGCTTTCAAAACTCTGCAGGATGATCAGTCTTCCAACATAGCTGTACGGAAGATGTAGCGTACTCTTGAGCGAATGCAGGGATCTTGTCGAGCTTTGTGACTACAGAGACTATGAGCTCGGATGCACGAAACGATGATCGACGTACTATCGAATGCATAGCTCGAAGCTTTCTCTTCTTTGCCTTTGATGAACTCGTCCAGCTTTTCCTGCCTTCTTCCGACGGCAATGACATGGATGCCTTCTTGCACAAACTTCTCCGCGAGCGTCTTGCCAATGCCTCTGTATACATGTGAGCAGACCGCAAATGCTGCACTGAGAGTACGAACGAGGTCGCTCCTAGCACCAGAACCTTACGATATGGGAAGCCACTCATGCTGCAGTGGAGTATGGCTGTGACGGAACGAAGTACAAAGATAGAAGCTCCCGATGATGACAGCCGACACGGAGGGATACATTACGCGCGCTCGCAAGAACCAAGCCTGGCTTAGACAGCGACAGACAGAGCAACAAGAGCGACATAGCTTGAGGGTACTGAAGGCTCCCCGACGATTTCGGCAAGACACTTGTCAAGTTTTCGGTCATGCATTGATCTCCTCAGAAACGGAGCACGAGAGACCGTGTAGTACTGAATACATCGAGGTATTTCATGCAGATCTTTGCATATCAAGCCTCGCAAGTCGTGGTCGAATGTCAAGCGAGGTCTCCGCCAAGAATTTACCGATTCTCAAATTCCAACAGTGCACGCCTCTTGCTCCTATGCAACCGCACACTCTGTTCAGACGCAAGCATCCCATATTGCACTCTATCGTTCAACCAAAAGTGTATTTCCTGTTCACAAAGTCAGCTTTCCCCAGATCCGCGCCAGCCGACTTACTGTTCCATTCTTATCATCCCAATTCGCAGCTTCCTCTTGATTCCCTTTATCGCTCTTTAGTCGATCCCTTCTACTTCCCCAAGACTCCGCTCGAGACCTTCTATCCGCGAGAAACTCCTCTAACGAAATTTCTTCCTCTGGATCATCCTCCCTCCGCCTTGTAAGGGTATATCTCCGATCTAGCTCTTGATCTAATGTGGTACCAGCCGTCCGAGCTCGATCTCGACCTGCAGCGAGAGTCTGGTCGTTTAGCGGTTCTGATCGTCGAGGTCGGTTGCTGCTGGATGACTGCATCCATGTTAAGCTGTCCCGTAGACTTGCTGCATCGCGAACCTGCACACCATTGATCCGTGGTGCAGCCGCTCGATTCGCTTGTGATGTAATTTCAGCCTGTCTTCTGTTGCGCATTGCTGCAGCTTCGGCCTCTCTTGGTTCATCATCCGGACATGACCAAACTGAATGAGCTGGTTTTCTATACGGAAGCCAATAGGGCAAAGCGCGATTCGACCGGGAAGTAGGAAACAACCAGTCGCAAGGATCGCCAATGAGACCTTCAGCATAATCTTCTTTTAGCGGAGGTAAATCTTCCCAACCGTATTTCTCGCCCGAGTCTTGTCGAAGCGATGGACTGACGGCTTGTTCGATGAAAAAGAAGGGCATAGGTGGAGAGCGACGAGAATAGCGCAAGCAAGACGAGCATAATTCGGCAACGTGCTGGCCTATTACTTGACCGCTGCGAGACGCATGAGATTGATCATGCAAGTCAAGCAACGGATCAAGCGCACCAGCACCTGCAACCGAATTTGATCCTCCGACAACTGCACCCTATCGTCTCCTCGACCGGCTCGTCCAGTAGTGCAGATACAGTATCAGGCGGAGGAGCATCAGAAGCGAACCTCTTCCCGTTCGCTTTCCGTTCGAAAGAGCGAGAAGTGAATGACGCTTCTTTTTGCCCTCTTGAGCAGACCAGCGTCTTACAAGAATTGCAGCGCAGTTCCCAAACATCATGATCGTCCTTTGGCCATAATCTCGGTCTCCAAGGTTGTTCATCTTCGCCTTCGCCTTCCCAATCATGGCGACTATCTGCTAATGCAGACCGAGTACGAGCATTTTCAGCCCAAGAACGAGAGTGATTAGGATGAACGGCGTTTGCTGAAGTAGCTAAATTGATGATGGGAGCTCGGCCTCGGGAAGCTCGAGCGCTGTGTCCTCGCTGAATTGACGATACAAACAGCGTTTCCTCATCTTCAGATTCGCTGTCTGCTGACAATAGTGGAGCCATTGGGTCCAATGACCGAGTAGCGCTTGCGGCAGGATAGGAAGGCCGTATCGTTTCTCGTTCTGCGTCTGGTTCTGCGTCGACATGATCGCCGAGACGCACTTCCTGAGACACTGAGCTGTTCCACCACCGTTCGTGTTCTTGCAGAAGGGCTAATCTTTCCGCGGTACTCGTAGTATGATCCGACATGGATGTGTGGGGAAGAGGTGTAAATTACGTTTCGACTTCTGTATTAGGATCAAATCTACGATAGACTACAAGGCACTACAGATAGGACTTGCTCCAGGGACACTCAGCACAGGGACACTTGGAGAAGAAAGCCAACCCTATCTTGCGGTTGACCTATAACTCCGATTTGGGTGCAGCGCTCTTGGGTAGAAGCTTTTCGATATCCGCGGCAATAGCTTCTGGTGTAGTGACCTGTAAAAAGATCTCAGCACGAACCTATCGCTGTTATTGTTACTCACAGAAGTATACCTCTTCTCGACCTTGCCATCTGGTCCTATGAGGAACTTCTCAAAGTTCTGTACATCATTCGGATGAGTATACAGAGACTGCCAGGTCGTAAACGGTGCGACTGACCCATTTGATACGGCTCCTAATAAAATGCCTTTGCATCAGTTTTCCGCTGCATGCGCAGAGAAAGCAAACGTACATGCCCAAACTCGACTTTTGCGATTTGAGATAGGTAAAGACTTCACTCGTGTTGTCGCCATTGACATCGCTCTTTGCCATGAGGGGGAAAGAAACACCATGGTTGAGTTCACAGAATTGCGCTACGGTTGCATCGTCGCTTGGTTCTTGACCTCCGAATTGCTGGAATGGATCTTTAACTATGTGATGATGCTTAGCTGTTGTACGCACATTGCAAGGGAAACCGATCAGTTCGAATCCTCGGTCTTTGTAGTCTGTGTAGAGCTTCTGAAGACCTTTATACTGAGTAGTCGCAAGTGTGAGTAATTGAATGAGCTATCGAAAGGCCTGCTTACTTGCGGTGTGAAGCCACACTGCGAAGTGCCAGACTAGTCAGAACAGCCATTCATCGCTGAGAGGCGATATATGTACCTGTAAATACCTGATCAGTAAAGCACGCATAGACGATACAGAGAGAGACACACCTTTGAAGCAGCTGAAAACGTCGGATAGTCAACATTCCCGAACTAATGGGTCAGCTGATCGAAAGCCTCACTGTTGGTAATTCTACCCTCGCAAAGCTTCAGCGATAAGCTCTTCCACCACAGAACAGCACTCACAAGACGACTTTGCCTTTCAATTGATTGAATTCATACGTTTTTCCACCTGGAAGAGTGCTTTTGAGACCGTAAAAGGGAGCTTCGGACATGGCTGAAGTTGCTAGTGATCGACTGGTGATGACTGTGAGGGCTAATGGGCGTAAGACTGAAGACAAGAGCATGCACTGGGTCGGCGTTGGACCTCGAGGCGGCCAGCAGTCGGGCCGGGAGGATCTGCAACGCAGCAACTGTGCTCAGCTTACAAACATGATTTCTGATTTGTAATTTTTCTAAGCTTGTTTGTTGTTTTTTCTCTCGACGCTCGAAGAGTGTCCTCGCTCGTCGACCTCTGCTCTCCTGACCGTTCGCTCTACCGCTCGTCTGTGGCTGTTCATCGTCTCAACAGTGCTCTAGGTCTCGCAAGCCAACTATCAAGTGAAATATACCTCGAGCCAGCATGAATTCCCCTCGCACGACCAGAACACCTTTCATCCCTTCCAAGCCAGCTACACCAGTTGATCGAGATTCTCCAGTAACATCAGGCGCCGTCTCACGCCTTCGACAACAATATGATCAGAACGAATCACCCTCAGTCTCTCCCTTGACCACGTCAAACCTCGCCAGTCTAGATAATGTCAAACAACCCATCGTTCGAGCCAAAATCACTCCTTCTGCTGCTCCTAGGAAGAAGATTAACATCCCAGGAGCAGAAAGAGCAGATACACCTGTTTCTAGAAGACCGCCTGTGACGCCTGGTAGACCAGCAAGTGTTTATGCGCCTGAAACAATTACTAGATCTATTCGACCGCAAAGTAGTCTTGATGTGAGATCTCAGTCAGCGTTCGATTCTTATGCACCCATTTCTGCTGCGAATCTGGAAACGCCGATACATAGAAGAGCAGCTACGGAATCGGATGCTATTTCGCTTACTTCTTCTGGCAAAGCGGCGAAACAGGATACTGTTGTCGTATGCGTGAGGTGAGTAGACCTCCTTGCATTGTCACAAATTGCTCATGCGGATATAGGATACGACCTGCCGCATTATCAACAGCCGCGAGCGCACGCAACCCATCTGGCTATGTCGAAGAAGCTTGGGCTGCAGACCCGCGCATGGGCACTGTCTCTCTCATAGACGATACAAGAGCTAGCAGCGACTTCAGATTCGGTCAGTCCCTTCTTTCACCAGTCTGTAAACAAAGCTGATGGATGTACAGATGCCGTCGTGACTGGATCTGGCAATAGTCAAATTTACCATAGCGCAGGGAAACCGCTCATTAGGTCTTGCATGGAGGGCTTTGACGCTGTCATCTTTGCCTATGGTCAGACTGCATCTGGCAAGACGTTTACTCTGGTGAGTCTTGCGTTGTTTGGGGGTTTTGGTCATGTGCTGATTTGAGTTAATAGACTGGCACTCAACTCAATCCCGGTATCATCCCACAAGCAGTAACAGACATCTTTGAATACATCCGAGCCGTGCGTGACTCCCTTCTTACGATTGACGCAGTCTGACAGCGTTTCCAGAATCCGCATCGAGAATTCCTCCTTCGAGCCTCATACCTAGAAATCTACAACGAACAACTCAAAGACCTTCTCGCACCCGAAACTCAAGGTCTAGTCAAGATCAGACAAGATGAATCGAAACGTTTCTTTGTCTCCCCTTTAAGGGAAGAAGTCGTTACGGGGGAACAACAAGTCGCTGCTTTGCTTTTGAGAGGAGAAGCGAATCGACATACTGGTTCAACCGATTATAATGCGAGGTCGAGTAGAAGTCATACGGTTTTCCAAATGATTGTTGAGAGTAGGGAGGCGGGGAGTGGGGATAGCTTTGAGAGGGTTCGACCGGGTCAAGGTGTTAATGGGAGTAGGTTGGCTGCGAATGGTGGTGGTGCCGTCAAGATTAGTCGTTTGGTGAATTTTACATGCTAGCACGAATCCAGCGGAAATGCTGATCGTTTTGGCAGAGCTTAATTGATTTGGCTGGTAGTGAAAAGGCAACCAGTCAGCAGGAACGAAGAGTAGAAGGTGCTTTCATCAACAAGAGGTCCGTCCCTTGCTCAAGACAGGAGTATACCTGATGTGGTTTGACAGTTTACTTACACTCGAAAAGGTCGTAGCGGCCCTCACAGACGACAAACCAAGAACACACATCCCGTATCGAGACTCGAAGCTTACTCAGATCTTGCAGCCGTCCTTATCCGGCACAGCGAAAGTCGCCGTCATTTGCACTATCAACCCTTCAACCACTGCTATCGAGGAATCCAAGTCTACGCTCAAGTTTGCTTCCAGAGTCAAGAAGGTCCAGGTCGCTGCGCAAAGCAATGAAATCATCGATGACAAGGCTTTGCTTAACAAGTACAGAAATCAGGTGAGCCGCTCGTGCTGCACTGTCAAAATGCTTGCTGACTGTGTGACAGATCGCTGAACTTCAAGCTCAACTGGCAGAGAAGGCAGCTGAAGTCGCTGCTGTGCCTCAGACCCCAAGAGGACCAGCTGCAAGTAAGCATCGAGAATCGGTAGGTGTCAACCTTTAGTACTACTGTCTGCTTATGACTCTTTTTTCTCGCAGACGACACAGAACAAGGTACAAGTCGAAGCCCTCAAGAGTCAGATTGAAAGTCTACAAACGCTATTCTTGACTTCGAAGAATGTCGACATAGATCGAGTCAGTCAATTACCGGAGTACGACTGGCATGCTGATTTTCATTCAGGACGAGCTTCCTGTCCGGCCGCTGTCCATCGTGAAAGAGGCTGGCCCAGACAAAGATCCAGAAGTACTTCTCGACCAGCTCAATGATGCACAAGAAAAGGTCGCAGATCTTGAAGACAAGATCACGAAGCTACTCGCTGAACTCAAGGCGGTGCGGGACGACTTGGCTGCCCGGCCTGTAGTAGCCCGGGACGCACCTGAGCACGAGAAAGATCGGGTGATTGCTGCACTACAGAAAGAGCTCAGAGAGATGGAAGTCATATTGGCCAACACCGATCCTGAGGAAGCTGCGAAACGAGAGCGTAGGATGGTAGAGCGAGACTGGAGTGCAAGAGTTCGGACGCTGGAGCGCGATGCTATAGTCAGAAAGGAAACAGAAGCAAAGGCCAACGAGCTCTTGGCTGCCGAGCGAAAGGTAAGAATTATGTCTGCGTGCTTGGAGCAGTCTGATAAAGTGGTCTGCAGCGGACGAAGGAGCTAGAGCAATTCATCATCCAGCACTTGACGCAAGAGGCGGAGAAATTGGCAGAACGTAGAAGCTCTACAGCAAGAAGAAGCTCTATCGGCTTGTCAGATGATGTCGACATGCCCAGCCTGCTCGATGAAGAGACCAATCTTGGACTTCTTACGTCTTCTTTTCAGTCCATGACCTTCGACCGCCTTTCCGACATGGACGACGAGGCTGACAGAACACCTTCACCTCCGAGAAGACATCGCGCAATGATTTCCCAGTAGCTGTAGCTGATGGGCATCGGTTTGTATTTGTACTTAGTTGAGGATGTTCATTTAAGTCTTAGCCTGGCAGAAGCATGATTCTCGGTGCCTGCGCGTCAATGTAGCATAGTCAATGGAAACATTCGTTCTGTCAGCAAAACACGATATGCTTCATTGCGCTTCTGTCGGTCTCCTTCTAGTGGATCCTCTTGTTGCCAATGCCATCATATACTTTAATGATCTGACCTGCAAAGCTGTCGCTCCCACTGCAGGGAGGTCTCAGTTTAATGCAAACAGCGGAAAGTAGGTCGTACCCAATGTGCTTGCTTCATATATCTGTTGGGCAGCGCCATGGGCACCTTGCTGTGAGCCGAGGGCCGAATGGAGTGCATGTACGACTAAAGCGCGTAGATTCGGCACATCGTACGCCCGACTGAAGAACAACAGTCCAATGAGGATGTTGAGCTGATGCTGGAGCGGTGTACACAAGCTGAGGGTATAGAAGTACTGTAAAGCCGCAAAAACTACCGGTGACGATTCAGGCATTTCTAATGTTCGAGGTGAAGTTCGCAATTCGCTAATGTTGGCTGGACTGTTGAGCGAGATGGCTTGTAGTGGACCAGACATATCGGAGCCGTTTGACTCAGCTTGTGCATGTAGTTTCGTCAGAGCCGTGCGAGCCTTGTCTCTAAATTCATTGAGCTTGGTCGCGAACCATGGGAAACGCTCTTCTAGCATTTTGCGATTGCATCCGAGTCGATTGCCATCGTAGCATACGATTTCAAAGTCGTTCATTGCTGAAGTAGCCAAGCAAGTAAGACCGAAATCTTGAGCTACAGGCGCGACTAGACGAAGCGGTGGTTGGTAGATACCGAACGCCTGTGCACCAAAACCTTCTTGAGCAAGCGAGATTGCTACGAGACAAACAAGCATACCTCTAGATCCACAACAGCAATGTGAACAAAGTTGTTCTGCCGATGATCGTAATCCGCTGCTATCTCCCTATCCCGATCACCAATAATGATCACTTGATTCCCACTAAAAACAGCTTTGTTCCAGCTCGCTCCGTTATGCGTAATAGCGCCAGGATCAATCTGATAGTCATCAGCTTTTATTCTCCGTGATCATGGAAGAACGCACCTTTTGCCAAGTCAATCTCCCACCTCGAGGTTGGGCAGAGAGATCTAGTGACCAGATAGCAAAGCAGGAAGACTCGTTCGACAGGTAGGTGCCTGCAATGACTAGGTGATCGCCTATGATTGCTCCAGTAGGGAATCTGTGCGAATGGCAATCACTAAAAGCCCCAGCTTAATAGTGACATCAAGCACTTACCGCAAACCAGGAGGTAGACTAGGACCAGAGCTCATAAGGTGAGAACAGTGTGTAACAGGACAAGCAAAGTTGGGTGATCTTGGAGCAGAGACCATATCCAATTGTCGCTTCACGTTAGCGAAAGAAAAGTTGGAGAAGAGCCAAATCGGCTCAGGACTATCGCGAGATGGCAGAGCAGAGTATGAGAGTTGAGTAGAATTTGCTGCGTCGATGGATGATCTTCGAGAGGACGAGCGTTCTTTCACTATGGGTGTAGACCGGCCAGAGTTGGAGCGTGTCATTTCGGGGGAGTTTGAGGAACCTCGTTTCCGTGGGGAAGAAGGGAGTGGTTCAGGTGCCGCATGAACAGTGACTGGTCGAGAAACGGCTACTGAGCGATAAGTCCCGCAGTTGCCGTCGAATTTGCGTGTCTCGATCCAAACCATACGATCTAGGTCGAGCACTGAGATCTCTTGCAGGTAGCGATTGGCCATATCTTGTCCACCGACAATGATGAAACAGTTGTTGGTAATGCAGGACAAATGAGCATATCGAGGTGATGGTCCTGTCTGACTTGTTGCTGTTGCTGGTGTGCTTATTAGGGGAGAGGAAGCAGGCGAAGAAGGTTGGGTGGAATTCGGCGCTCGTGAAGGCGTGGGGAAGGACCAGACTCGGGTGACTGTATTGTAGACGAAGAGGTCGGAAGATACAGAGAACCCAACTTCTGATTCGTCGCCGCTTTCTGGTTGTTGCTGTGATCTTGAGCCTCTAGATGATTTCGAATTGCGAGAGTTTTGTGAAGTTCGCGAAGATACTGATCCTGCTGGGGAATGCGTGCGAGATCTTGGCTTGTAGACCATCCCGCCGAAGAACAAGATCGATTCGCCATACGCATCGGCTGAATGAAAGTATCGAGGTTCAGGGCCAGCTTGTTCTGCTGTAACTCCTTCTCCAGTATTGAGCTCTTCTACCACTTCTGCATTGCTTCCTAATCTATTGCCCGTAATCTTGCTGCTACCACGAGGCGGCCAAAGTCTCTCCCATTCTAAAGTAGCTAGATCCAATTCATATAGGTCGCTCTCGAGTATTCGTTTTGGCACGCGCCGGCCACCAAAGACATATAGCTTGTTTCGAACTATTGTAGTAGATGCTCCGACTAGTATATCCCATGAGAGAGCTTATCTCGTGCATAGAGAGAAGAGCGAACCGAGCGGAGGTGGGATATCAGCATCGCTAGTCTTGCCTTTTGTACGCCTAGCGCTTGAAGTTCTGACAACAGATACAGAATAAGACACGAGAGGACAAGCATAGATGAGCAGAAACGGACAAGTCTGCCAAAGAAGCTTCTTGCATCTCGAGATAGCAGACAGCAAAGATCAAAGGGGATATATGAGAATGTGGGAATCACTGCATGGGCTATCTCAAGGCAATTTGGGTATCACTAGGGCCTGCCTTGACCTGAATACGCTGTTCACAAGCGGATTGGCTGTTTTGGAGAGAGAACGCGATATTCACCCGCTCTCTGTCTCAAGACGCCGTGTTGTACATGGAGTACATCAGGCAATAGGCCATGTTGGATACCCTCAAAAGGCCGCTAAAGCCAGAACATGGTCAAGCAGGAATCTCGAGAAAACGCCCGCGCGCGACTCTCACCAATTGGGAGCAGGGCAGGTGGGCTATCAGAATAGACTAGTACAGAGCTGGGTCTGATATGAATCTACCGGGCTTTAGACAATTCGGCGTTGTCATAGACGCAGGCAGCTCTGGCTCTCGAAGTCAAGTCTACTCCTGGCTACAGCATGATCTGGCCAAAGACACAAGAAAGAAGCAAGGCAAATCATTATCAGCCTTGCCAAAAGTTGAAACAGGCGTCGAGTCTGGTGATGGATGGCATGCGCGAGTAGAACCAGGTCAGTGCAACGAGGTTGACACGTATTCAGTCTTACCTTTGCAGCACAGGCATATCATCACTAGGACCGAATCCAGCTGGCGTAGAAGCCTACTTGAAGCCGTTGCTCGATCATGCAGTCTCCCTTATCCCGCCTAGCAAATTACCTGACACACCCATCTTTCTGCTCGCAACCGCTGGTATGCGTCTAATCCCAGAAGATCAGCAGAAGGCCGTCCTCTCGCGCGCTTGCTCTTATATACAGTCCAATTACAACTTCAAGATCGATGATTGCGCAGAACATATCCGCATCATTTCAGGCGAAGAAGAAGGAATCTTTGGCTGGATCGCAGTCAACTACCTCATGGATGGCTTTGATGCACATTCTTCTCTCGATGGAACGCATAATCACTCGGAAGACGATAAATCCAGTTCTACTTTTGGCTTTCTCGATATGGGCGGAGCATCAACTCAAATCGCTTTCGAACCTTCTGCACCTGAACGAGTCAAGCATTCTGACAATCTAGTTGAGGTCAACCTCCGCCATCTCAACGGTCGCACTATGGCCCATCCAGTCTTTGTCACCACCTGGCTAGGCTATGGCACAAACAAAGCTCGCGAGCGCTACGTCACCTCTGCAGTCGAATCACACACTTCTTCCTCAACCCAAGTCATCAAAGATCCTTGTCTACCTAAATCCCTCTTGCTAAACGAATCGAAACACCCAGGCTACATGTTGCAAGGCACAGGCGAATTCGAAGAATGCGTCTCTCGCACCAATCCACTCTTAAACAAACATGCGCCGTGCTATGATGAACCATGTCTTTTCAATGGCGTGCATGTCCCAGCTATCGATTTCAGCGTCAATCACTTTATCGGCATTTCCGAATATTGGTACTCGACGCACGATGTATGGGACGCTGCTGGTGGAGTGTATGATTTTGTTGATTTCGAAAGGAATGCGAAAGCGTTTTGTGGGCGGAAATGGGAGGATATATTGAGCGATTACATGGGTGGGAAAGTATGGCATGCGAGAGTCGACTTGAACCGGTTGCAGATGCAGTGTTTTAAAGCTGCTTGGATCATCAATATCCTTCATGAAGGGATTGGCGTGCCGAGAATAGGTGATTTGGGTGGGAAAGGCGATGGCAGGAATGTCACAGAGGACATGTTGCTGAAAGCGGATCAAAAGGGTTTTGCCGACGATGCGCTCAAGATGAAAGGTCCAGCGCATTTCCAGTCTGTGGATCAAGTGGGCGATGTCGCCATCAGCTGGACTTTGGGCAAGATGGTACTTGAAGTCTCGCAAAGCATACCTGCAGCCGAAGACAGTCAAAGTCCCGCTATCAACTGGTTTGGTGATGCTCCTGCTATCTCATGGCATGGTGGACAGTACTTCCGCTCCACGATCGGCACTCTCGCGAACCAGAAGTCATACCTTGGCCTGACCGGCATCCTGTTCGCCCTTTTCCTTTGGCTCTGCTGTATCCGAGGCGGAGGTGCCAGGCGTATCAAAGCGTTTGGCGGATATTTCTCACCTTCAAGACGGCGCTCTGATGTCGATGTTGGCCTCTTGTCAATGGAGGAAGGTGCTGGCATGAATGGCTCGGACGACTATGATGACAACCTGCGTTCTAGCAAGTCCGCAGTCGGTAAAGGGATCTCTCGATTACTGCGTGTCCAGCACATGTGGCAGATTCGACTCTCGTCTCTTCTACGAGGCAAATCACCTGCTGCTACATCTCCACCTGCGCAATATCATGTCACTGAAGCATCACCTAGACCAAAATTACGCCAATCTTCCTCTTCTCCTGTTCTCTTCAATCGCTCAACCCTTCCTGGCATCGCTACTTATAGCAATAATGACAGCCCAAGACCGACCCGAAAGCGAGCAGAGTACTTTGTTGGAGGTCTTCCTTCGCCTCCGGAAAGCCCTCGATCTCGCAGCTTCCAGAATAGCGGTACCCTCAGCAAGAAAGGCAGTCGGAATTCTCTAAAGAATGCAGCGCGGAATCACGAACGGTCGCATTCCGAAGATTATCTCGCTCCGCCGCAAGAAGCCAACACTTCCGGTGCGGGAGAAGATGCCGATGAATTGCTCACGAGTCCCATGCTCAGTCGGACGAGCTCTATGCGGCCGCTTAGTCGGAGTTCCAGTCACTCGAATTTGGCCGCGGGAGGCATCAATAGGCGGAAAGAGACAGGTCCATCGGCCGGCAGTATAGATCTGTAGATATGCATTGCATCTGCCCTTGGATTATACATGTTTTAACATGTCTTGACTATACTGTTCATCGATAGCTGCCTAATGACTATCTCGAGTCTAAGATGAGCTCATCAGTCACTATCAAAAGGGATGCGGAGCCGCTGCAGATGGTAGTGGATCAAGCATGGGAAAGAAGAGAAAAGAAGAGGAAGAGGGAGTCCTCGGAAGCGGTGCAAAACAAGATACTGGGTAAACGATTGACATTGCTGACGAGCTTCTATTTGTACATGTATGGTGCTGTACGCGCCGTTTTCCTCTACGAACCCCAGAGACCCAGCGACGAAGCATAACTACTCGCTCTGCAGAGACCTAAACCGAACGCCCAAAAGTGGTGAAGAGGAAAGGAGCGGAATGATGATGACAAAGCGAGGAGCTCAGTACCAGTAGGTAAGAGGGAGGATTCCTAACGGCAGGATTCCTGTAAGCTCAGGGATTCTTGCGGGTCTGGCAGACGAACCTCTGTATTTCTCGCCGAGAGCTGAGAAAGCGGCTTCAGAGAGGTCGATGCCAGATTGGCCGTCGCCTCCGCAAGATGGGCCTGAGTGATTGGCGAATGAGCACATAACAAGTTTTGGGAGCATGCAAACTTACACAAGTCAGCGACTTGGGCTTCGATAACTTTGCCGTTGTCGTTGTTCTTAACCCAGATCTGAGATATGGAATGAGAAAGGGAGACAAATGAGGGGATAGCGAGAACTCACAGTTTTACCGCAGTTTGCTCCACCGTCGTATTCGGCTGAGTTCAACGCGACAATGTAGTCAGAGTCGGATCGGTATTCACCGCAGGCACCCTGTGACAAGAGTAAGGAGAGTGACCAAGCCAAGCACAAGTATGCGCACTGGGTTGCCGTTTTGGTAGTAGTACTGGACGCATGGATCAGCGAGGATTCTTGACACAGATGGTATAGACTCACAGTTCCAGTGCCGTGACCGACTGCACGCTTCTCAATAGCGCCGGCGGAGACTGAAGCGACGAGCATGACGCTGGAAGCAATGAGGGATTTGATGGAAACCATAGTGAATGTAGGAAGTTGGAAGTCTGAAGTTGTTGGAAGAGCTGAAAGGTCTAGCGCGTTTGAGAAGAGAAAGAGGAAAAGAAAAGGAGCAGCAGGATTTTATACCATGCAGAATTGCCGACCAAGTCACTCGAAAAGCCTCATCACCTCAAAATTTGGTTCCGTATCGCGTCGGAAATCTGGAGAACCTTGCCTAAGGCGGGCAGTGAGATTAGCCAATTATCCAGAGACATCACAGGATCAATAGCCGGGCCAAACGTGGAGGTTTAATGTTTTTGTTCGGCGAGGCAATTCTGGTGACATGTCTCAAGAGCTTCAAGGGTGAAGGATATCCGCGCGAAACTCCACGCCATAGATTCAAGGGCGCTGGTGTAGCCGAAAGAGAACGCATATGGGTGCAAAAGGTCAAAGAGAATTCGAGAAATGGTAACAATGGACAGAAAAAGGAAAAAAAATGAAGTCCACAGCTTCAAGAGCGATATATCCGAGCAAGACAGAGGACCGAGCCGATATAGCATTATAGCTGCACAGGCAATGCAGTCCACTCCAGACTCGAAGTTTGCAAGAAATTGGTGCAATGAATCATGTCGAAGTCGCCAATTCATGCTGCTCCTCGATCCACCGCAGACCTCGCTGATGTCTTCAGTCTGGTCTTGTTGCAGCCTTTACCTGCGCATCCAGGTCGTCCTGGTCTGTGCTCGAACAATCTGGCGCCGGAACAAGAGATACAGCACAATGTCAAACGCGAATATTTGCTGGCGAAGAGCTTGTGAACGAAAGCCATGTGCTTTGTGATTGCGATCATTGCGAGCTCAGCTCGATGTACATATGTCCCCAATACGGATCTACCGCTTGAAGGAAAGGCTCTTAGATGCATTGAGAGTCTAGCGCAAAGAGCTCAGCATGACCGCAGAGCTTCTATCGCAACTCACAGTACTCGCCGGATGATTTGCAGGTTGAGCCTGAAGCGCACTTGGTAGGTCCAGTGTAGCCTTTCTGAGAACAGACACAACGAAGATGAGCGTCAATGAACCGATGCCCAGACTACACTCACTCCGCCACATTGCGCCCACTTGGCAGCAGTTCCCAAGTTGGAAGAACCGTTGGTGGGAGCAGCTGCGTTAGTCGAAGGAGAAGAGGCAGATTTGGTCGAAGTAGTCATGCGCGAGGTGTTGGTCTGGGCTGGAGCATCTTGCTGAGGCTGGCTACCGGAAGAACCAGAGTCATCACTTCGCTTGAGGCCGGTACGAGCAGTCAATGCTGATGGACAAGCGACCTTCTTGTATGTAACGTTCGGGTTGTCTGTATCGAATGAGTGGGAACTAATTGTCAATAGAAACACTCACCAGCGTTTTGGAACCAGCCAAATCTGTTCAATGAAAGTTATCAAGCAACTCTAGCTGCTGCACTGGTGCTCACCTGAATTCACAACCAGCTTGCATGATTTTAGGAAGAGAAGCGCAACCTGGAGCCAAATCTGAGCATATGTTCGAGGCTGACTTGTCCGAAAGACTGACCAGACTTGTCGCTGATGCCTCCGTAGCGCTGACCGAAGGTAGATGAAGGCACATTGAATTGCGGGGAGCAACCGTCAAAGATGCCTAGACCACCGCCTGGCAGAGCGATGCTACTCTAGGGTCAGCTGTCAGCCGCATGAAAATTGCGAAGATACTCACTCGAAGTGAGCGTTTGAGAGATCACCGCCAGTGCTGAGGTCTCCGTCAGCAAAACAAAACTGACCAGATGGATACGGGCTTTACTTGATGTTTTGCTGAGGTCTCTATCAGCAAAACAAAACTGATCAGATGGATACGGGCTCACAACAATCATCTTCTTGCCAGCGATAACGGTAGATGTGAAGGTGAGTTCGTAGCAGGCGCCGCACTGCTCAAGGTTGGGCGGCTAGACAAGGGGTAGATGGAACCTTACAGTAGCTGATTCAGAGCCAACAGCGGACGCAGCAGTACCATACGCGAGCGAGTCAGAGACAGCGAAAGGCTAATTCATTCGTGAGCCAACGCGGAGAATAGAATTCTGAGAAGCATACAGCGTTGTCAGAGCACTGGAAAGCACTGAGCCCAATTGTCTCAAGCGTGACAGGGCACTCACCATGAATGCTTCTCCACCATCACATCCAGATTTTGCATTCTGGTCAGACAAGACACCGTCTGAACGGTTGCAAGTCTGCAGAATGGAAGAGTAGGAAGCTTTCCCTGGCCAACTACGAGCAGAATCATATCAGCTGAGATTGATGCGAAGAAGAAGATGGGCTCACGCGCAGGAAGGTTTGCTAGCATGGCAATCAGTGAATAGAAGCAAGCAGTTAGACCGAATACACACCAGCAGTCCCAGTAGCTGTTTTGTTACAGTCAATAGAGTCGGACAGAGTTCTGAGAGACGACTCACCGAGTAGTCTTTGCAGAGCCGCTCTGAGCAGATACGAGCGAAGTAGTAGCCAAAAGCACGACGGAGAGAAGAGAAAGCATGATTCCAGATCGATATGAAAGCGAGTAAAGACCGGGAGGTGGTTGGGAGAGAAGCAAGAGAGTCAAAGGCGAAAAATAGAGCCCGAGGCAAGAAGCGTTTCATACAGGCTGATGGCCATGGAAGCTTCGGAGTCGATTCCAATTGGAATCGCATAAGCAATCGACACATGGCACAACGGCCGAAGAAGTGCACAATGGATATATACACAGGTATCGCTGCTCCAGTCGTTCGCACAGGTTGGCTGTTCTTGGACAACAGCGACCGCACCGAAATTGGCGGCGACAGGATACCCAGAAAGGCATGAATACCAGATACAGAGCATAGGAGATGGATATACCCTCAGGGCTGAGCTTGTGCGTAGACGGAGGAGGATCAAGCTGCCGAGCGGCAATAGCAAAGAATGGCAAAATCATAGGCTATCACGAAGACGCGGTATCTTGCAACTTGTCAGCCGCTCCTCAGTATCTCTCAGGAGCAAGGCTGAAGCTCTGAAGCGTCGCTGTCGGTCTATCGAATGTGGTTTGCAATATCGAGCGGACAGTCCAAGTTGCTCTGAAGCAAGCTGGCGTAGCGTCTCCTACATGGCACAGCGCTGTGATAGGTCTAGCAGGTCTAGAAGGCGCAGGCGAATCGGATCTGTCAGCGCTACACCGCATTCTGGCCTCTGCACTTCCGGCTACCTCACTACGCGTATGTCGAGATGGAGATCTTCTCAGCTATACTTTGCTCGAACACGATAATGCCAAAGCTGCTGTCTGTCTTATCTGCGGTACTGGAACGGCGCTATCACTAGCTATCCGTAATGAAGGAGGTCAACCAGAACGTCAGTCTTCAGCGGGCGGGTATGGAAGTAGTTTAGGTGACGATGGTTCGGGATTTGCGATCGGTCGACTTGCTATTCGGTCAACACTGAAAGCTTTGGATCGCTTACCTCACAATCAGCGGTCAACAAACAAGATGTCTGCTTTCCACTCAGCGGTTCTTCAGCACTTCGACTCGGCTCAAGATCAATCTGCGCTCATTAGCAAAGTCTTGCAAGGCAGCTCTTCCTCTCGCATCGCCTCTGCTTGTCCTCTAGTCTTTCGATATGCGAATTCCGACCCTGCAGCTGCTCAAATATTACAGACAGCAGCAACAGAATTAGCAGAGCAGGTCGATGATCTGTTGCATTCCTACCAGAACGTTGAAGCGAAAGATATGGTATTGGTAGCAGGTGGATCCGTGATCGGTCAAATCGTATATCGGGAAATCTTGCTGGAGGCTTTGCGACTCAAAGGCATCGCGTGCTTGGATGTCATACATGTGCGTCTTTCCCTTTCTCGCAAGCTGTACACGGGCTTAGACTTGTCAAAGGTCGATAATGTGTCTAAGCGCGTTGCTGAAGTACTTTCCACAGTTTCGCCATGATCTCGTCAGGAATCTGATATGGTATATAGGGCTTATATGTAGTAGTACATGCAATGACGCTCCTTTGGTAGCTGTCTCATGCTTTCGTATTCGAATCGTCATTGCTTGTTGCGAAACCGATATCCCTCGCCATGTCCAATGTGCTAGCGCTGGAAGGCAAGACAACATCAGCAGTCTGTTACTACCCCCTTTGTGGCCCTCATACCAGCTGACACTCGCGAACAGGTCGACTTGGCAGCTGCACTTCGAAATCATGCATTGCAACATTTCCAAGACTCTGATTCCCATCCGGACGCTCTAAGACCAGATCTGGAAGCCATACATGCTCTGAGAAAGTCGGCCGTCGTCTTGCAGCATGGCAAGGCTGAAACCCATCCAAGCGTATTGAAGGACATGTTGGCGTAGGCATCTCAAGCAGCACATCGCCGTATTCGAGCTGATGTACTGTTCCATCTTGTCTACAGATATTATGCTCAACTCACATTCTTGACGAGCAAGTTCCCAGCTGATGTGCGTCTATCTGAAGCGACATTGCATTGAGCTGATCTGGCAACTCTAGATTGGCGTACCATTCCCTTGGTTCCCCATCTTTGACTCACAAGGTCTACCTGGCCTCTCTGCCGCACTTCCAGGCATGCTGCCTACCCAAACAGCCATTCCATTAAACAGCATCCAATACGAAAGAGCCTGTATCCTCTTCAACATTGGCGCAATGTACGCCGCACTGGGTTGTGCAGAGAACAGAAGCAATGTAGAAGGCATCAAGAGAGCTTGTGCACTTTTCCAGAATGCCGCAGGCTGTTTCGCGCATGTACAAACAACGGTCTTGCCCCTTATTCGATTAACTTTGGACGACAAAGATCCATGCTCGCCTGATTTATCCAAATCATGCTTGGAAGCTCTGTCAAAGCTATACCTCGCTCAAGCGCAAGAATGCTTTTGGCAGAAAGCTGTTCTAGGTCCATCCCTGATCAACTCGAGCTTGACCAAATAGCTAATGCTCGAATGATAGATAGGCTGAAGAATGGAACGATAGCAAAACTTAGTGCTCAAGTTTCAGAGTTTTACGAACAAGCCCTTCAGCTGGCCAAAGACTCGCAAGGCGGTGGTAATGGCACTTGGCCGGTCTTTTCCTTTCCTTCGGTGAGTAGCTTTGCTTTGCCAGAGAAAGTGCCTAATGTTCTGTTGCAGCATATCATCACACACATGTCCATCAAGCAAGCACATTTCGCTGCAGCTTCGCAGTATCGCAAGAGCTCCGATGATCTGGGTTCAAATAGGTATTAGCTGTTATTAGCAAATCAGTATACGCTAAACGACTATGCCAGATATGGAGAAGAGATTGGCCGCTTACAGTATGCCCAGAACCTGCTTAAGAAAGCTCAAGATCAATCGAAACGAGGTGTAGCACCTGCCCTCTTTGACGATCTCAAGGTATGCTCGAGTCAATGCATCGGATACAATCTCATGCAGAGTATAGGGCTTACAAGGCGTTATCAAAGAGAACCTCGCCCGAGCAATCAAAGACAATGACTTGATCTACCTTCAAGTCGTCCCAAACCCACCTGATCTACCCCAAATAGTCCCAGCGCCAATGGTCAAAGCCACTATTCCACCAGAAGTGAACGCACCAATACAAGCGTTGCATACTGGTCCCGGCGGCTTAGGAAGACCTTTCTTTGAGACTTTAGTGCCTTATGGTGTACACCTGGCCATCAGCATCTTTGACAATCGGAAGGAAGAGTTCATCAAGAATGATCTGCAAGGTCGGATAGAAGAGCTCGATTCCGTAGCCCGCAGGTCAGCTCCTCCTTGTCTGTAATGCTATCTCGGTGTGACCCTCTGATCCAGTACTCTTCTCTCGCTCAACCTCCCAGCTTCAATACAAGCGCTCGAAATGCCAGTCGGTCTACCGCCTTCTTTGATTCAGAAAAGCCGGCACATCAGAGATGAGGGCGGCTCTTCCAAGCTTCGGTCGATGATGCAAGATGTAGCTCGAATAGCAGACAGCGATCGAGGCATACTCAATGAAGCGGAAAATATGCTGCAAGCCGAAGAGATAGAAGATACGCATGCTAGAGAGGAATTCGCAGCTGATCGATGGAGGAGACCGCCATCTGGTGCTTTAAATCAGCAGCTTCGCGCCAAGATGGATCGCTTCAGACAGACTATAGATGCTGCTATGGCTAGTGATAGGGTCGTGCGACAGAAGTATGACGAGTGGGCAGATCAAATCGAGATGCTCGCTGGATCTGAGGTAGGATCACCCTTTCAGTCACAAATAGCATGCTCATACTTCATATAGGAAGAGCTAGAGCGGAGTATACCTTCTTTCGCGCCGCCGTCGCTACGTCGCATGGGACACGCGGATCCAAACCCAGCTCAGACCAGCGCGACTCGTCAGATAAGGAGGCATATGGAACGACTCGAAGATCTAGCGGCGGACTGTCAAGACGTGCTTGAGCGAGCACGACAATCAGCAGCGTCAGATGATATCCGCCCCTTGGTCATGCGCGAAGCAGGCGAGATAGCTCAAGATGCGCCGCTTGGTCAGGCCAAGATTGATGCTGCTCAGTTTGAACCGCTGTTCGAGCGGGAGATGGCAAGGTATGAAGAGATGCTGCAACGGATCAACGCTATTGGCAAAGAGCAGGAACAGCTTTTGGACAAGATCAGGGTATGTCATTCCGTGGATGTCTTCGATCGTCGCTGATAGTGAGGCCAGGCGGCCAACGATGACTTCTTACGGGCTCGACAACAAGATGCCGTGATCAAAGAACGAGAAGCGGCCTTACAGCATTTAGACTCTGCGGCTTTCCGCTATGAGGAGATTACGAGCAACTTGGCGGAAGGTGCCGAATCTCCATGCAGTGATGAAACAGCAGCTCAATGGTTTCTCGTCGACAGGTCTCAAGTTTTACAGCGACTTTGCCAATCTTCTCAGCCAGCTGCGCGAGGATGTCAAAGACTGGACTCGAGTCAGACGAATAGAAGCACGCGATCTCAGCAATCAGCTCGCCCAATCAGTCAGCGGCATGTCGTTGTCGGGCGTACCTTCTCCGAACAACAGTCCTGCTGCGACTCAGTCACACCAACAGCAGTATACTGTGCAGACATCTCAAGGAACACCAAATCGTAAGCCAATTGTGCCCGGTACTTGGAACCAAGGGACGCCGAGTGAGTCAAATGTGCTTATCTTGCGTCATTGCTGAGTGCTCTTCGACAGTCAAATTCGGGTAGCGGCACTATTATGCCGTCTCAAGGGATGTCAATTTTGATAGTGGAAGGCAAGTCTCGGGGCAATCTGTTGGTACATCGACTTTCATTCGCTGGGTGAAATCATCGGCGTCTCGTCGTTCCGAAGCCAGCGAAACAGCCAACATCTGACTTATCGACAGCCAAATTCATATGCAACGAGTCTCAACTACAAGGGTCTACTCTACATCATGCAGCACTTGCAAAGATGCTTGTCATATTGTCCTTTAATGCGCCCTAATTGTCGTTACCGCTGTGGGTGGTAGAAGTAATCTTGCTGTTGATTCGGACGAGCGAATTGGAAGCTGTCTTGCGAGGGATTCGGTCGATGAAGTGACCTCGTCGAATCTGACGGAAGAGGAGGAGAATCCCGGAAGCTGTCTTGCTGGCTGTAAAGTGGTCGAGATGCCAACGAAGCTTGCGAGCCTTGACGATCCATCGGTCTCGCATCAAACGGCCGCGGAGGGTAAGCAGAGTCGTAAAATTGCTCTTGAGACTGATTGATCGGCGAAGCGTAAGGTAATGGCCCTCTTGCGCCGCGAGAAGCTAGATCGAGACTTTCCCTGGATGCTAGAAATGGTTGCTGCTGGTAAGGGTATGACGGTGGAGCGCCGGCTCGTATCAGTTGCCTCCAGAAACACTTCAGCTTGCGCAATCAAGACGAAACGCAGACTTACTCTTGAGAATCCCTTGTGCCGACGCGATCGATCGGCTGGCCAAACGCTTCGCCTTGAAGCGATGCAGTGCTGTCCACCGCACCTGGACCGAAGTTGAGATAGTTTTGCTGCAGCAACTCTCTGCTATCACTCCTCTTGGCGCCTTGTCTTGTCCCAGTAAGAGCAGTCGAAGCCAAGGATCCAGTCTCCCAAGCGTCCTCCTGGCGTATCTCTTTGAGGTATTCGCCCCTACTAAGCTCAAGATTCTGCTCTTCAAGTGCAGCGAAAGTAAGACCGCCGACTTCGAAGAGCTCGCCTTTCGAAGTCGAGCGTTGTATATCGAGACGGCCAGAGTAAACCTGAGGTAGCAGATGTTCCACTCGTTTGTGCACCATTGGAGTGATCAGAGGCGCGTGCAGTGCTGGATGGCCGAACCTGCGAGCCAAGCGGCCTTTCTTCTCGTCGGAGTGATGCGCTCGCGACTCTGCTATTTCGGTTGGATCCGGCGTGTACTGCAAACGATCAACACGCTGTAGATTGTAGACTGCGAAGACTTACCCAGGCGAATTTCTTCTCGAATCGCCTGTAAAGCATGCACTTGAAGATGATGATACCAAGGATCGGCGGAGCGCTGCATGACTGTCAACACAAATACCTGAAGCTAGAAGCAGCACATACGCCACAGCTGCCATGATGTAGCGCAATTGCAAACCAACAGTAAGACACATTAGAAGCTGAGCGAAGACCAAGGCGCAAAGCAATCTACCATGATGTTAGCAGAGTAGCAGGTGGCTGTTCATTGCTGCAATACGACTCACCTATTGATTAACATGCGCCAAAGCCTGCCTCCAGACTCGATCTCCCTATTTAGCAGGATAAGGTCTCGTTCGTTATCGGAATGAAAGCAAGACCGACGAAACAAAGACGTAAAGTAGCTGGAACTTGAAGACTATGGCACAATGCATCAGCACTAGTTCTACAGCAGGCTATATGACTTACCCCAAGATTGTGCAAAGAAGACCATGGCAGCTAGAAGCACCACAGCCGGCGCAAGAGAACAATAGACCAAAGCAACACTGGCATGCATTCAGCGCGCTGCTCAGCAATTGCAGAGAGATACTCACGTCACCATAAGCAGCGTATTAGCGCCATATATTTCATATTGAAACGCAGGAGGTTTGCAGTATTCCCTGATGTCTCGCGGAGTGCGACCCCACAACCGAGTCTTGATCCAGATGTAAAGCAGGTTGATGATTTGAGCGAGATCAAAAATAGCATTGAAGCCTCGCAACGGAAAGAAGGTGAGCCAGTAGTTGGACTGTTGGATATAGCTGCGCTGTAAAGTCTTGGGGAATTCGGATAATTCGTTGAGGACAAAGTCTCCGTTTCCATGAGCGGCGATGATGGAAGCGACCATGTTGAAGATGATACCGACAAGAGAAAAGACGAGTAGATTGGTAACGACCAGGAAGAAGTAGTATCGACCAAGGGTGTCTCGGGCCGCTTTAGTGTGGGTGGTCGCGCCTTGATACTTGCTGAGGGCGCGCATGATCATTGGTAAGATCAATTGAAGGATGATCGACAGCAGGGGCGGTAGGATACCAGCGACGGCAGAAAAGGTCCACTTTGATTCTCTTTGCCAGTCTCTGAGGAATTTGACATACACCGTCAAGGCAGCCAGATTGGACAGCGCGGAGACGGCGACGACTGGAATGACGTAGAGAACCATGACCACCGAGAGAATGATACCGCCAAAGAATTGCGCCCATCTCTTTGCGCCTCGACTTTTCGTCAGATTATCCCAGATGATGTCGTTTGGCTGCGGCGCCAATTCAATGACAGAGCCCTTGTATGTTTTCTTCTCGAGCTTGCGAGCCACGACGTGTGCATACGGAACCTGTAGGTCGGTCAGCGCTGCCAAGTCGAAATAAAGGTGAGCCGACCTTAAGAAACGATGCAAAGCCATAAGGTAGACTTTTGCGTTGATCTATATTATCCCTGGCAGCCTCGATCTTATTTTCCAGCCTGGTTACTTTTGCCGTCAGATAGTCGATTGCATCATGCTTCTGTCCGCCCATGCCCAAGAAACCCCCGGTACGAAGTGTTGGACGTTTGTCCGGTATTTTGCCTTTCTTTAGATGAGTTGTCAAGACTTGCTCGAGCTGTTTAACAGTATTGCTGTGGTATTCGATGAGTTCGGGGAGCTCGCCGAATCTTCTAGCAATGTGTACAGAAATAGTTGGATAGCTGCAAAATTTCGTCAATCCACATGTTCAAAGGCATATAATAGGAGACCTGCGGAATTTGTAGAGAGCTCAAGAGGGTATTCAAGCCTTCATCCGTTTGCATCCGCTTGCCTACTTGAGTGATCATCAAAGACCGGGCTGCTAACGATTCTTGATATTCATAAGAACGGAACCACTGCATGCGAAGATCGATGACTTTGCCATAGTTGAACCAGATGAACCAGCAGACGATGATTGTTACCCCATAGGATACGGCGACGTGAGCGTATAGGGAAGCACCTCGGACATTTTGGATGGTGATGGTACTAAGCACATCTCTGTCGCCTGAGTCGACCTTGTTCAAGTTGTAGATGAGGTCGACCGGTATCAGAACACCGCAACAGAGAGCTGCTATAGCCATGAACATCCATCTGAGCATTCTTGAGAAACGTAGAAAGACAACGGCATCCATTCCAAGCTTGGAGACCATGTCGTCTTCTTTCACTTTGATCAACGGTGTGATCCACGATAGGAAACCGCTGTTGATCTTTGGCGGACGCTTGCCATCTTCGGAATACTTGTATTTGGGTGCATAGACAGCCGCATTGGCAGGCCGTAAGATTGAGAAAGCGATGATTGTCAAGGCGGACAGCGCAGCCCAGAGAGCCAGACTTGTGCCGACAGCTGGCACCGACACTGCAGTCAAGCGTTGATTGAGCCTGTTGATGTTGCGATAAGCTACACCCAACAAGCGTGTCGAGACAGCTCACTCTTTGACGATAGAGTTTGCGACGTCAGCCATGGTTGCGCCGTTGTGTTTAGATTCGAGGGATCAAGATTGAATAGTCTTGTAATGCGTGTTGTGCAGGATAGCACCGTTGAGAAAGGTCTTGCTGTAAGTTGTTGAGACGATGGTGATGCACGCTTTCAGGGATGCCAGCTCCCTTTTACGTGCAATGTGTCTGTCACTTTAGGCGAAAGAGCGTCTTTCGAAGTTTGTTTTTCAGGCAAGCGGTAGTCGAGCAGTGTCTTGTCTCAAGAAGCACGGCTTCTGTATAGCTGATACAAGCGCAAATAGGTATACGCCAGTGTCCCAAGTGGGTATTTGTAGCAGTCAAATCGTTGCGAAACAAAAGGCGCGGTCATGCACTGCGGCAGACGCTCGGTCGTGCCCCAGAAGTTTCATGTGCTGAAGTCTCTTTCAAGCTTGCCCAGTTTAGAGCAAAGAGCTCCATTCAATAGCATGCAAATACGCGTTAAACCCAGCTCGGCCAGACAAAGTCCTCGCGCGCGGATGCTTTCACTTCTGCCAATGCTGGAACAGCATCCATAGCACCGTAGCGCTGAACAGACATGGTAGCTGCTTGCTGAGAGATAGCAAGGATATCATGCATGACCTCTTTGCCAATCTTGCCTTTCGTTCGTGAAATGAAACTGGCGAAATAGCCAAGAGCCGTGTCGCCTGCGCCGGTCTAATTCACGCAACAACTAAGTCAATGAAGAACTAGAGAGACAGGCATGACTCACAGTGTCTTTGACCTCAGATGACAGGATACCAGCGGGCAATCGCAATCGATAATCCTGGTTCAACAGCGCGACTCCATCAGGACCAAGGGTGACCATGATGGTCATCTCGGGGTAATGAGAGAGAAGGACGTCCATTCGAGCTTCTAGGCTTGTCGTAGAGTCGAGTGCGGTAGGCGAGATAGACTCCAGCGTTCTATCCAGTTCAGACGCATTGACGACGAGATAGTCCACCAGACGCCAGGGGAACGGTTCGTGGCCTAGCATAGGCGATGGATTGAACATAGTTATAAGACCTTGCGCTTTCGCATTGCCTAGCGCTGCTTTCGTGTATTTGAGCGGAATCTCATTTTGCAAGACGAGCAGTGAGTAGGGCGAAAAATCATCTGGAGCAGGATTGGATAGATGATGATTAGCTCCAGGGAAGAAGACGATGCTGTTATCACGATTGACGGTCTCGAGCTGAATGATGGCTCGGCCCGTTGGTATCTGTACAAACCGTCAGTCAGCTATCAGTCGTTGAAGATGGACATACGCTATCGATCTTCTTCATATGCTGAATACCAACTCCCGCCTTCCCCAACGCGTCTACCAGCGGTTGACCGTCGTAACCAATATGAGCTGCCAAGTCGACTGCCGCGCCAGCCTATACCACGTTAGCATAGCCCCTCATATCTCCAAAGACAGAGCATACCCTTGCAAGAGTCACAGCTTGATTGAGCCCTTTACCCCGATGGCTTTGCTATAGCCTTGAGAAAGGATCGATTCGCCTGGCTTGCTGACTCGCGGGACTCTGCTTTCCCTGTCTGTCAGCTAGGACATGCGACGATAAACGAGACTGACGTAAATGTCTCGTCGACATTGGCGCCCCCTACGACGAGTACTTTCTTTGATCCAGGCATGCTCCGCCGCGGAGACTTTCGAGAAGAGCGAGATGACAGAAAGCAGACTTATTTGGCGCGAAAGGCAGCGAGAAGAGACGTCTCTATGCAGATGGGCAATGAAGACGACCGTACAGGTCAAGTCAAGGCAATGACGGAAAGCGAGGGAGAGATCTCATCGCCTCAGAGCCAAACATTCGGGTCATTGGATCAGGGGGAAAGCAAGACTGGGCCAGAGCACGGCGTGGAGAGTACGCGAGACTATTCGACAGGTAGCTCAGAAAGGAAGAAGGGACCGATAACAGCTAAAGATGGAATGCAAAAGATTCGGAGGAGGGCCTCGGGACGCGCGCAACTAGCTTGAAAGAGACACGAGCAGCATTTCAGACTGCTGTCCCCACTGTACGAGCACTCACAGACGAATTGAGAAGTATCGCTGATGCGCGTCAAGTTTCGACTTCATATTTTGTTCGGAGTCCTCAAGCAGCCAACACCGGTAGACATCTGTAGATATGTCGCAGCTAGACAAGCTCGTATGTAGCGCCTCAGCAGATAGCAACGAGCTGATGTATTGTCACAGGCGATTCGAGGGATTCGGTCATTTGCAAGTTTTTGGCATTTGTTCATGCAAGGCTCGCAAGCTCATGCATGAATGACACTTAGGACCCGGGAGAATTGGCTGTTATGCAGTTCTACACGCCTCTGACTGTGAAGCCTTCGTTTCGCTGCTGTACTGGGACGATTTGGCTCATTTACCAAACAGGTCATCGTGGGACACAACGGTAGCGGCAAGACCGTGAGTACTCTCTGTCAGCGATGCGCTATGTACTGCTTGAAGAGTGTTCTCCCAGACCATCATCGAATGCCTGAAGTATGCAACCACGGGCGATCTACCACCGAACACCAAAGGAGGCGCTTTCGTGCATGATCCAACTGTACGTCTCCACCATATGACCCATACGACTGATGATTGACCAAAGTTGAAGATTGCTGGCGAACAAGAGGTCAAAGCAGAAGTGCGCCTGCGCTTTCGAAATGCACAGAAGCAGAAGCTGGTCCTCACTCGCAAGCTGCAAGTGACAAAGAAGAAGACTGCTGGTCTCACGATGAAGACTCTTGAGGGTACTCTGACTTTCGCTGGCGATAAAGACGATGACAAGGCGGTAGGTCATCCGCGCGCATTAGCCACTGTGGCTTACACCAATTGCGATCGCCTACAGAGACGTACATTGTCGACCAAGTGCGCAGAGATGGACGAAGAAGTACCTCGTCAGCTGGGTGTCAGTAAAGCTATTCTCGAAAATGTCATCTTCTGCCATCAAGAGGACAGCAATTGGCCTCTCGCTGAACCAGCTGCGCTCAAGAAGGTCAGTTTGAGGCTCTGCTATGCGGTTCGCCGCTTAGCAAGTGATCTTTCTGGCAGAAATTTGACGACATCTTCGAAGCTACCAAGTAAGCTCTGCGTTACGCGCTTGGTCGAAACTGAACAACACTTTCAGGTATACCAAAGCTCTAGATCAAATCAAGTCGATTCGCAAAGAGCAGACGGCTGGACTGAAAGTAGACAAAGAGCGCTTGTCTGCCTTGAAGAATGATCGGACCAGAGCGAAGAAGGTACCTACTTTTCGCCTTCATTCAGCATCGATATGCTCAATATCTGCTGTAGATTCAAGGTATCATTGACACTAATACCGTCAGCATTCAAGACAAGACCCGAGAAGTCTCAGACCTGAACGAGCAGATCCAAACGCTCTACACGCAGAACCAGCGTTTCTACCAACAAGCAACTAAGCACGCCGAAATTATCAACACTGCTAATTCGCTCGAAGATCGCATTTCAGCTACCACAGATCAGATCAACAGTATCAGAGAAACGATCAACATGCTGCAAGATTCCGATGCTGAACTTCAAGGCAAGCTGAACAACTTTCAAGAGCATGTCGACGCGCACCAAGGCAGGTTGAATGATCAGTACAAGCAGCGCGACAGTCAAGAAGCTAGCATCCAGCAGACGTCTGCTTCGCTGAACTCTCAGCATAGTCTCATGGGGAAATTCAAAGCGGAAAGCGAGGTGCGCTAAAACAATGCAGATGGTTGCTCCCTGCTCACCATTTTGTGGTAGCGCTACGAACGAAACTTAGCAGACCGACAGAATCTGGTTGTTCAGCTTGCTGGACAGCATAACATCGCCGGTTATGAGATGACGCCTATGGAGGATGAGAAGGTCGATGAATTCGTCCACCAATTAAGCGTCGCTGCTCGCAAAGCCGATTCGGAGCTCAATGAGATCAAGGTTCGCCACGGATGTGCAGATCGTTTAGTCGCGCTCATGCCATTGTCGAGCAGAACACGCGATCAAAGGAAGAGAATGCAAAGCAGAGCGCTATTTCTGGCCTGAAAGCGAAAGAAGCTAGTTCGGCTGAAAACAGGAGGAACATCAAGTCTCAGATTGTACGCCATCGAACAGCTTAGCGTAAAGTGCTTATTGTGTGGTCCTCTTTGTCATACAGTCAACACATCAATCTGGTATCAACAACTACACTTCAAAGATCGAAAACTGCCGTGTGACCGAAGCTGAGCTCAAGTACAGCGAAGAATCACTAGCTGACAACCAGAAGCGATTGGCACACATGAAGCAAGAGCTCGAAGCTGCAAGTTATGACGCCAAGATCAAGGCGAAAGCTGCCGAGAGCCGTGAGCTAGAAGTGCAACGCGACAACTTGCAGAAGGAGCTGGCCTCCCTCAACAAGCAGAACGAGACAAGAGCCAAGCTAGGTGTCATCCGAGCAGACAAGGAGAAGAAAGAGCAGGCTTTGCAAAGCGGGTAAGCAATATGTCTTTCCACCTGCAGAATATGCTGATCAGTCGACAGCATTGATCGAAACGCTGCAAAGCATCGCAAACTTATCGGGACAGAGCCGACTGCAGATGGTATGGAAGCTGACATCACCTCAGCGCTAAAGTAGGTCGAAATGGTAGCCAAAATCGACTAGACAACTGAACTCGTGTACAGGGAGAAGGAGACCGAGCTCGTTGGGGCTGAGCGTGCTCTTCAAACCAGCGGTCGTGAATCACAGTCTATCGAGGCTAAAGTTAATTTTGCCAAAAGCCAGCTGGCGAAGTTGAAGAAGCAAGCTGCCGGTGAGTCCCCATATTCTTCACATCACTGCCTGTGCTGACCTGTGAGTACTTGCAGATCACGAAGCTAAAGTCTCCGAAGCTACAGAGGGAAGAGATCTGAAAGATTGCTTTGCCGAGGCTGAAGACGAGTTCGAGATTCGCAAACGGTATTGCTGGCTCAGGCACCATCGTTTGCAGTTTCTTATACTTTCGATGCACAGAGAGCTGGACACCATTAATTACGCTGTTGGCTTTTACACCAAGTCGCTTGCGTACGGAAAGGAACGCAAATGCTGTACGACCTGTCAGCGTGACATGGATCCAGGCGAATTGGTGGCATTTGAAAGATTTGTAGGTCGCTGCGCCTTCTTGCTCGGAGATCTTGCTCATCGTCTGTCCAATGTAGCTGACCGATCAGATCAAGAATGCACCTAGGCGCAAGATGGAGCTCACTGAAGAGTTCGAAGGCTGGAAGGATGAGCTCGAGAAGCTACGCTCAGTTCAGAACAATGAAAGCGCTGCACAAAAGCTCCGATCTGAAGACATCCCGCAAGTCGAGCAGGAGTTTGAGGCCGCTTCCGCAAAGATGGAGGGCTCTACTGCCGCCAAACAAGAGGTAAGCGGTCTTTCCGAGTCTCTTTCCTTCCGCTGAAGGTTGTCCGAAGGCGATTGGGCGAACAGAAGCTCTCAAAGCCGAGATTCGCGATATGAACGAGCTCAAGAGAGCTGCCATCGATATCACACGACATGCGGAAGACTTGAAGAACATGGCTAATTCTATCCGATCCATCGAGGGCGAGCTAGCCATCACTGGCTCGATTGCGACCGTTGAAGATGTCAACCTGCAATTGGCAGAGCTGAACAAAGCTCTGTAAGCCAACCAACTCGTTGTTGTAGAGTTACTGACTTCTCTCTAGTCGCACGCTCAATCAGGAATCGCAAACACTCGCTGCTGACAAGGAACAGAAGCGCAACGGCGTTCATTTGCTGGAATCCAACATTTCCAAGACCGAGCTTGAGCTGAGCAACTCTCGTTCTGCTCTGAAAGAGCGAAAGGCATGGGAAGCACGGCGTGATGAGTTGCGCAAAGACATCGAGCAAGCTCAGGAGCAGCTCAAGGTGAGCAGCAGTGGCTTGGTGAACGTAAAGTAGGATCTAACACTACGTCTTTTAGGTTCTTGACCAAAGTGCTCGCGACTCTGCAGCACCTATTCGCAAGCTTGAAGATGAACTTGCCGCACTTCGGAAAGACTTTGATTCTCAGGAGCGAGATGCTGCGCGTCAGCTGAATGGCATCAATAGAAGCACAGAGAAGCTCGAAAGATCCTCAGCTGAAATCGATCAGTATCGACGAGGGGAAGGAGCTGAAAAGATGCACCGCTGTTCTCAAAAGATCAAAGATTATGAGCACGAACTGTCGAGCAAGGGCAAGATCTTGAGAGAGGTCAAGAACAAGATCTCTGTGCTGGAGCGCGAAGCTGCCGAGACCGAACAGCTGAAGCGCAACATTCTCGACAACATTCGCTTAAGAGATCAAGAACGCAAGAAACAGTCTTTAGCTGCTCAACTTGAAGAGCTTGATGTGCCAGGTGCTGAAAAGGCCAAGCGCAAGTTCGACACCGAGTACGAGAAAGTTCGACAAGAGCAGACAAGATTACAAGCCAAAGTATATGTGCTCTTTGCCTCGTGGTATTCCTTACTGACGAGATTTGTCGCCCTACAGCAAGATCGGCTGGCCGGAGAGCTCGAGTCTACCAAGGCAGCCAACAAAGAGCGAGCCGAAGAGATTGAGACCGAGTACAAGGACATTAAGAAGCGGTACCGCGATCAGCTCGTCAAAGTCAAAGTGAGCGAGCTATCGAACGAAGATCTCGAAAAGTATGGCAAGGCACTCGACAGCGCTATCTTGAAGTACCATGAACACAAGATGCGTGAGATCAACGACTCGATCCAAGGCCTTTGGAACAAGACCTATCAAGGCACAGGTGAATTCCAGCGCCATTGAGTCCAGCATCTACTGACTTAGTAATCTACAGACATTGACAAGATTTTGCTAAAGTCAGACACCGACGGCGTCAAAGCTGGTGGTCGGTCGTATAACTACCGAGTACGTCTCCCTCATCCTCTCGCTCCATCGCTTACACTGTCTCCAGGTGGTCATGATGAAAGACAGTGTTGAGATGGACATGAGAGGTCGATGCTCTGCAGGTCAGAAGGTGCTCGCGTCTATCATCATCCGTCTGGCTCTTGCAGAATCGTTCGGCACCAATTGCGGTATTCTGGCTCTTGACGAGCCGACGACAAATTTGGATAGAGACAACATCCACTCATTGGCCATTGCTCTGAACGAGTAAGCAAATCTTTGGGTGTAGTGACACTGCTTATTGTTCTTCGCAGCATCATCGAAGAGCGAAGGGGGCAGACCAACTTCCAGCTCATCGTAAGTACCTCTTTCTATTTTTGTGCATGTTCTTCTGACATTGTTTCGCACCGGCAGATCATCGTACGTGTCTGACTAAAAACATCCATCAAGGCTAAAGTATCCGACAGACGCACGACGAAGATCTGCTCAGCGAGCTATCCAAGTCCGATTCTATCGAAAGGTATTGGCGAGTCGCTCGTGATCATCGTCAACGCAGGTGCGCATCGGAGTACATTGGCTTCTTTCCGAGCTGATGGTCTTTCTGCCCTCAGTGTGATTGAGCGCCAGAGAATCGAGTAAGTTTTAGCTTCTGCAGTACTGATCTCGGTTTGCTCATATCTATGACTTAGTCAATTGGAGTAACCGCAGGCTCCTTAACGTTTCATTGTATAATACTTCACTTCACTGTAACCTTATTGCATGCACTTTACCTGTCAAATTAGTTAGATCTTATAGGTGGCCAGCGGCAATTGACAGGGTGCAGCGGTTCAGATTCATTGCAATGCTTCCCTAATCTGTCTCCATACCACCTTCGCTCGCCTTCTCCCTGTCCGCCTTCTCTTGTACAGCTTTCAAGAAATTGTCCAGGCCTATACACAAAATATCAGCCTTGTTTCCCAACACAGATTCGCAAGAACGCACCCATCGCAGCCTCACTATCCAATCCTAAGCCCTGAACGAACGGTCCTAATAAGCCCGACCTAAGCGCTGCGTCCAGACCAGCCAGACTTCTTCTCAATTCGGTTGAATGCGCGACCCTTCTGAGCGTTTCTTCATTATGCTCCAATCCGGCAGGCAAGAACGGGTACAGTGCTTCTCTTACTTTTGAATTACTTAATAATGGCAAGACGGCAGAAGGAGTAGCTACATCCGGTAAGGAGAAGGGTTCGTATTCTTCTTGTGCGTTGTTTGATGCGGCGAATTGGCGGAGGATGGAAGCAAAGTCGTTTGAGGGCGTTGGTGCTGGTGATGTGGGTGGAGCGGAGAGGACTGGTGCTGGTGGTGGTGGTGCGGAAGTTGATGCGATTAGTGGACCTGGAGCAGGTTCGGAAGGACTAGAACAGATGTGATCAGGATACTTCTAGGTAACATTGACAATGCGAAGTAGAGCAGGGCAGGACAGTAGCAGACAGTGACAAGAGACAGAAACCATGCGATAGATGCATCCACGAAATACAATAGCAAATCACCTACAGCAAAGGGTATCACTCGATCGAAAGAAGATCAAATAGCGCAAAGCTTACCCTTCCATAGCCACGTCCTCGTTCATAGAGTCTTGAATCAAGGAATTGATGATGCCTGCTCGTTCTTCGTCTTTCGAGCTGTCGGGATCTTGACACCAATAGAAATGCCTGGCGTCCGAAGAAGCGAATTTAAGCACGTAAGAGCGTGGAGAGTTGGCTACTGGTAGGAAACTGGCGTCGCCTGTGCGTCGCAGCGATCGCGTTTAGCTTGTAACAAGCAGGAGAGATGCGAAGTGTGACGCACCAGGGAACAAGATCAAATCGTCCACATTGCCAGATGAGCCATCCTTCCAGCAGACTGTATAACAGGCAAGCCTCAGAGATTGAAGCCCAAAGGCAGAGGCATTTCAACAAACAGTGCAACAACCTATCTTCCTCTTGCAAGTACAACAGCCCTCGTTCAGGCTGTGGGTCTACAGCATTCTCATTGTCTGATCGGCGTGTGCTGCGTCCAGCAGGAAATTTGCAGTGCAGAGTTGTCATGGTTGATTCTGTACAAGGGAGCTGACGCGGTCAACATTGCCTCGACACTGAGATCTAGATGGAGGCAGGAGGCGATAGACTGAGAGACTGTGTCCGTTGCTATCTTTATACACTCTGCTCGCCCATCATTCGCCTTCCCATAATATGCATGCGTCAAAGGAAAGAGAACCTGCAGGCACTTCCAGATTCTTACTGGACCAAAGCCAGTAGATCCGCAACACCCACCTGAGCATACATCATCATCCTACGAGCGCACAAACGTTCTCCCACTATGCGCGATCATCGAGTCAGCCAAACCAAACAGAGCGACACCGATTGATGAAACGCACGTAGCCGTCTTTCGCTCCTTTTCTTGATTCTCCGGTTTAGCTCTGTTGAGCACCTTTAAGAATTCCGCTACTCTGTGCCTCATCCTGCTTTGCATGTAGGCCTGTTCAATCAGTAAGCCCTCCATATAAGCTTGATGCCTATACGAGAAGCATGAATCGAACCTTTGAACATTTGATATGGTAGTGTAGGTAATCCCTAAAGAGCATGATGCGGGAGATGGTTTGCCATTTCCGATCTGGGTTGTTAAAGTGTCGAGGGAAGAGGACGAAAGTGACATAGCCCATGTTTTCCGCTGTTCGGGAACCAACTATATCAGCTAGAAGCTGATAATAAGACGGCCAGACGAACTAGTAGCCAACTCCCTACTGATTTCCTTCAATTCCAAAGGAGGTTCACGTAAAGAATACAAGACTTGAGGGGCGGCTTGGATGGCTGGTAGTTTTCTGGCGTCGGCAAATTCTTGCATAAACACTTTGCCAAAGATCCGGTCTGTTTCTTCCTTGAAGATTGTGCTGAAAATGGCCGTAACTCGATCTACGCCTGGGCAGAGGTAGATTGCTTCTTCTGGTCTGTCCACAGCCATCATTGGCATTACTAGAGTGTCAAGCGATGAGAGTGTACCTATAGTGGATAGACATTATCTTTGTCAGAGGTGAAGAAGTGCCAGCTTCAGGTGGGTTAGCTTCGAGTTGTTTCTGATAATCGAAAGCTCTTTCAAAAGGAGCAGCCATGGCGTTCCTCTTCATCAATGAGCATGACTTGATTAAAGCAGCTCGGTCTTCAGGTGAAGCGGGTAAAGCGTCAATTTGGAATTGAAGCGAGATTGAATAGTCTGCTTCAGTTTCTGTAATGTAGTCGCCATATTCACGCTTCATGACTTCTTCTGCGCCGTATTGGACCTGACAACAGACCGCGTAAGCCCCACAGCTGACCAGTAATGGCACTCGACCGACCAGTTCACGCCAACATGGTATTTCCATCGACAAGAGGATTGTCGTCTTTTTGGAAGGCGTGGATAAATGATACTTGACACCGTCAAAGTCTACGAATTGCTGATCTAGCGACGAAGGCTTCTGAAACTTGTCGGTCAACACGTCTGTGAAGCGGGTCTCCGTCAGCTACTGCGCCGCCCTGCCACTGGGCCCTCCTGCTTGCCTTGTATAACTACATTGTGATCTTCTAGTTGAATCATGTTGCAGAAGAGGTGGATGGACGAGCGAAGACAACCTGACACTCGACTTGCGCGAATAGGTGTTGGCTCAGAACAGCCAGGGCAGTCATACAAGATGGTAAAGCTCAAGATCGGTTACGGTAAGCTTCTCATTCCTCTATTCCTTCTCCGTCTCTGCTGCGGTGCTGTTGTCTTATCTTCTCGCGTGCACTCTCGTCATACACTTGCTACCTTTCTTCCTCTCTCTGAAGATGAAGGCTTGCCCCTACTTGTATACGCACCTGTTCCTATCGCATCTCTGCCTCTGCAAAGCTGCGCTCGAGCGGCATGTCGCATCTGTATCTCTACCGACTCTTCGAAACACTGTTTGAAAGAGCACTATCTCATTCATACATCAGTCCCAGAGCACTTCTCCTCGCCCCTACTCCAGCTAGCCAATGCCGATTCAAGCTTTGAGCTGGTCTCACAACCGTGCGTTTGCTTCCCTTCCTTTGAATTGACTTGAACCGCGCGCACAGGAGCGGAACGGGTCAAATGACCGCCTCGTTGAAGGATGGGACTATCGATGTGGCTATTGCGTTGACGGAGAGTTTGATCGCTGGGATAGCTAGTATGTCACTTCCACCCGACTGATCAAGCTGATGATGGGATAGAGGGCGCGACGCACTATAATCTGGTACGCTCTTTCGGTTGTATGCCAAGAAGAAGAAAGCTGAATGGAAAATAGGTAGGACTATACGTCGATACACCTTTGACCTGGGCAGCTATTACCGGTCAGTACCAACGCTGCTTTACGAGTCGTTCGTACTGAGGCAATTTATGGTCGACAGGCAAAGACTCGCGCTATCAAAGTATAGATGATTTGCGAGGTGAGAAGATTGGGATCTCGCGGATTGGCAGGTATGCACTTGAGGTCTATTGTCTCGATCAGTGATAGATCTGCGGTGTTACCAGTGGCTCGCAAGTCAGTGAGTTACACAATACCTTCAGGTGACTGGGCTGGTATTAATTTCTGATCACAGTGGCTTCCGTCATGGCGCTTCAGAATGGATGGTTCAAGAATGGGGATTCGAAAGAGTTGGAAGAGCTCGATTTCCAGGGTACGTGCTGGGACTGATGTGCTTCCTTTGAGCTTATTGCATCCTTCGCGCCATATAGTGAATGATAATTTCAAGGTATAGACAGTTGTGTTGTCAAAAGTGATGCACGCTGACACTTCAATTAGAACCTCAGAGAGAGCGTCAACGACGGAAGTACAGCAGTCTTCATCTGGGAATGGTCAGTCTCATCCCTTCCGCTTCCGCTTCCTCAGGTGAAAGTGTTATGCTAGGTTCACCACCAAACCATACAAAGATTCCGCAGAGGTGCGATTCATTGGTTCGGTAGTGACACCTTGGCCTAGCTGGATGGTGGCTGCGAGACCTGATGTGGACGCTGAAGCGCTAACTACCTTCTTGGATGAGTTGTCTGGAAGCGTGAGGAAGTTCAATGACAGTAATGCAAGAAGCGGGTCTAGCATAGTTTGTCCTCCTCTATTGCTGTACTCAGGGTTCTAATGATGGGTTGCAGGACTTTGTTGAAAAGACATTCGGTCTTGTGAGTCTGCCGCTTCTTCAGAGTTATGGAGCTCATTCTATGTAGGATCGAACGGACGTGCAATCCTGGCTCGCCACGGTTGGCTACCCGGATGATATAAGGCAAGTCGACAGCAAGATGGTCATGAAAGTGCTGGAGACTTTGGAGACTGCTGGTGTAGTCAAGAAGCCTGAAGAGGGATGGAAGCTTGATCAATTCGTGAGGAACGATGTCGCAAAAGTTGTGTGACCTGTCCGTAGTGTCCAATTGTCAAATGCATGATCGGATTCGGAGTGTTGTTGAACCGAACCGCCATGAGCGAATTATTGACGTTCGACCCTACAGAGCATCCTGTGAGCTTCTACAAACAACTGAACGGTATCTTAGCTGAACGCGAGAACAACAGCACAGGAGATGGAATCCGCTCCAGCGAAACTGGGTCCTGTGCAGCCCTCATCGGACAAAGCGACCTTGGCAAGGACAAGAGGAATCTCCTTCGACTGCTACTCTGCCTGAATATGATCCCAAGTGGTCCGTGTGACTTGATATACTTCGAGCACGAGGTTGAATAGGTTGTAGCTATTTATGTCCGGGCAATTCCAGAAGCAATGGCGGATCCAACGAGGCCTACGACAGCACTTATATCTTCGAGGTACGGCTCGTATCTCTCGGAGCTGGTCACTCCTGATGCGAATGACAGAACGACTTTGCAGCGGTCAAGACGGATGAGGTAGATCCAGCCAGTTTGATTGTAGAAGGAGCAGGTGAGCGCACAGAAAATCTCTCCGATGCAAGCTGATGGCTACCAGCTGACCAACCATTGGATGCCCACATCTTTCGAGCTGAACCGACTCGAGGGAAATGCCATGTCATCTGTTTCAATCCGAAGCACTCCCTCACTTGTGCGTGCTCAAAATCGGTTGTACCACCATGTGCTGAATCTATGACAGTGGCAGAATTGTCTGCTGAACAGATACGGCCTATAATCAAAGCATGGTGAGCCATCAGTCGAGGCATCCGCTTGTTCAACCCGTACTTACACTTGCTTACACCTCTGAAGGCAACACCTATACTCCACCGTCTCTTCGGAAAATCCATGGATTCAGTACACTCAGCTCTTCGAAAACAAAGGCGCAGCTATGGGCTGTTCTAACCCGCATCCACACGGGCAAAGCTGGTCGCTATCTTACGTTCCTACAATAGCTCGCACACAGCTGGACTCGCTACATGAATTTTCCAAGCTATCAGTCCCCTCAGACTCGGCAGCACCTCTGCTCGACAATGGGAAACCTTCTTTGCTACTCAACTATGCACATTCGGAACTTCAACCTTCCCCATCACCACGAGTCATCTTCTCAACAGATCACTTTGTAGCGCTTGTGCCATACTGGGCACTTTGGCCATTCGAAGTGATGGTCCTGCCGTACAAGAGGCAGATCGCGAGCGTGATTGACCTAACGGAGGAAGAGTCGGTTGATCTAGCAGAGACGCTTAGGAGAGTCACATGTCGCCTAGACAATGTCTTTCAGACTAGCTTTCGTCAGTCGCTTCTCTCTCTGACTTCATGGTGTTTGATCCATGTTGCAGCATACTCGATGGGCATATACCAAGCTCCGTCTGCCAAGAAGACAGAGGACAGGACTGTCGCTCAACTGTACTTCTCCTTCTACCCGCCGCTTCTGCGGAGTGCGACCGTCCGGAAATTCTTGGTCGGGTAAGTTTCTGGTCTTTCGTCTGACTATCGCAAGCTGATGAAAGAACGTTCTTATAGCTTTGAGCTCTTTGCAGAAGCGTACGTATGCAATAGCTCTGCTGGTCTTAGACTGATGTTATCCTAGACAACGGGATTTGACGCCGGAACAAGGAGCTGCCAAGATCAAGGCGCAGCCTGAGGTACACTACAAGCACAAAGTAGATCAATGATGACGCTCGCCTTGACCTGCGATGCTCTGAGTCATAGCTGGATTGATGCTTCGACTTTCATTATATTGAACATGAACAAAGGGAGCCAGACAATGACATGAGACCAATGAAGGTCGTTGAGCTCAGGAGCGACGTGCAATACCTCGTTATTTTGTGCATTCCTGTACTGAGGACCAAACAACCGCTATCAGAAAATGGACCGATTTGGAGTAAAATGCGTCTCACCTTGCCTATAATGGCCGGTCCCACAGTTAAATTGCCCGATACGTCATCTTCCTCTGTCACTTGTATCGTTCATATAGGCAAAAGCTGAAGCGGAGGAAACGCGATCAGGGTACTAGCCGATTTGTTGTCAGATACGACTCAGCTTACCTATAAAGGCAGAACCAGTACCAAATTCCCTGTAGATTCCCCTTTCCCTATTCGAAGCGGTTAGAAATAGCAAAACACCCTCGCTTTCAGCCAATCCTGAACGCCTTCGGTCAAAGTCGTTTGCTGCCGACTGATCAATTCCGTCTCCTGCTTCGCAAACAACAGAGCCAAAGGAGTCACTATAGCATTATTGATTGTCGTTAAGATGAAAGCTGCTTCGTTTATCTGACTCGTAGGCGTCGATTGGATTTGAGTCGAGAAAGAGCAAAGAGAAGTAACAATGATGAGCATATCGCGGAAGCAGGCTGTTGTATTGAATCTGAAGGAAGCCCATCGAAGGTAATCGGTCTCTTCGCTTGTCCTTACGGCTTGAAGTCGCATGTCAGATGAACATTGCTTTGGTTAAGCGGCACTAACCTTGGACATCCGAAGCTGCAATTTTCGCTTCATATAGTACGACTACTACAGGCTGGAATAGCTGGTGGCTTCGACTCTACAATAAAAAAAAGTCAGCACAGATGCAGACTTTCGACTTTGGCCTACTCACCAGTGATTTGGACTCCATTGGATCTTTGTCAGCTGCTGGAGCAGTAGCTGAGCCCGCAAGCATACTCTCTTCCACAGCTGCCTGGCACCTTATCAACGCGTGACCAAAATAAGCGTGCGTTTGGCTCACTGCAGTACTTTGTCCATTGAGGTAGTATACCAGCAAATCAAGCGAGCCTTTGATGCTTATGCCATTGTAATCCAGAGAAGTCCAGTGAGGTACACAGTGGTCCAGCAATTGCAAAACCACAGGTAGGCCGTTCTTTGCGCTTGACGGAGCGCGCTGCGTCGATCTCCTGCCGCTGTAGGGGCCAAGATAGGCTGCTCCTCGCCCATTCGCGGCTCTTCGACGTTGACAAGCGACGGTCATGCACATGCGCCTGCTGGGTGTGCGCTCGTGGGAGGAGTCTCTGCGTCATTACCTTGCCCGCTACTCGATACAAGAAAGGGCATAACGAGGCCACGTTCTTCTCTCTTTATGGCTTGCTAGGTACCGAGCTTCCTGAACCTGCTTTCCTGCCCCTCCAAAACTTCTTTCGTACGCGGTGTCCAATGCAAGCGATCCGAATTTTAGTGCCTGCCATGCAGCTGGTGGTCTGTTCCTCTCCGTCTCCGATGCTACTACTTGGTCAAACTACCTGATCGATCTCACCTCTCCGACTGCCCAAGCTCGAAGCAAACCTTTGGTGTCGCCATTGCAACTGGGAGTGCTAATGTCGCCTCATAACAAGCAACACATCTTCTTTTGCTTTCCTCCGAATGCCGACGCTCTCAAAGATATCAACTATACAGCTTCGGGATACTGCTGCGCATCGAACAGTACAAGTATCAAGATCACCTCCTGTACGAGCATACTGCCAAATAAATCATAGCGAGAGCAAAGGAGAGCGAGCTGGTACATCCTTGGCAGAAAGGCTTTGAACCAAAGCTTTTCCTTTGCCATGTCAGCGCGCCTCAAATTGAGATCTGGTCAGTCCTCTATCGACTAATCTGTCCAACCCTGATTAGACTCTATAGCTGTCACTACATCGCCTTGATACTGCTTGGATCAGATCATTTGCAGCTCAAGCTCGATATTTGACTACGGCAGACGGCAGATCGCTAGACATGCAGAATAGGGCCATCGGTCCTGGTGTGAATGGGAAGCTTGTTTACGAGAAAGAAGGGAACAAGATGGTCGGGTTCAAGTGCACGCCTGATTTGGTGGATGTACCGGTGAGTATGCGCAAGTGCTTGAAGGAGAGGTCGAAATATAAATAGCATGCTGTATTTATGGGCTGCATACAGCACGTAGATGACAGGAGACTGGCCAAATGACACTGTGCATACACTCACTTATGCTAGATGTAAGAGAGACAAGGAGTTGAGGGCGATGTGATATTTTTGCAACAGTGTGTGATAGACATTTCACAGATTCACTTCTCGCCCAAAAAAAACAAGTTGAGACAAGTCCTCCGAAGAGAATTGTCTCGTTCAAAATATTAGGCGACGCTACCCCCCAGAGGAGAGCAGCCTCTACAAGCCACGACCTGAAGAGCCGAAGCGCGTCGCTGTGCAATGGATGCGGCTTGTAGAGGACATCCACGATGCTTGAGCGCTCGATGCCATCACAAGGTAAGTATGAGAAAGCAGACCGCTCCGTATCCCATGAAAAGACATGAGCTGAGCTTTCTTTCTGAGCTTGTGGGTTGCGCTTCTTATTTTTCTCGAGTCGGCGTCTTGTCCGAGGTGACTT